>JAFBJZ010000960.1:0-600000 GCA_016785225.1 Psettodes erumei | reverse complement strand
TGGAGACTTCACCCTCGTTGATTGCCTCCTGTTTGGTGCCATCATGTCAGCGACTGACCCAGGTAGTTGGCCTTATAAAGGAACTACTAAAGTAACTCTCATCACTTGTTACATCACTAGTTGCAGTGTTGATCTATTTCTTTCTTTCTTTTTTAACTGATGTGGCTTTATACACACAAACGTAAATAACCCTTGCAGCTGTTTTCCACTGTCCTTTCCAAGAATCACACTTTTCTACTTTATAA
This sequence comes from Psettodes erumei, assembly GCA_016785225.1. NCBI lineage: Eukaryota > Metazoa > Chordata > Actinopteri > Pleuronectiformes > Psettodidae > Psettodes > Psettodes erumei. The sequence goes on along the minus strand of JAFBJZ010000960.1, from coordinate 599,755 downwards.
CACAAGCAAAAAGAAGCCAAAAACATTCTCTGGGATTTTTGGCACTTGCCCACAGTGAATATGTAACAGACATTGCAAGGGTCTGACTTGCATACAAATGAGTTGAAGAACCAAATCAAGAAAATATAATGTATATAAATGGACTGAAATCTAAACCTATATACAGGAACAAAGACATGATGTTCTTTCGGTAAGTATAACTGCTTTGAATACATTGCACCTTTTTCCTACCACAATCTAATTGAAGTTCTTCAAGAGCAGTCGAGTGAGATGTTATAAGACATCCCACGATACTGCAACAGTGCTAATATTAATGCCCTCATTTAGTAATTAATTATTTATGCCAGTAAGTGGTTGATCTGGCAGGCTAGTGTCAAAGAGGGGCTGTAGATTAGGGTGCAGCTGTCACTCTGACTGTGACATTATTGTCCCATGCCATGCTGTGCTCATCCCTCCCGACCCAGGCGCCCTCGTCACTTTGATTAAAATCACACTGCAATGCATCAATGGCTCAAACTCCAAGATCCCTTGGCTGTCTCCATCTCAGGCTGTCCAAATATAGCAGCAGCTCTCTGATTTTCCTGAAAGGGGGCCATTAAAATGTTCCTGTTTGTTTTTTCGCCCTGTATATTTGCATTCACGGGGTCAAAGCAGCCAAACAACAGGCACGGATACACACACGGCACAGCGACTCTCAGAGCAGTATAGTGCTGAGCTACAGCTTTTCATCCAAGTCATAACCCATGTGTGACAGCTGTCGGGTTGCAATGCTGACTCACTGTGTGAGTGCATCTACACCTATAAGCCAAAACATTAAAACAGATAACTGGTTGTAATGTACTGGCTGAAATGACAGAGATATTGAGCCAACACAGATAACACTGTGGAAGTCATGACAGGCTTGAGTCTCAAGTTATTTTGTCCGATAACTTGCACTGGTCTCTGGACATATTTGATAGTCCAGGGTCTTGTTGCAAGCTTCATCTGAAAGCAGCAGATAGTAACAGCAGCATGGGTATGTTGCTAGTCATATATTTCTTCATTAATTTAGTTGCTGATTTATGGCTGCAGCTACAACCGAAGATGCTAATTTAATTTCCTTTGTGCTGTTTCTGTGAATTTGAAGATATTAATGACCTGAGGAGTTTGCACTCTACAGAGATTACACATTGTGGGCTTTTTGAGGATGGATCTACAACTTTAAATATGACTGTTTAAACAAACCAGTTAAGTTAAATTAAAACCAAATGGAGAGTTTAAAGTCTCCCCTTTGCACTTCTCTCCTTAAAGCAGCATAGAATATTCAAATAAACAGCTAAAAGAATGAAGCAACAAACATTTAGAAATATTTCATTGTCTTGTCAAACATTTCTTAGGCAGATGGCTTGGCACTATAAGGGGATTTGGATTCATTAACGCAGGATTTCAAAAATCCTGGCTACAGTTGTGTGCTGATTAGCACAGTTCCCTCACAGAGAGAAGGTATTTGGATTCTGTCCCTGGCCATTTCTGTGTGGATTTCACCGAGTTCACCTCTTGTAGAGAAGAGACTGCAGCCTCTGCTGTCTATTCAAGGATTAAGCAGGTAGAGACAATTGCTGGAAAAGTATTGTATTGGCAGATCTAATGGTAGTTAAAGTTCTGTGCGACATCTTTAACATTCCTTTTTTATAATGTTTTAAATCAAACAATCTGTCTTCTGGATTTGTATTAACCTGTTGACAGTACAGACAGTCTTAAGTCTCTTTTGATAGTCGTTTTTAAAAGTATGCATTGTGTATAAATGGGCATAAATGTCCCTCTATCAGTTTGTTTTAGTTTACATCTACTGATTTGTAAATTGTTAGTTTTATGTAAGTCCCCAAAGCTCTGTAGCCATGAAACCTGTTCTTCTCACCCTTGGAGCAAGACACAAGGTTAAGGTCACAAAGTGGAGCGCCTGCTGTGCTGCATCCTCGGGTTGCTTACAAAAGGTCGGTGAAACCCTCAGTCAACTTCTCAAAGGAAAGGCCGTTTCTTTTTGGCACTGCAGTTTTTCCTTTCATCTTAGAGTTTGTATTTATTTATTTATTTCATTTCATTTTTAATATATTTTATTCCATAGTTCTTCTGGCGCAGACCCTACACATACATATTTCTCTTAGTATGTCTAAGCAGAAAATGATGCCAGAGTTAGAAATGACTTGTTTACATCTGTAGTCCTGGACCAGATGTCAGCATCAACTACCAAGACTTAAAGTGAATATTAAATGGTAATACATTTAGACATATTGCATGAGTGCAATATTGCAACATTAAACTCAGAACTGTGAACTGTGAAATTTATCTTATGTTTTGATAACTAGTAACATAAATTACATTCATAGTAAACGTAACTTTTTGCAGAAGAGCATTTTGCCAGAGACAAAAACACAGACAAGCCATAATTACTATTGCAAGATTTCAACAGGAAGACAGGAAGTTTAATTTATTGCCTCAATGCAATCAGTCTCTTTTGACCAATGTATTTTATCTGTTTGGCTACTGCAATAGTGCAAAGTTACCAAGTTCTGATATACCAGCCATTGACAGTTTACCTGAACTTGCATGATGATGCAGTCTTGCAACCCCTGTTTGTGCACTTGTCAATGCCTAAAAACTGAGCCCCCCCTTTTTTTTTTTTTACATGGGGCTGGAGAGATCAGAGTAATTCCCTGTTGACCGCTGCCCTACTGTGTCACTTTCAGTATTATATCTGCCTAATTTGTTTAAATCAGCGAGCAAATCCCATGCTCTCTGACTGAGATGGCTTTGAGCTTTGCTGCCGTTAAACCTCTGCAGCAGGGTAATTTGACCTAATAAGGCTCCCATTCAACCCTTTCAACTGTATTACGGCTGAAATAATTGTCTACTCTCTTCACCTTATGGCGTTGCTGTGGAAACTGATGAACACTTGACAGCTGTAGGACGGGGGTTGCCATGACAACACAGCCAACCCGCACCCTTGTGTATGTGCCCCCCCCCATTTTATTTATTTTTTTCCCATCTTGCGGTATGAGTGGTGCCCGACATGCTGTCATCAGCCAGGCATTATGGGAGCAGGGAGATGGAACGCTCCTGACTCCAGGGCCTACCTCACCCTCTCCAGATAAAGGATTTTCCCCAACCAGGAAGAGCTTTAAACTTGTCAAAGACCAAAGAGCCAGATCTGTCAAAAAACATGTCCTGAGGCTGCTCTCTTGTGACTGCTCTTATTGTCAGTCTGCTCATATCCTGGCTGTGATGCCCTTACTGGCCTGGTATTCACTAAAGGGCCAAATGGCGTTGTCAGAGTTGACTCATTGCTCATACCACTTTCCTATTTTCCTGAAAGTAACTTACAGGACCCTGTTTGCATCTTGAATTTTGATCTACTGGGAGCTGGTGTTGTTTTGAATATGATATTGTCTGGCCTTTTCTGTTTTCCTGCCCATGCCTAGTATATCCTTGTAAATGTTTTGAGTGTGCATTTGTTTTTGTCTTTCACTATATCTGACATTATTTTTCATTATATGATAATTTTGTTGTGCTTGTTTGAAACCCAGCCTGGTTTTTTTCTGGTTGCAGTTCACGGGATGTGTGTAACTACCCCTATATGTCTAGTTATCCATCTATTTAGCCCATGTCACATATTTTAATCTAATCTGATCCTCTAAATCTGCAGTAGTAAAAATAAATAAATAAATATTGCTACAGCCAATATCTTGCAAGAGGAGATACCTGTCAAGGAGTGCAGAGCTGACGGGGACGTCAATGTCTCTTCATTGTCGGTATTCTCCCTGTCACTCAGTGTCAACACTTAGCTGTCTCTGCGGTACCAACCGTGTGTGTGTGTGTGTGTGTGTGCACACTCATTCATATGCTCAGCATCTCCCTCTTGATGTTTACCATCGGTGAACTCACCATGGAGTTCAGCTCTTATTCCTCTCTGCAGTCACCATGCGCTGAGAGATTCGGCTATATAAATAAGCGAGTAATGGGTTGTGTGTATTTTTCACCGCAGATACAAAATCATCATAAATGAGCTGAGAAATAGCTTTTCTGCAGATGACGTGGGATGAAAGTTAAAGACTTCATCTTGATTAAGATGACGATATGATCTCAAGCGTCTGATGGCTAATCAGAAGGAGCGTTTGAATTTCAGTATGAAGATGAGAAAGAAGTCGCAACAGGGGATACAAGGGCTGTAATGGCTTTGTTTATGCTCTCAACCCATGCAAGCAAGGTTTTTCATGAACAAAAGATTCTTCCTTTTTCTGTGTTGGTGCCTTTTCTTGTTAATAAAATATACATAAGGTACAAGAGACAAATAGGACTCCACAGGAAGTTCAATTTCTAATTTCAAACTTTCCTAATGCAAGGATACAAACTTTTGGAAAACTTTTGCAGCTCACCGCTAGATTGCACCAGCCATTTGTAGCCATTTCTCTAGTTTGTCTTTTATTCAGAAACATATTTATGTATTTTTGGCACCATGTCTGTGCTCTGTTTTCAACATGGTGTTCACAGTTAACAGAACCATTTATGATTTGCATTGCCCTCCATGTCACTTCACTACTGCCTTGCCTGGGTAAACGCCCATGTCTACTTAAATTCATTATGCAAGAGGCACCTGAGTGAGAAACTGAAATGTGTAGCGAGGAGCTCCCTGCCTGTAGTGTGCCCCCACCCCCATTCAACAGACTGTAATTGGCTCCTGTTGGATGTTTTAATCAGCTACAGTACCTTTAGCTCTAATCTCCGTCTTTTCCCACCATCGTCTTCTCAAGAATCCCAAAATCCTAGTTATCTCTGTTTCTCGATGGGGAGAACAGTAGAAATGGCCCCTAGCTAATAAACACACTCCCACATATTATTCATGCTCACCGAACATGATATGAAACGGAAACATCTGCAGTACTAACAATAAGGAAACTATCTACATCCAGATATATTCAAATCTTATCAAGCAATTCAGGCATAGATTTGCCGTATCTACCCCTTTTTCCTGCTGCCAGCATAATCACCCATTGCTTTTCTATTGAATACAGGTGGTATGTTTCTCAAACACAGGAAATGTAGCCTGTAAGATATATACAATCCCACAGTCAGACTGCTGTTTAGTGTATAATTTTGACAAAGCGGTTTATTGAAGTCTTTGCAAATGATTATGTTTAAAGTGTGCTGATAGAGGACATTTGCACCTGTTGCATATAATTATATTTCTAAAGTTATACAGTATGGGCCAACATTTTATTTATATTTTTAGTTTTCTTGTGCACTTGCATGACGATCACAGCACACACGAGGTTAGAGTTGTGATGTTATGGCCAAGTCATTTATGTGATTTGTAAATTGGTTTTGATTGATGTTTCTACAGTTCTAAGTAGATTAATTTTTCTTATTTACTTCAGTTAAATGTTTGTTTAGTCATTTTTTTTCCTGATTAACAGTCACTGAAAATGGAGAACGATCAGGAAACCATTCTGTTCTGGTTTCCTCCACTGTGATAAATATTGTCTTTTCCAAAGCATCGTGTATTTTCTGTAGCTCAGGCTGAACAAGTCTCTGCTTGGCTTAGTTACTCTGGCTGTTCCAAGTGTCAGAATCCTCTTTCCACTGCTGTCAGTGTGCTGACATTTTCTGTCAGCTTCCATTGTTGCACTGTAACATTAATTCCACTGGTTTTGCCTGTTTTGTAACAGCGGATACAGTTTTCCTGGATGATTAGCAGAGGAGTAATTGTGCTCTCTGCTGTCTTCAATAGGATTAACACTTGTTGTTTTTTAGTTTCAGTGCTTGGCCTGTTGTCAGAGCTGCGTGTGGACCTGGATCTGCACACCCTGCTTTTTGGCGAGAGCGTGCTGAACGACGCCATGGCCATCGTCCTGACACAGTGAGTATCTCGCTTCAGGATTTGACTTTATCCTCAGAATGCAATATTTTTTAAGGTTTAATTGTGTGGGAGCTCAAGTCTTTTCCAGTTGGCATTATGGAGGTGGATGTGTGGGGGAGGGAAGGCTGGATGGAGGCTGCCAGCTTTAAGGGAAGGGTGTGAATGGCAAATGCCTCAGATGCTAGGCAGTGGACTGTGTAAGAGAGTTGCCCCTGGCACTGTCAGCATCTCATTAAGGTGCTCAGTAGAGAGACTCACTGCGAGAGTGGAGACACACTCCCAGCTAACGAACTCAGCTAACACAGCTACTGTCAAATTCAGACAAAATACAGCCTAAAATCCTTGAAGGCTCAGTGAAGTAACCATGAAGCAGTCATGCCTTGTCCATGCATTTCAGTTGCTTCATTGTCTTCCCTCCACTTGCTCCAGCATTTCACTCAAATTTGCATGTTGCCCTGCTCACACACATTGCGCTCATTGTCAAGCTCTATTTATACAATGCTAGTGTAGCAAGCCAGTGAAGTAGACATGCTAACAGATGGCAAGAGTGTGAGCACAGAGATGAAAATTGAGGGGGTCCACATTTATGGCCAGGCGAGCAGCTAAACAATTGAAGGTGGAAGTGATCTGGCAGAGATAAGACATGCCCATATTTGCATGTTGCATTCACACAGACTGACACATCACATGTACAGTACCTGCACACTCCTCCACATCTCCTTCTCCAACTGCACAAATGGGCCCAGACAGGCAGGCAGATGGAGAGAGAAAAGGAGGCGGGTGTGGAGATTGTTGTGTTCACGCCGTGGCTGCTATCTCTGTGTACGCTGAAGCGCAGAGCAGCGAGCCCACACGTCCTCCCAGACAAACAGATAGTGCCGTGTTTGTTCCTGGAGTGGCGTGACCGGCCTTCGTGCCATCTCCCGTCACTTGACTGACTCGTTGGCCTGCTGGTCGCCCTGGCCCCGCACACAAAGCTGGCCCTTATTAGTGCGCCACGCGGGGTCCTGGCATTGGAATTTTAACAAGCTCCCAGAGCAGCTCAACCTTACGCTGATGTGTCCTCGCACAAGCACTAAACTTCCTGCTCCAACTCCCCTGACGCAGCCACCATTCAACCAGGACCTGCATTGACATCTTGAGATTTCTGACAGGGAATGAGTAGCGCTGGTCATCTGAAGAAACAGTCTCCAGAAGATATTATTTACCAAGTGACTAGTGGCCAAATGTAATATGACAACACAACAGGTGTCTTTATTTTCATAGAGGGGATAATAGATTTATTTCTTTTCGGCTTGCAGAGCTCATTAGCAACAGTTTGATTGATTCTTCCCCTTTTGCTATGGAGATTAAGGCATGTTGTGGGTGTGTGTGAGCTCAACTCAACCTGACAGCATGAAAAGTGGAGATGCATTATGGGTTCATTTGTCAATAGTTGGGTAGACATTTTCATTTGACACTCAGAATTTTCAATAAAACATTTTCATGTTAGAGTATAGCAACTTTTCAGTGGCACCCCGGCGATCACAGACTGTGCTGGTTAAAAAGAAGGAATCATAAGCAGCACTTTTACATTGCGTTTGCTGATTCGAAGATTTGACATACACTTCCAGCAGTCAAAGTCCAAAGGGAGGACACGGGAGGTAAGAAATGCTGTCATTCCACAAAAGCAGCAAGTTCTATCAGCCACTTGCATGGGTGCATGTCTCTGCTTGCCTCACCTCGGGCTCGCTCTCCCCTCCCCCCTCCCAGTTTCTCTGTCCTCCCTGTGAGGCCTCTTTTGCACTCAATGACTTCCATGTGGAAGTTGTCCCCCCACGCACCCACACATACAAAGTAAATATTTACAGTGGTGAATAGCACGATGCTGCTGTCTTTGAACGACAGTAGTACTACCCCTGTTTCTCTGTAACTACTGGAAGACGTCTCTGAGGCAAATAATTCAGAATGGATTGTTTTCAGGAAAGGATTAAACTTGTAAAGAAGGCCATGTATTCTATATAGAAATGACTCCAATAAATTACACTTAAAGTCCTTGCTCAGCATAATAAGCATGTGAATTTATGTTCACTGCTCCAGACTGGTTTACACCAAGAACCTAGTGGACCATAATTCTGATGACTGCACTTGTTTCAGAGCCATAAACAATGTTGTTGCTTTAATGTTTCGGCATCTGTATTAGTCATATTTACTTCTGTTGTAATCGTGCTATCATCTCCTTTTTTGCTTCATAGAAGTGTGTTTCTCTTTTAATGAGTATAACCCTTTTTTGAGCATGTGGTGTCATTTTTCTTGTAGTGCCATCACCGCCTACAGCCACATGGGTGGGGGACACGCCTTCGACCCCCCTGCCTTTCTGCACTCTGTCGGTTATTTTCTTGGAGTGTTTGCTGGCTCATTCCTCCTGGGTTTCCTCTTTACAGTCATAACAGCCCTCATATCCTTTCATTACCTCCCATCTCTGCCTCTGCACCCCAAAGTCAATTATCACCTCAGCATCCGCCTGCGATCTATCCACTTCCTCAACTGGGTAATTGCTTCTCTAGCAAAACCCTACTGTACCACCTTTATCAACAAACGCAATGTGGCTAAGTCTTTAATGCTCCTGCGACATTAATGGTTCGAGAGGTCGTCAATCAAGCCAATCTCCTCTGATGAAGTTTCGACTTGTGCTGTTGTTCAGCGTTTCTCTCTGATCCTCTGGTAATTAGACTTTAGGATGAAAAACGAGGTTGTGTCACGAGAGTTTTGGGACAGAGCTCAGCTCTTATTTATAGTGACTAATCTCTGGGTGTGGGCAAAGCACAAAGTAAGCATTTATTAGATTTATACTAACCATAGCAACAGCCTGCTCTTTGTGCTGTCAGTCTCTTAAAGAGATTTGGTTTGACATACAGTTGCTCTGTTATTTCTTTTAATTACATTCTGCACCTGTTCTTGTTAATTACAGAAAGAAACAATCAAACTTAGGAATGTGTTTTCATTAATGTAAGCCAGCAGGGTATTTAAGGGGGGTTGGGAATACAGAGCAGCATATTTACAGTATCTAAACCTACTCTCTGATCTGTTTCTGTGTGGCTATCACAAATACAGAACTTCCAGTGTGTGTTGTTTGCCTGTATAAAGACATACTGTGTGGTTTGCATGGAAGCTTTGCCAGAGGGGATGTTGGACAGTGGAAGGGTAAGAGTGGGATGTGGACTTTGTTGGAGAACTCACGGACAGGATCCCATTAAGACCCAGTGGGTTGCTCTGCATGGCATATCCCTTGACTTAGCAAGCACCTCCTGCAGCTGCTTGTGGTTTGCAATACTGCAGTGTTTCTCTGCCTTCAGGCTGTCACACTGGAGTGAGAATGTAATCTGTCATAAATCGGAACTGCAGTTTCAGCATCAACCATGTACAAACCTGATGCAATGTATTAAATACAGTACGATCTTTAACTCTCTTTCCACCTCACCAAATTCACTCGACTGCACGAGAGCCCGCTGCTGGAAACATCAGTTTTCTTACTGCTGTCCTGGAGCAGCTTCCTCTCAGCTCAAGCCAGTGGACTTTCAGGTGAGCACTGTATGACTTATCGTGTGTGTGTTGGTAGTCTGGGTGGCTGGGAGGTCAGACAGAATACAAATCCTGTGAGTGAACTGCTGCCCTTCTCCCCTCAGGCAGCGCCACAATATTAGTGACACAAGCAGCTGTTTGATTGGCAAGTTCTGCTGCTTTCAAGGCATCCGTGACCACTTGCACTCCACAGACCTGGGAGTGATGTGCCTCTGCTCTCTCCGTTATCCAGACATGACCATGTGCCCAATTCCAGACTTGAAACCTATTCAATTTTTCTTTCACTAAACTCACTCCTCCTGTATATTCAAAGAAAGCCTGTTACTTGCACACATGCACACTTTTATCCTCAGCGTCCTTGGCATTGTAGCGAGTCAGTAATGTATAGATGAAAAAGTATTAAGCAATCTCCTACAGGGAACTGCAGTTCCCAATCTCCCGCTGGACCCATCTCCCATAACTCATTTTAAAATGTTGTCCACCCTCCTCTGTCTGAGCATGTTTGTACCTTTTAAGTTTGGAGATGGCACTGCAGATAGCAAGGTAGAATAGCATTCCTGTCCCAGTTTGTGTCTGGCCTTCTCTGAAAGTCAAACAGTGCTGACGTAATAATGGATACAGCATGGTCTGCTCTACCGGTCTTGCCAAAAATTCTTTATCCATCAACAAGGATAGGTTTTATTTCTTATAAACACTTATTGCATTTTTTTTAATTATTATTTTTTAAAATTTGTGTCAGCATGTTGTAGGGGGAAAAAAAACAAACATTGGCTCAGATGCTGGAGCTCAGTGCGTATTGTCTTCAATCTATGTCCTATTGGATCAGGATCTTAAATATTGTATGTACTGTACATATGCACTCTGGTGGTGTTGTTCCTCCCACCCTGATTGTGTCAGAGGGATTCCACTTGTTCGGCTGATGTTGTTGAGCTCGCTCTCACTTGGCAGCACTGCCTGTGGCCTGTGGAGGAGGAGAAGATAGTTTTAATGAAATAGCTTGACCTTTGTCTACTGGACCCAGATGCCCCGTCTATAAAGCATACCACTCTAAATGCTGCCCGGTGTGGGAGGCAAACAGCAGCAGAACCCAGAGCAGTGACTCTCGCTGCTGATATCTGATGCAAAGCCTCAGGTATTTATTAGTAGTGGTAAACTTTTCTGTGTTGTATTATCAGGTCTAATAGTAAAATACGTCATTTTGACTTTAAACTTGTGATGTTATAAAACAAATTTTGATGCTGATGTTTTGCTACACTGATCTAAAAATGTGCCCTGCTGCAATAGCCAACATCCTTGGTGAAAAATGGGACCTGACAAAACTAATACGTGCAATGCTACTCTTTTCAAAGGCCTTTAATGGTTCATCTGGGATTAGGTGGCACCTCATACAGAGACTCAGTGAGCTATGGGAGTCCTCCCTGGTGTCCTCTGGTAATGGAGGCTCTTTCTGTCTCTGTTAATTGCTGAAGTTTAGTGAGGGTGTGCCTAATGACCCTGAGCCTCGCAGGGAGCGCTGCTGTCATTAATCTCATGCCCCTCACAACTTCTCATCATGGGATGCATCTCATCTGTTGCCAAGTGCTCTGTCTGCAAGTCTTAATGTGGATTATGGATGATGTGTTACCTCTGTCGGTTTTATGTAAACCAAGGAGGATGCTGTTGCCCTAAACTGTGAAACCAGAATGAGATCTGCCATGCTGGCATGCTCCATTAGACTTTGTGGAACAGTGCTGGAAAGTACGTTGCAAGCAGGGATTACTGGAGCTGGCGTAATGCATGTACAGGTTGGCATCCTCCTGTGAAGGTGGATGGCGAAGAGAGAGTAATGGACTGGCTTCGCTTAGTGGCCAGAATCACAGGTTCTGCCTTTTCTCTGCTGCTGTGTTTATTACTGCCAGCTCTGTTCTCCTCTAACTATTGCTACCCATCAAAGTAATTTCACATTTTCCCATCATCTGTGATTCTCTCTCAAAGCAGAGGGAGCACAAATGTGAAATTGAATTTCTGCAACAAAGCAAGCATGTCCTGTGAGGCAGCAACCCACCTTTCATGCTCTGCATTTCAGATTCCAGTTCTCTGGTCCAGCCAGCCTCCTCTGCACAAGCAATAGCCCCCAGTACTCCCTCCACCCTTGTTCTCCTCTCTGTGGAGCTGCCTTTCTCTCCTTTCTGTACTTCGCTTGTCATGTGTTCTCCTTTTGTTAATTTCTGCTCTCCTGCATCTGGCACGATCTATTGTGACGATGTCATCCTTTATCATTCCCAGACCGTTGACTGTCTTTGGATTACAAATGGGAGTAAAGTTTTTGGCCAGAAACTTGAGGATGCTTGAGTTGGGTTGGACAGCATGTTTTGATTAACTGTTTATACAGCTGGAATTCTCTGAAATCAGGACAATGGGTGGACACAGGGTTGGGTTGGTCTGCTTTATTGTCACATACTTTAAACTCATGCAAAAGTAGTTGCGCACACTTCAACTGGACTCCTTGAGCTTTCAGGACAATGCTTGCATGCATTGCTGTGCTAAGTCTTCTCATATTAAAATTATTTCCAGGATAATTTTTTTAAAATCACTTTTTTGTAGTAAACTGGTAGTTAGTTTATCTGTGGCAAGTGAACCTAGTTGCTTTGATTTAAATACTTTCCACATCGGCCTGGGGGAAAAAAGTCTTTCTTATAAATAATTTTCCTGTAATAGGAAACCCTCCTATAGCATATTCACATCATAAGAAACCCCAAGGCTCTCTGTGTTTTAACCAGCTCACAAACATACACGTTCCTCACAGCCTGATTACAAAATATGTGCATGTATAAGTGATTTGGCATATTTTGTACTAAGTGAATACAGCACATTGTTTAACACTGCTGTCTGTAGCACATTCATCTGTGAGTTTCGTCCACAAAATGTTGACACTCACATTTACAGCCACACACATTAAACACTTTGCTGACTGACTGACTTTTGTTAAATTCACTCACGTGATTCCTTATGTTTCTCAGGTATTGTGGCGGTGTTGTTTTGTGGCTTGAGCCAGGCAAGGTACACGATTCATAATTTGTCCCCAGAGGGCAGGACCAGGACCATGCAGGTAGGTTTGTGGAGGGTGATGGAGGCCTATTTCACTGTTTGTTGTCTGCATTTTTCAGTGCCCTCACTTTGTTCACATCACCATTTTGATGCCAGTGTTAGTGCCTTGCCTGCATGCGCAAGCAATCATTAATTGCCATTAGTGGCCTGGTCATCCAGTGGATGTCTGTGTGGGAGGCTAGTCTCCAGCTATCTGCTTAAAAGGCTGGGCACAGATGGAGGCCAGCACACTGACATACTGTACCAGCAAGCTTCACAGAGGAGCAAATAAATCAGTAGTACACACATATACTCATCTATGCATTTATTATTCATTATCGGTGCCTCAGTGCAGCTAACTGTTTATCACAGAAAAGCCTTTTAAAAGGCGGTGCAGCACAGTTGAAGCTTTTGCCTATAAAGTGGATTGGATATGCAGTAGTCAGTGTATGGTGCAGTGTGTTTACTTGGCAGAATACCTTTATCTACATTTTTATGATTTATCCATGCAGCTGCAGCTCAAAGGGAAAGAAAAAGTGATTTAGCATATGCAGACACTAGTTGAATAGCTAGTAGGAGAAATATTTTTCTTCTTGACATCTCTTGTCCTTGTGATATGAGGTGCTTAAGGGAAAAGGTACATTTATACAATTAGACCCAAGCAAAGCTGCTGAAGCAGAAACTAATAAATACTTTATTAAATCATAACATCTGTACTAATGTAATCCAGATGCAAAATAAGGTCCTTTTTAATTAATTTGATTTCTTATCTAGAAATGCCTCATTTAAATTGTTTCAGATTATACTGGATTTTTGTCCGCAGTAAATGACATCCAAGCTTCCTAATATGGCTGCAACTTTGCAGGAAGTACCATGCACCAAGTAACCAGCCATCCTTTTAAGGGCAAGAAGTCTCCTTTTATTTTTCACAAGTTTCAAATCAAACTAGCAAGAAAACGATGACAAAAACAAGTCTGGTACTAAAGGCAACCACGTTATGTCCTCTAGCTGTAGATGTTTGCAGTTGCCACCTCAAAGGATCAGGGAACAACATCAACACTGGATCTGTCGTGTTTGTACAAATCTAAGCCTGTTTACCCATTTCAGATAGGAAGTGCACCCCCCCACACACACCCTCCATCCCAAACCCCTCCTCAGCTCGCATGACCTTCTCTCTCATGATCCTCTCAATCCCTTTTTATAATTTGCAGCTCTTTGAAGTCTTCAACTTCCTGGGGGAGATTTTCATCTTCAGCTACATGGGATATGTATTGTTGATGTTTCCTCACCATGTCTTCAAAGTCCTCTTCATTTCTGGGGCATTTGTATCCTTTTTCTGCTACATGATGGAGCATCTTCACTCCCTGCTGTGCAACCCACTCAGACCCTACAAATGGTGTTCTGTTCTCCTCTGTTCTGCCTTGTCTCTCCTTCAGTCATAATTCCTATCATCTGCCACTTATTTGACCAAAGTGGTTTTCCTGTTCTCTACCTCTGTGCTGCTGTAGTGCAGTGATTTCCTCAGCACTTAAATTGTACAGGTTTGATCCGGTGAGCTCTGCAAATGCCGTTCAGCCAGTCTGATCACCACCTCTGCAGATTAAGATGCTGCAGTGCAGCCTTTGCTCTAAGGAAAGCCTGTGAAACAGAAATTTAAATAGGCCTTTAATTATTGTTACTGCTGCCTGTTTTCTGTTCTCCAGCAAAGCTCTGTGGAATAATGTTTGCCCGTTTGAAATAAGCTTACAGTACTTTAATTTGTAGTGGATTAAGCACTGTATCCCTGTTGAGGTTGAAGATTAAATCTTATTAGTTCTAGAAACTCCAGTGAAAGAGGTTTGTGCTGTTCGCTATGATATTCTCATCTTGTTAAAGAAAAATCCACGTTGTATAATGGTGAATAATAATGTAATGCATTTTACTTATTTTTTGCCCAGCAATGCAAGATCTTCTTTAGTGGTGGGTTTTTAGCTGGTTACTGACCAGACAGTAGTCCTGGGCAGCAGGTTCTGTTGAACAGAATGCAATGCAGCCGCGATGCATGCTGTGATATCAAAGAGCTTCATAATAATACTCATCGCATGCGTCCAAATTTTACTATCACAGCTGCGTTAAATTCACAGCTGCTGTTGTTGTTGTATCCATCAGCTTTTGCTTCCTGAGGGGAATGGAGGGGTAGTAATGGACTGCTGCCTACCCATTGTACAATTGTCCTTGCCTGAGAGTTGGCATGACCATAGCGTATGCCTGAGGAGAGATTCCAGTGGCCGCACTCCAAGGAGATGTTCTTTCACAGTCCAGTGCCCAGATGGCCAGCAATTATTATTACAATCCATCTTCCACTGTAGGGTCAAAAGAGCCAGAGAGTGAGTCGGCTGAGCAGATTCTTTCTCCAGCACTCTTATGTTCAGTGTGAAGAGCTGCCAGTGAGAATTATTTGTCTTCAGCACTGAGCCTGTTTGGCTTTGTCTTCAACTGTGCTTCCATTACAAAAACTTGAAGTGTGGGGATTCTGGTTAACTTCATCTAGTGGAAGCTGACTCCATATGTACAAACAGGACTAAATGGGGGTCGAAGTCCTCTTGTACAGTGCTAAAAGTGTCTATAAAAATGAAATAACCCCAGTGATTCAACCCCTGTTAATCGCTCTTTGGTTGTGCAGTAGATTTTAATCACCATAGCTTGCAGCCTTTGCCAGTGACAATGGAGATGGGATGTATTGTAAATGAGGCTGAGATGAAAGTGCTTAATTACCTCCATTCAAATAGCTCAGAGGCCTTTGATAAAGAGAAATGACTGCTTTTGGGAGCAGGATATTGCTTTTGAAAATCCATAGGGTGCATGAGATCTAATATTGACTGTAGGGTGCAAGGGGAGCTCTGTTTTAGTAATAGCCCTGTCAGACTGAGGTCCCCTGCCTTTTTTATTATTGAAGGCATCATATTTGGACTTACTGTATAATAGCTAAAATCCCTTCTTGCCGTGATGCTAAAGCAAAGGTACCTGATTATCACAAGTAATTTTTTTTTAAAAAGTCTAAAAATGTTTTTTTTAAGGGAAAAAAGCTCCAACCCAGCCTCCTCTGGTTTCAGTAATGAGAGCATATGAGGCTGCTCTCAGGCGCATGAGGAGTTTTATATTGGTCTACAGTATAGCAGTAAGTATGACAAAAGGTGTTTAGGGTGTCCAGAAGAGCAGCTATGTCCCTGATAATTGCACAGATATCCTCTCCCTAACTGCTGCCTGGGACACTTAGCATTCAGTCCCATCCTATGTGAAACATCAAAGTGTGTGTGGAGGGCAGAGACAGCTGGCACAGCCTGATTGGCTCTGTGCCTCGGCATGGTGCCACAGTGCTGTGTTTGCATCCTAAACAGAAAATATTAAGAGATTTTTTTTTTTTTTTTTAAAGTGTGTGTTAGTCTCGCACCATAAGTCTCGCATAGCCAGACCTATCTCTGCGGCTCTGTGTCAGCACTGGAGCGCAGTCTGGCTGCACCATTATTATTCTGCTATGAGGGGTAAAACACTCTGGCTTGTTTGTAATTTACTTTAAACCAATCATAATTGTCTTGGGTTACACGAGGCCAGGATGACAGTGCCCCTGCGAAATACTGTCAGGGGGAGGACTTGTTTTACTGGAGCATTTTCATGTGGGGCAGTGATCACTGTCATTAAAATGGCTATTTGCCTGCAAAGAAAACACCAAGAAAAAACAGTAACAGACGGTATGTTGAATTTGCGATTGCACAATCCAAAACTTTAGTTTAACTGGGCCTGAAAGAGTCAGTGGAGCTTCTCTCTTAAAAAAAAAAAAAAAAAAAAAAAAAGAGTCTGTCTTCAAAACTGTCTTAGTTGTAAGTATTCTTCATTCTCCTTAATCTGTATTCATTACATAGCTGTCTATCTTTATTTCAAGAGCATGCAACATCTACCCTTTATCTTTCCTGCTAAACCTGGGCCGTATGAGAAAGATTCCCTACATCTTCCAGCACTTCATGATGTTTGCAGGTACTGTTCTCTAAAGATCCAAATACCCTTTAACATCTTTTATTGCAATTTAATTTCACTTGTCAGACATGCAAAATGGCAATACCTGTGATACATGTTGGATTGGATGTTATTTCTGCAAGAAACTAAAAAAAAACAAAACTTTGACCCTGACTTATCCTGTGAAAGCTCTTTAATTATTCCATTCTCTTCACTGCCTGCAGCTAATAGCATTAGTGGGGATGCTGAGAGAGTATGTCCCCTGTGGAAGGTGTGTGTGTGTGTGTGTGTGTGTGTGTGTGTGTGTGTGTGTGTGTGTGTGTGTGTGCGTGTGTGTGCGTGTGTGTGTGTGCGTGCGTGCAGTCAGTTAAGCAGACACAAAGACAAGTGTCTTCCCCGGGCTTTATAAAAATTCAGCACCCTCATTAAAGAAGTCACTATTTTATATTGTCATAATTTTTTTTTTTAATTCACCCTCGGCCTTTTCTATTTTTGTGGCTGTATTTTGGGAGGAAGACTACATAAAACTTTAGCATCTGAGACTAATGGCTGAAGTGCTGGATGGTTTGATGATGCAGGAGAAAGGAATGTTTGATGTGGAGTGATGTGGGGTAGTGCAGCAGCAGCACGTTACGCTGCATGACCCACTTTACCTCTTACGTAAGGTTCCTTTTGTAAAGAAAAAAAACCCTTGTCTTGCTATTTTTCAAAACTCCCCCAGCACCACCAGCACCACCACCAACCCTCCACCCCCATCTGTTTTTCATGGCTGCAAAGCATTTGCTCTGGGAATTGTTTTGGCTTTCAGCATTATGCCACCACTGTACGTCAATCAACAAGTTTGTTCTGGGGCTGTTTTGCTGGTCAGCACCTGCTCAATGACAGTGATAGTCAGGGTGTAATCTGTTACCCATGGACAGGGTTATTAACTGGATTGCTCCCTTCTGCTTCTTTCAATTAATTGGTTGGTAGATGGTTGTCTTGTGGCTTGATGGATGGCAGTAATCCAGCTGTTCGCTCAAAAACGTCTTCTCTGCCCTCAGGCTTGAGGGGGGTTGTGGCATTGAGCCTGGCTGTAAGAGACACATCCACAGAAGTGAGGCGCACCATCCTCACCACCACCCTGCTGCTGGTCTGCTTCACCATCTGGGTGCTGGGTACGGCCACTGGTCCCATGCTGCGCTGTCTGGACATCAGGTTTGTGCCAACACATCACTGAGAAAGGCAGTCGGCGCAATGCAAGTCAAACCTGTCATCCTGTCTCTCCTTCTGTAGATCTCTGTCTCCACTTTGGGTTTGTCTGGCTCTCATAACCACGCAGACAGACACAGCTTAATTAGACTCTGACATTAAGCATTCAGCTTAATATGCAACAGCTCTTTTGTAAAGCTTTCCTCTGCGTGTTTTGAATTCGGCCTCTCCCTCCTCCTCCCCTTGCTACAGGCACTTAGCTCTATGTGTCTGCTCAGGCTCTGCCCTCCATTAGTGACTTGCACAGCTGGTGCACTGGGGTATAGCAGGTCTACAATAAATGCAGCTTGCCATAGTGTATACGTAAATGTGTGTATACAAAAAACACGGCCGCCAACTGTAGAGTTTTAATGAGAATGCATAGCGAATGCTATTTTTACCTTTTTAAAGTCTGTGTACTGTGTGTGATTCAAGGCCAGTGGGCGATAATGATTAAGAGTGCAGAAGAGGCGTGAAGGATGCAAGGCAGTAATTAGATACTTTTATTATTAAAGTGTAATCTATGGCCCAGATCACAGGGGTATAATTGACTCCCACAGTCTTTTGTGGCAGTGCTTTTGAATTTCTAGTGGCTTTCAGTTGTGTGTGTGTGTGTGTGTGTGTGTGTCAGTGAAGCCTAATGTAACTAAGAAAAATATCTTGACAATGTAGAAATCAGCTGGAAGGGAATTTCACCTATTCTTATTAATAATAATAAAGTAACATGACAAAGTAAATAATAGCACAATAGCATGAGTGAAGCTAAAATCTAGTTGAGAAAAAAATGAAGTTACTCATAAAAGGAAATTATGGATATCAATATATTGCATTGCAGAAACATTATTTATATATACAAACATATGCAAAAACACAGTATGTCCCAAACTGCCTACACTGGCCTGTTTTGTGAACATTAACACGCCCTCTCCCAAGGCAACAAAACAGAGACAATGAGGCAATTTGTGATGTGAAACAAAACCTGGCGCTGCTCTATTGTTAATGAATCGCAGATTGGCTTTGGTAATTCAATCTGCCAAGTTGTTTGTTTGAGCCTTTACAACCAAATAAGCTTCATTTCATTGTAACGCTAACGTTTATGAACCAGACAAAGAACCAATATCTTTGTAAACCCCCCCATCCCGGGGCGCTTGGATTTGTGTCCACAAACTCCCTGTCTCTTGTTCTGTCAGCTGAGCAGCTTATAGCAGTTTTTGCGGTGTTGTTTCTAGATCCTATCTGCAGCGAGACCAAACCATGTTTAGAATTCAGGGTCTGAGATTACACCCAGCAACTTCTAAATGCTGGTGAAATCTGTTTTTCTGCAGTTAAATCCCTAAGGGTGACTCAGTATTGGTCGACAGTAGTTTTTAGTTTTTACAACAATTATGGAGGTGTGTCTTTAGTGTTACAGTCTCTCTGGCAGCATTTAAGCACCTACTGGCTTTCGCTACATTCGTGACCATTCGTGACCAAATGCTTCCTGTCTTAAAATCACGACACCACACTTTTGCTATTAAATAGGCAGCAATTAAATAGTAACATGTAGACACCCATAGCTTATAGTAATAAGTGAGTGAGAAAATTGGTTTCCAGGAACTTTAACACAGTGCTTGATTGTGCAACTAAAATAATAATGGAAATTCACAATGTGACAGGTATTTAATTAAAATATATATTTTGGGTTTGATTAGATTTTTCTTTTGTAAGTTGTGCTTTTAGGTCCAGTTGAGTTACATTATTACTGTTGCACCTCCCACACATCCTGCTGTGCCGTGTGTGTATCTACATGTGTACTTGTGGATATGTGTCTTGAATAATGCACCTGCCTATTTCTATCCCCCACGACACTGCTCTCTTTGTAAGTATGTTTCCCCGTCTCTGGAGCAAGCCACAGAGCGGTGCGTTGAGCCTTCGGGGCTGTCATGTTTCAGAGAATGGCTCTGTTTTCCTCACTTGCCTTCCCAAACTACTTACCTCCTCATTCAGTTGTATGAAGTGAGGGGAGGGACCAGTAACAACTTTGAAAGACTTCATTTTGGTGAATAACACATTACATCTCTTCACCTGGAGCAAATTTAACTTTCTTTTCTATCTCTGAAATGGTTTTGTGGAGGAGTCTTTGAAAGTTGTGCTCTGTGAAATTACTCCAGTTGTTTCATTTATTTATTAATTTATTTATTTTACCCCTATGGCTACCTCAAGTAACCTAACACTGCAGGCTTCAAATAGAAAAAGAATAAAAGAGAAAGTCAAATTTCTTTTGTGAAATTTTGTTCAAGAAAGCTGAAAGCCAGTCTGCACTTCCCCACACTGTATACAGGAAATGAGAACGATTATCTCTTTTTAGTCTCTCCTGTCTATTTTGTTTGCAATGCGAAAACTGAAGGGGGACACTTTTGTTGTGGTTGTCCTCGTTCAAGTGTTTACAGGTTTTAGTAGGCAAGACATCACGCTGTGAACTATTGAATCACTTCATGAACACAAGTTGCTTTTATCAATATCAACTCCTACCCAATGTAAATTAAGAAATCTCAAAGTTCAAGAAATTCTCCAACCACAAAATGGGCACCAGAAAACAGAGCTTTTAAAACTGAGACTGAGATAACAAAATTGGCAAATTCCTGCAAACACAGACTCAGAAATACAGGCCATGGATGGGGTGATCTGTCACTCAGAAATAAATGTGAAATTCATGTGTTTGTTGTTTTAGATGAGGCTCAAATCAAATGGGGAATAATAATATAGTAAAAAACAAAAAAAGGTTGTTTCCAGTAAGCTCACTGATGACTTCAGAACAAAATGCGTTTTTAAAGCCTTGACGTTCTGCCTCCCTTCCTCTCACCATTTCCTCTCTATTCCTTTCCATTTCAGTCTCAATTTCAAGGTACATTATTGCCCACACTTGAGTTTCATCATGCCACTGCAAAATAAAGTGATTATATACACTAAACTGCATACAGTAATGAAAATACTATTTCCCTTTGTTGTGCAATTGATGGTAATTATTGATATATCACAACACAACTCACCATGAAACTGTCTTCATGGTAATTTTTCTTTTCTGTGCTTCTCGTTTTCCCTTCTGCATCATAACACTTGTTGCTTAAGTTTAAGCCCAACCCCCGGAGATGTTTACTTTCCGATCCACAAACCCACACACTTGTGAGTTAATGGTAGTATTACTCTGCAGGAGGCAAAAACAAACTTGGGAACAGATTACACCCATCCAAGAGAAATGTTTCAATGGGGAAAAAACCCAAAAAACATTACCATAAAAACACCAATTTAAAAACAAACATAAAGGGCTCCATTATTGTTCAAGTGCAAATGCAAGCTCAACCAACTGAATGAGGACCTGGGCCATCTCCCTGGTGACAAATGGACTGAGGCTCCACATGTTGTACAGGAGGAAAATAAACCAGTGGTGTATTTCTGTCAGTTCAAGCTGCCATCATCACAGTCCAAATTCAACTGTATATGTTGAAGATGAAGTTTAAGTCTGAGAGGCCCTGACATGTTGGAAAGTTAAGTCAAGTGGAAGTGTGGAAGGATAAATAACTCA
The DNA here is from genome assembly GCA_016785225.1 of Psettodes erumei. Lineage (NCBI taxonomy): Eukaryota > Metazoa > Chordata > Actinopteri > Pleuronectiformes > Psettodidae > Psettodes > Psettodes erumei. Next base: position 578,453 of record JAFBJZ010000960.1, on the reverse strand, counting down.
ACTTCATATGGTATATGTTTTTGGTTAACAATGTAAATCAAACTTTAACTATGTTAACCAGCTAATTATTGATGAACTAAAGAACTGGTCTTTGCAAGTTAAGTATGGTTTAATGAAAGTTTTTTACGTATATGTTGTTGAAACTGCCTCTTGTGATTTGCAGTTTTTCCCTTAGATTTTATTCTGAAAAAAGCTGTTTGGTGTCCTTTCACAGCAGCATACTGACAGTGTGAGACTTGTAGAATAATGTAGGCCGTCTTCTGTAGCAGGAAACTCAACATGCATGAAAGAAGAAGCTGATGCGATTCTGAAAAAAGCTCTATACGAGTGTGAGCCCCCCACCTTATGCATAGACTTAACAGCTATGAAATGACTAAACAGGACCAGGAGGGCAAAGTCACTCTGTCTGATTGAACTGGCAATCTGCCAACTTGTGTGCATCATCATGGAAAATAGTCTGTTTGTTTCTGACACTAAAACCGCTATTTATGGTCAATAATGGCATAGTATGTTTATATTATTACTCTGAGCTCTGCAGTATTTGTTCAAAGTGTAATAGACAGTAGGCCACTGACGCACCATTTTACGAGGCATTAGTCCACTGATGTCAAAACTCTTAGTTTAAATCTAATGTAAAAAATAAAATATAATCACATGCCTAAATGTTGATTTGCTAATACATATTCCAAATTTCAGACAAAGGCTTCTGACCAAACTACTCTTCTTGTTTAATTATGCCATGTCACAGTGTTTGAAATCTATTCCTTTGTGTTCTCTTTTCTTTTGCCCATGTACCACCACGCCGTAACGGTATCATGAGCATTCAAACACTTACACACACACACACACGTCACACACACCGTTTCTCAGTTTTGGTTGGACTCCTTTGCTTTGACGGCTCAAGGTGGCAGGGCGTCCCTCAGGAGAGACACAGTAACAGTGAAGCAGTCTGGGGCCCCAAGGCTTTGAACATTGGCCGGTCTTGACCTCTTCAAGTCCTTTCAGTATGAATATTAGTATTTTTCCTCAACCCCTCTTTGACCGTAGATGTTCAGTAGTGATAACGATGTTTATGGACTTACTGCCTCAGCTCTGTGCTTACTGCAGCTGTTTATTCTACGTACTTGATGTTATGAGAAAAGGGCAGATATTGTTTTCCATGTAGATTTTTGGCCAGACTAGTGGCGCGGCTGTATGGGATGTTGAGGTTGGTCAGTCCAGCACTTTGATCCAGAGAGAAATGTGCATTGGCCAGATTGCCATGAAATTTGATTCACGTTCCCAAGAGGATGAATCTAACTGACATTGGTAATCCCCTGATCTTTCCTGTGGTGACATCAGGAGTTTGATATTTTTAGGTTAACAGTAAAATATCTTGTCAATTATGGGATGGACTGCAGTAAAAATTTGTCTGTGGTGAATTGTAGTGACTCTGAGGATAACCTTTCTTCAGGCAAATTCAATTTGCTCAGGTACACGGCTCATTACCTACAAAACCAACAATGTTTTCATCAATATACACTGTGCTTTGTGCTTATGGCTAATAAGCAAACATAAGCATAAGGCTAAACTAAGATGGGTGGATATGGTAAACATTACCTGCTTGGCATCAGTATGATAACATTGTCATTGTATTTTGTATGCTAATGTTTGAATATAGCTATAAGCACAGTGTGCTTCTAGCATGGTTGCAGATGCTTAGCATTATTATTTTACATACTCCATAGCGCGAGGCTAATGGACATTGAGAACATGATGAGAAAATGGCTCTCATGCAAGCTATTTCCCTCTTGAAAGTTTTGCAGAATGATGTCATTTCAAAATATGTCACGGCGGTTGCTGAGGGCAACTAGTGTAGGAGACGCAGGAGGCCTCGCTCGTCGCTGTAGTATGGTTCTGTACATATAAATGAGCAGTGTTCATGACTTGGAGACTGAGACGTAACAGCTGGAGCCTAGCTAATGACTGGCCTGTTTGTTTGGAGTGAACAGATGGATGGGGGGGGAAACCATGTCTCTGATGTCTCTCACTCTCCTTCATGCCCCACTGACCTCTTATCACTCTCTCTCATTCTGTCACTCTCTTGGTGTCTTTGACATCCGTCTGCCTGTAGAGCTTTGATAACGTGTTGCAATTGTGAAGACAGTACAGTAACAAGAATAATATGTGAAAAAGGCCACACATACACACCATGTAATATATAGTCATATATATCAACAGACTAAAGGAAAAGTCACCCGCATATCCTCATGTACACAAGCAAATACACATTGGCCATAATAAAAAGAAGTCTATCTGACTGAATGGAAAATGCTTCAAAGGACTGCAAAGATGAATGGCTCCTGCATATAGGTTTGCCCCTTCTGATAAGGAAAGGAGACAATAAGATAGAGGAAGAGAGCAAGAGAAGCCTGAATCCCTGCTATTCCTTCATTGGCATATTCTTTATTCTGTCCAGTGATTGCTTTGCCACAAAGGGAAATGGGAAAGTGTGAATTAGAAGACCAGTCCACAGCAAGGAATGACTTTGAAAGATAGACATGAAACAAAGCCTTTTGTTTCTTGCTTAAAAATGTATTATCTAATAAAAAGTGTTTTTAGTCTATCTCTTCTTTTGTCCTTTAAGGAGTGGGGGGGTGTCAAGTGACTGTCTCTCTGTTGATGTGATTTGTCAAGCAAAATGCATCACTACTGAACTTTTTATGTCTACAGAGTACATGCATTATTAATGCGGCCTGTTGATCCGGTGATGGATTAGAGCTATAATACTGTTCCTGGAAAACTTTGTTGCTGTTATTTATCAAAATAACCTGCAATTCTTGTTGTCTCTTTTTTTCCACATCACTTTTCTTCTTCCCCTATTTCCCTCCTTGGGTGATCTTTTTCTTCCTTCCCTTGCTGAAAGTTAAGTTTCATTTCTCATTACAATGAACTCAGCTCCAGTTGGCGACATGGTTTAGATGTGCAGTGCTAAGTCACGGTGGAGCCCTGTAGGTCCAGCCAGCCGCTCTGACCATTGATTATGTCTCCTGAGTGTCAAAGAACTGAGCTTCATTTTAACATTTCAGGCGGCTCTTTTCTCAGTCAGGTTTTCTCAGCTCTGCCTTCAAAATTCTGCCTGTCCTCATCGAGCACTGGCTGTCTGCTCTAAATCAACGTGACCCCAAGCAGTCATTTGCCTTTTCTGTCTACAGCAGACAGCACAGCATTGTCACCACTTGAGTCTAGCTAGCTCCTGTTTTGCTAAAGCTGAAGGTGCCTTTGCACTTTACACTCATCCTATATTCATGAAGGGGGAAAGAGTTGGTCAGTGCAACATGAAGGGTTGTAGGGTGTTGCTGTGACTTCAGCGCTATATTCGGTGTCTGATAACGGACACCGAATATAGCGCTCACAGGTTAAGGAGGAACGTAATTGCGGATGCTGCTGTTGGGAACATAATGAGGGGAGATGGAGGCTGGGAGAGGCCAGTGAATTATGATTCTGACGCTGATCAGACATGAAACGTTATCTCTTCACATTAGCCTGCCGGGGTTACACTCTGTGGGACCAGATACAGATAGTTCTCCCTCAGCTCCACTATCAACACCCATGTGCATGTGTGTTGATAGTGGAGCCGTGTGTGTGTTCAGAAAATAAACAGGTGAGAGCTTGAGCGTGTGTGTGCTGCTGGCCCGCTCTCCCCTGCGACACACAGTTCAATGGGTTCCCTCAGAGAGGATTGATAGTCGTGGCGGTGTGCAGGGAGACTGAACAGATTGCTGTGGTAACCACGTCTGTCAGATCAGCCAATATGGTGAGTTTATCAGGTGGAGATTGACTCTGGACAGGGGTCTCCTACATTGGAGCACTGTGATCCAGCCTCAGTTAAAAAGGCCCAGAGGCACGGCCTAATGGATGTGACGTCAGTGTGGAGAGGGAGGGAAGAGGAGGGCCATTTAAAAAGAGCATCAGGGTAATAAAAGTGCCTGTGTGTTGGGGGCGGGGGGTGTCTCAAAGCAGATAGATGCTCTTAATGCAGGGCCAGGGGATTTTGCATGAATGCTATATGCTAATAAAATACACACAGACACAAAGTGGTGTGCTGAGGAGCATTATGGAGTTTTGTTTAAGGAAAGTCTCAGTTAAGCAACGGAAAGACGGAAAGGGAGAGAGGTATGAGGGAAAATATAGCGAGACCATCAGTGTGTACCTTGTGTATCCCTGCCAGGTGTCTGTGGGCTGAAAGAGGATCCACACATGAGTATGAATTATAAAACAGACACAGGGTGCCTCTCCTGTGCACTCTCACACATGCACAAATGCAAACGCACACACATTTTTCCACTCCGCTGGTGGATGAACAATGCTTTAAGAATGTGGTCTGCACCAAGTCCTCCGGGGGAACGGGAAAGTAGTAAACTAATGAGCGTCGATGGATGGTCCTGATGAGACTACATTTACAACACTGCAAAGAGTTGAGAGGGTGGAGATGGAAAGTGTGTTGAAAATACTCTGGATCCCAATGCTGCATCGGGTGTGTGTTTTTGTTGTTTTGTTTTTTTCAGCCGCACCGTGTGTTTGTGTGGTGGAGTTGTGGGGGCTACTCTTTGCAAGCAGAGAGCGCTAATGAATCCAACTTACCCAGCATCCCCAGCTGCCTAGCGACCTCGTCTCTCAATCACTCTCAATGGGCACCTCTTATTTATAGAGCCATTATTTTTAGCCCTCTATAATTTCAGCCCTCTGCCTCTTGAAGAATTAACAGAAAGAACATTGGAAGGAAAGATGGAGACAGAAAATTGGAGGGAGAGCCTGAAAAGAAGAAAAGATTGAAAAATCAATTGTATCAAGATTATGTTTTTATTCATAGAAAACGTAGCTTTTTTTTTTTTTTTTTTTTTTTAATTGCAGCCTGGTTTTTGTCTTCATCCCAACCAGAATTGGGTGATTTATTTGTCTCTGTAGACACTGAGCTGTTTTCTGTGTGGTGACTTCCTCGACTTCCTCCACTATCTCATTGTTGCATGCAAGCTGAGGTACCTGTTTAGAAAGTAACCCGTTTTACCCTTGTGAGCTTTTTTTATGATTTCGCTACATCCTCGCTGAAACCCGTCGGTAACTCTTTGATTGTTGCCATGTAATCCAAACTCCCTCCTGAGGTGGCTCTCGTTTGGTCCCAACTGCTTGTTCTCCAGGCAGGAAATCATTGGCCATAGAAAAAAGAAAAAGGACAGAGAGAACAACGGCGTTAGCCAAACATGAACTCCCAATACACAGATGAGAAAAGAGAGGCTGATTTAATGGTTCAGCAGAACGGGCACACATAGGCAGGAGGGAGCTGGGAGAGGGGGTGGGGGCGGCTCACAGAGAGAGGAATGGATGCGGACTAACTCGCTGCGAGACAATCAAGTGAAACGAGAGAGTGAGTGCGGGAAGATGGTCATTTATTTGGTCTTGAAAGCCTCTGAGCATTGGCACTGAACAAATCAAGTCCATGAAATCAAATCTTTTATCGAAGGCAACTGTGTAGAGCCGTTACATAACTGCTGCATAGCAAAGGGTGAGACTTTGCCCACAGATATATTAGTCTGTGTTTGCACATGCTCTGTGTGTATGGCCTCCTCTCTGTCTTCTAACCCCTCTGACTTGGATTGTAGACCCCTGCCTCCAGGCAGAACCAGAGCAAAAGAAGAATAGGCTTGGCTGGTCTTGAGTCGGCCATCTGTTCCCGTGGAAGTGGTCAGTCTGAATTAGGCCCTTCTGTCTGTTGCTTACACACACACAGTCCCATCCTCTTTCTCTTGGCTTTCTCGTGCACTGTATTTCATCGAGCCTTTTAACACACACAGGCACTGTGCATCTGGCTGTCCAGTCTGCTGTGTCCCATGGCCATGTGCCTGGACTTCTGTTCAGAGGGTCTGTGGTTTCAGGGAGAAAATAGGGGAAGCTGCTGCCGCTGGTGGTGCTGGTGGGGAGGGCTCATATCGATTCATACCCGCCAGCGACGTGCCAAGAAGCTGCTTTCATAATCCTCCCTCTTAAATAATTCACCACTCGCCCTCATAATTTCATCAGCACCTACATATAGAGCACAATCTCCCCCTCAGCAGCAGCAGTGCTATGAAGACAGTGTGCGTACGAGAAAGGGTGTATGTGGGGGGTGGAGGGTGATGAGGCGGCAAATGAGTAAGCAGGTGGAAGATAGTGGGATGATGATAGCCAAAACTGCAGCTGCAACACATGCATCTGTCTATTTCCAGACATGACAGTGTTAGCAGCTCCATGCCTTTTTTAATAGATGGGGGGGGGGTGTGGATCAGTGGTTTGACACTTCATCTGATTTGTCAGACAGATTCAACTAATGGTCATCCAGAAGAGATGGTTGCTACTTCCCGTATCCTTTCATTGCAGGTTTGATTTAGCAGTCTGGCCAGTGCTGTCCATTTTCCTGGAAAAAAACAAAACAAAAGTGTGCCACATACTGTGTAACACACAAAACAGGCTACTGTTGTCAGAGCTGCTTTGTTATGTTAACCCATGCTCTGTGCCAAGAAGTTCTTTCTGAGCTTTCCCTGATATATTTCGCTGGTGCCAGCAGACATCACCCTTGATCCTCCACAATGAAAAGATGGCACTGTCCAAAAACAGCATCAAGATGTCCCTCAGAGCCAGCTATGAAAGAGTTGCACTGGCGCGATCAGAAAGGAAGATTTTGATCTCATATCCTTGCGGCAGTTTTGGCAGGAGTTAGAGAAAAGGAAAAAAAGAAGGAAGGAAGGAAGGAGAAATACAGCTATGTTATGTGGTTTGTTCAGCCCCACAATGTTGAGCCTTCTGGCAGCTAAAACAGACTCACAGGCAAGTGTCATCAGACCTGTCTTGTTATTGACACTCTTAGTTTTTAGTTGTGTTTTTTTCATTTGAAAACTCATTGGTTCTTAGTGACACTGCAGCACTTTTCGTTATGAGTCCCCGATCCACCGTGTGCACACACACAAGCAAGCACTAATGCAAAAGGCTTATTGCAATTTCAGTTGAACACTTTGCTCGTCATTAACAATCATGAAACAGACTTGAGGTTTTACAAGCAATTCAGCAAGGACCCGACTGGGCCAGCGAAAGATGTGCATATTTGTGTGGGGGCTGATACTTTCAGTCCTTAATAGACATGCAAGAAGGTAAATGTAACATGGAGTTGCTGGAAATTTTCCTTAGGTAGATCTTGCAGAATTCATTCACAGTGCAGTACATATACAAAGTTTTTGAATGAATATTATACTTTTGCATTGCTTTATTCCTATGCCAATAGTGGTGTTTGACTTTTGCCAAGCTTGTGAGCTAGTAATATCAGCCTAGTAATATATTTGTCAAAAGTAATGTTATTCTTCTGTGAGGCAGTAAATCTGCACTGGTGTTTCCAGGTCTTTCCTTTAAAAGTAATAACTCGCATCAAATTCCTGTAAGTAATCCAGAAAACAAAGTGTAATAAAAGAGTGATGTTTTGTCTGAATGTTACAGTTCATTATCTTGGACATTGACTGTTTTGAGTTGTGCAGCCGGTTCTCTCCATGCCTTGTATCCAGCTGGAGCCACAAGGCTAAATTTAGGCTGTTTCCCTGTGTCATGCTGAGACATCCAGGTGAAGAAGGGAAATGATTTCCTGTGTGATGATAATAATATCCTTGTCTCCCATAGCCTTTCCTGCTCCCAACTGTCCGTGGCTATCCACAGGGATCCAGCCCCGCTCAGATGCTAAGAGACTCCCTACCTGCTGAACCGACACTGTTTCAAACGGTGATGGCTGTCAGCTGTCATGGCAGAGAGATGTCTGTCTCTTCAGCAGTTGACATAGTGAGGAAATGTAAGAGATAAACTGAAACTGAGGTATTATGCACTATAGTGAAAATGCCAATCTGATGACAGTTACTGGGTTTGTGAGCGGTTGGCTTGAAGTCATGACTAGCTGCAGTATCCAAGTTGGCATTACATATGTGGAGTTATTTCTAGCCATTACCATCCTTTGACTCAGTTTAAACGGCAGAAGCGATAATGTGCTATTTGGACATCTGTTGAGTGGGTGATTGTTCATCAGTGTGCAATATGGCAGAAAATTTAAAAAAAGAAGTTTTGACTGGTTAGAACTTTATAGACAATGAACTGTGCACTGATGTAAATGCTCTGCACAGCCCACTGCGACATGCGCCCATGAATACTTGACTAATATTGATACGCATACATCTGACACACACACACACACGTTACTCTGCCAATTTTATTTTTACACTACCTCAAGTGGTGTGAAATTTAGGTTAAAGCTGCAGAGAGTGTGGGATTCTCACTCTAGGTTTCAGCAAATTGACCTAAATACTGCAGTAAGGAGACTTGGCCATATATGGATTGTTCTTTTGTAACACTGCAGTAATAGGAATAGAAGCTGATGTTGCAGTGTCTTTGTCTTATCTCCTGCAGAATCATAAATGCTGAGAAATGTAAGGCTCAAGGTGACAACACATATGCGGTTATGTCTCGTCTAGAGATTGCTGTTAGGATCTAAAATTTACATCCAGATATCTGATCCACTGCAGAAATTGTCTACATTGTGTTTTTATTATTTTTACACCACTACCAGTGCTTCTCGTTCTGATGCACATTCTCATGCATTCTTTATACTCAGACATTTTTCTGTTCTGAGTTAATAAATTGTTGCCTATGGAAACAGCCGTTGACATGCATAGTCTGCAGAGCTTTTGTTTCAGCAATTTCTTTATAATTTGGGTTTACATGTTGTTGAGACTGTTCAAAACCATCATGTGCCACTGTTCACCACCATCCATGTCACTTACACTGGTTACACCCCTCACCCCTTTTCCCTTATTTGTCCATACATTATGTGTGTGCTGTGGTTAATGTTCATGTCACTGCTTTTTCACTTTATTATTGCAGGTTCAGATTCAGATCTCTGTCATGAATAGTGTAGACTGCCGGATAGGGATTCCATGGGTCCCTGGTGAGAAGAACAAACAAATGGGATTTTCAAACAGGAAACTGTAAAGATGTTTTGTTTTTTTTCCAGATTTCCTCTTGTCCGACCTCCCAATGCAAAGCTGTCCCAGTGAGACAGTGACACTCTTTGTCTCTATGGCTCTCTGTGCTCCCCCTTCCATTTCTCTCCCATCCTCTCTCTCTCTATCTGATTGAGTACAGCAGGGGAGAGAGGTATTGTAACTTAATTTACCCTGCCTATTGAGTATGTGCTACTTCAATAATTGACCTCCAAGAAGAAACTCATCCCAGTTTTTATTAACTAGTGCAGCTATCACATCCGGTGGATATTTTTGGGAAACTGTTTTGCCTGAATGTATACATAATTAACTACTACTGGTAGACTACCTCCAAGGTACGAAGACGTATCATGGATGAGGCGTGTGTGCAAAGCAGTTGACACACTGTGCTGTTGCTTTTGAGGCCTCGTGTTCGGTGTGCCTGCAGCACATACATGGCTACATACATGCAGCACATGCTGCATGACTTCTCAAGCCCAAGATAATGTGCTCCTCTGCTTTATGAGTGGAAATATTAGCTTGTAAGGAGGCGTTTGTGTCCACCTCTGCACTTTTTGCACCCATGTTGGTGTGTATTTTCTGTCGTACGTGTAAAATTTGTACTTGTAAATGTGTTAGTGTGCTACTTCGACGTTGCAACGTGCTTATATTAATAGCAACGTTTCCCAAAAGCCTGGATGAGTTGTCAGTGGGGGCCCAGTGCAAAGCACTGTGTCATCCTGGAATGTGTCCAGAGATATTTTCGTAACAGTGGAGCAAAACAGTCCAGATTGTATCAGCACATAAAGGTTCCACAAACAGAGGAGGAAGCGTCGAGTTCAGCTTTTGGAGGCTGCAGATGAACTGGTAGGATAGCAGCTGCAACTCAGTCTTCCAATCTTGTCAGATGGCAGGAGATTGAGTTACTCCATTGTGCATTTCTTTTTGACTGGGTTTTTATTGCATGGGATGTGATTTCCATACAGAATGGGTAACTCCGCCTCATTTGGAGAGGTAACTGGGCCATGGGAGGCTCGCACGCTCCTGTGTAGGCTCATTACAAAATTATCTTTGAATCAACTATGGTCTACCCCCCATTTCCATTTCTTGCTGTAGATATGAATGCAAAGATTACAGACCTTCCTTGTTCTCTTTCACTTTCTTTCCTCCTGCAGCGTGTGTCTCTGGTCATCCACCCATGCTCATTTGCAGATTTATTCATCTGAACTCACGGTCACAGAGCAGTTAGATTAGTTTGGACTTGATTTGTCTCCACTAAATGTCAGCGTGTCGAACATAAGCATAGCAGTTCACAGGGGTCACATTGATTGGCTGGCGGTAAAATATTTTCCCCAAGACACAAAGCAGGCTGATGTTCTGCTTGCTAACGCACTTGTGCTGTCTCGTTATCTCTTTGTTCCTTTCATCACATTTGCACTGAGAGAGAGACTGCTGCTCTCTTCTATATTTTATGTCTTTCCCTGTCACTCTCTGGCTGTCTTGTCCTGTCTCCTAGTCAAACTCTCATACACGCACTCACCAGCAGCACCAACTTCCTCTGTCACTCCCATGTCACCACAGATGATCTTCCATCATGCCCGGTTTTTTGCTCTCCTCATCATATTCTTTTTGCTCTGTCTTCAGCTTGTATTCCCTTTTCTTGCATTTTCCTTCACACCTTATCAGCCATTTCCTCTTTCTGTCAGATTACCTCAGTTCCAGAGCCTGTCACCATGGATTGCATCCTGCCAGCTCAAGGCGATGTGTCATGTGCAGCACAGGCCATTTTTGCCTGTCACTGCCTGCTCCCAATCCTAGAATTTTGTGCTACACCAAAACAACCTGCTCCAGACTCGACCCAGGAAAACCTTGCATAATAACAACAGAGCCCAAGCAACTTCCTACCCCCTGTTCCTGTGCAATTTCAGCACAACTTCAACCTCAGTGCCTCTTTCTGCTGCTCTGACCAAGAGAACACATCCATGTGGTGGGCAGAAAATAAAAAATAAGCTGGGAGATGGTGGCAGGTGGAGACAAAGATGCAGACTGAAGAGGACGTAGGAGGCAATGAGGACAGAAGGTCTGAAAGAGAACAAATGTTAAGATGAAAAAGAAATGAGGAGAGAGAGTTTGATTAAAGTGAGAGATGGCTGCAAAAAGAGGTAGGACAGATAGGATTTTGAACAACAGGAGGAGGACAAATATTAGGTTAAAAAAAGGAAAAGAGACAAAGATGGATGGGGTTTAGAGGAAGGTTGGTGTAGTGGGAAGAAACAGAACAAGACAGAAGCTGGGCGTAGTAAATAGAGGAAGGAGACGGGGACAGATAATGGAAAAAACAAACACAGAGAAATGGCTCAGTGATGGATGGTTTGTTGGGATATGCCACAATCAGGATCAAAATCAAATTGATTAACAAGTAAAATCAGGTCCGAGATGTTTTGTTCTGCACAGTTTTCGAGGACAGGGCTTGTACAGCGCACAAAAACTCTCTTTTCATACTGTATACAAAAAGAAATACTAAACTGAAATGAGGAAGGAGGAGCGATGACGACGGGGGGGGGGTTGAAACACTGTAAAGATAAACACCAGTAGAGAGATAGATTGAGGCAGGAAGGTGGCCAAGGAAAAACTCTGCACAACTCCGAGTTGTCAGAGCGCTCTAATGGTCTGATGAGAATCTCCTCCCCATTGTGTTATTGCAGAAACCTCTCACCAGGGAAGATTTTGGTCTCAGCATATACAAACGGCACAAATGCACACTGACACACACACACACACACACACACAGTGTAAAGTGATAGTTGTAGGCCATCTCAAAATGTCCTGAGCTTTTCAGCAGTAATTCAAGGCTATTAGAGTTAACTGCTGACCTGCAGGATCTAGCATCAACAGCCATCCTGCACACAGCATCACTTTAAGCTCTGGGAGAAATTTCATACTTGGTGTACCGAATGGAGGGATTCTGGATACTGTATAACTGAAAATGATAGATTTTGGATAACATTCTAGGATAATACCTCCAGAAATTAACATCATGTGACTTCAGAAAATGCTGCAAAGTTCTTATCACCTTCTGATTTCAGATTTAAAGGACTTAACTCCCTTGTTTCCTGATGAAGCAGCTCACCATGCTGCCGCTGGCCAATGCTGAGTCACTTTATTTCAATTCTGAGCGAGCTGGTCAGGCCCTGCACTCAACACTTTTTTGTTGGAGCGCGCCTTCAGCAAAGCAAGGGCCCACGTCTTGACAGGATAATAATTGCAGCCATGCAGAATATCAGGCGTAATTGTGGCGCTGTTTGTCCTTTATCAAAATGTGCATCCAGCTGACATTTTCTTGTTGCGATGGATCAGATGAGGCTGATTTTGATGGAGCTATTCGAAAAGGTCAATGTTCAAACCGAGCTGAGCTCGATGCTCACTTCCATAGCATGGATTTGTTTCTTTGTCATTTCATTGTATTGACACCAGTATTTTTTTCATTCTCTGCAGAGTGGGGGTGGATGCAGTTGAAAATCCTGAGGAGGACCTTTCTTTTGAGGTGAAATACTTTATTGTGACTGCACAATAATACATATTTTACCTTTTTTATTTCTGCAGTTTTTGTCCTTTCTGACTTTGAAATGTATTTAAATCTGAACTCAACTGCAGTGCCACAATTTGCAGTTTTGTCGCAAATGGCCCTTTTCACCAGAAGTGTCAGTGTCTTTGGCCTTCATCTACAGGAATCCATACAAAATATGACAGCCAGTTATCTCTGTTCAACAGTATAAAAAGTAGAAATGTTCCAATACAGTTTATTCTTACCAACTAAGAATCTGATACCTGACCTTGTCTATCATCTGATACTACTACATAAAAAAACATGTTTAAACAGCTTTGTACTACTAAACCTTCATGGATGTAATAGGGGATGGATGAGGTTAATCTGTTTGTACAAACAGAATCTTTCTTTTACTATCTCATTTAGCTTTCTGTGACAAAAATATTATACAAACTAAGAATTAATAACTCCTTTTTAAAAAAAAAAATAAATTCCAGCCAAAAAATACATCTACATTTTTAAATACTTCAGTAACAACATAAACAGTAGTACAAGGGCAACTTAAAGTAAATATAGGAATAAACAACTATTGTAAAAAAAGGAAAGGAAGAATTGATTTCTGGGAACTGTTTCGGTAACTGTTTATTTTAAATGATGTGGTAGTGGATCGGTGCATAGACTCGTACTGGCTGATACCAGGTACTGGAACTACTGCAGTGACAAAGCCTTTGTAGAATTGCCTATGGCAATTGTCAGTGAGTGAAATTATCTCACATACTGCAAAATAATTTATAGAAGTAATTTAGAAAACATTTTGTGTATACTACAACTGCACTCCCCTATAATGTCACTCTAAGTGCTTTGCTGCCTCCATTTAGTCTAGGCTGCATGCAAAGCTGTTTTACAGGTATTTCTCATCCATCTCATTTAGACTCTTCAGCATTACTGCTACTGTATTGATGTATTAGAGACAGTCAATAGTTGTTTTTGTGTGCTTTGAAACACTTAAACTTTTAACATCATTGCAATCAGTAGTCCTAATGATCTACTCTGAGTTTTATATAATTTGGTTTAGCTACTCAGGGGATCAAGTTTTTTTTTTTTACGAAAAGCCCTTGCCAGTGTACATTAAACTTAAAAAATGAGGAGCTAATTTAAAAGAAAATTTATGCAGAAAGAAATGACAGATGCTACAGTACAAGAAAACATAAAGTTCAAGCTTTGGTCATAATCACTAGCACATTTTTTCATTATGATAATACCTTTTTATATACGGCCAGAAAAATTGTAATTAAAATGAAACTACACAGCTTTATTTGCTTTCCATATGTCTTCACCAGGTGGAAACCCATATTATTAATATATATCGTATATTAAGCTGTCTCCCAGCAGAGGGAAGTGAAGAAAGTGAGAGAATAATGACCACTTTCAAAGACTACAAAACTTCATTTGGTTAAGAGCTATTTTTAATCAGCACAAAAGTTGCTGCAGAGCTGTACTGCCTCACATCCTGGGATTATATGTGCTTGACTACAGTTATAGGCTATTGATGGATTTTTTTGCGCATACTGTACATTACAGGGTTTTACAGTATATCCTGTCATCCTTTCCCACAGACACATAATTTTCTTCTACCCTTTAATCTTGGCTCTGTTGTTTATTTTAATGCCGCATCACATCAAAGTGAAGAAGTGGTTCAAGAGGAGGAAATGCACTTTTGCTTCCTGCTAAATGATGGTCTGTCGCACATCCTTGCTGGCACACAGGCTCTGAGTGTACTTTTTTGTGTGTGTGTGTGTGTGAGAGACATCCACCTGCACATGTACCCCTCCCACCTTACTGTCACTGCTTCCCAGCAACTCCTCTCTTCCCCTCTCTTTCATCCTCTTATATGGCCTGACTCTGAATCTGCAAACAGTGAATGGGACAAGGTCTGGCCAGCTCCCCTGGCATTATGAGGCCAGAGGGGGAGACAGAATAGACAGCGTGGACAGCAAGGCTGTAGGAACCCAGTGGAGAGGAGAGGCTGAGCTCCAGGGCTCTTTATTATGGAAATGGATAAGTGTAACCTTGCCCAGAGTGTGAGTCCTCATAGGGAAAGCCAGTGGTGTGTTCTCTCTGTAGTGGGAAGGAATCTCAGGGGACGCTGCAGTTTTAGAGAAAAGGATTTTCCTATATGAGCACAGTGCCCAAGGTCCCACTTGTCAAAGTGGAGGTCATTGGATATGGCCCTGCTGACCATCCAGGGGTGCAGGTTTTCATCATTTCCATCAGATGGTGTATGCAGCCACCCCAGAGGGTCTTTGTATGTCAATGAGTAACAGTGGTTCTCTCATGGTCTACAGGTTGCTACAGGGAGGCCAGACACAACACCAGGCCTGTGGCACTGTCTGGACTACAAGTATCCTTTCACTGCTTTCTTCATCTTCTACTTCTTCAAAGCACTCTCACATTTGCCTTCACTCACAATGCACTGGTCTATGGAGCAGTATTATAGAGTGGGTACAAGGAAAAAATAGAGTGCTTCATTTCAGGGAAAGTGAAGAAAGACCCTTTCGAATTGTGATGGAAGAACAAACAGGAAGTTCATGAACCACCATTGGTGAGTGGCCTTCTACCACCTATTCACTGTGTACTTTGTAGGTGTGTATCTGTATTTTATGCGGTGTGTGTGCGCAATGATCAAAATATGTAAACATGTTCTCCATTAGTTTTCAGAATATGAACCATCCATTCAACAGCATCTATGTTTGACATTTTTGGCAAATATGTGTCTATTTGCTTTCTTGTAGAGAATAAGATGAGAAGATTGAAACAATCTCTTAACCCTAACACTCTTGTCTGTTCAGTAGAAATGCCAGTAAATGTATTTCCAGCTATTTGCTGTTGTCGTCAGGATCGAACTGGGTTCCTGTAAGCCGAGACTGTTTTATCATTTGGCAGTAAGAAAACAGTTGTCCTCTGCCGTGGAATTTCACGAGGACTCCATTAGGTTTCACCTAATCTAATTTTACCACTTAATGGCCTCATGACCTGGCCCGGTGCTTGGTAGGGAGCAGATCATTTTACTTTATAGACTCTATCTCGGCTGCAAAACAATGAGATGCAGGCCTGGTTGTGCATTCATTTTGAGAATTTGTTTAATACATGAGTGCATTAATATTGTTTTTTGGGTTTTTTTCTAAAGAAGTGCTTTTTAAAGTGAATTAAAGTTGGGGGTGGGGGCGCAGATGATTGGACAGTGTTGTTAAACCATTAACCATTCACTGGCAAGAGGAAATGCTCCAATAGTGCAGGTTTAACATCAGAGATTAGGGCAAGACTGGGCTCTGTTTACAGAAACAACAGACTGTCCAACAGTATGAGAAACATGCCTCGTACTTTGGCCTGTTGAATCATGTTATGGCTGTCAGTTCTTTCTCTGTTTCTCAGTTTCTCTGACATAACTACACTACACTACAGTACTACACTCTAATTAGGTGGAGGGGAGCAGGTGAATCCATGAGGTAATGGCATCTGTGTTTACAGTGCCATGATAAAGGTATTTAGCAGCCTTGATGTTTTTTTCCACTTTGTGTTCTTGCGACATAGCTAAACAAATGAATTAAATTTAAAATAAAATGCAGAAAATATAATAGAACGACCTCCAGTAAGTGTTTTTAAAAATGAAGTCTGAGCTTTCAACCTAAATACTTAATTTCTTGGGACAATCTTGGCAGTGATCACAAGCTCTGGATTTTCTGGATATGTCTGTGTAATACACAGTTCCTCTAGATTTGTAGATCTCTCACATTGTTCCTAGCATGCCCTTTAAGACTATAAGCTGAGCAGGGAATATCTATGAACAGCTCCCTTCAAGTGAACAGCATAACAAATACTAAATTACATTCCAGTACAATTTTGAGCGTTTGAATATCTGTTTCAGGCAATGTTGCTGGAATTTCAGAATGATTGGGATCCAGTTATTAGTACAGGTAGTATGACACTTATGAATTATACACAGTCTCAAGACAGTATGGATGGAGCAACTGTCTAGATGAATTACAAAAAAAAGCAAATGCAAAGCTCATTAGATAACATGACACACTCTAAACAGAATTAGGATATCTGCTTTCATTAACCTACTCAGTGCAGCCTGTGTAGAGTATAGCCCTACCCTGTGGCTATAGTTAAGTCTACACAGTAGTCAATCTGGACATTTGACAGGATGTGTGTGCGTGTTGGTATGGGTTTCTGAATCTGTATATGTATGTAAATTAAGGGGGGTGCTGTGAGCAAGATGAAAGGAGCAGTCCTGGCCAGTATTTCCTATTGATGGAAGGGAAAATGTATTATGCAGGTGCTTTGATGTGGCCCAGGTGAGAGGAGTCTCAGGATCCCGCTGCAACATAATTGAGCCTCAACTTGGCTTGCCGGTGTCTCATCCTACAGGCACGCTGCTGCTTCCTTAACCGTTCCCCTGTCAGCCTGGCTATAAGCCTCATTAGAATGAACGTTTGACTGTTAAGCACTGATTTTCGAAGGACATCAAAGCTTGTCTGGTCTTTCCTGCTGAAGTGTTTCGCTGACTTTGGTTTCAGGGCTGGCAACCCAAGTTTTTGTTTTGACATCCCAGTCGCCACCTGCGGTTAAGAGACCCAGGCTGCCTGCATTACGCGGGTGGCTGAGTCTATGACGTGCCTTGGGAGTTAAAGCTCAGATTGTTACCTACAGTATATTTATGGTACTATACAATAGCAATGCATAAACAATACTATACAGAAAGGATCAGTTAGAGGGAGCTGGCACTAATTGTAAATATGTGCAGCTGACGTTTTGGATTGTGTATGAGGAACGTGTTCATTATGCTGCGCTGCCTCTTTCCCCATGTTGTATTATTGGTTGCATGATATATTTATTGCAGCATTTTATGATTTAATCTTCATGTTTTAAAAAAAATGATGTCAGTATATCTTTTATCTATTTAACTGGATTTTTATGACAGTCCATGATCAATGTTGCACTTTTTGATATTGTTTTATATGCTCTTTATTTTGCACTTATACTGTTTTTTCTCTCTGTATATTTTGCTGTATATAGTAGCATAAAATTGAAGGTGTTCAAGTTAAGTAATTTACCTCAAATCTCAACTGAAGTGTAGCAAATGAGTAAACATACTCTTCCTCCAGTGATGAGAGATCAGGAAAAGGTCACATGTCACATGCATGGAGGAAATTCTGCTTAGCTCAATGGTCCTGAAGCAGCAGTTGGACTTCTACCCCCACGCAACTACTCAGCACCTTTTCCAACACACATACAATCTGACATCACTGCAGCTCTTGCAGTTATAATTACCATGGCTGTCGAGTATTGTACCATCGTGGAACAGGAGGACAGTGTGCCAATGAGAAGATGGCTCACTCCCTTTGGTCCATGAGAAATCATTACTACCCCTTTTTGAACCTCCTCACTTCCCCCCCTCTTTTCTCTCTCTCTCTCTTTCTGCCCCTCATTGGAAACATTTATAAATAAATCCTGTTAAGCTGGCAGAATGGTGCCTATAATTCCCACCTCTTGCATATTGCTGATAATGGCACCAGAATGTAAGTATTGATGCCAAATAACATATTAGATCATGTTCCTCTTCTTGTTTTTGTACTTATGCCAGTGGATTATGTACTTGTGCGCTACCTCTTAAGTCCCACATAATTCATTAAAGACTCAGGGGTGCAAGGTTGCTTTTGTCCAGAAATGATAGTAATGATGAAGTATTACTTTGTCCTTTTCCAAGGCACAAGCACAGAGAAGTATGAACTTTCAGAAGGGCAATTATTAATCAGAACTTGTTTTTTATTCAGCCAAAAGCTAATACTAATATTTTCTAAGCTTTAATGGGGAGTTTACGGAACTAAGTGTTTTTGTATGTTGCCTCAGAAGAGGTGTTAGTGGGTGTATAAGTCTGTATAGGACTGACCCGGCTTGCCTGAAACAAGATAACAACCCATTTGATAGTTATGAGTAAATTATTTTTATCTATATAGGGCCCTCTGTCAGTCTGCTCTTGCGCAGCGCTCCCTTCTTGAAACCCTTTCTTTGTAGCATGGGAGCTTTTATTACGAGACAAGAACTGGCACATGTAAATTAAATATGCTGACAGCTTAGCAAACTCTTAACAAAAATAGCAGGACCACCTAAAGCCTAGATGACTAATATCCAGCTCTCTGCAGCATGTTGTATTGGAAATGTCATACTGTCTGTGTTTGACAGTAGACTATGTCCTTGTAAGGGGAATAGTGTGCATAATATAACTGCTTTAATAGTTATCGTTTTAACATTATGGTGTGAGAATTCAGTGCAGTGATGTTGGGGAAATCTGAAAACAGCTGTGCCCTGTGGAGGTGAGTTGGTCTGTGCTGTATTTTATCTTTTGCTTGCACAGTATTAAAAAAAAAAAAAAAAAAAGCACGCAGCAACAGTCCCTGGATGACATGTTAACTCGTATGATTTCATATATTTACATATGTAGTATGATGATGACTGGGATCTTCAGACAGAGAACTAGCACATTAACAGTACATTCAAGAAAATAGCTAATATACCAGAGTCATATTTCACATTTCTGCGCCGCCTTTGTGTAAATTATTCTGCATTCATGGATGTGTTCACCACATGCTTCTCTTCAGAAAAGTGACTCGCTTTAAACAGCTCCTTCTACCATAATCGCTGGCCTCTCACATCTGCAGCCAAAACATTCCTCCAAACTCTTTGGTACCGCAACATAATTAACATATTCAGCTGAGGAAATGCAGTTTCACCTTCGTGAACCCCTTTAAAATGCATTAGTAAAACACTGCACTACTACAGCTTATTTTCACACATAATCACATAATGTGCCCCCTGTGAAATATCCTTTGACAATGCTAAAATTATGATTGGTTCACCTGAGGCCACATTTGTAAAAGGCTAAAAACAAGTAATTTTCCTCTTTCCTGTTTAATGTCATTCATACTTTGCCACCATGCCTTAACAAGGTCAAAGGTATCTAAAGCCGATGCTAACGCATGGTGGCCCTCCGCTGACTGACTCACTCCCGCAGTGGTGTGGCATATTCACCAGAGTCTTGGGTAGCCCACGTGTCCAAGAGGTAAGACTTCCTTTGTTTTACCACATACTGTAAATATCTGCAGATTGTAGAAAGAAATTAAAGTTATCACTTGTGTTTTGCCATTCAGGATGAAGAGCAGCTGTGTGAGACTGAGCCAGACAACTCCACCTTAGATTTGGAGAAAAAGGTAGATCAGCTTGCATCAACGGGATGTGGCTCTGGACCCGAGCAACGGGAGGACCTCCTGGAGGGAGACCTGGGCCTTGGCACCACTCCAGCTCTCACCAGGGAGGCCTGAAGCTCCAGGCGTCACCTCCTAACCCCAGCTTATCAGCCCCTGCCTCCCTGAGGCTACAGCCCTGCTTCCCACAGTGTACGGGGTCACTGGGCAAGGGCATCTGAGAGGAGCCGGCCGGGAATCCAAGTTACAAAGGCTCCCAAAAGGTCATGCACACCCCCCCTGCACTGACATGCATGCAAAGGCACACACACACACACACACACACACACACACACACACAGTAAAAACAATTACAAAGGCCATTGCTCTTTCTGTTACTCTACAGATGATTTTCTTGGCATGTTTTGCTCCTGTTTAAAAGGAATTTATACAAAATTTATAAGTTTATAATCAAAGTGCCTTATGTCTAAACACAACCATCAGGAACCAGAATTTGACCTTACATTACAATGCAGTAGTTCAGGTGAAGATGCCTGTTTAATTAGACATTGATTATGAGCAGAGCAGCTTCATGCTACTTGGTGACATACCCTCTTGGTTTAGAGCTTCAGGAAAATTGTTCACGAACCTCCACTGTATTTCCCTTAATCAGCTGAAATTCTGTTTCGTGCTAGACTTGCTTTGGTCTTCTACCGCTGTTTTCTACTTCAAGCCTTTTTAACTGATTCAAATGTATTCCACTGAATTTATCACCCCTCATCTCCCACCACATCTCGCTTATCATTCAGCGTTGCATGAGAAAAACTTCCATACGCTTAAGCATATTAACAGCATTTGGGAAAGAGACTGTTAGCATGTTGAGGTTTCCACTGGCTTCTTAAATTATAGATTGCACTTCACCATTTTCTGAGAGCATCATTATAAATCTCAGGGCCTCCTTTCTCCTTGAGTGAATCGGGATTTTGTGTACTTCACAAATCTAATCTGTGGAGGTTTGGCTTTGTGAATATGCAAACTGTTCCCCTTATATTAATAAAGCTATTGTTACTGAATTGGGTCTTTCCACTATATGTTGGAAATGCATGGGTGCATCTGTGGAATGCTTCTCTGTTTCAGCTTTAAATTGCTACCAAAAAAAATGACAATGTGCTTTCCTTTGCTTGTGCCGATGTTTGAATACAGTTTTGTTCTGGGCAAGAGGGACTGCAGGATAGCAACAGCCTTTCATCATGAGTCCCCCTACAGAGATGCTAAAGCTTTAGTCCTGTTCTTAAAGGGACAGTTCACCCAAAGACCTTTTTTCCCCTCAAATTCAAGAGTGTAGTTTTACTAGTTTTGGTATTTGTTTAGATCTTGATCTAATCACCTGTTTTTGAGCCATTTCTCTGGAATTTTCTTTCTTCTTCTTTCTGACTTAAAGTTGTTAATTACTTATATCCAAATTATCAACACAATATTTTGATCATTATAATAAGATTTTTATGGCATGTACCTGAAGATATCCTATGCAGTTACTGACCACTAACCATTTGTTCTCATGCATAAGGATACATGTGCACAGATGATGGGGTACACATTTCTACCAAGGGTTTCACAGTATCCTGCTAATCTGTGGGTCTGTGGAAAGAGCCATCAATCACATCAGTGCACCAGCAAAGGCAGGAAAGAAGAAGAGTATTCGGAAGTAATCATGGATGATTAGAATGCTGCTTTCATACATTTTAAGAAAAATTGGCTTTGCAGTTATTTTATGAGGAAATGTGTCCAACACATTTGTTGGACCTTGGTGAGTAACAGTGAATGTGAACAGAAACTCCACAGGGCACTTTTACGTTATATGGCAAATAGCAAATTTATGAAATAATTCCAGCAGAATGGTTCTCAAATGGAGAGGGAAGGCCCACTTGGTACATACTGAACTGAAATCAGGTACAGTATGCTTAGAAATATCTCATTTAAAAAAAGAATGAATTTATTACAAACCAAATGTGTAATTAAAATAGATATTATCAAAGCATTGTTATTGCAATATTGATTAAATCCACTGGCTCGCAGTGTTGGAGTTTATTTCACTATTTTTTTAAGGGGACCTTGTCTCCTGCATCAGGCTTTGAGAACCACTGCTCTGTGTTATGTTTTCATTTATGATTTTAAAATGTACAGCAGTGCAGGTTACCCGACACAGAAGCATGAACTGTCTTCTTAACTGTGAACTTTACTCAATGCAATATTCCCAGATCATGTCTTTTTTTATATATAAGAGCAAGCAATTGTAAACATTTGAAATGGTAGAACAGACTGCTTACACTGACACTGAGAGAGACAGCTCCAGAGCCATAGCATTGTCCACAGTGCATGATATTATCCGACAAGGATTTGGTGACAAAAATCAAAACATCCCTTTTTTAAATCTAGAAATAGCACTAATGCTTTTCTGATGTAGCCTATTCATCACACCTCTACCTATGGCACATCAACAAACCAATTTGATTGTCGCTGACTTCAACCAGATCTTACAAACATTAGCAATGAGATTTTTTTGTGTCATTTGTTCATTGTTTTTTGTGTTGTTTTTTCGTTCGACTTTTTTCACTTATACAGACAGTATGGAGACTGGAAAAACATATTTTTTGTAAGATTTTGAACATTCAAAAATAACCCCAAAACATCCACTTTGAAGTGTCATCATAACAAGATAAATGAATTTTACAGTTGTTCTTTTTTTTTTTCTTTCCTCAGTCGCAGCTTCACTATTCAAGTCATTGTTCATAGGCCTTGCATTGTCAAACACATCCAATATTCCAGTATAAAAGAAGTGGTCCCTTCAAATTCCACTGCAATTCAACTGAGAGAAACATGATACATTCCAAATGTGGCCAGTGTAGCTCCTCGAACACTGATTCAAAGTAAAGCTTTAATTCCACAATAAGAGGAAACGGCACTCGATGCAAAATGAACATTGAATTGAATAGGTCTTTGGTGATGCCGATGTTTTCACAGTTTGGAGTGTGTCAGTAGTGATTTGCTCAAGTCCTTAGCCTCCCCGGCTGTTCGGACTCTTTCATACCCTAGAACAGACATGGCATGGTGGCAGTAGTCCTCTACTTGTTTGATCTGTTGAATGCTGAGCACTGTTCTCCATGCACTAGCAGCTTGTGTGGCATTCCTGGACGAGACTATGAATGGCTTCGAGGAGGAGCTGGAGCCACTGGTCATGTTCAGTGCGAACGACTCAATCTCGTGGTTGGTGGTCAGGTTGGCAAAGCGGTAGATGTTCCGCAAGGTCTTAACCGGGTTCTCGACCAGGTCCTCGTAACGTACAGCCATGTACTTCCCCTTCAGCCAGCTGGGTGGGTTTAAGGCAGTCCTCAAAGTCCTGGAGGTGCGGTCACAGATCACCTCCATGGCTCCTATGGAGTGGTAGTCTGAGCCGTCCTTCTTGTTGGCTTTGTGACCGGGATCCACGAAAGGAATTCTGCGAAGTTTAGGGTCCCTGCTGCGGACCACCTGTAAGTTCTCCCTTATCAGGCCGTGTCTGGATTTGATCCTTGAGTTGGCCACTGCCCGCGGGTCTCTTACGAGGTGTATCACCTTCAAATCCAAGGATGGATCCTCCATTAGTGGGGCCAACACGTTAACGTCCAAAATGCGCACCCCTTTAATGACTATGGTGTTATATTTCAGGCACTCCTCCTCCAACAGTCTAAGGCTTTGAGGGGGGCACTTTTTACACACCTTATCATCTACCATCCCCACCACCTCTTTCCTGTAGGCCGAGCAGAGGGGATAGGAGCACACAACTTTATTGAGGGTGGCCCCAAATAGTCCCAGGGAGGTAAAATTTTTGCCCCCGGGGCTATTGTAAAGTTGGAAAACCGACAGATCACAGCGGTATAAAGAACTAAGCATGTCCCTGGCTGCCCCCTGCAAAGACACTGCATCGCCTGGGTACAGTTTCTGCCAGATGTGCCACATTGGCTCATACAAGAAGAACACTTCAGGATTTTGGTTAAAAAGCTCCCCGAAAAAGGACGAGCCAGACCTCCATGTCGTCAGAACATAGATAAGCTGTCTCTTTTTAGCAAGAGAAGGCCTGTAGAGGAAGCGAATGTCAGATCTGCTCTGATAAGTGGTGCTCCTCATCTGATGATTGCACTGCTGTGGCTCTTTAGTCCATTTATAATTAGCCAAGTTCAGCATGGTGAGGACCAGCAGCAAGAAATAGGCCATGAACAACACAATCCTCTTTCTGCGGAGGACTTTCATCACGATCCCAGGCTGTGCTATTATCTTGGTATGATTCCTGTAGGTCTTAAGCTTCCTCCCAAAGCCAGCATCCTTCTCCCAAGGCGCTGTCAACTTCAGTGGTTGATGATATTGTTTGCCTCTCATCTGTATCCTCGGAGAGTGGCTCTCACCCCTGGACGAACTTCCTTACATTGACAGTGCACCAACACGCTCTGTAAGATGTGTATACCATACACTGGGAACTGATACCGATTTGAATGGCAGCTGATTGTGTAGCCTAATAGATTCACCACCGATTCGAAATCCACAGCAAGATGTCCCGTTTTCACTGCCCTGCGCGATGTTCTTCATAGGAACGAGGACTGGTGGGCGCGTTTAAGTTGTCCACGACGTTGCAGTGATTCTGTGGGTGGCCCGCGTTCAAAACAAAAAGGCAGAAGCTTTCATCATTGTAACAGACGCCCTGATTGCCCATGCTCAGCGGACGCATCCCTGCGCAGTTGCCATCTGATGCATCCTTGAAAACGCAGCCTGTCGAGGATTCAGCCTTCGCAGACAATGAAACCGTCGCGATTCGTCTCTGCAGACAGGAGCGCAAATCATTCCGCATCTGCCCTAACGGAGCAGTGAACGGCCGGTACCCCACAGCTGCAACGTTTGGTTCCGAGATTCCCACCCCCTGTTCTTCCTGCTCCTCTCCGCTCGTCCGAGTAATATCAACTGGCCCGGTTCAATCAGAATACAGGGAGGGAAGCCCCGCCCACAGAGGGACTGCATTGGCTTACGTTGTGGCGTCGTGCGTCAGCGACCTGCGCCATTGGACCCGTTGGCCGTCTGTCGTCGCTGCAGCCTCGATCCTGGCTCCCACAGATCGCAGCAGCAATGGTAGACCATGGGAAAATGATGCTGTTGTTATGTTTCGGAGAGGTCTACCTCACCATCTGCAGCCTTGTAACCATGCTCCACCCTTCCGTTTAACACACACACACACACACCTACAGACTACACCAGCTGCAAATACTTTACAGGATATACGTGTTTCTTTTTCTGAAAGCCTCAATCTCACCCACCCCCATTGTCTGCATCATTACTCTTTGTTTAACTCATTTGTTTTTATCGTTATTCTATTTGGTGTCCTGTCTTTATTTTCCTATAATGTATGTTGTTTTCATAGTGCATGACTGCAGAGAAGAATCAATATTTCAAATTAAATGTATTTGTTTTTTCCTACTACTGCCTCAAGAGGGTAGCCCAGATCTGTAAGAAAAAACACAGCGCTCTACCCCATAGGACAAATCCTATTAATAATTAAACATATACCATACATGCATTGCAGCAAAAACATGCCCCTTTAAGAGTTCCACAGGAATTTTTGCCCTATGATTAAGGATTAAAATAAACTATTTGGAAATGAAGTATTACTGTAGGTCTGCGGGAATCATACAGTAATTCTTATTGGACATATCGGAAACGGTCAGTAACAATGACTGACACTCCTCAAGTGGAATCAGCTGAAATCTGACATTTGACAGCTGTTCCCAAGAACTGTCAAATCCTGGAAAGCTGTAGGGCTGTGTGTTTGAACAGAGGAAACCACATGCTCTGCAGATTGACAATCATCTCTCCTAAGAGGCTTGCCACTTTGGGATTACTGTTCTGCACAACTGAACCGCTCAAACATATTGAGTGAAAAGGCCTCAACCCCATGACCCCTAATGAGATACTGTATCTTGGCCTGTAATGTGCATATTGGAATTGAGTGATCTTCCTGTGACCTTGTATTTTATTTTATTCTTGTACCCTTCTTTTAATATTAATGTGTATCGGGACTGGTTTTTATATTGTCCTTACACAAAACAGTTGAGCCTTGTTGCTTTTTCAAGAAGACATCTATTACAGAGTATAAAGTAAAGCTGTGCGTGGTTGTGTAAACGCTTTTAAAAAGTTTGCATTATGCATGTTGTATTATTGGACTGTGCAGTTAATACTTACGCTCGATTCTCAAACTGCGTGGCAGTTACTGACGTTTCTATCCCACAGATTTTTGGAGTCTTGTCCAATGCAGCTGTTTACAGTACAAATCCTTTGTGCACACTGCCCTCTGCTGGAGCCAGTGTTTCCAATCAAGACAAAGAAACTGACTTTTCTCCCTCTTTTGCCCTCATTACCAGTGGGAACAGGGTGAGTAATTAATTTGAATATTTGTCTTTAATACAATACAGAATTATTTTTATAATATTCACCTAATTCACAAATAGCTGTCTTAATGATAATTTTCCATGTTTCTCTGTCATGATTTCCAGAGATCTTCACTGGCCTATGGTAAGTGTTGCACACTGACATTAGGGCACTAATACGCACTGATGTGAATATCATAGCCAGGAGGACAGCTGTGTATTTCTCCCATATGTGTCCTCTTATAGACTGCCCCTGACCATATACGGACCCAGATGTCTCTCCCCCAGGACATGTTCACTTCACTTCACTTTACTGCAGGAAGTAGCCTGTATGGGCACGCAATTCTTCCTGGACCAGACGTCATTGCTGTGATTCTTTTTCTTGCATTTGTATGATTATATACTTGCAGACTACTTTGAGCTATACTAGTGTGGGCCCATATATTGCAGATAGCTAATGCCTCGGAGCGTGTGCTATAAAATATAGAGAATTTCTGGACACATGACCTAACACGTCTGTAAAGGCTAATCTACACGGCGTACGCAAAGATCTCAAACATGTTTTGCATTACGAGGACTGCTGAATCAGACACCGTATATTTGTACAGATTGAGATTGTCAATACAAAGCTGCACTGAACTGATCGTGTTACATAACCTTGAAGCATCGAGTCTTTGCGCCTGCGAAGTGGACGGGCAGGTGGAGGAAGAAGCATGCGCAGTAAGAGCCCCGTCAGCAGCATCAGGACCAACAAAGATCCCCAGGATCCAGCGATGCGAGAAGATGGTGCATGTAAACATACCAAGCAGGTGGGATTAGAAAGGCTGTCGTCGCCGCGTTCTTCTGTTGAGTCCATATTTTGAAGTCACTTAGTCCGACAAAAAGGCTAAAAGGAGGTGATTTGGTTGGAAGTACAAGCGCGTCTCATGACGACGCTTTGAGTCTCTGCTGCGCTGCAAAAGACGGACGACGAAAGGGTTCCTCTAATGACATCCCTTTTTCATGACGGGCTTTCTTGTGTAATGGTCGCCGGTTTCTAGTGGGATGCACATCAGTGTTTGTCCGTACTCGCTCTCCGTCGTAATGGCAGCTCTGTACCAGGGCACGGACGCCTCCTCCCCGGATAAATTTCTGGCCTTGAAAGACGTGAGAGAGGTGAAGGAGGAAACGACGCTGGATGAGAAGCTCTTCTTGCTGGCATGCGAGAAAGGTTTGTCATTTATCTCTCTCCCCACCCCACCCTCCAGAATTAACTCAATCCCATTTTCATTACTTTTATTGCTCAATATGTTTAGGATAATAGAAAAAAGCTCATGTTATTGTTGGAATCAGGTTTTTGCTGTCACTGTATCACTTAAGATACCCTTTAAGCATTGCATCTAATATCAGCAGGCCTACTTGGATGTACGGTTTTATTATAGCAGGGTCATTGCAGCAAGCAAACTGTAAAGCCACATTTTTTTTCAGCAAATACCTCTCACAGCTGCCTACATGTTGGCTACTGTAGAAATTTGCCTACAGGGGGTGAGGTTATATTTAGTTCTCTGGAAGTTCTTTCCTCCCAGGTCTGCTGACTTTTCACAGCCTCTATCTGGGAATGTTAACTCAAACAGACAGAAGGGAAAAACACACAAGAGGCAGATAATACAAGAGTAATGCAGCAAGGAGGCATGGGCATTCTCATCTAGTCAGATGGGAGGAGGATGTTTCATTGATAAGTTGTACAGTTGTTGTAGGTGTACAGGCTAGTTACTGCCATTGTGACCATATAAAGTCTCTCCAAACATGGCTCAGCAACAGAAGTTGTCCTTTGAGGGAGATGTTTTTGTTATACCCGAACTAAGTTAAGAGTGTTGCTGGAGCCGAGTCTGCTCCTGTGAGTGTGTTTGCCTCCATAACTTCAAGCTGTAAGTGCATGTGTCCCTGTTTGGCGACATCCACAGCTGATATTTCACTGCTTTTATAGACCCCTGACTCCATTCACGACGTGCTGTTTTCGACTTTTTGGCATGCTCTTCAGGTGACTACTACATGGTGAAGAAGCTCCTGGAGGAGAACCGACACGGCGAGCTCAACATCAACTGCGTGGACGTGCTGGGCCGGGATGCTGTGACCATCACCATCGAGAACGAGAATCTGGACATCCTGCAGCTTCTTCTGGAGCACGGCTGCCAGGTAGCAATCACACACTCAGCACAGGATAAAATCCACACAAGACACCACTTTTTCAAGTTATAACTTTACTGTTGCTGTATGATTGGTGTGAAATCTGCCATCTGATAGCTTGTTAAAATAATCCATTTGTGCCTGCAGGCGACAGATGCCTTGTTGGTGGCCATAGACTCGGAGGTGGTTGGAGCTGTCGACATCCTCCTCAACCACAGGCCCAGGCGATCGTCCAAGCCCTCCATTGCTGTTAGTATCCTCATTATTGCTTATTAATCCTCTTTCAAGAAAAACACTGTGGAGGAAAAGAAAAGGCTCCCAGAATTCATATTTCTTCTGATTTATGCACAGTATGTTAGATTTTTTAAAAATGATAGACAGTATATTTATCTATTTATTTAGAAACTGATGCAGCGGATTCAGAACCCAGAGTATTCCACTACAATGGACGTGGCTCCAGTCATACTGGCAGCCCACAGGAACAACTACGAGATCCTGACTATGCTGCTGAAGCAGGACATCTCGCTTCCACGGCCCCACGCTGTGGGCTGTGAGTGCACACTCTGCAATGCTAAAAACAAGAAGGACAGCTTACGACACTCCAGGTACGGGCCACCTTAGGTCATTAGAGTGTAAATGTTGCTGACTTTGCCCAGGTGGCTGCATTAAGCTGTCACTTATCTAAACCAGAAGACCAGTGCTGTGTTGCTGAATTGTTGTTGGAATGGTCAGCCTGCAGATGACGCCTGCCTTGTTTTATGTGATGAATGTTTGGGTCCTTCGCTCTGGTATGTTGGAGCTTTAAAAACAGCTATGAATCATTTGGTGAGTCAAGTGAAATGTTCAGGAAAAGCTTCTTGCGAAACATTGTGGCCCCTTGTATTGATGATAGCATCAGTTTGAAAAGGGCTTAATCATCGGGGGAAAATGCATTAGTGCCACATGTATTGGCTTTTTGGGAATGCTGTTATCCTGTTTTTTTTACAGCCATGAATGTGTTGTGTTCTTTGTCCCACAGAGGACACAGAGAGCCATTAGTAGCAGACTATTTTTTACATATAAGTGATGATTTCAAATTGAAAGTATGAAATACACGGAATCACTGCAAACACTTATTTAAGGAGGAGCAGCAAAAACAGCAGTGCATATTTGGAGAAGCAGTGCTTTTTAATTTCTGATAACATCTTGGACCTTCAGTTGAGACTTTCTTGATCTTCCCTACCGAGCATCTTTATTCTCTGTGCAAGGCCATGTGGCTTCCCACACTGTAGACTAAATGAATCAGTCTACAGTTTGGCCACCAAACAACACAGAAGGTAAATCAGGTACAAATGAAACGGCTGGAGAACTGAACGTTTCTCAGTTTTCCCTTTTCTCATCCCTATACCCCTTATTTGCTCTATACTTCATCTGTCTCACATGACCTTTCACCCGAATCACCCCTACCACTTTTCTTTTGCCATCACATCTACATCTTCATCTCCATTAATTTTCATGGGTCAGGTTCCGCCTGGATATCTACCGGTGCCTGGCCAGCCCCTCTCTTATCATGCTGACTGAGGAAGATCCCATACTCAGGGCCTTTGAGCTGAGTGCAGACCTTAAGGAGCTCAGTCTGGTCGAGGTTGAGTTCAGGTATGATCGCTGTCAACTGCTGCACATCCGGAAGTTTTTTTTGCACATAAAGACTCAAGTGTTAGTAGAGAAACTTGTCACATGCTCACAAATATGTATTCACACACAGGCATACAGTAATATTGTAAATTCTCTTCCTATATAGCCTGGAACATAATCAATCCTTCAAGTGGTCTGATTTGAATGTCATTTTTCTACTCCAGGAATGACTATGAGGAGCTGGCAAAGCAGTGTAAGATGTTTGCCAAGGACCTGCTGGCTCAGGCTCGAAACTCTCGAGAGCTAGAAGTTATTCTCAATCACACGTCCAGCGAGGATCACGTGGACAAGAGAGGTTTGCTGGAGGAGCGCATGAACCTCAGCCGACTAAAACTTGCCATCAAGTACAACCAAAAAGAGGTCAGCCTGGAACTGTCTCATTCATGTATGAATGGAATCATGTCATCTATATCACCTGATAATTTAATTAGATAAAATGCAGATGAATAAACCTTAGTGTAGAGATAATAATATGCCTATCCATTATTAATGCTCTCTTATGTAGTGTGCTTCATATCGGACTAAACAACTTTTCCAGTACACTCGTGCTTGTCTTTGGGAAATATGAGTTTGACAGGATAAAGAACGTCCTTCAGGCGATGACAGTCAGAGACAAATTAAGGCTTGAAGTTTGAAGCTGCGGGGCAATTTAAAGCTGGGGTGGCTCAGTGGGAGAAGCTTGAATCTACTGTACTCTATCACAGTTCCAACAACAGAAAACCACTGTCTCCTGTTGGGAAAATAATACAAAGTTCCTCTTAAGGCTGTACACTCATTCCTGAACCTTATTTATTGTGTTTTGTGTTTGCATGTTTATTCTTGGATTCCTATTGCAGAGAGAACACTGATTCTGTTATAACAGAGTTACTTGATAGCTATTAATTGTCTTATTTTCTGTATATAATACCCCTTTTAAAGCCATTTACACTAATAGCCTTTCTCAATATGAATTTGTAGTGATTTTGTAATCCACAGCACAGAGAGTTCTGTATTTGCAGTTATGCACTTTTGACACCATCCCATTCTTTCCCTTTGTACATGAGACACTAAAACCGAACAGTAATTAGTAAGAATTATGCACACTCTGGAAATACAATCCAGTCAAAAAAACATGCAAAATGGAGTTTCAATCGAGCATTTTTGTGGATGCAGTTATAAGAACCAGAGTATACTACATATGCAGTAATTAGGAGGAAATAGCAGCTTGGGAGATTAATCAGTAGTTTGACATTTTGGGAAATATTTGTTTTATTGCTGACAGTGACATGAGAAGATTGATACCACTCCCCTGTCTCTGCAATTAAAAAAGAAGCTGCAGCCGGTTAGCTTTAGTTTATCCTGCAGACACAAGACTGTTATCAGTTGTCGCAGTTCTGTGCAAGAAAGTGGTGAAGTGATTTTCCAAAATGTCAAAAATTTCTTTCAGACTCATAAAGGTCACTTTAAACTGATTTGACTTTTATGTTCTGTTCATCTTATCTTAATGCCTGTTCTACAGTTTGTGGCGCAGTCCAACTGTCAACAGTTCCTCAACACCGTCTGGTTTGGGGAGACGGCCAGCTACCGGCGCAAACACACATGTCTAAAGATGGCCACAGTGCTGAGCGTAGCAATGCTTTGGCCGCTCCTTTCTGTCTGCTACCTTCTGGTGCCGCGTTCCCGCGTGGGCCAGATCATCCACACGCCCTTCGTCAAGTTCATCATTCACAGCGCCTCCTACTTCACCTTCCTGCTGCTGCTCAACCTCTACTCTCTGGTCTACAATGAAGGCAAGAAAAACACCATGGGTCCTGCGCTGGAGATGATCGATTTTCTGCTCATCCTTTGGATCATAGGTCAGCTTTTTACCCAATAAACCACATAGTCATCTATGCATGCTATGTATGTAATTATCATGGTGTATATTACAGGTTAGATTCTGTCAATGAATGATTATTTTTATCCAAACAGGCACAAGAGAACTGAAAATAGAACAAGAATTTGACTATGCAAACCAGAATTTGATACAAATTAGGTGAAAATGAGAGATTCCTGTCATGGTCTGGTGAAAGTCAAGAATCTTGTATCCTTAATCCTATCAGGAAGAACATGACAAATGACTCTTTCAGTACTAAATGACAGAGACCCTGGCTTGACTGGATTAAATCAGTCAGTTCTGCTTCAAATTGAGCTCTGCAGGAAGGAACTGTGGCTTTTCTCTCTCCCCTGTTGCCTATCTGAGTGCTGGTATCACGGGACTCAGTGCACACAAACACGCATGCAAACACAAAGATGCACAAGCTATCTTCTCAGATGAGGGAGGCTGGACAGTGATGGTCAGAAATGGGCTCCGTCTCTTTCTGTGGGGAAAAGACCTCTCCACATTCCTCTTTTACCAAGAATCCATTAGCATGATCATTCAATCGCTTTAATGGCCCAGCCTTCTCAGCAGGGACATTTGTCTCATGGCTGTGTCATCCTGCTCCTCTCCACCAGACACAATGCACGGCAACCACAGCACATCAGTCTAGCGTTCAATGCTATTATTGTCAGTTTGATAAATCATCCCGATAACTGCACCTGACAGGTTTTAAAACAATGTAGAAACAAACTGACTTCTATTATTCAGTGTTATAAAGATGGCTGTCATGCATTTTGCAATTTACTCTGTATATTGCAGGAGTAAAGCCAGTTGATAAGTCATTAGCAGCGTAATGGGTTTTTCCATGGGCTGAGGTAACACTCTCAAGGGGGAAAGATTTTTAAGTAGTTGCAAAAGAGCAACATCAAAGATCAATTTTGACAAGTTAAGCAGATTTTCTTCAAATTTGGTTTATCGCAAAACAGCTTCACTGCAAGGTGTGATGCAGCAGTTTACGCTCTCCCTGCAGCATCAACACAACATCCGAGATGATGAAAATTATGAGAATAAGGATGCCAATAATTACCCCCACTCAGAAAACCCTTTGCAAATGTTATCAGAATGTGAACAGGAGCTCTTATAGTCCTAACATGTGCTGGATGTCTGAACATACCACTCATAAGTCCAACAGCAGTGTTTCATTCACTCTCACATTGTTCTCTCGTCCATCATGCTGCTCTCCTGAGCGAGCTGCCTCATTGATATGGAAATCAGATGCTCTGAGAGACTGTGTCTCTGTGCACTGGCACATTCATGATATAACCTGTCTTGGTACATCTCTTACTGTCTACGAGTGTGTGTGCACTTTGAATTTTGAATTAGAACTCAAATTCAGTCTTTTCAAGCTCCTACTGAGCAGAAAACTGGAGTCAAGTTTTCAGTCTTTATTTTATTATCCCTACTGTACATTTAGAATTGGATCAAATTCCATTTGGACAGAAAAAGACATAAATCCCACAGATGGCACATTTTCAGCACATTAATCTCCAATGTCTGTGCCTCACACATTCCTGTTTCCCCTTGGGTCTCACTGTGAGATGACTTACGGCCGAATCTTGGAGCAGTTTTAAAATATTGACAGCAAGTCACCTTTTTGTGGTGTGTGTGTGTGTGTGTGTGTGTGTGTGTGTGTGTGTGTGTATTCATGCTATCCTGTAGGAATGGTGTGGTCTGATGTGAAGCGTCTGTGGTACGAAGGGCTGGAAGACTTTCTGGAAGAGTCTCGGAACCAGCTGAGCTTTGTCATGAACTCCCTTTACCTCGCCACCTTTGCTCTCAAGATTGTTGCTCATAGCAAGGTACCCCCCCCCCACACACACACACACACTTTAGATTGAGGAGATAGATAACTGCATGTATGTATGTTTTTTTTTTCTTTGCTGGTTGGGTAAGGAGATGAAAGAAAATGGATTTGAAACTTCATTTCACTGTATATCCATTTTTGAGAGCAAAAAATATGGTGGTACTTTATTACTGACAAAAACCTGTTGTTAAGAGTTATCTAATAACATTTGAACTTTAATTTTGATTAAACCACTGAACTGCAGCTTGGGCTTGAGAAATTGTAACAAGGCCTATCTAATTAAATCAGGTATTTTTTTAACCAACCAGGCAAGCAGGCACACCTCATTTAACTTTAGGTCAACTTATCCTTAAAAGAGCATCTTTCTGGACTGTTCAACTGCTGCTGCTAAGTGTCAAGTGTACATGTTTCTGAACGTGTTTGCTTGTTCTGCAGTTTAAGAATGTGGAGACTGAGAGGAAGAACTGGGACGCTTTCCATCCCATCCTGGTGGCCGAGGGCCTGTTTGCCTTTGCCAACGTTCTCAGTTACCTGCGACTCTTCTTTATGTACACCACCAGCTCCATATTGGGGCCGCTGCAGGTAGGAAAGCAGTGTGGACACACTCACATAGTTTTGATCCTGTAGATCAATGAAAGCACAACAATGACATTCTCAGAGAGGGAGATTTGACTCCTCCACTGCAGGGTTTTAATTTGTGTATTTATCAAGTACTTTGGATAAGAAACAATACCAAATTCTTATGTAATGTTTCTAAAAGTGCTTCCCCTTTTATCATTTCCTCTAATCCCACCTCACACATAGACACACCACCCACTTCCTCTCTCAGCTAAATGTGAACGCTCAAGGACAAGCCCACACTAAACATCACACCAGCAGTGCTGAGACGTATCACAACCATCATCATCATAAGTATTACGTGAACTGAGGCAGTAGATGAATATGCTCTGCTGTGATAATATGCTAATAAGAAACTGAGCACATAATAAAGCTTTGCAGCTCAGTTATTACCATCAGCATCGCTGTACTGTCATTGTCTCTCATCAACTTGAATGAGAGCCTTTAGCTTACAAAAAAAACTTCACTTCAGCTTATTTTCAGCTGGAGGAGTGACTCCTTGCCTACAACACATTTTCACTGCATCCACCATTGATTTTTTAAAATGTATTTTTTTTATCAATCTGGCTGATACAGCAAGTCTGATCACTTGCCAACTTAGCAGTGAATTTGGCTGTGTGGGAACAAAGGAAGGAAACGGGAATGTCATTACATACTGTATATAACTACAAAACTGTGCCAGTACTTTTAAATGGCTATTATTGATTTATAGAGGATTCTCTGTTCTTTCTTTTCTGGAGGAGGAGCAATATGGTCAAAACCGTGATTCACAAGTGTGTGTTTATAGTACTTGCTATGTCACTGTTTTTCCAACTACCTTCAGAAGATTTCCACCAAATGTGGTTTGTTTATTCTCTACTCCGGTACCTTAACAATTTCAGCGTCATAGGTGTCCCTTTTGATCACATCATGATAGTGTGTGTCATCCAGCCAGCTGGCAGAGAGAGTCTGTGCAGTCAGCCAATGTCTGCACTGGCAGTCATTCATTTTCCCCTATGTATGTGACTTTATTACAGAAAGCAGCCCTTCAGGGATGCAGTGAGGTCAGTCTATTACTAGGGATACCTTCCTGTCATTAAGTCGAGGTGTTTGTGGTTGACTTATAAAACACTAAGGATGCCCTGTAGATTTGTTAATATGGGCTTTTCAGCTGTAATCTCCTCCATCTGTCTCCCCCTCTCTTTTTTTCTTCTCTCTTCTCTTCCCTCCCTTTAACTCACTCATTCTGTGACATCACTGTCTGGCTCGGCAGAATGGTAAAATTATTAGAAATAGATGGAAATTGCTGTGTGTTTGTGGCCGTGCTGACACTCACATGGCAGACACAGCTCCCACACATGCACAAACACAGACACATACACTGTCATGCACACAGACACTGAGTCAGTACTATGTGGGTTGCAGTACTGCACGTTTCTTTTGATTCCATCCTTCCTGAAAAGGCCAGCTCACATTTCTGCTGGATAGTGCCCCCCCCATTGAGGTTGGAAAGAGTGTGAGTTTATGTCTGCTATCACCAGCGTGCGTGCAGTAAGCTCACTCATGGCCCAGACTTTACCTCTCTGACAGTATGACTGTAAGCATGAGAAAAAAGATGGAAGTTATGACTCCAATATGAGATATGTCGGTTTGATATGAAATTGCTAAAATTTCTAGATAGTGGATGCTTTTACCCAATGATATATTGCGAAAAGAAAACAGAGTGGAGACTCACAGTTGGTAAAATTTTAAACAAATAAGAAATGGTGTTGCAATGGCTCCAGGGACATCTGGGAAACAACATGTGAAAATAAAGCAATGTTTTTGCTTTATGCTAAATTTAATTGGAAATAAAGTTGATGTAGAATTTTAGAAAATTGCAGTGACATGCATTGAAATAATTAAAATGTTAAACAGGAAAGCTGGGAGCCCAATGTTCCTTGACATTGGAGTATACTTCCAAAGAATTTCTTTTATGGTAAAATGCTAAAGTACATATTTTCTCATAAATGAACAGTCAAGACAGTATACTTATGCTGAAATTGAATGCTTTGTTGGGTTATTCAGTGGAAAGTGTTTATTTGTTGAGGTGCTTTGAATGCATCAGACCCCACCTCCAGTCAAGGTTAAGAGCTACTGACCTGCTACATTCCTACTCTGTTTGTACAGTAACTAAGTTAGCCTACCTGTCAGGCTAGGCAAGCAGGGAACACCCTCAGCTCCTAAATCAGACGTATACAAAGTGGCAGAGGAAAACACTGGGGGGATTTAGAAGTGACAAGAGAATGAATCACACTAATAGACTAGACCTTCTCCTCAAACAAGCTGCCTGGGTTCCAGCGCAAACACTCCAGTCACCAGTCACCTTGAGGTGCAGGCAGAGCGGTCATCCCTCACACTGGACACTGTGTGTGTTTGTGTTTTGGCAAGGGCGAGTGTGTTCTGACCTTGTTTGAGCATCTCTAGGTCTGAGCAAACAGATAAGCCACTCAGGCCTATAAATAGTGGGTTTCCAATGATCTGAGAAGACCTCCTCTGTCTTCGAGCCCTCTCTCTGCCCCCCACCCCCCGTTTGTCCATCTTCCCTCAGGTAGGCAGAGAGAGCGCTGTAGCTGCTAGAATATGTCTCTTTTTCCATCTCCCCAGGGGAATCACTGCTAAAAAAGAACACAGAGGAAAGAAATAGCAAATAAGTGGTCAGAAAGTTTGCCTACACAGGATATGTGTAGAGTACTAGAACATCACATTCAAGTAGAATTACGCATATAGCAACTATGCCAATGTTTTAAAGATACAGAAGGAAACAGAGGTAAAGAGGTAGTAAAGAAACCTCAGTTGTAACTAAATAATCTTCAAAGTCATATTAATGGGGATGCCAAACATGTTGTCGCAGACCTTTATCATAGCAGGAGAAGCATGTGTAACTAATAAGATTAATAACTTTGGCTGCCTTCCATTTAGGGTTTTCCTGCTTTTATAATGCAATTATAGTAGTGCCACTTAAAGTGAATGTTGCTGTTGTTAATGCTGTTAGTTTTAACTGTGCCTTTCCTGCTAAAAGTGAAATTCCTGCAGGGGGGAGAAGTCAGTGAGCTTATTTCTGTTTCCCAGACCTTTGCAACTACAATAAAAAAAAACGATACATGCTATGAGTAACAATCTTACTAGGTTCATCTTACCTCGTAAGATAGACCTGGCAGACCACATTACCTAGATATCAAAATGCACGACTGAATTTGGTTTGAAACCTAAAAAGATAAAGGCACAGACATTGCACTACCTTTACCATGTTAGCTTCTCAGTTGTTTACAAATCAAACTCTAAAGATCAGACAAGCTTTTTGTTTAGTGTTGGATCTTACCCCAGTAGTGTGGATTAGTAGGAATCCTGGCAGAAAACAGACCATGAATTTTCTTAAAGGAAGACTAATTTCTACATGATAAGATCAGCTCAGTAGGCAAATGTTTAACAGACAGATATTGATCTCTCACCAGATCTCCATGGGTCAGATGCTGCAGGAGTTTGGAAAGTTCCTGGGCCTCTTCCTGCTAGTGTTATTCTCCTTCACCATTGGACTCACCCAGCTTTATGGGAAGGACCAGAAAGTCCCAGAGAAGAATCCACCCAAGTACTGTGAGGGCATCTTCTGCCAGCAACAGAGCAACGATGCATTCCACACGTATGGGCCAACCTCAGTCTGTCATTTTCTGACAGCAATGACGGCAATGATGAATGTTCAGAATACTTGTTGAGAGATGTTAGTGGCTAAATATATTGAGCTGTATAAACACAGCTAGTGCAGTAACGACAGTCTTTTCTGATGCATCATTTAACTCTATAATTAGATGTTGTTAGAATAGATTTTGGGGGGGTTAAACTGTGTAGACACATTGCCAAACTGCCCATTGGCATCTATCAGCTTCTTCCCTTTCACAGGTTCATGGGGACCTGCTATGCCCTGTTCTGGTACATCTTCTCCCTGGCACACGTTGCACTCTTTGTCACCCGCA
This sequence comes from Psettodes erumei, assembly GCA_016785225.1. Classification (NCBI taxonomy): domain Eukaryota; kingdom Metazoa; phylum Chordata; class Actinopteri; order Pleuronectiformes; family Psettodidae; genus Psettodes; species Psettodes erumei. The sequence goes on along the minus strand of JAFBJZ010000960.1, from coordinate 540,042 downwards.
TCAGCTACACCGAGGAGCTGCGCTCTTTTGTTGGTGCTATGATCATAGGCACTTACAACATTGTGGTGGTTATTGTCCTGACCAAGCTTCTGGTGGCAATGCTCCATAAAAGCTTCAGACAAATTGCTGTAAGTGCAAACAACTTTGGCACAGAGGTTTCTCAATGCTGTCAGAGGGGGTTATTTAAGTTCAAATTGGAAGTGAAAGTTGAAACCGTTTTCATTCACTGTTAACACTGAATCTTATTGTAAATGTTACACAGATGTTAAATACCCTGAAATGTTTCACAGATGTTAAATAGTTTTATTTCTTTGAAACCCCAATGCATATTTTCTATTTCATTTAAACGACTGTTTGATTTGATTATGCTAAGATAAACAGCTCATTGTGCAAAAAATAATTTACCCTTGCAAGGATTTCCACAGATATAGTTGGTTTGGCATCCTTTTAAGATTTCTCCTCAAGAACAGTGTGTGAAAGTTAATTCTCACATACCTGTGTTCTCAATTTTCTTGTTGGCTTTTTGTGCCTCTGCAGAATCACGAGGACAAGGAGTGGAAGTTTGCTCGGGCCAAACTGTGGCTTAGCTACTTTGATGACAAGTGTACCCTGCCACCACCGTTCAACATCCTCCCCTCCCCAAAGACTGTGTGCTACTTGGTGACCAGCATGAGCAAGTGGATCTGCTCACACACCTCAAAGGGCAAAGTGAAGAGACAGAACAGCCTGAAGGTGAGAGAAAAAAATAGTTAAAGCAAAGCAGCAGTAGGGAAATGGTTGCCAGTGCATCTTTGATTTTGATTATTTTCTGGAAGGGTAAATTAAATCCTTACTCATACTTCAACCAATCTGTGCTTTTGGGCAAATCCATCAATCTAAATTCTTGTCTTGTCCATCCAGGAGTGGAAGAACCTGAAGCAGAAACGTGATGAGAACTACCAGAAGATCATGTGCTGCCTCGTTCACCGCTACTTGACATCAACACGGCAAAAGATGCAAAGCACAGACCAGGCCACGGTGGAGAATCTGAACGACCTGCGCCAAGATCTCTCCAAGTTTCGCAATGAGATGAGGGACCTGCTGGGTTTCCGGACGTCCAAATATGCCATGTTCTACCCAAGGAGCTAAGCAAAGATGAGGTATCTCTCCCCCTTTTTTCTCTCCTCTTGACAAAATCTCTGCTTCTCATTTATCTGGGATGCTGCGTGACCCGAGCATGTGCAAAAACTCTGCTCTTTGAGTCACAGAGGTGACTCCTAAACCTGGAACTTAACTAAAAACATATATAGTCTCCACCAAAGCTCCAGACTCAGCCCTCCCCATATGTATTATTCAGCTATTAAGCCTTTTTTGTAAATAAACAAAGCCATTGTTTTCAAGAGAAAGATGAATAAAGATTTATGGAAAAATTTCAGCTGCTGGGGCTTTAATGGCTGATACATTTTGCTGATTTCTCTCCTTGAGAACTGAACTTTGGCCACCCAGGTCTGAAGGCCGGAAAACTGTGGGCTGTTCTGCCAACTGCCCAGGACTCCAGTCCATGTGACGGTCACATTACACACACCTGATCTGTTCTCATGCTTCGCAGAGCTTAGCTGCCTTGACTGATTGCGGATGACCAAGTCAAATATTATCTGTCAGTATTTGTTTTCCAGCTGGAAGTTCCTGTAAAAAGACTGCAAACATAAGGATAATGTTAAGGAGATTTATTTAAGGAGATGAACACAATAAAAATATAAATAATATTCACAGACTTTTCATATGAAAATACTTTCATAACGCTTCCTTTAAAAACAATGACAGTAAGTTAATGATGTGTGCTAATGGTGGCACTTTGTATCTGTCAACAAACTAAAGAAAAGAGCTTTGGCTAGGAGAGTCTTTGTTTGTTTCACACAAAATCAGCAAAGGAATCTTTTTTAAAAGAATCATGTACGTACATTGAAAAATTAAATATTGCACTTAATTCACCACATTTAAAACTTCCAAACCCTGCCCATTTAAAGTGAACAAAGATAATCTGAATGGCAGGTTAACACGCAACAATCAGCTGCAATGAATCCCCTTTGAATACCAATCAGGCTTGAGATATTTAAGATTATTCTGCCAGATGTCATTTAATGAAGACTTAATATTAAATACCAACTTTAATTTACACTGAACTCTACAGCCTCAAGGAAACTTAAAATTAAAAGGCAAAATACAGAGCATTTTTGAATTAATGGTTCCAACATCAGATGTAAGAAAATATGTGCTCACTGAAAATCTAACTAATGTTTGTCTTAGGAAACAGCAAATTGCTATACACCCTCTTCTGGGCTCCTGTTATTGGCTACAGTATAATTCCTTGCTGGGGACATTACAGGAATGTGACCAAATAAGACTGCGTAAAGTCTGAAAATAGGAACTGAAATTTCAACTAATTTCATTGCTGATTAATCTGAGGTTTGAGACCAATTGATTGGTCTTTTAATAGAAGATAGAGTGAAAGTTCTTAATGTCTTCTTGTTTATTCTTAAAACATGAGATATGGTGCAAAATTGATAAATACAAAAGTCTGAGTTCCCCTTAATTGACTGCGAACATAGATTTGGAGTGTAGTGCTGACAGCTCTGGACCTGGTTTGTGTGGGCTGTTTGTATTGTTGATGTGGAGTTTTTTTTCCTCTCTTGCTTAATTGTTTCCATCCACTGCTGAGCCTGAGGTACAACTAGTCTAGTGGAGCTCTTCAGAGCTACTGGAGCTCAGCACTGCTTGTTTTTCAGAACATTGAGTCCTTTCTGGTTCTTCGTCTTGAATGCCATGACAAAGTGGTGCGGGGCGATTTTGCCCCGGCCCTCCTCGTCCACCTGGCCCATGAAGATGTAGTTCATGCCTGGTGAGGTCACACAAAAAAAACCTGAATGCAGTGGCGGAACGGCAGAGACATTCAGGTAGGCCAGACATCAGAATCTCCATGCACCATGTGTATACCATATGTTTATATGCATGCATATAAACATATTTAATGCTTCCTTGACTGTTTTGGACAGTGAGTTCTTCTGCTCACTTCACACTGTGGAGCGAGCTCTTTCGACTGAGTGTGATGGCACAACAGAGGAGGCAAACTCAGAGCCATAGGTTATTCAAAACAGTCAACCAGGAATTGCACAAGGTTATCATCATTTAGATAATGGCCAGTTTTCTGCAACAGCGATCACATACATCAGAAAGTATATTCTCAAGAACACGGAGCCAATTCAATTTCACCAGCACGGTGTACACTTACCTCTTCTGATAAATGGGCACTTCTTGCACAAGATGATGAGCTTGGTGCTCATGGTCTTTCCCGCCTGCTGGATGGCCAGACTTCCTTCCTTATACACGTTAATGATGGAGATGGTGGCATACATACTTCCTCCTCTCATCACCGCCGTAATGACAGTCCCGGTTATTACTGTCATGCACACACAAAAGGGTGATGGAAAAATTAAGCATACAGGAGTGTGGAAATTAACCAGTAAATGCAATGTAAATTATGTAAGAATACGTGTCCTTTCCCAAGTTTCATAAAAAGGACCAGAATAAAACTCAGACAAGGATCCAGAGAGTTCAGTTATGCAAACTCTGGTAGATATTACTTTTCTGTCCAGAAATGGATTTGGAAATGTTGGGCTAATGTGTGAAATCTAAAGAATTTAAAGGAAATGTTTCAGCATCAGAGAAAAGAGAGCTTGAAATTTACAGTGCGGAATTTAAAACAGAATCTGGTGTAGTGAAGGGAACCTGCTCACTTTTTATTATCATCAGTGACCAGAGGGAAATGTGAACAACGTGTGCTCACTACACCTTAATTCTTCTCTTTGAAGTACAGTGGCAGCCTGTCTGTAAAGATGTCATGATTAATTGACAGTGTAGCTTTCAACACTCCCCTTATGACCTTTTTTATTGCTCCCTCATCCACCCATGAAGAAATAGCTCTTTCTCAAAAGCCCATAAAAATACAACATCAAGGATATCATTAACTGTAATTTGATGACCTTCAAAGATGAGCACTTCCAGAATGTGGCCAGTGAAGTTAAATTTGTGATTGTGGAGCAGAGGTGACTTGAAGTTATATACAGTGCAATCTGATATAAAGAGAAAACACAAAGCTTTCATCTAAAAGATTATTTCTGGGTTTTATAAGACAAAAACAACTAAGATAGGAGATTCAAATTGATTTGAATTAAGATTTGAAACTATGAGATATCCTCTCACAGGTTATTTTGTCAGCATAGAGAGCTGCTACCTGCCAAATTCTCTGGGTCTTTTCTTTCTGGTAGTGCTAAAAATGGTACAAATTTGAAGGGTGAAGTTTCAGTTATCTCCTGTTTAGTCTGAACAGGATTTCAAAAGTACAAAAAACAAACCAAAACTTGCTTAACCATGGAGGAGACTTGACATTTAGCAGTGATAGTGGAGCAAGCCGAGTGAGAGGGAGACATGTCTCGCAGCATGAACAGGATTCTTTACACTGATGGTACCAATATGTCTGGACTCATATACTACTGCCCGTTTCATTTCCTGTCAGGGATGAGACTGTCCAGAGAGCTGCCTATTTCAGTAATGTTATTTTATTTGTTTCTACTGTTACGCAAACCGGTGAGCTGCCTTTTGACGTTTCAGTGTGCATTTATAACAGCTTTATATTAAACAACAACAAAAATATGAGTTTAAGTGTTGAGTAGACAGACTTTTTTCAGTCTACTGTCTCACCACTTCATTAAAGTGTTATGTAACATGTTGAATGCCAATTACGCCACCACAACACATGACTTTTTCCACGTGCATCACTGAATCGCTTTGCCTTTCCTCAGTAACTGATGCAAAACCAAGCAAGCTTTTTGAAATGCCAGTCGAACACATGCGGCAAACATCTCCAGGAGTGAAACATCAGAGAGTAGCAAACGGAGGGCCTGAGCCCGAATCAACACATTCATTTATCAACAGTTTGCCTACAGTCTGAGGCTGAGTGTGTGTGTTTACACTGGTGGTAACTGTGTCCTACTGTATACACTCCTTCACTTCCTGACAGGCTCTCAAGGAAGTCTTTGAGATGTACAATGAAAAAAAGATAGTGATGTGGACTGTAAACTGTAAACTGCTTGATGGGGGAGTTTTGGCTACCGGTGCTAATGTTGGCTCTGCTGACGTAAATATCAGGAGTATCTGTACTGCTTGGGTTCAGCCTGTGTGGGATTAGATAATATGTAATGCTAGATATGTTCAATCATTACATGAGCATAACTGGAGCATAGCTGGAGCATACCAGTGACCTTTTCTGCACTTTAATTAACTTGCAATAAGCACTGATGTTCTTACCAAAATTGCTGGAGCAATAATTGCTCTCAAGTGTTCCCCGTCGTTTGCATTTCTGCTGGCACAGGGCGACGGAGTACTTCAGAGCTGCAGAAACAGACACACACATAACAAAATCTAATCTGTCATTTTGCCTGCCAACGAATTATAGCTGCATCCATTTCTAATGTGGTTTATTCACTGTAACACAAGAGTCTTTCCAAATGAACGGCTGTCAGCCTCAGAGAAAACATACAGTCAGTGTGTGTAAAATTATAGCAAGCTAATGTGACAAGTGAACATCTGTTTTTTAGAGTCAGACATAGTAAAGATTCCATAAAGGAAAGAGGCAAGACTTAAAGAAAATACAAGATGACTGTCTAAATATTATCTTACTGGAGAGGGAAAAGGGAGATAAGTCGACCAGAGAGCGTTGTCACCGTGTGACATCATGGCAGGGGAGACGCCAAAATAACCTGGCTTGACTGAGGGAAAAACTAACAGCGTGTGTGGGAATGTGAGTTTAAGTATGAAAATGAGCTGTGATTGCAGACACACGCCCACACTGTATATGGACCTTCTGTGTTCGAACCATGTGTCACTGTTGGCTGCATCTATTATTGGACTTCCAGTCTCTGTGCGGATGAGAAGGAAGCATCACAAACATCAGATGTACGGAAAAGCTCTGATTCAGAATTCCATGAACGGTATAAAGAGAGCTTTGATTGAACTTTTACTGAAGCAATACACTTCATTTGTTTCTTCTTTTACCCTCAGATCTGCTATCGGAGACCCCCCGACCCTTGCGTTTAAAGCAAAAGATAAAACCCACATGTTTGCAAGAGAATGCAGTAGTACAAAGCCAGTATGGTCTCACAGCTACATCAACAAATACAGATGTTAAAAGTCTTCCAGGGGTCTGCATTGGATAAAAGTTGCTACCTACGTATGGGCCTGGTGGTGACTGGCTGTGTTGTGGTGGTGGGTGGTATTGTGGTGGTGGGGAATTTCTTTGGTCTGAACTTGTAGTGTCCAATGAAGCCGTCTGCGGTTAGACTGAGATCTGACAGGAACTGGATTAGGAGCTGGTTCCCGTCGGAGAACACTGGCCTACAGAAGAACACAGACCAAGGGTAAACTGGGATTAAGTCACAGGATAGCTCGTTCAGTGACCGAATCACCTACGCAGGGGGGCTGTCTCCGCAGTATTTGCCAATCCTCTTTGCATCATTGATTTCTGCCCCGTTGAAAATGGAGACGTGGTCATAGCGGCAGTAGTTGTCTCTTTCCACGTCAAACTTCTCAAACTTGACTTCGATAATCTGCAACCAAGAGGAAAATCACAAAGATGAATCCTTTTCAACTACCACAAGCTTGTAATATGCCCTTTCAGACTAGGGCGTTTGATTAAAGGCCACTCCATCATTTGTGGGATGATGTTGTCCACACCCATTGCACACTGCGAGTTGTGTATAGGTAATACATTATTCATGTGTAATCTTTTGTTTCATCATATAATGATATCTTACCCCAGACTCCCCGGTGCAAATCTTCATATCACAGACCCCCTTTTACTAAGAAGAATGAAGATGAAGTCATTTTGAATATTCTGACCTGGTTCTTTGGTGCCACTATGTGCCAGGAGCAGGTGACACCAGCTGGGTAGTCCTTCTCAGGCCAGTTGGGTGTTTTGAAAGTCCCAGAGGGCTTGTCCAGTCTGCCTCCACAGTATTGGTCCCCTGTGGAGAGGTGACTGAAGTCACTCTGGGATCATCACCATCACGACTATGATCGCACAGTTAATCTGCAAAATATCACTCCTGTTTCTTGAAGGAAAGGACTCTGAGCACATCTGCCATCCTGTTGGAGGCGGGGATGGTGTGTTAAGTGGTACAATCATGTGTCTATTTTAAAAGAAGCTCTCATTGCCTTCTTTGTTATTATGAGCACTCTAAAAAGGAAATCACTCGTTAGTCTTTTGCAGCCTGTGGGTTCAAAAGGACAACATGCTTCCAGTGCTGTCAAAATGTCTGAAAAACATCAGGTCAATAACAAACTCTAAGGGCATTTTTGTAACATACACTTAGATCAATTTCAAGTTTCCTTTCCAACATGTTTAAAGAAGTACAATTTAGTACAGTCACCAAAATAGACACGTAACAAACAGAAGATGTTTTTTGTTATGCTGTACAGTTTTGACAATGCTCAGAGACAGAATAGCAACAATTTCTTCTTCTAGTATCCACAATGTAAGAGCCAGGCATGCTGGTTAATAGTTAATAATTGTCCATTTCAGCTGTCAGCTCTTTGGTTAAAGAGAACCAGCCATTCAAATTCCACAAAAACAGTAGATGAGACGTTGGAACCCCGCAGAGAGGAAATGGCTCATTCAACTCGAGGTGATACTTCTGACCTGTGCCTTCTACTGACACACTCCGTAGGGAAAAAAAAGATTTAGCGAGAAATTCCACATCAGACCGTGAGAAGAAGAAGTTGAGATGTTACTCTCTTTTTGTCCACATGCTAAAAAACTTAAAGAGCTGTGTCTTGGACAAATGAAATCCACAAAGGTCACTGGCTTTTGCTGAGATGGAAACACTCCCTTTTGTTTTACTGTTTTTACTTAAGGAGGTAAATTTCTTCATTCTTTCTCAGGGCACTTTGATACCGTGTAGTGACTTCACTGGGGTGACTCATGTTAAACAGCCTTGTAAGGTTGGTCTATAAAGCTTGACCCTGTGCCCAAACAGACACACTCCCACTCCCATTCCTTTGAGACACAATCTCATGACTCTATAGAACAAGCTTGGGTAGTAGCAACATATTCTCTGCATGACTGTTACCCTTGGGACCTTGGCGCCTATGAGACATCATCATTAAAAGGAAGCATGCCTAGACCATCCTCCCTGCTTCTTTTCTCCATGTTGGCCTACCTCTCTCATGTGGGTGGGCAGCAGAGAAAACGGCCAGAAAGCCACTCCCGGCCGTGTTGGCATCAGACATCATTTGCAGGAGCATCTTGTTGCCTGTGGAAACCAGGGCTCCTGGCTTGAACGTCCCACAGAAGCGGCCGAGTCTCTGCCCATTAGTGTGCCCACTGTAAACATCCACATAGTCGTAGCGGCACAGGTTGTCGCTCTCCAAGTCGATGAAGCGGAATGACAGGACCACCACCTTGCCCTCAGGGACCTGGGTGGGAGTTTACAGAGTGCATTAAGGCCCACTTTTCCATTTATTATAGTATCACAGTGATAAAATGACAGCACCTTTCAGCAGTACTGGATATTGTTCCTCAAATATTGTAAAACAATGACTTCCACATGATATCACGATTTCACGATTCAGAAAACCTGATACTTGTGTGGACCATGTTAAAAATGTATTTTTTGGGTTACGCCATCAACATCACTGGCAAAAACTACAGTGATATAAAAGAGCCTGTCAGCAAAAACTGCCCTCAGCTGGCTGTGGCTGTGGTTAAGTATTTTTAGAAGGAAATTAGGAGTTTGGGGTTGGCGAAAGAGTATCATAGCGTGCAGCTGTTTGGTGTGCTTTTAATTAACAATTCAGCTCTATAGGTTTTATGTATATGTCATTTTCAAGTCTATGCTATAAAATACATTACATAATAAAATGAAATTAGACTCACTGTGATTCTCCATACACATTTGGTGTTTGGAGGGTAAACTCCCGGGTACCCCTGGCTCCCGATTACTCCAGTCTCCCCGGTGATGTTTCCGCCGCATGTGAAGATTGGTCTGGGAGGAGGAGGGAGCAAATAATGTTTTCCAGTTTTCAAATATCAAATGAGGTTGATGTATTACAACAATAAAACTGGTACAGACATTAACGACAGTCTGTGGTTGATTTAATACAGATTTAATTCCTCGCCAGTGCGCCACATGTCCTGACGGAAGGCAAACCCATCGATATAAATTCCAGTTTCTCCACAGCCGGGATTGGGATCCTTGACACCTTACGTACCGATAAAGCTTTCAAATTAAGTTAAGGAAATTTATAAATAAAGCTGTACCTCCGCTGAGTCTGCGCACAGACATCTGCCAAAAACAGTAGACTCCATGCGCCAAAAATACTGCATGTTCTCCACATTATTGGGTTCACAGAGCAGGCGCCTCGCCGGCTTTCGCCCCGTGGCATAAATGGCATTGTGTCCGGCAGCTCACACGGTGGGGGGAAAAGTACCCCGGAGTTCCTGCAGGGAGTTTCAGTAACTGACTGCAAGCTGGAGCAGATGAATATAGCGTTTGTTCTGCGTGGTTGGAGGGAGGGAGGAAGCACAGGCTGCTGCTTTTTCAAAAAAAAAAGGGGGAAAGAAAAAACGAAAAACGATTATAGATGCGCTGGGAGGGAATTCATAAGGCACCTGGTCTGAAAAACCTTGAAGGAGACGGCATGAATAAACTTGACTCAAGAAGTCATACATGAACTTCGGCATTCCAAGTAATGGCCTATGATTGAGACTTGATGAATAGCTTATTCAAAGAAGAAACTCGACGCCATTCGTGTACATGCATTCAGTACATACTCCCCATGTGCAGATAAAATGTGTTCTCTTGAGGAATGTGAATTTTACACACTGGATGACACCTTATTTTTAAAAAAAATGGTTGCTTGAAATCGTCGTAGGTTGCCTGCTAAATATTGTGCACAGGTTACAGACGAGTACTGGAGAGCGACAGAGTGCGAGAGCGCCACCCAATGGACATGTGGAATACGTCACTACTAAGTAAACATTACATTATAGCTCAAAATTACCCTATATTTATTTAGGCATATAATATCAATAATCAATCAATAAACCAATAAAGGACTGCATAAAGGTTAAGTCATTGTACTCGGCTACTTTTTCCAGCTATTCGGTTAATACACAGTCTATGGGTTGATGCGACGCTATGGCTCTTAAGCCACTAGGACATAAGAACAAAAGTTTGTTTTTGATTAACCATGTGAACGAATTTATTTTGACTGTTGAAAAATGCGGTTGAGGTTTTATTCGAATGCACACATGTTCACCAGTGTTAAGTCATCAGTGACTCGGTGATCGACTGTGCCACCTGGAGTCTCACATTTGCTACTATCTTCTAATCGACGGTCGATTTTATTTTAGTTCCACAAAAGATGGCGGACCGAACGCCTGGTGGCTCTCAAAAAGCTAGCGCTAAGGTGAATTTACTGTTTGTACTTGCGTTAGCTAGTGTCGTCTATCGTAATGAAAACAACGTAAATAATTGTATGCTTGGACAACTTTACCTGCTTACACATTGGAATTCTGCAGCAGAAAAGGGTTGCGAGTGTGCGCAACGGTGTTGGCTAACTACCAACGCGCTAAAGCTAACCTTTTAGCTCTCCGGCCACAATAGCTAATTTTGCTAAGCTAAGCTAAGATAACGAGTTAGCAACCACAAGGAGGACTAGTTAGGGCTTTTAGCCCTATAAAGGAATGTTGTTTGCAGCTAATCTGCTCGCATCGACACCGAGAATCTTCGGAATAAAGATGGATTTGCATTTGTTTGGATTTATGGATAATAAATTAAACATTTGGAAACCCAGGCCTTCAGCCCTAGCTCAGTGTAACAGTCATTCGCCGCCTAATGCATTTTGTCGGCGGCGCTGTAACGGATATAAGCGTGCTAGGCCTCTGACAAATTTGACTAAATTTTAGCTACTTGCCTGACGCTAGCTGCATATAAAACATAAAATATGCATTAAATGTAATTTGTACAATGTCCGCCTAATGGCCGGGCAATGAATGCCAGCTACGAATAGACACAATGTAGTGTGAGTTGTGTGGCGTTACTGTAATGAACCCCGCGTAGCTTCCCTGTAAACATGATGACTACCACGCTACATATATCGTCTACATCATACTCGTAATAATGATAGTAGGTACTACCATTGGAGCTATAGACATATTTGTGATGGGCTGGATGTGTCATATGCATCAATCAAGATTTATATTGCTATGATACTATTGAATACTTTTGGAAGTAAACAATGTTTTTGTTTACATCGGCAGGCGCTGCTTGAGAGCAAACTAAAGTCTTTCAGCATTGGCAAGATGGCAGTGGCAAAGAGGACACTAAGTAAGAAGGAACAAGATGAAATAAAGAAAAAAGTAAGTGTGGGCTGTTTGTTTGAGACTATTATCTGTGGTGCTTCTTTGATATTTTAAGAATATATTGACTGGTTTCTGTGTTCAGGAGGATGAGCGGGCAGCAGCAGAGATTTATGAGGAGTTTCTTGCTGCTTTTGAAGGAGGGGAGGGCAAAGTCAAGGCCTTTGTCCGTGGTGGTGTTGCAAATGCAACAAAAGGTATAGTGTTTATAGTATGTTTTTCCCACGTGGAGTGCTTGAAACTGAATGTTATGGTGTGAGAACATTTCATAGTATCCTCTGACTTGGAAAAGTGATATGTTAGTATAATCATTGTGAAAGTAAGAACACACACATTCTCTTTTCAGAAGAAGCAGCTGCTGATGAAAAGAGAGGGAAGTTGTACAAACCCAAGTCACGTTTTGAGACCCAGACAAAAAGCTTCTTGCCTTTGGAAACCCCGCCTCAGTTTTTAGCATTAGACAAAAGACATGTGAGTATTGTTACAGTCAGCAAGTAGCCTCCCTAGTTACTGCTATAGTAAGTAATACTTTGCTTTTCCTGTGCTGATAATATTTCCACATCTGTGTTTTAGCCTTTGAAGAAAGGTAATGAAAAAGAGAAGAAGAAGAGCAACTTGGAGCTCTTCAAAGAAGAACTTAAACAGTAAGCTTTTTTAAAACTGAGTTTTACAATTTTGTTTAAGTTTTAATTGTTCCCAAGTGTTATAGTGTGGAAGGGTGCAGTAAGAAGGACAAAAGTTGCAAGAACTTGAATATAATTGTTCCTAAATGTACTATATTTTGTTTTCTGCAGAATACAGGAAGAAAGGGATGAAAGACACAAGATGAAGGGACGTGTTAGTCGTTTTGAACCTCTCTCTGGCATGGACGGACGACGCTCATGTAAGTGTCTTGAAACTGCATGTCTGTGCTCCGTTTACTAACTTGGCCTCAAATGACCCTGTCCTGCACACCTTACTCAACTGCCCCGCCCCCTTTGTCCACTTGCCCTGAAACAAAATTTATACTGCTTTTCTGCTTTTTTTAGCGGATGGTTCTTCAAGAAGAAACCGTCCGTCCAGTGGTAATTTTGACTTAATATAGTGGCCGTGAATACCTTCATCTTGCTAAGAAAATATGTTCTCCTGTCAGACGGCAGCAGGAAAGTCTTCTCTCTTCTCTGTCTCTGCAGTTTTGGATGATTGTGCGCCAGGTTCCCATGATGTTGGAGACCCATCCACTACTAACTTGTATCTTGGAAACATCAACCCACAGGTTAGTTTGTATCCAAACACAAATGGGATGCAAAAGAGAGATTCTACCACACTGACTGACATGGTGTGAACAGGAGGATTTGATCTGAGCCTGTAACTTTGCCTATGGGCTGACTCTGAATTCCAAATTCAGTAATCCTGCTTTTGCCCTTAATTTTAAAATGGTTATGTTATGCAAATATTTACCCAGTTTCCATCTATGAAGTAGTCATTTTCTGCATGCATATCTTCATTATTTTGTAGATGAATGAAGAGATGCTGTGCCAAGAGTTTGGTCGATATGGGCCGCTGGCCAGTGTGAAGATCATGTGGCCGAGGACAGACGAGGAGAGGGCTCGGGAGAGGAACTGTGGCTTTGTGGCTTTCATGAACAGGAGGGATGCTGAGCGAGCACTCAAGAACCTAAATGGTACAAATCTGTGTTTCCTTTCATTGAATAAATAGACAACACGGGTGTGTTCTTTGCGGCCCATGTGACATATTTATGTTTTACTACCATTACAGGAAAGATGATAATGAACTTTGAGATGAAATTAGGATGGGGCAAAGGTGTGCCCATTCCACCCCACCCCATCTACATCCCTCCTTCCATGATGGAGCACACACTCCCACCGCCTCCCTCTGGCCTTCCCTTCAACGCACAGCCCCGGGAGAGGCTAAAGAACCCCAATGCTCCCCTGCTTCCTCCACCCAAAAACAAGGAGGAGTTTGAGAAGGTAACTCAACATGTCAGCCAAGGATTTTTCTCATGGGTTATGGCAGTCTTTTGTTAATTCTGCTGGTGAGATGTTAGCATTTCAAATGAGCAGTTAGCACAGGTATTAATCCTAATTTCTGTAAATGATAGATTTTGTCTTATCAGTGAATTAAAGTAGTTGCACTTAATATCAAAATGTGCGTAAATGAACTGTTAGTGTGTGGAAAATGCTCAGTGTTAGAGAGGTGTTTATGGTTAAAGAAGTGTCAGAGGTGTTTTGGCCTTTAGTAAAACTGACAGCAGTAAAGGAAAGTTGTTGTCTTTTTGCACTTTTAAATGCATTTTTTACATTTTTTACCTGTTGCCTTTTTAACAATACTCACATTCTATGTTTATTATCTGATGTGACTTCATATACAGACTCTGTCGCAAGCCATAGTCAAAGTGGTTATCCCAACAGAAAGGTACATGTTTTTCTTTTTTTAAATTGGTGTACAAACTTAGAAAAAAACATCCCATAATGAAGCTAAAAGTTTGATCAATTGATCACTGCATGCTACAGGGGGCTGGCCAGTGTGGGTGAGCAATGGTTCAGGCAACTGTACAATGTCTTCATATTAGCACATGGAATAATACTGACTGAGAAGTTTGTTGTCTACCTTGCTCTTTCACATCCCACCATCATTCACATTTCCTTTTTAAATATGTATTGACACATCATTTTAGAGCTCTTTTAATGTGCTGTTTAGAGAGAGATCATGATTAAAGTCATCACAGTTTCACTCCATTCATCAACATTTAATTTTGTTGCTCAGCTTTAGTGACATGGCACTCTGCTACATACATAGCCTGCTGATTCTAGATCTGTAGTTGTGAAAACCTGCTCTGAGCATTGCTCACTCAGACCGTCTACCCCCTTGGCCTCTGTCACCCTATCGGGAGCTCAGTAAATCTGGCCCCTGCCAACAAATCCAAACCTGCCAGCATTAGCTTATCTGTGACCTTTGACATTGGCCTTGGTGAGCAGCACAAGTTGAACTGTCTGCAGCAGCGAGGGACCTGAAAAGCATCATGGGATGGATTGGGAAAGTATACTGAATTTTACCCCGCCATTGGTACGATCAGCTCCAATACAAGTAAATGTGATCTGTGTTGTCAAATGAAAGACATCCTCTGTCTTGTTGGCCACTTTAGGCTAATTGTATGCAGCCTGCACCGTGTATCTCACATAAATTGTCACAAATGAACTGTAGCGATCCCATTTGCACTATATTCAGTCATTACCAACAGCCCCAGTAGCTTACCCGTTTAGCTTATTTAGGCCAACAGTCTGATACTGCTTTCTTCTTCACTTCACACGAGTCAGGAGATGAGTGGGAATTGAAAGGCACTGTTTTGACAATTTTTCTTCAAATACAGTGTCTTGTCAATGCCTTGCACCTACTTTCCCAAGTTCTTCAGCTTCATTTGTTCCCCATTTTGAGAAATTTGAATCTTGGAAGTTTTCAAAGAAAGGGCCAAGCAGTGTAATCAAAACTTGCTGCACTGCAGCCTGAAAGCGCACAGACATGAACTTGACAATAAACTATGTAACAATTTGTACACAATTGAAAAAGAAATCTGCTCCTACGTGATTTGTTAGTTAACTAAATTGTATGAATGTTTTACTGTCATCAGTTGTGATTTTATAAGATTTGACAGCATTTATTCATTGATGCTCGACATAGGCCCAGAGGCATAGTCACAGTTGCACTTAATTTATGCCTGGTTAGGTGACACTTGGACACAGTTATCTGTTTTTGCCTCACCCTGTCCTCAATTTTAATCTTAGCAATAGTAAATGAGTAATAAATATTGATAGTCTGTATTTGGCTGAGTCATTTAGGCGATGTATTTGCACACTGTATGTGAAAGCAAGTATAACCATGCACTTTCTTAATATAGCCTACTGGTCATAACTACAGCAGGCGTGCCATGCAGCAAGTCACTTTAAAATGCGCATTATGGCAGAAAGCTTTCAGTGTCAAACCACCAAGCATAAATTAATTTTTAATAGGCAGGGTTTTTATAGTGCTCAAAATTCCAGCCAGTCTGAATCTGTTTGCTTTAACTGTGTTTTTCTTGTAGGAATTTGCTCTCTCTCATCCACCGAATGATCGAGTTTGTGGTGCGTGAAGGCCCAATGTTTGAAGCCATGATCATGAACAGGGAAATCAACAATCCCATGTACAGGTACTGGCGACTGCACAGCAGTGTATGAAGTGTTATCTTTCTAGTAATTTAAAGGCGGTCTTTGCAGAGTTATGATGGTTTTTATATTCTTTTTCCTCCAGGTTTCTGTTTGAGAACCAGAGCCCAGCACATGTATACTACCGGTGGAAGCTCTACTCCATACTACAGGTATGATGTCTATGTTTAAAGATTTTTAAGTTCAGCACACATCAGTGGCATCCAGCCCACGTGAAAGAAATACATAATGTTCTGAGATCAGAGTGCAGCTGGATTTTTTTAATATTAACTGTCATTTATTACTTAATCAGGGTGAAGCACCAGGCAAATGGCGAACAGAAGACTTCAGGATGTTTAAAAATGGTTCTTTATGGCGTCCGCCTCCTCTTAATCCATACCTCCATGGTCCTTATGATGATGGTGATGAAGAAGAGGAAGAAGAGGAAGCCGGCAAGAAAGGCTGCTTGAAAGAAGAGTAATACTTGCACGAACAAGCATAGCCACAAGCTGCATAATCATAGTTTATTCAACTGTTGTGATAAAATGCCCCGCTCTTGTTGCATGCATGATTAGAATTTGTCCTCCGTCTGCAGAGAGCGAGACAAACTAGAGGAGATGCTGCGCGGTTTGACTCCCAGGAGGGGAGACATTGCGGAGGCCATGCTGTTCTGCCTCAGCCACGCAGAAGCTGCTGAAGAGATTGTGGAGTGTATCACAGAGTCTCTGTCTATCCTCAAGACCCCTCTTCCCAAGAAGGCAAGTCATAACCCAGTCTCTGCTACAAGAAAGATGAATAACTTCAACAGAATTCAACAAATAAATTTACAATCGTCTCTTTGATGTTTCAGATTGCAAGGTTATATCTTGTTTCTGATGTGCTGTATAACTCTTCTGCCAAAGTAACCAATGCATCTTACTACAGAAAATAGTAAGTTGTTGTATTTCTATTCTTTGACTTTCTTGACTTTGACTTAGCTCAACATTTGGACAGTTAAGATCTACTTATGTTTGTAATTCAAATAATTACTTTTCCTTGTTCTCAACAGTTTTGAGACAAAACTCTGTCAGATTTTTTCAGACCTCAATGCAACATACAAAACCATACAGGGCCACCTCCAGTGTGAGAATTTTAAGGTACCGAATGTCAATCACTTCTTGTTTAGTAAGCTTAACATATTTAGTGACCCAGGTCACTCAGCCACCCTTGTCCTGTTTTCTTCCTTGTGACAGCAACGAGTCATGTCATGTTTCCGGGCATGGGAGGACTGGGCTGTATATCCAGACCCCTTCCTCATCAAGCTGCAGAACATCTTTCTGGGTCTCGTTAATATCTCTGCAGAGAAGGAATCTGTGGGCCCCATTGTCGAGGTAAATTTTTTAACAATACTTCACCCTACTTTGGGCCTGACAGATGTGAGATTTTTGTAATTGTTACCGATTTTAGAGTGGAAAAATTCAAAGATCACCAATATGACTGCCACAATAGTGACTCTTTGAATTTGCTGCTTGACAGATCAGGTGATGACACATTTTCTAAATCACCCCGAATACCCTTTTAACGTGCATTTTATGTTCTGCAAAAGAAGATTTCATATGATGTATCAGAAAAACATATATGCCAGTACCAAGATCAACCAACAGAAATATCAGTGGGGACACGAATAGCAAGAAAAAAATGTCACAGTATAGTAAGGAATAATAAAAATGACAAAAAATGTCATACTATCATTTATTTTAAAGTAAAAGAATGAAAACATGAAGAATGTCAGGATTTCCGGGCATCAAAATGTCATGGAAAATGTTGGAAGAACAAATATACAGTACTTTTTCTACATTGGATTGTGTGCTGATCTTACACTTATACTATAATTTTCAGCATCATTATGTATTGTCAACCAATTCCGAGTGGAAAACAGTTATGCAGATACCAATATACCTGATAGTCCTGTGATATGTCAATATTGGTCAATAGCATCAGCCAACTGATGTAGTAGTTGGACACTAATTCCAATATTTTCCAAACCTGACCCATCAGTTATTAAACATTCTATCTTGATAATCTGTGTGATGTGTTTTTCCCAGGCTGAGCCAGCAGAGGACATTGACGGAGCTCCAATAGGGGATTATGTGGATGGCACTCCACTGGAGGATGTGGACGGGGTGCCTATTGACGCAGGGCCTATTGATGGGGCTCCTATTGATGGAGCCCCCCTGGATGACCTAGATGGTGTTCCTATCAAACCCATGGAAGAGGACATAGATGGAATACCCTGTAAGTGTTGCAGAGACTTACATAAGATGTTTTTATATCATTTTTTTTTATTTTCAGACAAGTGTGATTTACAGGCAAACATTGGGACAAATACAAAATCATGTATTCTGTAGTCCACAGATTTCCAAAAAATTTACAGGGTTATTTTTTAACATCTCCACGCTATCTGGCCATGAGAGTTTTACATATTTTACCCACTTAGCCCAGAATTTAGTAAATGGGTTTTTCTTAAGACAAAAAGTAATCTTATAACATAAATATCATTTACTTAATCCATTCTTGTACTGTGGGGAGCTCAGGAAGCAGCCAGTGTCTTGTGAGCAACATTGCAAATCAACATATCCTACATAGGATGTTTTATGTAGTGGTTGTTAATGATCTGTCTATATGTTGCACTGTGTGTAGCCCCTGAACATTTACCACGTCTTGTTTTTTTCCTCATTTTACAGTGGATCATTCCAAGGAAACGGCCTTCAAGGTAGCACCATCAAAATGGGAAGCAGTGGATGAGTCAGAGCTACAAGCTCAAGGTGAGACTGTTAGGTGTACTCAGTTGTAATGTATGTTGACATTTTGTGCACAAGTTATAATAGTATGGATTGCGTGATAGTGATATGTGTAAAGTTGTCGCCGTTTCTTAGTTGGCATTTGTTTGCTCCTCAGCTGTGACGACCTCAAAATGGGAGATATTTGAGCAGCCTGAAGAAACAAAAAAGTGAGTTTTGTTTTGCACACGTGTGTGTGTGAGTGTGTGAGATACTTTTACAATAATGTTCTGTTACCCTGCATATGCCTTGGTGCACCCTTAAACTGTTTCTTTATAAACTGATTCCAATTATGAAGGGTTGTGGACGACAGTGATGAAGATGACAGGAGTCCTCGCTCAGAAGATATTCAGAGCTATTCCAACCCCATCAGAGATGACTCTGATATAAAGGCCAAGATGTCCGAAATGAATGAGGAGAAACGCACCAAGCTCAGAGAGATAGAGGTACTTAATAACTACTGCAAACCTCCATACAACATTTACCAACATTTAATATTTGTAGGGGTTTGTATACAAAACAATTTTTTTTGACCATTTCCTTTTATTGTATTGTTCACCAAGGTTAAGGTCATGAAGTTCCAGGATGAGCTGGAGTCTGGGAAAAGACCAAAGAAACCTGGCCAGAGTATTCAAGAACAGGTGGAGCATTACAGGGACAAACTACTACAAAAGGTAATGGATTAACGAAGTTTTACCAAAGATGATACAGGAACTCAAATTTAAAATGAGGGTAATTTATTGTGTTTCTTTACTGTAGGAAAAAGAAAAAGAGAAACTTGAACGGGAGAAAGAGAGGGAGAAGAAAGACAAGGAGAAAGCTGATGCACGGTTGAAAGACTTGAAGAAGGAAAAGGAGGACACGCCAACCAGGAAAGACAGGTGAGATAACCATTTGGCAGGTTGCAATGTAGTGTCAGGTTCATCAGTTGGTAAAGCTGTGCTTTATATTTTGGTGTGTGCTTCATAAAACATGGAATTTGTTTAATTTCCTATCTGACAGATATTTGTCCCCTCCGGTTGATAGGAAGCGACGTCACAGTGGGTCACCGAGCCCAACAAGGAGTAGCAGCAGACGAGGCCGGTCATCCTCGCCCCGTTCAGAGCGGTCAGAACGTTCCGACCGATCGTACTCAA
Organism: Psettodes erumei; assembly: GCA_016785225.1. Taxonomy (NCBI): domain Eukaryota; kingdom Metazoa; phylum Chordata; class Actinopteri; order Pleuronectiformes; family Psettodidae; genus Psettodes; species Psettodes erumei. The sequence goes on along the minus strand of JAFBJZ010000960.1, from coordinate 520,454 downwards.
AAGACACATCTTCTCGTTCCTCCCATAAGGATTCCCCTCGATCCAGCAACAAAAAGTCCTCCAAGAGGTAAGACCATCTGTTAGCTACAACTGCAGATGTTGTTAGAACTTGATCTTACATTTAGGCATGCAGTCCCCTTGCTCTTCATTAATTGCAGTGCAGCTACACCGGTTTAATATGTAATGATGTAATAGTAGTATCATACATTTGTGCCACTAGGTCTCCCTCATCACCTCGCACACCCAAGCGATCCAGGAGATCGCGCTCGAGGACACCCAAGAAATCAGCTAAGAAATCTCGGTCCAAATCAAGGTCTCCTCACCGATCTCACAAAAAATCAAAGAAGAGCAAACACTGACAGGTCTTTTCCTTTACCTTCCTTGACACCATGTTGTATAAAAGATTGAGTGATTTGGCAGCTGAAGATCTCAAATGTTAATGTATAGACAATGAAGAGTGGAGGGTGTTGCATGGGTAGCCATCTGGTGTATCAAATGGATGGAGCCATTGCTGTTTTATATTGTACAAAAAAGATAATGTGTTTGTGTGTCCAGATTGCCATCCACCTCCCAGTGGAATTCATCCATGTGGTAGCCCACACCCATACAGAGTGTCATGACAATAGTCTTATATTCATGCTGTCATTTTCTGTTTTTGTAGTTGACATTAAAATAATTCCTAATAAACAAGCGAGGGTTTTTTTTTGCATGTTTTGGTAATACATTCTTGTTTTCCAGCTCTAGAGTGGAGTTGCTGCATTCCCACTTTAAGTAACTCAAATCTACTGCAGTTAATAAAGTGACTATACATTAGGTACCTTGCTAACCAACCCTATCACTTTAAACCAAAAAGTTAAGGACAAGACTCTGAACAAGGTAATGTAAGGGATTTTGCAATTAAGTGAAGGAGATGTGACCATTACTTTACAATTTAGCCTGTGCCATCTTCAGCTGCTCCCTCAGTTCTAGTTGCGCAATGGAGGAGAGGTGCACCTCATCTGGTCCATCAGCAATGCGCAGAGTACGCGCATATGCATACCTGAGGAAGAATGTGTACTGTTCATCAAGCAGATTTGTTACTTAACCTCATTTGTGTGACAGAAAATACTCACATTTGTGCAAGTGGGAAGTCTCCAGACACACCTGCACCTCCAAAAGCTTGTATGGCGCAGTCGACCACCTTACAAGCCATCCTGGCTGCTGCCACCTTGATCATAGCAATCTAAGCAGTGGATGAGTAGCACAAATAAGAAATAACATTTTTTTGCATTTCTAAGCCACATTCTGCGATGCAGTGTTCATAAAATACAATTTTATAATGTTTTGAGGCATTTTCAGGACATATTGAATTTTGACATTTTTCACGATTTTACAACACACTATGCACCAGAATTTTTTGGCGTTTTCCTAACTGCTAGGTGATGACATTTTTTCACATTTTGAAGCCAGGATATATTATCAAATGTTCATAAAACAGTATTCTACTATGGATTGAGGCATTTTCAGGACATTTTAAATTTTGACATTTTTTCACATTTTTCTGACATGCTAGATTATGACTTTTTTTGCATTTCCAAGCCAAATTACACTATGCAGGGTTCATGAAACAGTGTTTTATGATGTTTTGAGGCATCTTCAGAACATTATAAATTTTGACATTTTTTCACATTTTTCGACATGGAAGATGACAACTTTTTTGTGACTTTTTTGTTTTTTGTTTCGTTCTAAGCAAAATTTTATGACATGCTAGTTCTTACAGCTTTGTATAGTATGCAATATTTCATGATTTAATGCCTCACTATACCATTACATTTTTCCCCATATCTTATCTTATCATCTGTCTTATTACACTATGACATCTCAGGGCACATTCTATTTCCTTATCTCTTGAATTCAAAGTTTCATTGCAGGTGCAGTAAGTATGTATGTATGTAAAAATACAAACTATTAACTACTATCTATCGTGATGAAAAGACTTCGATAAGCACTGAAGTCTTGAAAATCATTTTTCTGTGTTGTATTTTGTCTTGTGTTACCTGTTTGCGAGCAGCCCTGCCGCCCACGTTATCTAGTGCATGAGCAGCATGAAGTGTCAGCAAGCGGGTTTGTTCAATCATGAGACGACACTCTGCTATCCAGTGAGCAACAACTTCCTGAACAGGCAGATAACACAATATTTGGACTGCATCTAAAAATCTGTTCACTAGTTGTCAACAGCAGGAAAGTTAATATAACATATGCGATGGCAGCCCTGAAATTAAACTAGGAGGAATATGTGCACAGATGTTTACTTACATGTTGGTACAGTTTTTTCCCAAAGGTGCACCTGGTAGCACTTCGCTGGCAGAGCAACTCCAGTGCCAATTCTGCCAAGCCAACAGCCCTCATACAGTGATGTAGCCTGCCTGGCCCGAGTCGACCCTGGGAAATCTCAAATCCCCTGCCCTCGCCTGATAATGAGTGCACAGTGGGAAAGAACCCAGGGGCACAAAAGTGAAAAATACCATTATTAATTATTGTGGAGACAAAATGGAAGCATAAATTGTAAAGGATATGTAGTGTGCTTCCTGAGGAAACAAACATACAGCAATACAGAGTCTTACCCAGTATAATGTTGGAAACTGGTACACGCACATTTTCAAAGTGTATTTCAAAGTGGCCACCATGGAGAGCATCTTAGTACAAAAACAGGGCAAAGAAATGGTTACATTTTGTTAGGAAAGCCATTTTGTCACGTCTGTGCAGAAGGGCAAGTCATATTCTGGAAAAACAAGGTCATATTAATAGCAAATGAAGTTGTAATAACAAGCATTATCTTACCATCCTGTCCAAACACGGTGAGCGGTCTGACAAGCTTTACACCTGATGTGTCCATAGGTACGAGGATCATACTGTGTTGGCCATGCCTGGGAATCAAATTTATAACCAAACTTTTAAAAAGAATGATACATTAACATTTTGCTACAATTTAACAGTTTTTATTTTTAAATCTGCAGTTCCACAGTAACTATTATGACAGTTTTATGACTTTTTTCAGTGGCTGTAGATAGTAAGAATGTGCAGCCCTGATTTATTTCTCTGTTTCTTTTATAAAAGAAGGGTGGGTGTGTGTTTTGTTAAATTGCTGAGACAACAAAGACAGGGTGTGGTTGTTTCTTATGAAGTTTTTTTTTTATATATCCTGAACACTTATAATGAATGAGTTTTGGATGAAGACTCATGCCAATTACATGTCAGCCACAAGATTTAACTTGACAGACATCAACAAGATTACATTAATATATTTCATTGCCTTGTAATACAAACTTCAAAGCACAAACACTTGGCAATCTTATTAAAATGCAAGTGCATGCTGGGAAGTACACCCTGTCCTTAAGCAAAGTCCATCTCTATTACAATAGTAGTACAGAGCATGTATAATGGGAGATACAGCCTCTCAAGTAAAGCACAAGAATTGTTGATGAATATAAAACAATACATATATAACCAAAAACTTAAATTGTGGAACTGAAATATTGCTAAAAATAAAATCTTGAATAATAAAAAGTGGTTGAAAACATGACATTGGAAGCCTTTGCTGTTGCAAAAATACAGAAAAATATTTTTTCCCATTCCCAAACAAAAGAAGGGAAAAACAAAAATGCAGCTAAACCTTCGCCAGTCGATTGTTCCACTGACCTGCTGCCAACATCCTGAGAACTGCTTCTGCACATCACAATGGACACTTTGCATTTGGGATTGCCAGCACCTGCAGGAAACAACCAGAAAGCCTGTTAATATTCATGTCTTGTTCCTTTCTGGTGGTATAACAAACAATGAGACAAGCAACTTTTCACAGTCTGACTCTGTCCTTGACAGTTCCATGACCAGGGTGTGGTTGGAAACTGACTGGGAAGCACAGATGGAGCAAGTGACAGATGGATGGCATGTTGTGAACGGTCAGATGTTGATTCAAATTTTGTATTTTGGAGTTGGATTCACCCTCAGTAATTTGAAGTAGTTTGTCATTAAGGAGCTCTTGTTTATTGGAGAGAACCTGAACATTTCTTTGAACAATTTCTGGATTAAAAAAAAGATTCTTTTAATGAAACAAAATCATAAACATTGTAAAAAATTCCCACTAGAGGGCAACATCATATTGAACAGTTTCACATGGTATTACACACAAGCAGATACAGTGGAATTCAAGTGATGATGTAAAATGTTCAATAACCAGATAGCTGCAATACACAGAGTAATATAGATCAAAAGAGAATACTTTGGAATTTCCCTGGTCTGGAATCCACTTTTAGACTACACATTCATACAGTCTTTCTTGTGGCCTCGGATCCTGAAGGCACAGTCAGTGTGACCACTGGTCTGCCTTCCTGTTTTAATTTCCTTCCAAGTGGCAAATCTATCCCCTAAGGACTAGCATATGGACACCAGACAGCGACAGACAAGACATCAAAGTCTTTCCAGTATTCCCAGTACGTTAATTACAGCATGAGTACATATGAACACTTAAATAAATACAATCTGACAGATGTTTAGTTTCTAAAATCACTCTCTGATTGCAGAAATTCAAGTAAACATTAAATGATTACACTTGCACTGTAAGAAAAGCACAAAACGGTTACGCCTAACTCCACCCAAAAGCCACACACGGGAAAGCCTGCAAGTTGGGTTTTCCTCTTAACCCTTACATAAGGTGATACACAGTGAGCCCTGTTGTCATTCGACAGTCATGCCCATACATGTCTTATCACCACTGGAATGAAAATGAACCACACCAGTAATCTGTCTCCCTGACATCGCATCAAATAGTTTGTTTATTTTTTGTACAAACTTTGATGTTAGTATACAAACATTTTAGTGTTTTCCTAAAATGTCTAAATATGAGGATTTCTATGAATGTATGTTATTTATTCATTTTTGTTCCCAAATCAGTTTGTTGATTTTCACCCATTCAAATGAAGAGAAAGGGATCTTTTTTTTTTTTTTTTAATGTGGCCATGTTTCTGAGGAGGCTGAAAAACAAACAGTATTCCTGAGGGAAAAAAACAGGAAACCAAAGTACTGTAGCATCATTCATAAAATGTAAGTTGAAAGCATTTCAAATAGAATGGTTTAATCTAAAAGATCACTGATAATGTGAGTGAGCTTGGTACACAATGTATACAACATCCCAGCAAACCATAAAAACTAGGATAAACATGATCCATGTGGGATGTTATTTTATATCCATTTCTTGCACATATGTAAATGAAGTTCAATTACCAGGGCACTCTGTTTGCAAAATCAAGAGTGGGGCAAAAAGTTCACAATTTATTTGAAAAACAGCTTCTCTTTGTACAGGGCTAGTAGTATAGCATTTAAAGAAAGTGAATGTCTACTCATCCCGGCCATCTTTCCTGCAAAACGACACATGCTCAGAGACACGCACACACACACACTTGCATGGAAAGCTACGTGGTGAGTGTCAGCTGTGAAGGGAGGGGGACGGGCTGAGGCAAAGAGATCAGTCACTTTGGTCTTGCAGTGCATACAGATTTCCTCCTCAGGATTCATTACAACTTTTCAACTTCACAAATCCAACTAAAGGAACTGAAACAAGGTAAGAAAACAATGAACTTTATCACTTTACTCAATATTTTGACATATTTTCAACTACAAAAAAGTTAAGCTATTACTGTTCACAAACTTTTATATGAAATGTTAAGAGCTTTGTTTTCAACATGTACTGTTAATTCTAAAACAGTAAATTAGTTAACTAAATTTTTCATCTACTTATTACACCATGACGTTTATGGAAAATCCGATGCCTTGTTTTTTTAGACAAGTCAAAGGTTTACTTCAGTGCGAGTGCACTAGCTGTCAAAGTCCTCGATATTTTATGACATCATATCATTACAACCACAGTGAGGTAATGATAACAAGCTGCATCAGATTTGCATGAGTTTGACTGTCTCTTTAGTGCTCCTTGTTTCCCTTTTCCAAACAGTTTCCTGATCAGTAACAAAAACAAAGTTCATCATTATTACTACAAGCACGGTTATTTAAGTTTATACTTCCACTGTAAGAATGAGCACTACTTTTAATCCTTATTTTCATTAAATCAATTAAATACAACTTTCATCTAAATGCAAACAAAAATGTCACACTGCTACTAAAATCAAATATGCCTTTCAATAGACATCATGAGATATTACACAGCAGTGCCATATTTCAGATTATCATAACTCAATACCTTAAGACCTATATTTAACGACTAAATAATCTATATGCATTTAAATTGTTTATTTAAACTTGTTTACTTGTTTAATTTTTTTTATTATTTGATCAAAAATGTTTTACATTCATGAAGACCAAATTACCCAAATAATCTCTATTAAAACTCTTAACCTATTATGATTCCCTTATATATGAAATGGATCTGTTGACAGCAGTGTAATACATGACATATTTCAGTGTTCAAAAAAACATCTGTTTCAGCCTTTCTGCTCCACCCATTTTGGAGATAATGACTCGTTATATAAAAAAATCTGGAAACCTTTCATAAAAACAACAGTTGCCATGCGAGCAGCAAGTGTGATTTGCCAAAATGTTGGTGAGACCGAAAATATTCTGTGTATAATATCAAGAATTACGTCATTATAATTTTTTTTGCTGTTGGATTTCAGTTTCCCGAATACCACTCACTAGTGGCTTGAACAAAATACATATCATCTCATTGTCCCTCGTTTCTCAAGGGACTATCAAGATATTTTTACAAAGAGACAGAAGTAGACTCATAACATTCCTTACAGTCATTTATAAATCCTCAGTTGACATGACATCTCCATCTGGAACTAACAACTGGGGAGGAGATGTCAACAACACAGTGAGTCTGTTTGAAGGCACTATTGCACCAGCACATACCATAAAAAGCAACATCCTGGAATTGAATCTGGCAAGAGACGTCAGTTACACTTGCATGTCGTCCTGATCTTTTCCTACAGATCATTCCTGTTATTGTTGACTTTTAACAGTCTTCTGTAGGCAAAAAGGCCATTTATCATAAATGGAAAGAAAATAAGTTGGACCTGTACACAGGGATCACATGGTACACCGCTCATATAAGGTTTACAAGCTGCAAATGTGGTAAACTAAAAGCTCCCATTGCTGAAATTTAAATATCCAAGAGAACGAAAACAAACTGCAATCCAGAGGTAAATTGTGGTCCTCCACATCTCATTTGCTTTTACTCCCATGTGCGATGTGTTCACTAGTGTTATTCAAACCCAGACAGGTCAGACAAACAGGGCTTAGGCCATTAAGGAAACCATGCAGGAGAGATTCCTTTGATGCAGAGCACTACAGATGAAAAGGAGCTCATGGTGTTGTGTTAAATAACACAGAAGATACACTTTTGTGCAATGGTGTAATTTTACACAGTAGTCCACAGAATGTATCACAACATGAGCAATTAAAAAGGGAAAATTGAAATGTTTTTCCATTTGAAAAAAAGTTTCCCTAACTGCACTCTTTTTTTCTATGCAGCAAAAAAATGGGGGATTTCTATTATAACGACGACGAGGACTCCAACTTAAATGACAGTTACGATTACAATTACGAACACGGCGTCTGTGACAAAGAGGCAGTGCGCTCCTTTGCCGGTGTCTTTCTGCCGGTCATCTATGCCCTGGCTCTAGTGGTTGGTCTGGCTGGGAATACCCTGGTAGTGGTGGTCTACTCATCACGATTGCGACTACGAACCCTGACAGATGTGTGCATCCTTAACCTTGCCATTTCGGACCTGTTGCTTCTCTTCACCCTGCCCTTCTGGGCGGCTGATGCCGTTCACGGCTGGAAGTTGGGTTCAGCAGCCTGTAAGCTAACCTCCTTCCTCTACAGTGCTAACTTCAGCTGTGGCATGCTGATGCTGGCGTGCATCAGCGTGGACCGCTACCGCGCTGTAACCCAAAATCCAACGGCCAGGACTGCGACGGGTGCCAGAGTGAGAAGACAATGGTTCCTGGTGTGTCTGGTCTTGTGGATTGTAGCCAGCTTTCTTGGCCTTCCTGAGCTTATCTTCTCCACAGTCAAACATTCCCATTACAGGATGGCCTGTACAGCCGTCTACCCACTCAGCATGGCTCGACCTGCAAAGGCTGCCCTGGAGCTGCTCGAAGTCATCCTTAGATTTGTGCTACCTTTATTGGTCATGGCAGTTTGCTACTGTTGGGTAGGGCGGGCACTGAGCCAGGCAGCTGGGGTGCAGAGAGACCGGAAGTGGCGCACCCTTCGAGTCCTACTGGCTGTGGTGGCCGTCTTCGTGCTCACCCAGCTGCCCTACAATGTGGTTAAGCTGTGCCGTGCGATGGACATCATCTACATCCTTGTGACCAACTGCGACATCAGCAAAAGCCTGGATCATGCTCTTCAAGTGACGGAGAGCCTGGCACTGACCCACGCCTGCATTAACCCTCTCCTCTATGCTTTCATTGGATCTTCCTTCAGGGGACATGTCCTCAAGGCTGCCAAGCATCTTGGACAGCGACTGAAGAGACATCCAAGGCGTGACAATGAGGAGCCGGCGGTAGAGATTTCACTCAACACGTGCAATCAAACACAATCCCAGTCTGGTTCAGAAGACCAAGACACAAGCACTTTTACTATTTAAGACTCAAAACACATCTGTTTTCCTGTAAGCACCTTTTCAAAATACTATGTCAATGTATGTATATACATGCATCTACATGTTTTCTTATCATATAAGCTAGATGTCATGTACCCTATATAATTCTTAGTGTAACAAACAGATATACAGAGATTTAATATACACTAAATAAGCATTTTGTATAAAGTATGTATTGTGTTAAATAAAACAAAGGCTTTCAGTGGCATGCATCAGTCAGCATCTGTTCAACTGTTGGAATTATTAGCAGCTGAAACTCAAGATGCTCCAAGTGCTACTCTCACGACAAATCCAATTCAATATTACAGTCTGTGCTGCTTTCAATGAGATCATCTGCATCACATTTTACTACATCCTGGGGCTTTGGTCTGGGATGGGGGATGGCTTGAGTGCACGGTGGGTGACCCACCGAGTAGAAAAAATATATGGCAGACAAAGACCCAACATGAAATAGCAGCAATAACCCTTCCATGCCATCAAAGCATGTAACAGAGAGGTGTGTTTGCTGTAGGAGCTTTAAGCCTGAATGATGATTTTAATCCAGCCATCTTTCTCTTTTCCTATTTCAATAATATGAGCTTGAACAGGCATTTTTTTGCCACAGAGTACAATCCATAGATCTACGTAATAAAAGTGGTATAAATGCTATCTACAGAACACTAAAAAAGGGGACTTTAATATTTCCGCAGTGAAAAAGTCAGAGTATAGCCCATCATATAACATTATAGTCATTAGGCTGAGCTTTCAGCAGCCTCCAAGCAGAGGGATGACTGGGTCCATGTTGCATCTCACAAGGTACAAAGTAAGTAAACAAGGAAGTTCTAAATCTTGTGTAACTCCACTTTGTTATGCATCCACAAGCCATCATCAAACTCTGCCTTTACACTCTGCATTTCTTTTTGATTCATCAAGGTCTGGCCCAGTTGTACATCAGGGACATCTACGACATCAAATCATGCTTGTTTTAGATCTTAGCTCGGCCAAAAGAAAGAAAGAAAGAAAGCCAAAAACACTTGTATAATAATTCCATTTCACTAGTAACAACTATTAATGTTAGACATGGGAACGTTGTCTGTACTTGTGTGTATGGCAATGCAAATGCCTATGGTTGAAAGATAAAAGATTGCAGGTCTGGCAATAATTATGGGATTTAATGATGCCCATGGGACATTCTTATAGCTTCCACACTGCAGAGCTGCACTGTCAACATCAGCAGCAGACCTTCCCTTCACACTGCTCAGAGTTTGCCACAAACAACTTTAGAGAAAAAAAAGGAAAGCAAAAGAAGAAAACTGCATCATTCTGTGGTTCATATGGAATACAGTCAACATTTTTTTCTAAGTAGACAGGCCTATATTTCCAGTAAATTAAAGTTATGGCAGCTTAATTCATGACACATAGCAGTCATTTAAAGAAAGCTACTATAACTTAATGTGGGAACTACTGTGTAATTATATATATAGCATAAAACCACAGACTTTACTTTCTGTTTCTCTATGGGAGAAACGACTTTTCAAATATAAACAAACACACAGTCCCTCTAGGGGATAAGGCTGCCAAGTACAATGGACAGCATGTGGGAAACCCCAGTTTGTCCAACTGTCTGGACATCATGACTCATTGCAAAAGCATGGAAAAATCCAATTTCCACTCCTGAAGAATATGGTTTCACACAAAAGCAGCCACTGGTCACAGTAAGCATGAAACAGCCATCAACACATCAGCATTCCTTCCTTAGAGAGATATACATTCATGCATGAAATTATTCAGAAAAGAGACTGGTAAACCGTAGTGCCGGAAGCATCCACTGCCGAGAAGAAAACTGTTGCTGGTTCCAAAAAAAGAGAAGAAAAAACAACAAGAACAACAGGCCACTGTTTCCCTTTAAACTGGGAACTCAAACCTCAGATGACATCTGTGTCACAGGAAACATCTGGAACATCTTTCTAAATTGTAGTGAGTAGAAAGGTGCAGGAGCCAGTCAGAGGTTCAAGATTACATTACAATATGTATGTGTTTATATATACACACACACATGCATATATATATATAGCCTATATATATATATAACAGAAGAATACTGACTCACACATGACTCACAAATTTGTCTTAATGTCCAGAGAATAAACAAGTAAGTATCAACAGTTGGATGGTTTTAGTTTTACATGTGTAACAGGCATCTTGAATCACTTATACAATGACTCATCAGTTTGAAGTAAGATGTCATGCGTACCCATCCAACCTGCTGACAAACCACAGCTGCTTAGCAACGTATGTTCCAGAATGAAATGGAACAAAGAGTCTTCAAGGTAACTAATAAGATGTTTATGTTATATAATGTTTATTGTATTAGTCACCTGCACTTTTTGTTGTCCATATATTAAGAATTTCAGGCAGCATTTATCTCAGTAATGCTTTGTTACATCTTGCTTACATATAAACCCATCCCTCTATCCCATCATTTAGTTTGTGGGAACAAAATCCTTTAAAGCAAACTGAACTAGGCTGACATCAAAAAAGTTGCAAACTAATGGACTAAAGGGACCAGTTAACTACGTTGTTTTCCTTATACACCTAAGAAATAGAAACATACATACCACTGCTCCACCATTTCTTGCCGTTTATGATGAAGTGGTCTTCATCCCTCTGAAAAGTGCATTCCATGTTGGTTGCATCACTGGAGGCCACATCAGGCTCTGGGGAAGGGATCAAAGGTCACCGTGAATAAAACTTACAAAATACAAATTTTACACTCAAAAGATTGTTTGTCACCTGCCTTTGCTTTATGTTCTATCCTTTCCAAAATCAAAACATCATATATATTTATATAGAATATAATATGATAATAAAACACCATTTTCATATTTTAACTGTTCAACAGATTACTCCAATTCAAGTCAGACACAGGAATTGTCAGCACGAGATGGAATTCCTGTTTCTTGTTATCCAGTGCTATAAATCAACTATACTAATAAAAAAAAATCTACAAAACTCTCCTTATCTCCATCTGTATTTATGAAAACCACACAGTGGTTTACGCCCACAGTAAGGCGCAGTTTTATGGCAGTGCGGAAACCGAAGCAAACAGGGAGAAATTACTCATACTGAGCTAGTGCTTGCCATTACAGGTTGTTTTTTTTTAAACAAACCCTTCACAGAGTCATAGCAGACGTGCGGTATGTAACCCTGCTCATTTAAGACTACAGCAACTATGGGAACGTTTGGCAGAAAACCACAACAAATATTTTGAGAACTGATATTCAGTGGTACCAAGTAGGTGGGCACAGCATTGTTCTAAAGGTAAAACAGGAAGTATTCATAAATACTACCTTAAGTCTACACCTGGTAAATTATTATTTAACTTCTTAAACAGTTGGCTGTACACTCGGCTTTCGTGACTCATACATAATGACTCTGGGGATTATGGTGTCTTCTTTTGTATTCCATGATAAACTTAAATCCACAAGAAAAAAAACTCGTCTCTAGTTAGCAGTCATCTATGTCTCATTCTCCTTCATGCGTGCTGCAAACTTGAATCCAATTTATTAACTTCTGACAAATCTGAAAATTATCTTTTCCGTCTAAAGCTCTGGAAAAATTTGTCTTCTCACAGCCTCTGCCTTTTTCAGAGTGCAACAACATTTTAGACAAATTCCGGTAATTCACTCACTTAGTTCGCTCATTTAAGAGTAAAAAATGACTTAAATACTAGGAACCATGCCATTTTAATTTTATTGGACTTTTGGCTGCTTTTGATTATTATCATCAGTTGTGACATTTTCCCTGCTTATACAGCCAGATATCTTGGGTTTCCATCATCAAATCTGAGTTCCCATGCCAGAAATCTCAGTCTCCTCTTTGACTGTGCTATAAAGTTTAAGATACAAACTCTGAGTTTTTTTCCCCTGGCGGTGACTTTGTCAACAAATGGTTGATAGCTAAAATAAAACCTATCTCTTTTGGAGATCTGAAGACTTTTGCACACTTTTAGTATCTCATTTCTTGACAGCTCCCTTAGTACAACTCCTGATCTTTAAATGCTGCAGATAGAGACTGTCATGGAAGTACCTGTCATACAGAAACAGGAGTGGATCTCTCCTCTGAGCAGAGGATCCAGCCATTTCGTTTTCTGGTCCTCACTACCAAACATGTGCAGCACTTCCATGTTTCCTGTGTCTGTGGAAAAATATCAGTGCACAAGTAATTTATGAGCTAAATGGGCCCATAATATTGTCCATGGCCTCAAAATGAACTCAAAATCTGACACCGTGGAGGATGTTTTACCAGGAGCCTGGCAATTGAAGACTTCAGGGGCAAAGAAGCAACGTCCAGTTTCCTCTGCTATGTAGGCATAGTCGAGCTGGCTGAGACCACTGACTGCAGGCAGGAACAAGTTCCACAGTCCTGCCTCCCTGGCTTTCACCTGGACACACAGATGCATGTTATTATATAGTTCACCGGTGTGCAACAACTGATGTTGACAACCCTGTTCACAGCAGCTGTCAATAATGATAAACACAAGCACTTGGAGCAAATCAAAACATTCACTAAAAAATGGGCTGTAGTGTGTGGTTGACTCAGAAGGGAGGTGCACTGTGTAGACAGGATTTAAATAAATATTCCTCTCTAACAATGCATTGGCACACTGATTACTTTTATTGTAGCACCCTGTGGAAAAAGACTAAATATAAAAAGATATCCTGACATACCTTTAGATCCTCTATTATTTGGGGGGTGTGCCACCTCTGGGAAGACTGAGCGTGTTTGGCGTAGTACGCTGCAACTTCCTTTAGAAAAAAACAACAACATTTGATTGGTAAAATTGTTCATTCTGCACACCCATATCCTGTCAACTGCTCACACAATATCATGGTTTTCATCCTCATATTTCAGATGTGTTATTAGATACATGTATTACTGGAGCTATTTCTACAGAACTGTATTTGTAGTACAACTGCATCTGTGGCTCGTCCTCTGTTTCCCGTGCCCAATTCTATCACAAATGAAAACAAAAAAGATCTGAAATGCCATGTCTGCACTGCATTAAGAATGCTGTGATGCCCAGCCAAAGGTGATGACTCTGTGCGAAATATAATTTATATAATCAACTAGCTCATTGTTTTCTCGTCCGAATTAATTAGTCCTGATCGCATGAATGAAACTCTGTGTCCTGTCAAATCCTGTCATGTCAAAATTATAAATCCATCTGGGCAAACAAATCTCTCTTCTGTTCTTGGTGGCCCTTGGCACTGACCTCCTGAGCAGGAAGCACATATTGTCTCATGAAGTCTTTGACCTGCAGGAGGACAGCCTGACCTTTGGCTGTTTGGAGGAACAATCTGTCTTCTGTTGGGCCTGTGAGGGACCTGGCAAGAAACACATCTCACATGATAAAAAGTCAACAGGGAAGACTGGAGGCAGCAGCTGGATGTTAAATTCCAACTGTTAATGGCTTAAGTTTAATCAGCAGGTGGAATCAATCTGCCTTCAGGCCTGCAAGAACTCACAGAATGTATACAATATTTCATTAATGCTAGCATGATAGGGCTGTCTTAATGCTTTATAATAAATTATATTAATTCTGTTATTGGTAAAATAATGCACATACACAAAATCTTAACTGCAACAAACCTCTGTGCAAGCCGCAAGGCAGTCTTAGCCAAGGGCTCCACACACTGGCTAAACTGAGCTGCATTGAGAGCACTGGCATTACCCAGTAGGTGGCGAGCATACACTCCCTGGGAAACACAAAGGATGAATAAATTAAGAGTGAGCAACCCACCTTGGTTCCTTTGTTTTTTTGCAAGTGTACATTTCAATCATCCTGAAAAGGTATATCAAATTTTCAACTTCAAAACTAAAATTTCATGAGCCACTCTATTACTTCTACTTCCACTCTATATATTGTATATCTGAAAAGGAAAAATTCAGACAGAAATTGCAGCTGCACTTTGCACATAACCAGGGATATACCTGGGCAATTCCAGCTATTTTAAAGATAGACAGGGCCACGTAGAAATTCAGTACTGGCAAAGCAGATGGGATCCCCCGGCACCTGCAGTAAATGGAGATCAGCTCATCCACAGTCGGTATACCTGCTCATTGGTTGAAGAGACAAGAGACAGAAAAGGGACGATGACAAATAGATTAGTTCCTGCATGTCACACAAAGATGTTAGAAAATAACATGTCCTTCCACCCAGCCATTTTCAATACCCATTCATCTTAATCAGGGTTAGTTGTTAGCTTTGTTTACCTTCTATTCCTTGTAAGCTACCCATTGTGGTGACAACACTGAAACTTCTTGGTAAGTAGCAAGGCATTAGGAAGTAGGCCAAGTCTGCCAGGGGCTGCCCAGTGGTGGACAGCTCCCAGTCCAACACTGCGACCACACGTGCCTAAAGACATCAAACACACTCTGAATTTGCTCCCATCAAACGCAGAAAAGTGGTAACAGTAACTGTCAGAAATTCTACCTCTGTTGGATGGAATATCAAGTTATCCAATCGGAAATCTCCGTGGACAAGTGTAACTTCATTGTCTTTGACTGGCAAATTCTTCATCAACCAATCGGACAGTTCATTCATGGCTGGAATGTTTCTGTGGGCTGTTGCGTTATACTGCCTTGTCCAGGTGGAAACCTTGACAAGAAATTCCTGAATGTTACAAATTTAACTAGATTTTGCAGATAAGCCATATCAACTTAAGTACAGAGTGTTATCTCACCTGTCTCTTGCAGTAGCCTGGTCCTCTCCCATACCCTTCAAGGTTCAGTGATGCCAAGTCCAGTGAGTGTAGCTTTGCCAACACTTCCACGGCTGCTACATATAGAGCTGTTCTCTCTGCCGGACTAATTCCAGGGAGACGAAGATCCCTGAATATTCGCCCCTGGTCAAAAGAGATGAATAAACATTATTGTTTTTTGTTGTTGTTTTTTTTAAGACAGGTCATTCTTGTGCCACAACTCACCCAGAAATAACAATTTTTCCTTCATGGATGCTTACTTTTTTCTTTTCTTTTGTAGAAAATGTTGCAAATAATGCAAATCCAAACTAAATCATTTATCATAATAATATAGAGCAGAGGTCAAGGAAAATTGCAAAGGGTGTTTTAGATCCCCTGGTGATAATACAGTATTATGAAATTTTGCTCTGTATGACACAAATTTACCTGCACATGCTCCATCATGTAAAACTCTGTTCCAATGACTTCAGCATCAGTGCAGTATAAGAGAGGTTGCAGCACTGGGAAACCGGCAGAAAACAAGGCCTTCTGCACGCAATACTCCCTGTCCACCTGCAAACAAAGTCACACCTTAAACCTTCCTAAATTATTTGGAACGAGTAGCATTTGTTATATTTTTCCGCTTTGGCATTAAATTAAGTTTTGCAAGGTACAAACAGAGAGCTGTGCCTTAATATATTGATATATTTAGAGTGCCAATTTCACATGCACGTCTTTATTTCTGACAGTCCCTTTAACTTTAGTAATAATCCTAGTGGCCAAGTAGCATTAAATTATACCCTCAGTCAAGAAAAAATATTTGCCCCTACTGGAGAAGTGACTTTAAATCACAGAGTAATACTGCAAAAAAGGAAAAAAAAGTAGTGCTACATTTTTTTATGAACCAAAGCCAAACACTTTAGTTAAAATTTACCTTGTGAGCGCCTGGCAGCAGCTCACCCGGGGGTTTCTTCCTGAGAACATAGCTTTTTGTGGGTGTCTGGATTAGGAAAGTTGGATTTGACTGACCCGCACTGAAAAGACAGTAAAACCCATAAGCATGTAATCAGTAAGAGTGGCATTTGCTAATCAGGTTTGCATAATTAAATTTGTATTGCTCGCTCGCTGTTTATCAAACCAAAACTATCCGCCTCACCTGTATTGTCTGGCAGTGAGTGTGCCCGTTATTGACTTGACAGACAAATATTTTTGAAGCCTGCCAACATCGAATACATGTTGTTGTCGTACAGGAGTGGTCAGCTCGTCCATGTCTCTGTTCATTTGGGTCAATGGTTTCCTGGTGCGTTGACGCGCGGACTTTGGCAATGTTGACAGTGATATGCGATCGGACCGTTTTAAGAACGCACATCCACGTAACGTCCTCAAACTCATCTTATTTAAGATTATTTCTTGTCGTTATTAAAATGTTAAAGTTAAAACCTAATGGCAAAAGATAATTCAGTCACTACCCAGTAACGATTTATTTTTTTAAAAATAATCCACAAATGATGTCGGAACAGTTTAAGTATTTGTCGTCTTTTTCTGCACGGACGTTAGTTCCGGTAACACACATCCTGACAGCTGATTTGAGTTGTGAAGACGTGTACTTTCAGTCCCTTTCAGTGATTTAAACGTCTCCACAGCTCGCACTTCTGTTTACATCAGATTCTTCCTTGGACGTTGTTGGTGTTTTTTTTTGGTAACCTGATGGCGACAGTTGAAGAACTGAAGCTCCGGGTGAGAGAGCTGGAAAATGAATTGATCAAGTGTAAGCAGAAGCAGTGTGCCACGGAGGATGCTCTCCACAGACCGAAGATTGGCAAAATGAGCGCGGAAGTGGTGGATTCCAACCCGTACAGGTGACTTTTAATTTCGTTTCTTTTCATTATTGAAGCATCTGAGAGGCGTCGCCTCCGGGCTGCTCACAGCGCCGAGAGGCGACGCCTCGTGAGTCACTCATCCCATACGGTGGCATTGCGTAGAGCACAAGCTAATCTCAGCTGTGTTTTCATTGCAGTCGTCTGATGGCTTTAAAAAGAATGGGCATCGTGGATGATTATGAGGTAGGTATTTGAGGGTTGCTTTTTGAGTTATGAGATAGTAACAACAAAGTACAGTAATAAAGGTATGGAAGAACTGATATTGTTCTTGAAGCAGAAACAGTCTCACCACTCACCAGACATTAATACCGATGAACTTTAGTACGTTTCAATGCTCATGTTCAGTGTTTTGTTTTGGGTTTTTTTACAAGTGACTTTTGTGCTACCAATTTTATAATATGGGATGAAATCATTGTAGAAAAACGAATTTAATAATTAGACAGATGGTCAGGGGCACATGAAGAATATCTTGACCATTTATATACAGATGCCACTGCTTCTTCCTGGATTAGGATGAATAATAATGTTGAAATGTTTTTACAGAAAATCCGCACATTCACAGTAGCCGTGGTCGGTGTTGGAGGCGTTGGCAGCGTGACAGCCGAAATGCTCACCAGATGTGGCATTGGTAAGGTAATGCAAAAGCTTAATTACTCCATCCACGTTACACTCCCTGTCCATTCGTTTTGTTCCAACAGTTTATCTGCTTTGTGCACATCTTACCGTCACCCAATGTTGTCTTCTGCCGTAACAGCTGCTCCTCTTCGACTACGATAAAGTAGAGCTGGCCAATATGAACCGGCTGTTCTTCCAGCCTCACCAGGCAGGCCTCAGTAAAGTGGAAGCAGCAGAGCACACACTCAGGTATGCTGATAATTAGTTAACACCTTTCCTCCAGAGCAGACACATTGCCTCTTGCTTACACATCACTCAATTCTCCCGACAGAAACATCAATCCCGATGTGTCATTTGAGACCCACAACTACAACATTACCACCATGGACAACTTTGCACATTTCATGGATCGCATCAGGTGGGCCTCACCAGTCTCCACATTCTAGTTTCCTCCTCTGTCCTCATCGTGGAACAGGCCGTCATAACATGTTATTTTGTGTCCTCTCAGTCATGGAGGACTTGAAGAAGGGACGCCGGTGGATTTGGTCCTGAGCTGTGTGGACAACTTTGAGGCCAGAATGGCTATTAATACAGTAAGTGCATCATTATTTAAAATGACACAGACTTGACTGTGTATTCTTTAAACCACACAGTGCTTTATATGCAGTGTTTCTCTTGCACGTGTTGTAAATATTATTCTGTCTGTGTCAGGCATGTAATGAACTAGGTCAGATCTGGATGGAGTCTGGTGTCAGTGAGAACGCTGTATCAGGACACATCCAGCTCATCATCCCTGGAGAGACAGCCTGCTCAATATGCCAAAAATGTCAGAAAAACTTTTTGACCTGAAAACACAACAAACCCTCTTAGAAAGTTGTTTTATAATCACTCCATAGCATGATATGACTTTTAAATGCATAAAAAGATCAAAAAAGGTCATATTACAGGATGTCCAAAAATTGAAAAAAAACGACATAGTATAGTATGTCGAAAAATGCCAAAAATCTCCAAAAAAGTTTTGTCCTGAAAATGCACCAAAACATCATAGAAGGTTGTTTTATACTCACTCCATAGCAGAATAGGCCTTATAAATGCATGAAAAGGTCAAAAAAGGTCATATTACAGGATGTCGAAAAATTGAGAAAAACGACATAGTATAGTATGTCGAAAAATGCCAAAAATGTCAAAAAAAAAATTTACCCTGAAAAGGAACCAAAACCTCTTAGAAGGTTGTTTTATACTCACTCAATAGCATAATAGGCCTTATAAATGCATAAAAAGATCAAAAAGGTCATATTACAGGATGTCCAAAAAGTATGTCGAAAAATGCCAAAAATCTCCAAAAAATTTTTCTCCTGAAAACGCACCAAAATATTATAGAAGGTTGTTTTATACTCACTCCATAGCATAATAGGCCTTATAAATGAATAAAAAGGTCAAAAAAGGTCATATTACAGGATGTCCAAAAATTGAAAAAAACGACAGTTTAGTCTGTCAAAAAATGCCAAAAATGTCTAAAAAAATTCTACTCTGAAAATGAACCAAAACCTCTTAGAAGGTTGTTTTATACTCACTCAATAGCATAATAGGACTCAAAATGCATAAAAAGATCAAAAAAGGTCATATTACAGGATGTTCAAAAAGTATGTCGAAAAATGCCAAAAATCTCCAAAAAATTTTTGTCCTGAAAACGCACCAAAACCTCTTAGAAAGTTGTTTTATACTCACTCCATAGCATAATAGGCCTTATAAATGCATAAAAAGGTCAAAAAAGGTCATATTACAGGATGTCCAAAAATTGAAAAAAACGACATAGTATAGTATGTCGAAAAATGCCAAAAATGTCAAAAAAAAATTTTACCCTGAAAATGCAACAAAACCTCTTAGAAGGTTGTTTTATACTCACTCCATAGCATAATAGGCCTTATAAATGCATAAAAAGGTCAAAAAAGGTCATATTACAGGATGTCCAAAAAGTATGTCGAAAAATGCCAAAAATGTCAAAAAAAAATTTTGCCCTGAAAACGCACCAAAACCTCTTAGAAGGTTGTTTTATACTCACTCCATAGCATAATAGGCCTTATAAATGCATAAAAAAAGGTCAAAAAAGGTCATATTACAGGATGTCCAAAAATTGAAAAAAACGACATAGTATAGTATGTCGAAAAATGCCAAAAATGTCAAAAAAAATTTTGCCCTGAAAACGCACCAAAACCTCTTAGAAGGTTGTTTTATAGTCACTCCATAGCATAATAGGCCTTATAAATGCATAAAAAGGTCAAAAAAGGTCATATTACAGGATGTCCAAAAATTGAAAAAAACGACATAGTATAGTATGTCGAAAAATGCCAAAAATCTCCAAAAATTTTTTGTCCTGAAAACGCACCAAAACCTCTTAGAAGGTTGTTTTATAGTCACTCCATAGCATAATAGGCCTTATAAATGCATAAAAAGGTCAAAAAGGTCATATTACAGGATGTCCAAAAATTGAAAAAAAACGACATAGTATAGTATGTCGAAAAATGCCAAAAATGTCAAAAAAATTTTGCCCTGAAAACGCACCAAAACCTCTTAGAAGGTTGTTTTATAGTCACTCCATAGCATAATAGGCCTTATAAATGCATAAAAAGGTCAAAAAAGGTCATATTACAGGATGTCCAAAAATTGAAAAAAACGACATAGTATGTCGAAAAATGCCAAAAATCTCCAAAAAAATTTTGTCCTGAGAAACACACCAAAACCTCTTAGAAGGTTGTTTTATACTCACTCCATAGCATAATAGGCCTTATAAATGCATAAAAAGGTCAAAAAGGTCATATTACAGGATGTCCAAAAATTTAAAAAAACGACATAGTATAGTATGTCGAAAAATGCCAAAAATCTCAAAAAAAATTTTGTCCTGAAAACGCACCAAAACCTCTTAGAAGGTTGTTTTATAGTCACTCCATAGCATAATAGGCCTTATAAATGCATAAAAAGGTCAAAAAAGGTCATATTACAGGATGTCCAAAAATTGAAAAAAACGACATAGTATAGTATGTCGAAAAATGCCAAAAATCTCAAAAAAATTTTTGTCCTGAAAACGCACCAAAACCTCATAGAAGGTTGTTTTATAGTCACTCCATAGCATAATAGGCCTTATAAATGCATAAAAAAAGTCAAAAAGGTCATATATTACAGGATGTCCAAAAATTGAAAAAAAAACGACATAGTATAGTATGTCGAAAAATGCCAAAAATCTCCAAAAATTTTTTGTCCTGAAAACGCACCAAAACCTCTTAGAAGGTTGTTTTATAGTCACTCCATAGCATAATAGGCCTTATAAATGCATAAAAAGGTCAAAAAAGGTCATATTACAGGATGTCCAAAATTGAAAAAAACGACATAGTATAGTATGTCGAAAAATGCCAAAAATGTCAAAAAATATTTTGTCCTGAAAACGCACCAAAACCTCTTAGAAGGTTGTTTTATAGTCACTCCATAGCATAATAGGCCTTATAAATGCATAAAAAGGTCAAAAAGGTCATATTACAGGATGTCCAAAAATTGAAAAAAACGACATAGTATAGTATGTCGAAAAATGCCAAAAATCTCCAAAAATATTTTGTCCTGAAAACGCACCAAAACCTCTTAGAAGGTTGTTTTATAGTCACTCCATAGCATAATAGGCCTTATAAATGCATAAAAAAGGTCAAAAAAGTCATATTACAGGATGTCCAAAATTTGAAAAAAACGACATAGTATAGTATGTCGAAAAATGCCAAAAATGTCAAAAAAAATTTTGTCCTGAAAACGCACCAAAACCTCTTAGAAGGTTGTTTTATAGTCACTCCATAGCATAATAGGCCTTATAAATGCATAAAAAAAGGTCAAAAAAGGTCATATTACAGGATGTCCAAAAATTGAAAAAAAACGACGACATAGTATAGTATGTCGAAAAATGCCAAAAATGTCCCAAAAAAATTTTGTCCTGAAAATGCACCAAAACCTCTTAGAAGGTTGTTTTATAGTCACTCCATAGCATAATAGGCCTTATAAATGCATAAAAAGGTCAAAAAAGGTCATATTACAGGATGTCCAAAATTTGAAAAAAAACGACATAGTATAGTATGTCGAAAAATGCCAAAAATCTCAAAAAATTTTTTGTCCTGAAAATGCACAAAACCTCTTAGAAGGTTGTTTTATAGTCACTCCATAGCATAATAGGCCTTATAAATGCATAAAAAAGGTCAAAAAAGGTCATATTACAGGATGTCCAAAAATTGAAAAAAACGACATAGTATAGTATGTCGAAAAATGCCAAAAATCTCCAAAATTTTTTGTCCTGAAAATGCACCAAAACCTCTTAGAAGGTTGTTTTATAGTCACTCCATAGCATAATAGGCCTTATAAATGCATAAAAAGGTCAAAAAAGGTCATATTACAGGATGTCCAAAAATGAAAAAAAACGACATAGTATAGTATGTCGAAAAATGCCAAAAATGTCAAAAAAAAAAAAAATTTTGTCCTGAAAACGCACCAAAACCTCTTAGAAGGTTGTTTTATAGTCACTCCATAGCATAATAGGCCTTATAAATGCATAAAAAGGTCAAAAAAGGTCATATTACAGGATGTCCAAAAATTGAAAAAAACGACATAGTATAGTATGTCGAAAAATGCCAAAAATGTCAAAAAAAAAATTTTTTGTCCTGAAAATGCACCAAAACCTCTTAGAAGTTTGTTTTATAGTCACTCCATAGCATAATAGGCCTTATAAATGCATAAAAAGGTCAAAAAAGGTCATATTACAGGATGTCCAAAATTGAAAAAAAACGACATAGTATAGTATGTCGAAAAATGCCAAAAATGTCAAAAAAAAAATTTTGTCCTGAAAATGCACCAAAACCTCTTAGAAGGTTGTTTTATAGTCACTCCATAGCATAATAGGCCTTATAAATGCATAAAAAGGTCAAAAAAGGTCATATTACAGGATGTCCAAAATTGAAAAAAAACGACATATAGTATGTCGAAAAATGCCAAAAATCTCCAAAAAAATTTTCTCCTGAAAATGCACCAAAACCTCTTAGAAGGTTGTTTTATACTCACTCCATAGCATAATAGGCCTTATAAATGCATAAAAAGATCAAAAAGGTCATATTACAGGATGTCCAAAAATTGAAAAAAACAAGACATAGTATAGTATGTCGAAAAATGCCAAAAATGTCAAAAAAAAATTTTGTCCTGAAAATGCACCAAAACCTCAAAGAAGGTTGTTTTATAGTCACTCCATAGCATAATAGGCCTTATAAATGCATAAAAAGGTCAAAAAAAGGTCATATTACAGGATGTCCAAAAATTGAAAAAAACGACATAGTATAGTATGTCGAAAAATGCCAAAAATCTCCAAAAAATTTTTGTCCTGAAAACACACCAAAACCTCTTCAAAGGTTGTTTTATAGTCACTCCATATGTAATAATAATTGGTCAATAAAGTTGTAATCCAGTTTTTAACAATCAAAGGGTGTGTGCCGCCAGCTTACCAACAACCATGGGTGTGGTCGCAGGCATCCTGGTCCAAAATGTCCTCAAGTAAGAAAATGTCATTCATAGGCAACTAAGAAACCTGACAACAGTTAATTCACGTGTTAAGTTTACATTTTGTCTCATAGGTATCTGTTAAAGTTTGGTACCGTCAGTTACTATCTTGGCTACAATGCCATGCAGGACTTCTTTCCCACCATGGCCATGAAAGCCAACCCCCAATGTAACGACCGCAATTGCAGGAGACAACAGGAGGAGTACAAGGTCTGGATGCTTGCTGCTTGCTTTCAAGAATTAGAATGTGAGATTAGTTATTGAGATTTAATAAAAGCACATTTCATAGCATGCAACATGGAGCTGTACCAGTTGGAAAGCTGGAATTAATGGTAGTTACTTTACCTAACTTTTTTCCCTTCAGAAAAAGGAAGCGGAGCGACCCAAAGTGGAAGTCGTAGAGGTAGAAGAGGAGGTTGTACACGAGGACAACGAGTGGGGTGAGTGAAAAGTGTCAGATCTCAAACATAGTTTTTCAAGATGTCCAACGTGTTGTAATGCATTAAATGTTTATTAACACTAATTGTGGTTTGCAGGTATTGAACTAGTTTCAGAGGTGACTGAGGCAGAGTTACAGGCTGCATCAGGGACTGTGCCTGACCTCCCAGAGGGCATCACTGTGGCTTACACCATTCCAGCTGAGGTCAGTGTTGCTTTAAAGGACATTACTGGTTTTATAGAGTGTGTCGTTGTTGTCAAATTGAAAGTACGTTGTTTTCTTTGGTCTGAACCAGGATACAGCAGGCGGGGAGACGGTGGAGGAGACTGAACAGAGCCTAGAAGACTTGATGGCTCAGATGAGAAAGTTATAGGCATCGGTCTGAAGACACGTTTCTGCTTTTCTCACGTGTTTTAATTTGCTTTCTGTGATAATAACCTAATGATGGCCACATGGGGGCAAACCAGTCAAAGCCAATTACTGCTCAGAATGAATTCCTTGTAACAGCTACAGAGGGGGAATGCATGAAAAGTGCTGCTGATTGAATTACTTCAACGAACATGCACAAAAAAACCCCAAAAATGCAACAGTTATGTGCCATTTGGTGACGCACTGGGAGGGAAACGTCTCTGATTAAATGTCTTTCAACCTAGAATTACGTCACTGTTCGTGCATTAACATACATCACAATGTGTATTTTCATACAGTTTTGATTAGTGGATGTACAGCATGTGCACTGTCATTCAGTCAACTTTCAGAAAACATCTGCTCCAACAGTTCTAATGAACAATGTTTAAGCTGTCTCAATAAAGTATTTATTAGGTGGAATACAATCTTCTCAATATACTAAACGTGGTCTTTGTTGTCTGGTACAGCTTTTAACAAATTATAATTACATTAAAAGATGAATACATGACTTACGATACACTGTTCTGCATTTGGCAATGACCCTGTACGTTTTGGTACACTTTTAATCTCATGAACATTCTGTCAGGCTTTTTTAAATCATACTTCAACATGGACAGTCATGTGGCACCATCACGTTTTTGGCAAATCTGCTAAAATCCCTTTCTGTAAATGAATGAATAAGCACATTTTATTTTTGAAATCCGTACCAGAGATAGTGTTTGCTCCCAGGTCTAGGATTGTTCTGGACTCTGTATTTTCCCTTTTTACAATACATACTTAATACTGGTAGACTAACTAAATTATATGTAACATAAGCATAAAAAATGGCACCTTTATTTAATTTTAGAGACAGCAGCTCTCTGGTATTACTCCTTCAGAATGTCCAAAATGTAGACTTGGAGAGGAAAGTGCTTGAGGTCCAACGAGCTGATATTCTCGAAACTTTTTTGGTAAAAGCTAAGATACTGATACCAGCATGATGTAATGATAATCTCCTTAGGAGAAGCTTGAGAAGCCCTTTAAAACGATTATTTCTTGTTGTTGTTTTATAGTCACTCCATGGCATAATAGGCCTTATAAATGCATAAAAAGGTCAAAAAAGGTCATATTACAGGTAATGCTGTCAGTCGACTAAAAAAATTAATCCAATTAATTACAGGATTTTGTAATTAATTAATCGAATTAATCGCATTTTAATGTCATATCTGCTAAAGGTCTCCTAATAAAGAATTTAAATTCTGGGATATTAAAAAAGTGTAGTACATGAATAATAAATTGAATACAGTAAGAAGACAAGATTTGAAATCCAATTTTTTTATTGGTGAACTGTGCTTCATAAATGAAATCCAAAAGTAAAGGTCAAGCACAGCCGCAAACCAGTTAGGCCAGGTGCATTATTCAAAAATGTAAAACAAATACAGCAATACAGTTAAATAAATAAGATAAAGCTGTCTTCAAAAATGTAAAAACTCCTGTAGAACTCCTTTTTGCAAAAACTACAAATCACATTGTTTTTATTTATCGTCCCGTCTCTTTTTCTTTTTGTAAATAAACTTGCCGTTCAGTGGCCCAACTGAAGACGCTCTTGCCTCATCCAAAAATCTCCAAAAATTTTTTTGTCCTGAAAATGGGCCAAAACCTCTTGAGAAGGTTGTTTTATACCACTGATACTCATAATTAGGCCTTATAAATGCATAAAAAATTAATCAAAAAACGTCATAAAATGAGAGCACTAATTACAGGATGTCCAAAAAATTGAACAAAACGACATAGTATAGTATGTCAAAAAATGCCAAAAATGTCAAAAAAAAAATTTGTCCTGAAAATGCACCAAAACCTCAAAGAAGGTTGTTTTATACTCACTCCATAGCATAATAGGCCTTATAAATGCATAAAAAAAAAGGTCAAAAAAGGTCATATTACAGGATGTCCAAAAATTGAAGAAAACGACATAGTATAGTAGTATGTCGAAAAATGCCAAAAATCTCAAAAAAAATTTTGTCCTGAAAACGCACAAAAACCTCTTAGAAGGTTGTTTTATAGTCACTCCATAGCATAATAGGCCTTATAAATGCATAAAAAAGGTCAAAAAAGGTCATATTACAGGATGTCCAAAATTGAAAAAAAGCGACATAGTATAGTATGTCGAAAAATGCCAAAAATCTCAAAAAATTTTTTGTCCTGAAAACGCACAAAAACCTCTTAGAAGGTTGTTTTATAGTCACTCCATAGCATAATAGGCCTTATAAATGCATAAAAAAGGTCAAAAAAGGTCATATTACAGGATGTCCAAAAATTGAAAAAAAAAGCGACATAGTATAGTATGTCGAAAAATGCCAAAAATCTCAAAAAAAATTTTTGTCCTGAAAACGCACAAAAACTCTTAGAAGGTTGTTTTATAGTCACTCCATAGCATAATAGGCCTTATAAATGCATAAAAAAAGGTCAAAAAAGGTCATATTACAGGATGTCCAAAAATTGAAAAAAAACGACATAGTATAGTATGTCGAAAAATGCCAAAAATGTCAAAAAATTTTTTGTCCTGAAAACGCACCAAAACCTCTTAGAAGGTTGTTTTATAGTCACTCCATAGCATAATAGGCCTTATAAATGCATAAAAAGGTCAAAAAAGGTCATATTACAGGATGTCCAAAATTGAAAAAAAAAAACGACATAGTATAGTATGTCGAAAAATGCCAAAAATCTCAAAAAATTTTTTGTCCTGAAAACACACCAAAAAACCTCTTAGAAGGTTGTTTTATAGTCACTCCATAGCATAATAGGCCTTATAAATGCATAAAAAGGTCAAAAAAGGTCATATTACAGGATGTCCAAAATTGAAAAAAACGACATAGTATAGTATGTCGAAAAATGCCAAAAATCTCCAAAAATTTTTTGTCCTGAAAACACACCAAAACCTCTTAGAAGGTTGTTTTATAGTCACTCCATAGCATAATAGGCCTTATAAATGCATAAAAAGGTCAAAAAAGGTCATATTACAGTATGTCAAAAATTGAAAAAAACGACATAGTATAGTATGTCGAAAAATGCCAAAAATCTCAAAAAAATTTTTTTGTCCTGAAAAACGCACAAAACCTCTTAGAAGGTTGTTTTATAGTCACTCCATAGCATAATAGGCCTTATAAATGCATAAAAAAAAAAAAAAAAAGGTCATATTACAGGATGTCCAAAAATTGAAAAAAACGACATAGTATAGTATGTCGAAAAATGCCAAAAATCATCAAAAATTTTTTGTCCTGAAAACGCACCAAAACCTCTTAGAAGGTTGTTTTATAGTCACTCCATAGCATAATAGGCCTTATAAATGCATAAAAAGGTCAAAAAAAGGTCATATTACAGTATGTCCAAAAATTGAAAAAAACGACATAGTATAGTATGTCGAAAAATGCAAAAAATCTCCAAACATTTTTTGTCCCGAAAACGCACCAAAACCTCTTAGAAGGTTGTTTTATAGTCACTCCATAGCATAATAGGCCTTATAAATGCATAAAAAGGTCAAAAAAGGTCATATTACAGTATGTCAAAAATTGAAAAAAACGACATAGTATAGTATGTCGAAAAATGCCAAAAATCTCCAAAAAATTTTTGTCCTGAAAACGCACCAAAACCTCTTAGAAGGTTGTTTTATAGTCACTCCATAGCATAATAGGCCTTATAAATGCATAAAAAAAAGGTCAAAAAAATATCATATTACAGGATGTCCAAAATTGAAAAAAAAAACATAGTATAGTATGTCGAAAAATGCCAAAAATCTCCAAACATTTTTTGTCCTGAAAACGCAAAACCTCTTAGAAGGTTGTTTTATAGTCACTCCATAGCATAATAGGCCTTATAAATGCATAAAAAGGTCAAAAAAGGTCATATTACAGGATGTCCAAAATTTGAAAAAAACGACATAGTATAGTATGTCGAAAAATGCCAAAAATCTCCAAAAATTTGTTGTCCTGAAAACACACCAAAACCTCTTAGAAGGATGTTTTATAGTCACTCCATAGCATAATAGGCCTTATAAATGCATAAAAAGGTCAAAAAAGGTCATATTACAGGATGTCCAAAAATTGAAAAAAAACGACATAGTATAGTATGTCGAAAAATGCCAAAAATCTCCAAAAATTTTTTGTCCTGAAAACGCACCAAAACCTCTTAGAAGGATGTTTTATAGTCACTCCATAGCATAATAGGCCTTATAAATGCATAAAAAGGTCAAAAAAGGTCATATTACAGGATGTCCAAAATTGAAAAAAACGACATAGTATAGTATGTCAAAAAATGCCAAAAATCTCCCAAAAAAATTTTTCTCCTGAAAACGCATCAAAACCTCTTAGAAGGTTGTTTTATAGTCAGTACATGGCATATTAGGCCGTATAAATACTCAAAAAGGTCAAAAAAGGTCATATTACAGGATGTCCAAAAATTGAAAAAAACGACATAGTATAGTATGTCGAAAAATGCCAAAAATCTCAAAAAAATTTTTGTCCTGAAAACGCACCAAAACCTCTTAGAAGGTTGTTTTATAGTCACTCCATAGCATAATAGGCCTTATAAATGCATAAAAAGGTCAAAAAAGGTCATATTACAGGATGTCGAAAAATGCCAAAAATCTCCAAAAAATTTTTGTCCTGAAAACGCACCAAAACCTCTTAGAAGGTTGTTTTATAGTCACTCCATAGCATAATAGGCCTTATAAATGCATAAAAAGGTCAAAAAAGGTCATATTACAGGATGTCCAAAATTGAAAAAAAACGACATAGTATAGTATGTCGAAAAATGCCAAAAATCTCCAAAAATGTTTTTGTCCTGAAAACGCACCAAAACCTCTTAGAAGGTTGTTTTATAGTCACTCCATAGCATAATAGGCCTTATAAATGCATAAAAAGGTCAAAAAGGTCATATTACAGGATGTCCAAAAATTGAAAAAAACGACATAGTATAGTATGTCGAAAAATGCCAAAAATCTCCAAAAATTTTTTGTCCTGAAAACGCACCAAAACCTCTTAGAAGGTTGTTTTATAGTCACTCCATAGCATAATAGGCCTTATAAATGCATAAAAAAAGGTCAAAAAAGGTCATATTACAGGATGTCCAAAATTGAAAAAAAAACGACATAGTATAGTATGTCGAAAAATGCCAAAAATCTCCAAAAATTTTTTGTCCTGAAAACGCACCAAAACCTCTTAGAAGGTTGTTTTATAGTCACTCCATAGCATAATAGGCCTTATAAATGCATAAAAAGGTCAAAAAAGGTCATATTACAGGATGTCCAAAATTGAAAAAAAAACATAGTATAGTATGTCGAAAAAATGCCAAAAATCTCCAAAAATTTTTTGTCCTGAAAACGCACCAAAAAACCTCTTAGAAGGTTGTTTTATAGTCACTCCATAGCATAATAGGCCTTATAAATGCATAAAAAAGGTCAAAAAAAAAAGGTCAATATTACAGGATGTCCAAAAATTGAAAAAAAAACATAGTATAGTATGTCGAAAAATGCCAAAAATCTCCAAAAAATTTTTCTCCTGAAAACGCACCAAAACCTCTTAGAAGGTTGTTTTATAGTCACTCCATGGCATAATAGGCCTTATAAATGCATAAAAAAAGGTCAAAAAAGGGTCATATTACAGGATGTCCAAAATTTGAAAAAAAACATAGTATAGTATAGTATGTCGAAAAATGCCAAAAATCTCCAAAAATTTTTTGTCCTGAAAACGCACCAAAACCTCTTAGAAGGTTGTTTTATAGTCACTCCATAGCATAATAGGCCTTATAAATGCATAAAAAAAAGGTCAAAAAAGGTCATATTACAGGATGTCCAAAATTGAAAAAAAACGACATAGTATAGTATGTCGAAAAATGCCAAAAATCTCAAAAATTTTTTGTCCTGAAAACGCACACAAAAACCTCTTAGAAGGTTGTTTTATAGTCACTCCATAGCATAATAGGCCTTATAAATGCATAAAAAAAGTCAAAAAGGTCATATTACAGGATGTCCAAAATTGAAAAAAACGACATAGTATAGTATGTCGAAAAAAATGCCAAAAATCTCAAAAATTTTTGTCCTGAAAACGCACCAAAACCTCTTAGAAGGTTGTTTTATAGTCACTCCATAGCATAATAGGCCTTATAAATGCATAAAAGGTCAAAAAAGTCATATTACAGGATGTCCAAAAATTGAAAAAAAAACGACATAGTATAGTATGTCGAAAAAAATGCCAAAAATCTCCAAAAAAATTTTTTGTCCTGAAAACGCACCAAAACCTCTTAGAAGGTTGTTTTATAGTCACTCCATAGCATAATAGGCCTTATAAATGCATAAAAAAGGTCAAAAAAGGTCATATTACAGGATGTCCAAAATTGAAAAAAAAACATAGTATAGTATGTCGAAAAATGCCAAAAAAATCTCCAAAAATTTTTTGTCCTGAAAACGCAAAAAAAATGCTCTTAGAAGGTTGTTTTATAGTCACTCCATAGCATAATAGGCCTTATAAATGAATAAAAAGATCAAAAAAGGTCATATTACAGGATGTCCAAAATTGAAAAAAACGACATAGTATAGTATGCCGAAAAATGCAAAAAATCATCGAAATATTTTTTTCCGGAAACGCACCAAAACCTCTTAGAAGGTTGTTTTATAGTCACTCCATAGCATAATAGGCATTATAAATGCATAAAAAGGTCAAAAAAAAAGTCATATTACAGGATGTCCAAAATTTGAAAAAAAAATACATAGTATAGTATGTCGAAAAATGCCAAAAAATCCAAAAAATTTTTTTGTCCTGAAAACGCACCAAAACCTCTTAGAAGGTTGTTTTATAGTCACTCCATAGCATAATAGGCCTTATAAATGCATAAAAAGGTCAAAAAAGGTCATATTACAGGATGTCCAAAATTGAAAAAAAAACGACATAGTATAGTATGTCGAAAAATGCCAAAAATCTCCAAAAATTTTTTGTCCTGAAAACGCACCAAAACCTCTTAGAAGGTTGTTTTATAGTCACTCCATAGCATAATAGGCCTTATAAATGCATAAAAAGGTCAAAAAAGGTCATATTACAGGATGTCCAAAATTGAAAAAAACGACATAGTATAGTATGTCGAAAAATGCCAAAAATCTCCAAAAATTTTTTTGTCCTGAAAACGCACCAAAACCTCTTAGAAGGTTGTTTTATAGTCACTCCATAGCATAATAGGCCTTATAAATGCATAAAAAGGTCAAAAAGGTCATATTACAGGATGTCCAAAAATTGAAAAAAACGACATAGTATAGTATGTCGAAAAATGCCAAAAATCTCCAAAAATTTTTTCGTCCTGAAAACGCACCAAAACCTCTTAGAACGATGTTTTATAGTCACTCCATAGCATAATAGGCCTTATAAATGCATAAAAAAAAATCAAAAAAAGGTCATATTACAGGATGTCCAAAAAAATGAAAAAAAACGACATAGTATAGACATAGTATAGTATGTCGAAAAATGCCAAAAATCTCCAAAAATTTTTTGTCCTGAAAACGCACCAAAACCTCTTAGAAGGTTGTTTTATAGTCACTCCATAGCATAATAGGGCCTTATAAATGCATAAAAAGGTCAAAAAGGTCATATTACAGGATGTCCAAAAATGAAAAAAAAAACGACATAGTATAGTATGTCGAAAAATGCCAAAAATCTCCAAAAATTTTTTGTCCTGAAAACGCACCAAAACCTCTTAGAAGGTTGTTTTATAGTCACTCCATAGCATAATAGGACTTATAAATGCATAAAAAGGTCAAAAAAGGTCATATTACAGGATGTCGAAAAATGCCAAAAATCTCCAAAAATTTTTTTGTCCTGAAAACGCACCAAAACCTCTTAGAAGGTTGTTTTATAGTCACTCCATAGCATAATAGAACTTATAAATGCATAAAAAGGTCAAAAAAGGTCATATTACAGGTTGTCCAAAATTGAAAAAAACGACATAGTATAGTATGTCGAAAAATGCAAAAAATCTCCCAAAATTTTTTGCCCTGAAAACGCACCAAAACCTCTTAGAAGGTTGTTTAATTGTCACTCCATAGCATAATAGGCCTTATAAATGCATAAAAAGGTCAAAAAAGGTCATATTACAATATGTCCAAAAATTGAAAAAAAAACGACATAGTATAGTATGTCGAAAAAATGCCAAAATCTCCAAAAAAAAAATTTTCCTGAAAACGCACCAAAACCTCTTAGAAGGTTGTTTTATAGTCACTCCATAGCATAATAGGCCTTATAAATGCATAAAAAAAAGGTCAAAAAGGTCATATTACAGGATGTCCAAAATTGAAAAAAAAACGACATAGTATAGTATGTCGAAAAATGCCAAAAATCTCCAAAAATTTTTGTCCTGAAAACGCACCAAAACCTCTTAGAAGGTTGTTTTATAGTCACTCCATAGCATAATAGGCCTTATAAATGCATAAAAAAAGGTCAAAAAAAGGTCATATTACAGGATGTCCAAAATTGAAAAAAAAACGACATAGTATAGTATGTCGAAAAATGCCAAAAATCTCCAAAAATTTTTGTCCTGAAAACGCACCAAAACCTCTTAGAAGGTTGTTTTATAGTCACTCCATAGCATAATAGGCCTTATAAATGCATAAAAAAGGTCAAAAAAGGTCATATTACAGGATGTCCAAAATTGAAAAAAAAAAACATAGTATAGTATGTCGAAAAATGCCAAAAATCACCGAAAACCTTTTGTCCTGAAAACGCACCAAAACCTCTTAGAAGGTTGTTTTATAGTCACTCCATAGCATAATAGGCCTTATAAATGCATAAAAAGGACAAAAAGGTCATATTACAGGATGTCCAAAATTGAAAAAAAACGACATAGTATAGTATGTCGAAAATTGCCAAAAATCTCCAAAAATTTTTTGCCCTGAAAACGCACCAAAACCTCTTAGAAGGTTGTTTTATAGTCACTCCATAGCATAATAGGCCTTATAAATGCATAAAAAGGACAAAAAAGGTCATATTACAGTATGTCCAAAAATTGAAAAAAACGATATAGTATAGTATGTCGAAAAATGCAAAAAATCTCCAAACATTTTTTGTCCCGAAAACGCCTCAAAACCTCTTAGAAGGTTGTTTTAAAGTCACTCCATAGCATAATAGGCCTTATAAATGCATAAAAAGGTCAAAAAAGGTCATATTACAGTATGTCCAAAATTGAAAAAAAAAACGACATAGTATAGTATGTCGAAAAATGCCAAAAATCTCCAAAAAATTTTTTGTCCTGAAAACGCACCAAAACCTCTTAGAAGGTTGTTTTATAGTCACTCCATAGCATAATAGGCCTTATAAATGCATAAAAAGGTCAAAAAGGTCATATTACAGGATGTCCAAAATTGAAAAAACGACATAGTATAGTATGTCGAAAAATGCCAAAAATCTCCAAAAATTTTTTGTCCTGAAAACGCACCAAAACCTCTTAGAAGGTTGTTTTATAGTCACTCCATAGCATAATAGGCCTTATAAATGCATAAAAAGGTCAAAAAAGGTCATATTACAGGATGTCCAAAAATTGAAAAAAACGACATAGTATAGTATGTCGAAAAATGCCAAAATCTCCAAAATTTTTTTGTCCTGAAAACGCACCAAAACCTCATAAAAGGTTGTTTTATACTCACTCCATAGCATAATAGGCCTTATAAATACATAAAAAAAGGTCAAAAAAGGTCATATTACAGGATGTCCAAAATTGAAAAAAACGACATAGTATAGTATGTCGAAAAAATGCCAAAAATCTCCAAAATTTTTTTGTCCTGAAAACGCACCAAAACCTCTTAGAAGGTTGTTTTATAGTCACTCCATAGCATAATAGGCCTTATAAATGCATAAAAAGGTCAAAAAAGGTCATATTACAGGATGTCCAAAATTGAAAAAAACGACATAGTATAGTATGTCGAAAAATGCCAAAAATCTCAAAAAATATTTTGCCCTAAAAACGCACCAAAACCTCTTAGAAGGTTGTTTTATAGTCACTCCATAGCATAATAGGCCTTATAAATGCATAAAAAAGGTCAAAAAGGTCATATTACAGGATGTCCAAAATTGAAAAAAAAACATACATAGTATAGTATGTCGAAAAATGCCAAAAATCTCCAAAAATTTTTGTCCTGAAAAACGCACCAAAAACCTCTTAGAAGGTTGTTTTATAGTCACTCCATAGCATAATAGGCCTTATAAATGCATAAAAAGGACAAAAAAGGTCATATTACAGCATGTCCAAAAATTGAAAAAAAACGACATAGTATAGTATGTCGAAAAATGCCAAAAATCTCCAAAAAATTTTTTGTCCTGAAAACGCACCAAAAAACTCTTAGAAGGTTGTTTTATAGTCACTCCATAGCATAATAGGCCTTATAAATGCATAAAAAAAAGGTCAAAAAGGTCATATTACAGGATGTCCAAAATTGAAAAAAACGACATAGTATAGTATGTCGAAAAATGCCAAAAATCTCCAAAAATTTTTTGTCCTGAAAATGCACCAAAACCTCTTAGAAGGTTGTTTTATAGTCACTCCATAGCATAATAGGCCTTATAAATGCATAAAAAAAGGTCAAAAAAGTCATATTACAGGATGTCCAAAATTTGAAAAAAAAACGACATAGTATAGTATGTCGAAAAAAATGCCAAAATCTCCAAAAAATTTTTGTCCTGAAAATGCACCAAAACCTCTTAGAAGGTTGTTTTATAGTCACTACATAGCATATTAGGCCTTATGAATGCATAAAAAGGTCAAAAAAGGTCATATTACAGGATGTCCAAAATTTGAAAAAAAAACGACATAGTATAGTATGTCGAAAAATGCCAAAAATCTCCAAAAATTTTTTGTCCTGAAAACGCACCAAAACCTCTTAGAAGGTTGTTTTATAGTCACTCCATAGCATAATAGGCCTTATAAATGCATAAAAAGGTCAAAAAAGGTCATATTACAGGATGTCCAAAATTGAAAAAAAAACGACATAGTATAGTATGTCGAAAAATGCCAAAAATCTCAAAAAAATTTTTGTCCTGAAAACGCACCAAAACCTCTTAGAAGGTTGTTTTATAGTCACTCCATAGCATAATAGGCCTTATAAATGCATAAAAAGGTCAAAAAAGGTCATATTACAGGATGTCCAAAAATTGAAAAAAAACGACATAGTATAGTATGTCGAAAAATGCCAAAAATCTCCAAAAATTTTTTGTCCTGAAAATGCACCAAAACCTCTTAGAAGGTTGTTTTATAGTCACTCCATAGCATAATAGGCCTTATAAATGCATAAAAAGGTCAAAAAAGGTCATATTACAGGATGTCCAAAAATTGAAAAAAAACGACATAGTATAGTATGTCGAAAAATGCCAAAAATCTCAAAAAAATTTTTTTGTCCTGAAAACGCACAAAACCTCTTAGAAGGTTGTTTTATAGTCACTCCATAGCATAATAGGCCTTATAAATGCATAAAAAGGTCAAAAAAGGTCATATTACAGGATGTCCAAAAATTGAAAAAAACGACATAGTATAGTATGTCGAAAAATGCCAAAAATCTCCAAAAATTTTTTGTCCTGAAAACACACAAAACCTCTTAGAAGGTTGTTTTATAGTCACTCCATAGCATAATAGGCCTTATAAATGCATAAAATGGTCAAAAAAGGTCATATTACAGGACGTCGAAAAATGCCAAAAATCTCCAAAAAATTTTTCTCCTGAAAACGCATCAAAACCTCTTAGAAGGTTGTTTTATAGTCACTCCATAGCATAATAGGCCTTATAAATGCATAAAAAGGTCAAAAAAGGTCATATTACAGATGATGTCCAAAAATTGAAAAAACGACATAGTATAGTATGTCGAAAAAATGCCAAAAATCTCCAAAAAAATTTTTTGTCCTGAAAACGCACAAAACCTCTTAGAAGGTTGTTTTATAGTCACTCCATAGCATAATAGGCCTTATAAATGCATAAAAAAAGGTCAAAAAAGGTCATATTACAGGATGTCCAAAAATTGAAAAAAAACATACATAGTATAGTATGTCGAAAAATGCCAAAAATCTCTCAAAAAATTTTTTGTCCTGAAAACGCACCAAAACCTCTTAGAAGGTTGTTTTATAGTCACTCCATAGCATAATAGGCCTTATAAATGCATAAAAAAGGTCAAAAAAAGGTCATATTACAGGATGTCCAAAAATTGAAAAAAAAACGACATAGTATAGTATGTCGAAAAATGCCAAAAATCTCAAAAAAATTTTTTGTCCTGAAAATGCACCAAAACCTCTTAGAAGGTTGTTTTATAGTCACTCCATAGCATAATAGGCCTTATAAATGCATAAAAAAGGTCAAAAAAGGTCATATTACAGGATGTCCAAAATTGAAAAAAAACGACATAGTATAGTATGTCGAAAAATGCCAAAAATCTCCAAAAAAATTTTGTCCTGAAAATGCACCAAAACCTCTTAGAAGGTTGTTTTATAGTCACTCCATAGCATAATAGGCCTTATAAATGCATAAAAAGGTCAAAAAAGGTCATATTACAGGATGTCCAAAATTGAAAAAAACGACATAGTATAGTATGTCGAAAAATGCCAAAAATGTCAAAAAAAATTTTTTGTCCTGAAAACGCACCAAAACCTCTTAGAAGGTTGTTTTATAGTCACTCCATAGCATAATAGGCCTTATAAATGCATAAAAAGGTCAAAAAAGGTCATATTACAGGATGTCCAAAAAGTATGTCGAAAAATGCCAAAAATGTCAAAAAAAAAAATTGTCCTAAAAATGCACCAAAACCTCAAAGAAGTTTGTTCTATAGTCACTCCATAGCATAATAGGCCTTATAAATGCATAAAAAGGTCAAAAAGGTCATATTACAGGATGTCCAAAAATTGAAAAAAACGACATAGTATAGTATGTCGAAAAATGCCAAAAATCTCCAAAAATTTTTTGTCCTGAAAACGCACCAAAACCTCATAGAAGGTTGTTTTATACTCACTCCATAGCATAATAGGCCTTATAAATGCATAAAAAGGTCAAAAAGGTCATATTACAGGATGTCCAAAGAATGAAAAAAACGACATATACTATGTCGAAAAATGCCAAAAATGTCCCAAAAAAATTTTGCCCTGAAAATGCACCAAACCCTCTTAGAAGGTTGTTTTATAGTCACTCCATAGCATAATAGGCCTTATAAATGCATAAAAAGGTCAAAAAAGGTCATATTACAGGATGTCCAAAATTTGAAAAAAACGACATAGTATAGTATGTCGAAAAATGCCAAAAATCTCCAAAAATTTTTTGTCCTGAAAACCAAAAAAACCTCTTAGAAGGTTGTTTTATAGTCACTCCATAGCATAATAGGCCTTATAAATGCATAAAAAGGTCAAAAAAGGTCATATTACAGGATGTCCAAAAATTGAAAAAAACGACATAGTATAGTATGTCGAAAAATGCCAAAAATCTCAAAAAATTTTTTGTCCTGAAAATGCACCAAAACCTCTTAGAAGGTTGTTTTATAGTCACTCCATAGCATAATAGGCCTTATAAATGCATAAAAAGGTCAAAAAAGGTCATATTACAGGATGTCCAAAATTTGAAAAAAAAGACATAGTTTAGTCTGTCGAAAAATGCCAAAAATGTCAAAAAACAATTTTGCCCTGAAACTGCACCAAAACCTCAAAGAAGGTTGGTTTATAGTCACTCCATAGCATAATAGGCCTTATAAATGCATAAAAAGGTCAAAAAAGGTCATATTACAGGATGTCCAAAAAGTATGTCGAAAAATGCCAAAAATGTCAAAAAAAAATTTTTGTCCTGAAAATGCACCAAAACCTCTTAGAAGGTTGTTTTATAGTCACTCCATAGCATAATAGGCCTTATTAATGCATAAAAAGGTCAAAAAAAAAAAAGGTCATATTACAGGATGTCCAAAAATTGAAAAAAAAAAACGACATAGTATAGTATGTCGAAAAAATGCCAAAATCTCCAAAAAAAGTTTGCCCTGAAAACGCACCAAACCCTCTTAGAAGGTTGTTTTATAGTCACTCTATAGCATAATAGGCCTTATAAATGCATAAAAAGGTCAAAAAAGGTCATATTACAGGATGTCCAAAATTTGAAAAAAAACGACATAGTATAGTATGTCGAAAAATGCCGAAAATCTCCAAAAAATTTTTGTCCTGAAGAACACACCAAAACCTCTTAGAAGGTTGTTTTATACTCACTCCATAGCATAATCGGACTTATAAATGCGTAAAAAGGTAAAAAAAAAAGGTCATATTACAGGATGTCCAAAAAATGAAAAAAAACTACATAGTATACTATGTCGAAAAATGCCAAAAATCTCCAAAAAATAATTTTTTGTCCTGAAAACGCACCAAAACCTCTTAGAAGGTTGTTTAATAGTCACTCCATAGCATAATAGGCCTTATAAATGCATAAAAAAAGGTCAAAAAGGTCATATTACAGGATGTCCAAAAAAAAATTGAAAAAAAAATCGACATAGTATAGTATGTCGAAAAAATGCCAAAATGTCCCCTCCCCTGGTGGTGGCAAACATTTTGTGTCCTGAGAATGTGAGATTAGTTATTGAGATTTAATAAAAGCACATTTCATAGCATGCAACATGGAGCTGTACCAGTTGGAAAGCTGGAATTAATGGTAGTTACTTTACCTAACTTTTTTCCCTTCAGAAAAAGGAAGCGGAGCGACCCAAAGTGGAAGTCGTAGAGGTAGAAGAGGAGGTTGTACACGAGGACAACGAGTGGGGTGAGTGAAAAGTGTCAGATCTCAAACATAGTTTTTCAAGATGTCCAACGTGTTGTAATGCATTAAATGTTTATTAACACTAATTGTGGTTTGCAGGTATTGAACTAGTTTCAGAGGTGACTGAGGCAGAGTTACAGGCTGCATCAGGGACTGTGCCTGACCTCCCAGAGGGCATCACTGTGGCTTACACCATTCCAGCTGAGGTCAGTGTTGCTTTAAAGGACATTACTGGTTTTATAGAGTGTGTCGTTGTTGTCAAATTGAAAGTACGTTGTTTTCTTTGGTCTGAACCAGGATACAGCAGGCGGGGAGACGGTGGAGGAGACTGAACAGAGCCTAGAAGACTTGATGGCTCAGATGAGAAAGTTATAGGCATCGGTCTGAAGACACGTTTCTGCTTTTCTCACGTGTTTTTAATTTGCTTTCTGTGATAATAACCTAATGATGGCCACATGGGGGCAAACCAGTCAAAGCCAATTACTGCTCAGAATGAATTCCTTGTAACAGCTACAGAGGGGGAATGCATGAAAAGTGCTGCTGATTGAATTACTTCAACGAACATGCACAAAAAAACCCCAAAAATGCAACAGTTATGTGCCATTTGGTGACGCACTGGGAGGGAAACGTCTCTGATTAAATGTCTTTCAACCTAGAATTACGTCACTGTTCGTGCATTAACATACATCACAATGTGTATTTTCATACAGTTTTGATTAGTGGATGTACAGCATGTGCACTGTCATTCAGTCAACTTTCAGAAAACATCTGCTCCAACAGTTCTAATGAACAATGTTTAAGCTGTCTCAATAAAGTATTTATTAGGTGGAATACAATCTTCTCAATATACTAAACGTGGTCTTTGTTGTCTGGTACAGCTTTTAACAAATTATAATTACATTAAAAGATGAATACATGACTTACGATACACTGTTCTGCATTTGGCAATGACCCTGTACGTTTTGGTACACTTTTAATCTCATGAACATTCTGTCAGGCTTTTTTAAATCATACTTCAACATGGACAGTCATGTGGCACCATCACGTTTTTGGCAAATCTGCTAAAATCCCTTTCTGTAAATGAATGAATAAGCACATTTTATTTTTGAAATCCGTACCAGAGATAGTGTTTGCTCCCAGGTCTAGGATTGTTCTGGACTCTGTATTTTCCCTTTTTACAATACATACTTAATACTGGTAGACTAACTAAATTATATGTAACATAAGCATAAAAAATGGCACCTTTATTTAATTTTAGAGACAGCAGCTCTCTGGTATTACTCCTTCAGAATGTCCAAAATGTAGACTTGGAGAGGAAAGTGCTTGAGGTCCAATGAGCTGATATTCTCAAAACATTTTTGGTAAAAGCTAAGATACTGATACCAGCATGATGTAATGATAATCTCCTTAGGAGAAGCTTGAGAAGCCCTTTAAAAGGATTATTTCTTTGAAATAATCATCTATAACATCTCATTTTTAAAAAGCTGATCGCGTGCATATTAAAATATCCGCTGTACACTGGAAAATACTAAAGTGTCTATTCTGATTAATGATGTTACACATTAAATCCTGCTACACCTGGCTTCTGTAATTTTAAACCAGCAATTGTATATGTGCTGCTGTTTTGACATTATAAAGTGTGGGAGAGACGTAAATAGGAATTTAGTGTTGGAGCCTTAGTTAAAACTAATGTAAACCTGAGGTCCAGGCCCTTAACAGGACTGAGTTAAGGAAAGTTCAAAGTTTCTTACACATGATTATGTTAGAAATACTAATAAATACTTTTGGCAAATACACAAGTTTCACAGATTTATATGGCAGACTTAATAAACCTGCTAAGAGGTACAGTATATTGGACCAAACCCTAAAACCTCCATCTAGACAGTCACCACGTGATGACCAGAATGGTTCAGTTTTTGATGAAACCATGGGTTTTTATATAATGTTGCTACCCTATAATAGAGCTGTTATAAAACAGCCTTTTCTGTGGAATGAGGGAATGGACACAGTCATCTTGGTGCATGTGGGAGGGGAGCAGGTCCCCTCAGACTAAATGTGTCCCCACTGGAGGAGTGACGGGACGGGGCGTTTCCACACACCAGCGACGGCTCTGCCTCTTTAATCTCCATTGCACGTTTGTAAAGCTCTGCCGCCTTCTCGAAGTCTCCCTCTTCATAGCTATTTCCAAATCAGAAAAGCAGAATAAAGCGAGATAAGAAAAAGCTACTCAACCTAAATCTAAAAGCAATTATTACTTTTAATTCTGATAAAACAAACATCAGACATAACCGTAGTTTCCGTACCTTAGCACAGCCAGGTTTTTTAGGGTCTCTCCGACTCGTGGATGTGAGCGCCCCAGACTGTCTTCGTATACTTTCAGTGCTCGTTCATAAAGCGGCAAAGCGTCACTGTGCTTCTTCTGCCAATGACAAAGAAATTCACATATAGCTTTAAAATACAGCTAACCTGCTCATAACAGTCATTGAAATAAAAACTTAATGTGTATAACGCAAATATGCCAATCTGGTGTAGGTGGTGCAGACAGAGGGAGGATGACGAACAGTCCCACCAGTTGGCAGTATATTACGGCCAAGTTGACCAGTGCCGTGGCCACGCTGGGGTGTTTGGGCCCAAAACTTTTCTCCCTGATTTCCAGA
Source organism: Psettodes erumei (assembly GCA_016785225.1). Classification (NCBI taxonomy): domain Eukaryota; kingdom Metazoa; phylum Chordata; class Actinopteri; order Pleuronectiformes; family Psettodidae; genus Psettodes; species Psettodes erumei. Next base: position 478,734 of record JAFBJZ010000960.1, on the reverse strand, counting down.
GACAGCTCGTACAGTGGCACAGCCTTCTCCAGCTTCCCCTGCACAAAAACACATCTTTCACCTCATTCCAGAAGAAACTCACAAGTTTAAGTGGAAACAGTGTCAACAGATACACGTGTCTCACCCTGCGTTTATAGAGCATGGCCAGGTGTTTGAGGGTGTAAGCCAGCGAGGGGTGGTCTGGGGACAGGGCCTTCTTGCGGATGTCCAGCGCCCTCTCATACATGTCCTCAGCTGTCTCATACTCCCTCCTCTCTGTGTGCAGTGCAGCCAGGTTGTTGAGGGACTGAGCACAGTCCGGGTGCTCCGGACCGAGGACACGCTGTCGCATCTCCAGAGAGCGTGTCAGAAAAACCTTGGCTGCACTGGTGGGGGCAAAAAGATCCATGTAGGAAGTCAGACACTGCATCATATGAAGCAAACCTAAGTTTCTCAGCAAACAAGTGGACAGTGCAATTTGAATTGGCCTGGAAGTGCATATTCAACATCCATTATTACAAAAGTGGCAGCTGCGACATGTGTGCCTTACTCCAGGTTGTTCTGGAGGTAGTACAGGACACCCAGTTCATTAAGTGTCTTGGCAGAGTCAGCGGAGTCTTTCCCCAGGGTCAGCTCTTCCAGCTGCAGTGCTCTTCGCCTCAACAAAGTGAAGCCGTACTGAAAGGGGGAGTACACAAACAGACATGTTAATTTATGACTGATTAGGCAAGAATGACTAAATATGTGGACATCTGGGAATATGCTCACCATATGACCTTTCTGGCGAGCGGTTTTCTGACGTATCTTCACTGACCTCTTCCTGAGTTTCTCTGCTTGCTCATACCTGATTGTAAAAGGACAGGTGTGAGACATTAAACATATAACTGAAACTGAATCTTGACTGAAAGTCTTTGAGTTATGGTTTAACTTTTAATAAGGTCTTAAGATCATTTGCACAGGTGGGATGCCTCTTTCCCAAACACATCACTCGGCTGGAACAGCCAATAAACCAGACTACATGAAAAGCGGTTGCAAATAACGTCATGCATGTAATCACCAAGAGAGTCTCATTTACTTGTTTTGTTTCTGATAGAGCATGGCAAGCGACTCCAGCTCTCGTGCCACGCTGGCGTGTTCGGCACCGTAGGCGTTCTCACTTATCTCGAGGGCCTGCTTGTACAGCTGCTCAGCGTTGCCGTACTTTTTCCACTGAACATAAACCCCGGCCAGCTGGTGCAGGGAGCGAGCTACGCTGGGATGGTCCGGGTCCAGGGCCGTCTCCCTGATCTCAAGGGACCTTTGCAAAGGGGCTACAGCCTAGACAAACAGACAGAACTCATTACATAGGCGATTGAGAATGTGTGCACATTCCTAGCAGAAAAAAATAACAGAAGCAAAGCAAATGAAAACAAGAAGCAACACTGCAACAATATGCTGTACCTGACTTGGAAGGCCCAGGTCTTTGAGGAAACGGCCCAAAGTCTCATACAGGTTTGCCAGCTTGGTCATGCTGTCTTCACTCTCACAGCTCTTCTCATATTGTTTCAGGGAGTCAAAGTACTCACTGGCCATGGAGCTTTTGTCTTTGCCAACATACTGCCAGTAGGCTAGCAGCTCAGAGAAATGACCCCTGGAAGATGAAGACAGCATGCACCTGTGAGACAATACCTGAACAAATATTGACAGGCTCTGTGATATATCAGCTTGCATATGCATGGTGTGCACCTCTTGTAAAGGTTCTGGGAGACAAACAAGTTCAAGAGGCTGAGCTGCAGTTTAGTCCTGTCCTCCTGCTGCTGCAGCAGCCAGGGAAGCTCATCTGCAACACGCCAGGTCACACGGTCCTGGCTATAGACACACACATATGCACAAAATTACACACAACGTACATAGAATGACATGAGTTGTACCGACAAAAGGAAGTGAGGTTTGTTGCATGAGGAGCGGGCGGCGCTCTGAGGCACCTCAGTTGTTGGCTAAAATAATGGATGAGTTTCTCTCTGTAAGCAGCTGAGCTGCTTCCTCCGCCCAGGAACTCCAACCTCACAGATTCCCAAGCCTGAAAGACAGTCACACAGACAAAACACCTCAAAATTGTTCACTGCTAAATTTAGTGTCCCAAGAATATCATAATTCTTTTATGACTCTGTATTTAATGACATTGAGCTCTGCATTTTTACTGACCAAGGAGAATAATTACCTGCAGGTGTTGGAACCTGATAAGCCCACAACGGAGGGTTACAATGCAGAGTCTGTTCAGGCGGTGCAGCAGGGAGGACAGGACAGGTAACTCTAGCTCTGGGAAAAGGTCTAGTACCTCTGATTCACTCACTCCATTGTGGCTGGCACATACAAGGCACAGTATCTGAGGAGACAAGCACATAATAGTCAGATACATAGAGAAAAACATCAAATATAAAAGGATAGTGGAGTGGTAATGTGAGTCCTACTGCAACTGGGTTTGCAATACCCACTTGCCATGAAATGGCACAGCTCTGTGTTGTTATGATATTATGTAGAGTTAGGGCACCTCTCTCATAATGTGTCGCTCTCTGTCTGTGTCGAGGGAGTTCAGCGTCATCTTGAGTGCCAGGCGGTAGAGCGACATGGTGTCCTGACACTGCAGACACTGCTCCATGCTCTTCTCCTGTGACCAGCATGATCTGCTGCTGGGCAGCAACAAAGCACACCGTATGATCAAGTCAACACAAGTTCATTATTATTATTATATTATTATTACCATTATTCACACAGGTAACATGAACTTACAAAGACTTTCGCATTTTATACATTTTATTGCAATGAAGAGCATTTGGCTTGTATCTTTTCCCTTTCAAAGCAGTGAAAATTAAAGCTTTTTAAGTATTGTTGTGGCTTTAAGAAGGCAATAAAAGCAGCAGAAAGACCTATAACTAAACCGGTCAGTGTGTAGAAAATAAATTGGAGCTGAGCCAGTGATTCAACCGTGCTGGAAGGGAAGAAAGAGTGAATGCATTTACAACCGAAAAACCAGTGTTGGCTAACCTGGTGATCATCCTTGCCAGTAGTGTGATGTACAGTGCATTGCAGGTTGATGCAGAGCGACAGTGCCTTTCCAATTTCTTCTCCTGGAACATAGATACGTGCCACTAATTCCAAATGTCTGTTTACAATTTCAAAACCTCAGTAAATCAGATCAATTCAGATTTTTGTTTTTTTTAAAAAGGGAATGGTGGGATGATTACTGACCTGGTCCTTGGTAAGTTTGAGATCCATGCTCTGGCATTCTGCATTGACAACATTCCTGACCTCTCTGGGACTCAACGGGTCCAGGTGGAGTGTGGGCCACAACCTGAAAAGACAGAGTTTTTTGTATAATAAATGGCAATACGACAGAAGAGCATCTCAAAACCTGTAAATTACTGCACAGAAAATAAATACATCGGAAACAGAGCAAAACATAAATATGCTGGAATGTTTAGAATTCAAGCAGGGGGTCCTACCTCCAAGCATGAGGACACGTCTCAACATTGACAGACACCACCACTCTCACATTGACAGGTAGAGGGTCGATCAGCCACTTCACATGTCTTTCCGCTTGCTGGAGAAAAAGAAGAAACTATGAAGTAATTCTGAGGACAATGGTTGTGACCATCAAATCTGGGGTGGAGAAGAGGTTTTCAACCTGTATTTGGTCAATGGAGTCAATGATGATGATGATGTTTCCTTGATGCCGTGCCGACAGCCTCTCAAGCCAGCGGGGAAACTCCTCCAAGATCTTACTGGGCTCCATTGACAAGCCAGAAATGGACCAAAAGTGCTGCAGCAGCTGCAGAAACAACAGACAACAAGTCCCGCAGTTATTAGATAAGAGAGTGACGACCCTGCCTGACAAATGCTGGAAGCAGACCAGCAACAGAGTCCCCTTACTTTGACTGTGAGGCGTTTGATTATGAGAACTGGCTCTGAGCTTGTGGAGAGCGGGCGACCAACGAAGTGGTAAAGGAACAAAGTGTTGGGGGACTGCTTCTGCTGCAGCTCGATCCTGAAAAAGATTGAAAAGGATTTGCGAAGTAAACAAACTACATTTAGTGTCCTATTTCATTATAACACACTGCACCACTTGAAGAAATCCATCTGTTTGAGTCAAGAAGAATTCACCATCAAGATGATATATGACACTAAACTGAATCTATCATTTCTCACCACTTGGAGAGCAGAAGAGACTTTCCTGAGCCTGGACCACCGGACACCAGCAGGGGAGGGGTGGGAGGGGGAGCAGCTATCATTTCATTCAAACGATCTATATACTGAGCAGAGGAGAACAATAGATACAACAGAGACTCAGGGGAGTGAATTGACATTGAAAAATGAGGAAAGAGGAGAAGCTTTCCTCACCCTCTGGAAGCCTAACTGAGAGGTGGTGCTGCTACAAGCCTGCTGATAGGACTCGATCTGTTCCTGCTCGTCATGCAGGTCCCATAGCACATCTCCAGAGTCTTCCTCACGCCCGTCCTCCATCCCAGGGTCCTTAGAGTCAACATCGGCTCCTTCCAGACCCAGCAACTCCTGGAGGGAGAGAGTAGGAACAGAGGTTGAAAAGGTTGTGAGGGAGATGAAAACTGTACATAAATCACTACATAATAAGCTGATGAAAAGGCTGAAGTAGTGCATCACTGGCCTGTACCTGTTTGATGACTTTCTCTAGCTGAGAATAAATCAGGTCAGCCCCTTCCTCTGCAGAACCACTATGATCCACCACCTGGGTTAAAGTTCAAAACATGGCTACCTTGCGAAATGTGTCCTTCTCTGCTATATCCTATTTTGCCTTGTTCATTTAATATACAGCACACACACTCACCTTGATTTTAGCTGCCTTGTCTGCAGCATTGACCCTTTCTAGCAGCTGCCTGGTGGGTCCAGTCAAATTGTGATCTTCTTCAGTCCTGAGGTAGAGCACCAGTGGATGGCCATCTGGGTTCTTCACAAAAGCCTCCTCACAATCCTCCACCACAGAGCTACATACACACAGAACAAACATTTAAATTCATCTACGAATAAAAGGTACAATCAATGTACATACAATCTTCATGAAATGGGGATGTCCCGGTGATGACTGGACTTCCTTTACCTGGTGACGGCAGATTTAAGCAGAAGCACACACACAGAGCTCCTTTCAATCTCCTGCTTGCGCTCAACAGCATACGAGGCAGCACTTTCCTCCGGGAAGCAGACATTCAGGAAGAAATGGCCGAGACCCTCACACATCTTCCGTAACAAAGGAGAGTGTTTCTGTAATTAAAACATTAAGCACAGGTTTCCCAGACAAGGATTAAAAGTAGGTCTTGACATAAGCAGCATTTTAATCAGATCAACCCACACTGGTCTTTTCAAAGTCTGACATTTAGACTAGTTTTAAATCACCCAAATGAATATCCCTATAAAGGTAACCTAAAACTAAATGTAGTCTTAAATTAAACCTCTATAAGCAAGATTAATACTGTCTACACAATTCCTCTCCTGTGTTACTTCATGATGTGTCAAGGAAACCCACAAAGGTGAAAAATATAATGCTGATGTGTTCCATGGAAACAGAATATTTGCAGTTTGATATATCAGAGTTCAGATCTAACCAACCTTAATAAAGACATCCAGCTCAGCTTTGGTCTCCTGGGTACAGATTAAGTAACAGCGCACTGTGTTACTCCATAAGGCCTGGGGTACATGAGGGGAGACCTGAAGCAGACTGGCTACTGCAGCATCCCAGTCGTCTGACAGAGACAGACACACACGGAAAAAGGGTGCAAGTTAAACGCATGAAAAGTGTAGATACCCATATATTATGCAGTATCATATTAATCACTATGACCACAGAGCAGATATATGTGCGGCTACTTCTGCTCGACCTACAACTTCACCTTACTTACCTCTGCTCACATTTGCAAAGGGTCCCTCCACGTCTATCAAACTATGTGCAAACTCTGGTCCCCGGAAGGTCTGTTGTAGCTGCATCATGCTACCCATAGAGGGCTCACTTCCCAGCACACCACCAGTCCAGTACTCACACTGTGTCCCTGCAGCTGAAGACAGTCAGCAAATAAATGAACGCTTCTTTTAATATTTCATCACACAGTCCCTAGATTAGTGGTATGCTGACAGAAAATCAATAGTTATAGAAGAAAAGCCAAAACCGTGATTGTCTCTCTGTGTTCCTGACAAGGAATGGGTATGCTGAACAGAACGATTGATGGATGAACAAAACAAAATACAGAAAGGGCCTCAACAGTGTGGATTTCTGGGTCTTACCAGTAACAGTGGTTTGGTTGTCATCTGAGTCAGAATCATTTGGGTCATAGACTTGGATTCCCTGTGCCTGTAACTGTTGCAGTTTGGCCTCCAAGTCCCTTTTGGCCCGCAGGAGATCCTGAATCTCCTTTTCTTTTGTCTCACGGAAAATCTGGTCATCATATATAGCCAAACGGTTGAGGGTTGCGATTACGATTACTGGTTTACTGCTATAACACATAGTTATGATTTACCTTAAACTGGCGTTTTACTTTGTCCCGGTCATGTTCAAAAGTGGCAGCCCTCTCCATAGCTTGGTACTTTGCCTCAAGAGCACTTTCTTTTTCTCGAAGGATCTTCTGGTAGGTCTTCTGCAGAGCCTGTTGTCACATTGACAATGACTGTTGGAACATCCACAAATCTTAGATGTTGTTGCTGTGCTTTAATAAGCTGTCAGCCTCTGAATCTTAGTCGTGCCCTCTTAGTTAATTTTACCTGCAGCTCAGCTCTCAGCCTCTTGTTCTCCTCATCCAGCTTGGCTTCCTTCTTCTGCATGGATGATATCTCGTTATTCTTGCTGACCCGGAAGATTTCATACTCTTTGCGGAGCCTTTCGTACTCTGCTGCGTATTCCAGGTCCACAGAACCTGTGGATTTGAAACTGGCCCCGATCACGCGAGGTCCTCTGCGGAAGGAGCTGCGCAGGAGTCGGGCTTTGGGCTTGACCTCCACCGGGATCTCGCAGGCTTCCCCACCGTCGCCCCCATAACCATCTTCAATCACCTCTCCTGGGCTGACCAAAGAGGATGCGGTGCCCATGGTGGCAGCCTGTGCTGGGGCGGGGGAAAGGCACTCAGCCCGTGCGGGTGCCCATATCAGCTCCTGCGCGATAACAAACAGGACAGGGACACGCAGTGACAGCTCCTTAAAAACTGTCATCAACCGAGGCTGTACAAAACTACTGTGACATTATTTCATGCGCTTATTTTTTTTCCGTGCTGAACCACAAGCACAAAACAACTCCTCAATGAATAGCGGCATCCGCAAAGCTAACTTCAACAAAAGCTCAAACCACGGTGAGTTAATGGGAGCGTTTGTCCACAGCTGTAGCTGATTAGCTAATGTTAGCATAACGGTACAGTATTAGCTGTTCAGCCCGCTCGACCGGACATGTACTGGTGGATACACTGAAGGAATGATAGGAATGACAAGAACAACAAATTCCGCGTATAACATAGTTTCAAAATTGTGGACTTAAAACTCCAAGTCTTGTTGAAAACAAAAAAAAAATGCCACTCACCGTCTTCTCCCTTCACAGCTTCTTCCTGGCTGCCTTGGTAACAAGTCATAATACGGGTGCCAGGGCAAGACAAACTGAACGAAAGTCAATGGAGGTTATATTCGGGATTCATTATCGTTATTTTACTGCAGTCGCTGTAAAATTAATCATTGTGACATGGATGTTGGAAACTGTATGATATCATTCATTCATTTACGTCTAACACACATCACATTCTCAGTCACAGACGTATAATTTCCAAATGATATATTATATTTAATATATTTTTCATGTTATATTTATACCAGAGCCTCTTCGTACTTTAATAAACTGTGGTGGCCTGCACGTTCCAAAACCTACACTCAATAAAGGCCCTTTAGGAATGGTTTAGTTGTGAAGGAGTCCTGAGGGGATTATGCAAATATTATGAATGGTAATGGATTGAAAATCTTTGTGTTGTATTAGTTGGGAGTTATGCATTTAATGTGTTCTTCCACCAGTTAAAAAGTAAAAGCAGAGCACTTTTTGTAGATCAGACTTTCCCCTTATTAAGAACTATTCATCTGTGTTAAAGTTGTGAAATGACTATTGAAATGTTGGTCTTCTGGATAACATCTGACTGACTTCCTGTGAAGCCGATTTGAATTCATTTTCCTTTTGAATGTCACAACATTTTACACTCACTCATGCACAATGCAAAAAAGTGTTTTTTCGTTAATGCTGGTTAAATTACATGTTTCCAGGAGACCATCCAGGGGAGTCTCTTAGACCTGCTAGGTTCTCCAAACAAACACTGACAACCCATATACTCAGACCTTAAAACTGCATGAGGGCGCCAGGTTGATGCTGAATCATTTCATGTCTGAATGTGTTACTAATATGATGCAAAAAGAAGACATTTCTTTTGAAAATATTTATTTTTTGCATTATATTTGTTCTTCATTGTGGATATATTTGTCTTTATATTTTATACATATATTTTCTATTCTTGCTACTGTGACAAGTGAATTTCCTACAAGTGGGATCAATAAACATGTCTTGTATCTTATATCTTCATTGGCCACCCCCTCTATTTTTACAGTACAGTTGTAACACTTTGTTCCTGTATGTTTGGTTCAGGACAAAATACATGACAGGGTCCAGTACACCACTGATGCAAGTAAATGCAGATGTGATCTGATTGGCTCTTCCAAACAACTCACGATTTGCTGCAGTCACATTGCCACAGCAGTGAATTTCAATATATATCACCCGGCTCACATGGTAGGGTACGAATGCAAAAAGGAAGTTCATCACAATGACGATGATCATTTTTATGGCTTTGCCTTTCACCGGCCGTTTGTCTTGTTGTTGGATTGTCCTTAGTTTCAGCAGGATCAGTACATAGAAAACCAGTATGGCGGTAAGGGGAATCACAAATGCTACAATAGTGGAAACCAAAGCCTTGGGAGATGTCTTTTCCAAGTACAGCTTGCTGCAGATGCCAGTTGAATTGGTCTCATTCCTTTTAGAAAAAAGTATAGGACTCATAGACACGATAACTGTCACCCAAAGTATACCAACAGCTACCTTTGCATATTTAACCTTCCTAACTGCCACTGATTTTATTGGCAGAACCACAGCCAGAAATCTGTCCAGACTGATCAGACTCATCAGGTAGAGGCTGCAGTACATGTTTAGGTAGAAGAGGAAGCCTGATAGTTGACAGAGGGCGTGTCCAAAGGGCCAGTGGCAGCCAGATAGGTGGTAAACTATACGCATAGGTAAAATGAGGATATAAGAAATGTCTGCTACAGAGAGGTTCCTCAGAAAGACCGACGTTGGTGTTGTGCTTGTCTGGTGAAAGAAGGCCCACAGTGCAAAAGTGTTTCCTGGCACAGCGATGAGGAAAACCACAGTGTAAAATACTGCAAAGACAATGTTCTCTTCATGAGAGTTACTGATGTGGACGTCCAACCTCTTGTCTTCAGAGATATTCATAGTTGATGTGTAGCAGATCAGCCTGGTGCAACACATAACAGACACAAGTAACCTGTTATAATGATTGACAGCAGCCATAGCCCACAGTCAGCTGATCCTATGATGATTCACCAACTGTACATTGTTATATCAAAACAAAAGTAAAAATGAAAGGCATGTGTATTACCAAAAATATGACTAGCAACCACATCAAACATCATGTGTATTTAGCTTAGTAGAAACAGGAAGTGTCCTGGCAAAATTTTGCTACAAACCACTGTTGAAAAGACACGATGATCAAATTTAATACAGATAAACTTTCAAGAGATTAAAAAAAATGTTTATCAGACAAATCACATGTAAATTACATTCAGAATGTAAACGTTCTTGTGAATCAAGTTGGATGCATTATCATTCCAATGAAAATGAAAAATGTGTTTTTCCCCTTCTACGGTGAACAATATTTAGTGACTGTAGATCACCTTAACTTACTGTTCTCTGATCAGATGTAAATTCCACCCTCAAGTGCATGTAGTTAAATGTTCTGATGCTCCACCCCAAACCCCATTTATTGCTTTGAGAATTAGATTTATTATGAGAAAAATAACTTCATGCATGAGGAAGCCTGATTTGCAGTAGACACCACTAATCTTATACTTTAATATCTCATAACTCATGTAATCCAAAGCAGGATTATAAAAGTACATTTATAGTGTGAAGAGTCCAGCAGTGTGCCAATAATGATTAATAGTATTCTTACCTGTAATCGTAGAGGCAAAGAATGCAGAATTCTATGTATGTAGTATTGGTTGAAATCACTTGGTTAGAAATAAGAGAGAGGTGAAGGAGAAGGGAGAAGTGCTCTTTGGTGCGGCCCCTCGCCACTTTCAAATCTGCAATCCAGTACATACCCACAAACATCTAAAAACAGACGTAATCAAACAGGAAACAAGTAAACAAGAAAAAAAATTTAGAAGCCCAATGCCTTACAAGCATGCAAGTCTTTATTTTTGCTACTCCAACACAGTTTTATCTAGACCACACTGCTCCTTTATAGTATGATTTAAAGCTTTACAAAAAGGAGGAGAAAACCAAATATTTACAAAATCTATCTGTGCAAACATAATTCTTCTTTTACACCACTCTCCTAAAGTGTTTGAAAGGCATGCATACAAATAAACTTTGGTATGTTAACAAAACTACTTATTTTCTTAGTAGAAGCATCTATGTACACATGGTCGAACTGATTCTTTACTTTGCTTTTAGTACAGTTTACATTTAGACAACAATACATGTTAACTTAAGAAAACCAACACTTCAACCAAAAGAGTGCATGTAAATTCCCCTAAATCTTGTGACTGGGTTAGGCTTGAAGTGAGTCATTATACAACAACTTTGGCTAGGAGGCACACTAAAATGAAAACTTGTATTACTTGTGATACCAGTTTTACATATCTGTAAAAGAAATTGGCTGTGAAAATGAGAAAATTCTCTGAGAAAACAGAAGTTCATCATGAGTCGAACTTTATAATGTCTGTATACATTATGTATACATTCATAAAAGGCATTTACATGACTGCTGAATGTCTGGCAACACAAGAAATATAGAAGATTAAATATACTATGGTTATTCAATCTCTGGTTTGAAAAATAAAACACAATTTTTACATGGTACTTTGTTATTGTACATCAACTCTATATACCCTATTCATAGGTACAGCAAGAAAAATAGATTTTCAACACCATGAACACCTTCCACTTCAACTACAAAGTGGTAAAACAAAATATTTTAGTTCCATTGTAAAATCTTTTGAGGACATCTGCTACACTTTGAAAAGAGAATCAAAATCCAAGTCAGTACGATCCAGAATTTGAAAAACTCAACTCAACTCAAAGGAGATAAAAGCAACGGTGTGAGAATGCCAGTGTCAAATAAAACATGAACTGGAGGGGAGTGCATCATTTAATACTTTTACAAAAACTTTCAAGAGTAATAAAAAAAAAAATTAACACATCACAACCATCTAAAATAAAAACACATCTACCTGCTATGCGGTAAAGCCAGAGGGGCAAGAATGGGGCTAAGTAGTGTCCTTAGCTGCTGTGGCTGTTGGGATGCAGGATTTGCCGTTGCTGCCGTTGTGGGACCTGTAGCTGGTGAAGCTGGGGGTGTGTATGGTGCGGATGCTCTTTCCACCTGGGCCCAAAGGTGTGGGCGACAGAGGGGAGGGGGAGGAGGAGGATGAGGAGGAGGAGGAGAATGAAGAGGAGGAGGAGTGCACTCGACCATTCTGAGTCTGCGAGGAGAACGAGAGAGCTTTACCTGTGTGCGGTGAGGGTGTGGGGAGTTTGAGGGAACCGTTAGACAAGGAGGGGATGTGGGAGGAGGGCAGGGAACCGGAACGAGGAGCTTGAGAGGACAGGATGGAGGACTTTGTCAAAGAGGAGGAGGAGGAGGAAGAGGAGGGGTTAATGGGATTAGTAGCATCTGAGTTTTGTGCAGACTGGGAGCTGCCTTTAGTAGAGCTAGGATAAAAAGCGGGGATTTTAGAGATGGGTATAGTAGGGGAAGTAGTTTTATGATCCCCTCCCACTCTTTTAGCACTTCCGTTAGCCTGCAAACAGAGATGCCAAAACAGATACTGGTTGTCAAAATAGAAATCTGGTCAAATAATACAGATAAAAGGCAAGACGATGTTAAATAAAACTACAAGTTATACACATAGAAACACACTCTGACTGCACAAACATTAATATTACTATTAAGACACAACTAAAAGACACCAAAAATAACATATACAGAGGCTGTTTCCACTAGGTTACATGAAAAGTGAGACACACTGAACTGAGAGACTTGATGTTACCAAGAAACAGAACACTGCAAAAGTTAGACAGTGCCAGGGCAGACAGGAGGGGCATCTCTACAGACTGCCTGTGTGTTAGAGGAGTGGTTAGGTTTTGTGAACGGTTTGTCGGGAATAATTCAGCTGGCAAAGCTGCATTTGAGGGCTGGAGGGAATTAGATAGCAGGGTTAGGAGTTTTTGAAGAGTGAGAGCAGACAGGGAAAAATTGTGGGCCAGGATTCCACTGAAACAGGTGTTGCAAGGTGGTGAGTTGTGCTGAGTGCCTCGAGGGAGAGGAAATGTATCGCCGTGAGGTTAAGAAGCTACGCAGCAGTGTCGGGTTTGAGCAGAGGTGCATTGTGAGAAGGGAGGAGCGGAGCCGAAAAAGTCAGTTAGGTTTGTATTTTAACATAGCCATAAGTGTCCTGGGATTTCACAACACTGTGTCGGAACTCAGCTGTGATGGGAATTGGAGATGTGATGACAACTCAGGTGATGAGAGGATAGGATTCCACTTTTCTTTGCGAGTTTTCCGCTTTTTTTTTGTTGTTAAGTCACCAACACAGTGAAAACCATGAGCAGTGTGGACATGCAGAAGCATACAGTACAGTGATGTTATGGGGTAACAGTCAAGAGTCAAACATGCCTTCTTGTCAGAGCAGACTCGAGAGAAACATTAACAGATCCAGTCGCCACCATGGTGACATTATTTTTTTCAAAACACTTGAAATCTCACAGCTTTGGTAGTCTTTTTTTCACGCTTATAATACATGCCTCGTGTTTTCGATCCCTAAGTGTTTGTTTCCTCTAGTCTCTGGTAAGGCCCTACAGTAAAACTACCTGTCGGAACTGCCTCTGAGCGTCCTGCAGTTTTTGCTGTTTTCCTGCTTTGTCAGTAGTACCCGGCGACTGCCTGGACTTCGCAGACAAAGGGACGGGCATCCGACTAGTAGGGGAAGCGACACTGGTGTTCTGCAAGGGGATCCAAACGAAAAACAAAACAAGAAATAAAACAAAAGAAAGAAAAAAACACACACCACATAGGAAAAATGAAAGATCAAGGCACTAACAGGTTAAAAAAAATCCACCTATACATTCAAAACCTAAACAATCAACACCAGTAAAAGATCATGCACCCCGTGGGACCATAACATTTAAAGTCAATATTAACAGTACATGCAGTCAAGATTAAGGAAGATATCAGAGCCTAATCATCACAACAGTGTCTTTGATGATGAGTTTGCCACTTGCTGAAAACCTCAGAGGTTTAGCAATGAACTGAAGGAGAAAGATGGTAGCCAGGAACCCAACAAAATGCCACCCCCAATCATGTCACCATGATTTCACAGGGAGAAAGCCACAGGGGACATTTCCAACAATTCCAAGCACCTGTGGAGTGGATTAATAATTCTGTAAATTCAGTGGTTAGCGTTGAAGTGAGGGTAGGTTGGAAAATGGAAAAGAAGGACCCAAAGCCTCCCGGAGCAACAAGAGCTAGAGAGAGACCTGTTGTATGGTGCTGGGGGCACTGGGGACAGTGGTGGTGGAAGCGGTGGCAGTGGTAGCAGTAGGGATGACTACAGGGCGAGGTAGGAGCTGAGGTTTAGTCTTCTTCTGTGAGGGATTTTTGCCAGATACCTTGGGGCCTGACCCTCTGGAGGTAGGGAGAGAGGAAGACCTCTTCAGCCCCACTCCATCTGAACTTTTCCCACTCCCTGCTTTCGCTTCCTCTGTAGAGACCGGCTCCTCGGGGGAACGTGGTCCCATCTCACTGATAGTGGTCTCCAGCTGCTTGATGGTCTGCTCCAGGCTGTCCAGTGTCTTGTAGGTGTTCTTCCGGATCTCGTCTGTCCTGCAGAGGGAGTCGGAGCTCTGCCTCTTCAGCACAGCCGAGGACGTCGCCTTGGCACTGTCCGCTAAGGCTTTTGAACGCGCAATCTCAAATCTTTTGGCTTCTTTGTGCTGCCTGATAGTGCCATCCGATTCCTCCTCGTCCTCATACACAACAACTTGCAGAGTCTTCTTGCCTGACTTGGTGCCCGTACGAATGGCCTGGGTCAGTGCCGCCAGCTGTTTCTTGGGGAACTTGAACTTGAACTTCTTCTTACCGTCCTGCTTAGCATCTCCGATTGATTCCAAGTTTATCCCGCTGTCCGTCAGTTCAGATATTGAAGATGAAGATGACGATGATAAGCTGGCATGGTCAGCAGCATTCTGTGAAGAGCTGACCATTTCACTCCCTTCAGCTTTTACCTGCAGCCCACTGCTCCTTTCTGTGTCTGACTCCTCACTCTCCTCCTCGATGCGCTCCTCTGCCAGCATCCTATCCAGCTCCTCCTCACATTCAAATATGGTGGAAAGGCGCTTGTAAGCTGAACGGATATCCATTGGTTCATCAAAAATGATGATAACGGGCTTCTTGTTGAAGCCATTATCCTGTGGCACAGTGGGGCCCATCGTGGTGTTCCCTCGGTTTGCAGCACCTCCTACTGTAACTGTCTGGACACTTCCCTTCTTGGCATTGACCAGTTCCTGGTACTCACCACAAGATAGGGCCTGAACCTTGGTGTTAGTGATCATAAAGGCTATGTTGTCTGGGGGTGGAGGTGCCTCTTCTCCTGGTAGATCTGGACTAAGACTGGCCCCGTCATCATTATCCTCACAGGTAGCTTGAGGTGGGTCGCTGTCCTCACAAGAATCCTTTTTAGTTGGGGCAACAGAACTTTTAGGTGCCTGCCTTACGGTACTGGTTGTTGTGGTTTCCATAGGCTCACGTATTATATTCGTATTGGAAGAAACATCCACCTGGATGATTTTACTTTTCTTTTCACTGTTAATTTTGTTCAGAATTTGTCCCCTCTCCATTTCTGCCCTGGTCTTCAGGGACTCAGAGCGTTGAACTTGCTTTTTCGGCAGTTTGAATCCATTCAGTCCCACAGGCTTGGGTGATATAGGTGGAGGTGTTAAAGGTGGGGGAGATTTTGGTGGCAGAGACTGTGGCTGCTGCTGCTGCTGCTGCTGCTGCTGCTGCTGCTGCTGTTCCTGGCTTGGAGAATTGTCATTAACATTGACATTTGACACCTGTGTTGGAGGCTGTGTGGGCTCTTGGTGTTCGGGGGTTTCCTCTGTTCCTGACGGGGGTGGATGATCTTTGGGAATCTGGCCAGTCACATAGTATATGACCTGTTGGTGTAACATTAAATCACAAAGTCATCATTTAAAAACTTTCAGAGTGTATAATATACACTGAATAGATATGAATATGGCATCAATAATAAAGAGGCATACATACCCCTTGGCTCTGTCGCACAGTAGTATTCCCATTTTCATCTGTGTCTGGATCTTTTTCCTCTCGACTGGGCTCAGAGCTCTGCTAGGACAGTGTTTGAGGGAATAATATTACTGTGCAACTGGCGTGTCAGGTTGCTTTGGATAACTTTGAATTCACAAACATGATTGCGGTAGCATCTGTGGTGTCAAAACTGTATTGGACAATTATCATTCTAATTATTTACACCATATACTGTTCAGAATTACTCCAGTTTCGTATTGACACCACATTTCTATGCTATTTATATTCTGTATAACAATGCATGCAGGGAAAATAAATACATTTAATGCTTTTAAAAGTTCTGATTATTAGATCTCTTTTTAAATACCCAAGTTATGCCAAGGTTGACTTATTTAATTTAAGTTTGATTTTATTAGTGTCTAGAAACTCTCCAACTGGTTTTGTTTCCTGTTCTGATGAGACCATATGTCCTACTGATATGCAGGTGACTTCTGACACTATTTTCACATCAGTGAAATAATTTGGGTGAAAGTCTCAAAATGACCAAAAGTGAAATCTTTAAGGTTTTAGGTTTTACAGTATTTATTTGCTCACTACTACTCTGGTAATTTGTTCTCTGAGAGATGATACTTACAAAATATATTTTTAAGGTTTGGCTGCAACTTAGTTAAGTTTGTTAGACATGAATATACCTTTGCACCACTAAAAATCTTGTTAAATTAATATACAGATTAAATGGCTGTGCTGGTTACGTAGGTGTGAAGCTGGGGAAGCAAATTTGAGTGAAGTTGTGCAAAGACAAAGTGAAAAAGAAAATTCCTCAGAAAAGAATAAGTGAGGGAGAGGAGCATGCAAAGTGGCCAGACCGACTTCTAGTGAACCAAGTCTGCAAAAACAGGTTGTGTCTGCAAAAGGAGTTTTAAATAAATTGTTTCTCTCGATTGTCAATTGTTTTGGAAATGTTTGTACTGTTGATTTTGTATGAAGACACGTCAAAGAAAGACAGAAGACGATTTAATTGCCTGTGTAGTACAGTGCCGAGGTTTTTATTGGTTTGGAGAAAAGGACAAGAGGTAATTAAATCAGTGGCAAAATCATCACATCATTGTCTGGTCCAGACGCACAAAAGACACAGCATCTTTTCAGAGGCTTCATTTTATGCAGACTTAATCCTGAAAATTCAAGCTGCGATATCCAGCAGAATCAAGAGAGGGAAGGAAAACGAGGCGGCAAGGAAAGGAGTTTTTGGAGGCAGCTGTTACAGGTTTCTCTCGAGCCAAAGCAAAGGTGCAGAAGTTGTGGAAGGGTTAAGAAACAGCCATTGATCGTAAGAGACAGTTGGCAGAGGCAGGCGGTTAGCTGGGCAGCTGCACGGCGATGTATATTTTACCTTTTTCTCTTTGAGGGGCAGTAAGGCCCCTGGTCTTAGCTCTCTGATTTGGGGCTCAATTCGAGTGGCGGGCTCTACCAAATTTTTCACCCCTACATCCTTAATTGTGCACTTCTGGAAAACCTAAGGAGTTGAGAAGAGTGAGGAGGGGAACGGGGACAAGGATTTTGGGGAGGGAAGGAGTTTGAGTATCTTCACCACAGCCGCAGCCCTAAAACCCCCACACCTGACAAAATCATATTCAAAGTCAAACTCTTTTGGCAGCTGTCAGTGACCACCCGTTGCCACCTCTGAGGAATCAGCCACCACGGGAAGAAATGATAGGCAACCCACCCCCACAATGCAGAATGCAGCAATTTTAAGGACACGTAACAGTGTGTTGTCATTGGTTTGGGGGAGTGTTTGTGGAGTGTGCAAGTGCATCTAACCTGCAGCTCTGCCATGATCTTGTCCCCTTCATCCTCCTCTTCTCTGTTAACAGAGGCAGACACGGGGGGAGGGGTAGCAGGCTTCGGCTTGGTCTCCGGTGGCACCTTGTTGGGCTTGGGTTGGGGAGTGGGATATGGGACCTCCTCTTCACCCTCCTGTAAGAAGTAATGTGATATAAATTACTGAATGTCCATCTGCTTTTCTTTTTAAAATCTGAAAAGCGAGATCACACTTCACTACCAGACTGACCTGAGTCGAGACGGACTCCTTCTTGCTGGTGTAGACCACCTCACCGGAGCGCGTGGTGGTCATGCCTGAGCTCGTGCTTGGGTAGGTCTTCCTCGGAGGGGTGGTGGCGGGGACTTGCTGGCCTTGTCCGACCCTTGCTTGGTTAAACCATCAATGGGCACTGGCTTTGTGGCAGTCTTGGAGGGTCTCTCCAGTGCGGGCTTGGCTGGTTTTTCCATCAAAGTCTTCAGAAGTTTCTCAGGCCCCTTTTTGGCTGGTTTGTCAGAGTCAGGCTCAGGCTGGGGCTCTTCTGTTGCACATATCAATTAAGTCTTATTGAAGGAGATACTTTAGTGTGTGTTCATATAGCATATTAAGTAACATTTGTGATTTGTACCTGATGGTGACTCCACAACATTGTGGATGTCGACTGGTTCTCCACGGGCAGCAGGTGGCATTCCTGGGTTCTCTTCGACCTCTAGACTGGGAATGCCCTTCATCATGTTGGCCTGGGCCTCCAGGAGGATCTTCTCAAACTCCTTTCCATTGTAATGACCCATGTTTTGCCTCCTCTCTTCCCACTCCTTTTCTGCTGCCTACGAGTTGCAGAGAAGAGCACAAAAAAGGTAGAAAACATTTTTGATTCTGAGGAAGAAGAGTGAAGGGACATTGCTTCCTAAAGACAACAAGAAACTAACTACGGGAATATGAAATAAATGGTAATCAGGGTAACTGGAGTTGAGTGGTTTGATATTTACAGGATGTTAATGAGAAAGACTAAACTCTTCACACCTGTGTTGGATAAAGATAATTTAAGACCATATGACCATGGACAGGTCACTAAACATACCTCTATGGACATAGCTCTGGTCTTGCTCTTGTCCTGACTGCTCTGCAGCTCCTCTATCACAAGATCCTGGTTGCCATTATTCACTGGGTTCCCGTGCATCTTCTTATGATGGGCGGGACTTGGTGGATCTGAGGACGCACCCTTGGGAGATTCCCGGCCTTGACTCTTGCTTGGATTGGGACTGGGAGCCTGAGTGGGGCTCGGGGTGAGCGGGGGACTGGGTTGAGCAATCAAGGCTGCAGACTGCTGGGACTGCTGCATGTGGACCGGGGAGCTCTGGACATGATGGATAACCACCGGGGAGGAGGGCATCACCTCTGACCTGATGGTGGAGTTTTGGACCTCTGGTGGGGCTGAGGTGGAGCTGGGCTGGACTGATGCTGGGGGAGCTTCTGCAAGGGCCTCTGATGCAGCTGCTGAAGGGCTGTTATCCACTGGGATATTGACAGAAGGATCAGGCCCCTTCTGGGAACCCTCAGTAGCATGTCTGCAGAGAGGTGGCAAACAGTGTGGATTAGAAACCCTGTAGAAAACACTGTTTACAAAAAATACATTCCCACTAGTATAATCACTCTACAGTGATTTTAAAACAACTGCTATCACTGATCAATATGATATGTTTCATTGATTTCTCATCCAGATTGAAAATCCATCAAACCCAATAATAAATTTGATAAAAGATGGTGATTGATTCTCAGTACAGGTGTAAAAACATCACAGAATGCTATGATACAATGCCTCATGGTTTGGCAAGTAGGCATGTTTCGGTTAAAAGACGAGAGAGCCATGGAAGAGAGAGAAAAGTCGAGAGTAAGTCTGATGTCTGTGACATATTAAAATGGAAATGAGTTGCTGCAGTGTCCACCAAATTAATTCACTTATCGGTTCAGTGACAGCGATGGAAGTAAATCAGGCTTGATGGCGTGCTCCTCTGTCCACACAGACTGACCCCTTTGATGGGACAAGGACCGGCTCGCCAGTATAATCAAAACAGTACAATCTGCCACATCACAGAACCCCTGGGAGCCGCTCGACAGAGCGCTTTTTGTTTTCTTCTTCAATTCCCTCGCTCGCTCTCAGCTGACACACCCTAGTAACCCCCTCTCCTGATCTGTACTTTATCTCCTTCAGCATTTTTTTCTGGTATTTTTCCTCTACCTTCTCAGACTGCTGAGTGTGTCAGTCAGGCTCTTGACCCTTTTCAGCATGCTGTCCAGTTTATGAGGCTCCTCTTTCAAAAACTTGACAGCCTCTACCTCCACCCTGAGCACAGCTCGCATCCTGGTTTGCAGGGCTGGGAACTCTCCTGATGAAATGCACAGAAAAAAAGGAATTTAAAAAAAAACTTAAGACTCTCATGACTCTACAGTTCATATTCATAAAATTGACAGGGTTACCAGCTCTTTAGGTTAACAGAATATCAATTCGGTACAGAGGCTTGCACCCAGCCGTGTCCCCAGTAGAACATGTACTCTCTGTCGTCTTACCTTTGAGCCCCGCCAGAGATTCTCCCACTTTCCTCAGAGTCACTGCTCCCTCTTCCACGTCCTTCAGGGTCACCACTCTGTGCGTCGCTGCCGAGTCCTTCTGCAGGGCGGCGACGTACTGCTCCAGCTCACTGCAGAAAAGAGCAAAAATGCACATTGGGAAAGACAAAGAATTTGGAGCTTGAGTGAAATCTGCTCTCCTTCATCAATTGGTTAGTACTGAGAAAAGCCAATTGATTGAATATCCAATAACTGACTCTTGCACCCCAAGGAAATTAACAATTCATACCGTAAAACATTTAAATTCCACTTTAACTACTTTTCTGTTCCTGATACACTGACATTTATGTGCTGAGGCATTTTTATTTACTCTTTTGAAACACCAGGGGGCAGGACATAATAATTTATCTTAGAGACCATACAGTTATATTGAATGGGCAAAGGTGCGGGCAGACTTAGGAATACAATACATAAAGAAGGAAAAAATTAGATCAAGCGTAGAACATGTACGAGGCTCAACACTGACAATAAACTTTTCCACTGTGCACTGCACTTTTCCTCTCTTAATCAGATAACGTAGATTAGATCGGATCTCTTCCCGAGACCACAATCTGTTTTCACACTGAATGAGAGCTTATTTGTGAAAGAGCACTTCCTCACAGAGACCCCGGTGCTGGAGAAAACTGGCCACTCCGAGGGGAAATGTGCCGAACGATAACACTGTGTGCAGTGTGGGATTGCATGAGCGGGACCAAAACGGTGTTTCATTGTGGCCAGGTACCCTTGAGAAACACTCTTTTGTAGAAGTCCCCTAAAGGGACTGGGAAAGGCAAGAGGGAGACTGTGTTAAATGCCCTGCTATGTCAAGTCCTGTTGGTAACAGGAATGATGATGGGAAATTCAATCCAAGGCAAAGGAAACAGATTTTGCTTTTAAATTGAACCTCCCACTGAGAAAAACAGACACAGTATGTCTCCATAATCTAATCTCCATGTAAGAAACATTATTTGCCTTTCACATTCTTTCTGTAAATTACTGTTGTTGACTGAAGCTGACAGAAGGGGATCCCAAACACTTGACTTAAGACGATAAAGGCTTGAAAGACTTGGAAGAAGGTTTGTGGCACTCTGTTTGAATAAAGGCTCTTCATATTTGCTTTGCAGAAGCTTTTGTCACAATATCCAAATAATCGATACTGTTCACTGATCATGACAATGTTTGCGTACTTTTTCAAGTCCTCCTGTTGTTGGATTATGAGCAAACTCGTTTTTACAAAATGTGCCATTATAGGTCATGAGAGATTTAGTTTTCTTCTTGAGTTGGGCAGTGGGTTTCACACCACATTCTTCCTGTGGTCATAAAGCCAACCAGCCCTGAGCACACAACTTATTTAAAGTCATGTTTTGCCAACTCACAACTGCCTAATCAATAATATCTGATAACCAAGGATACCTCTGAGCTTAATCCACCTACTTCTACCTTTTCATTTCCCAGTTTCCATGATCTGCTATCATTATTAATTGGAGGATATCTTCACCATTGTCGAGTGAGACAACGCTGTTTGACCTTGCCTGTAAACATCCGAATGAAATCACTGCTCCCTGTTGGCAAGATGCTGCAAGTGAATTAAAAACAAGAGCAGGGTAGTGAATAATTACTCCACAGTGGAGTCCATTGTTGCAGACTGAGTGTAGTAGTCTGAGACGCAGGCACTGCTTGCCTGTATAAACCTGTGGGCTGTAATTTGGAGGGCGTTGGCTTGTCAAAGAGTTTAGGGCTGAATAGCTCAGGTGAGCTGATAAAAAATGAATCCTTTTGGGGATTTCCTATAAATGGAAGCAGCTTGACTGAAGCCACATGGGTGTGTACTGAATCATTCCAATCTGTCCAAGACTCTCATGAAAGGAGTTAAAACAACCGACAATAAACATTCAGTAATGAATGCAAACAACAGCATTTATCCATTGTAGCTGATATAAAGGATAATGCCTGTTATGGAAGTAAATCAGTAAATAACCTTACCTGAGTTGTGTAAGGACACGCTCCTCCAGGCCCAAGTATTTGTGCCTGTCCTCCTCTACCAAAACTCTCTGCCTCTGGACTGGATCCTCCAGACGCCGCATGGCCTCTGTGAGTTTTACACTGATTTCCTGCTCAGCCCGCTTCAGCTGGACCCGCAACGCCTCCTGGTTCTGGAGCTGATGAGGCGGGGGGGGTTTACACAGTGAGATCAATGTGATAACAAACCAACATACAGAGCTTTTAAAATGTCATTCAGATACACGCTGCCTCACACACAGGCAGACAGGTGGATGTCTGAACAGATCACCACATTATAAATTAATTAAAAGGAGAAAGAGGTCTTGCCTGCAGCTGTCTCATCTGATGGAGCTGCATCCTGAGGTCAGAAACATTCTTCCTGAACTGCAGGAGGTTGACTTTAAGAGGAGCTGAGCCCTTGTCTGATGGGGCTGCATTGCTTTTTTTGGGAGCCAAGACTGGGGAACCACCTGGGCCAGGAAAAAAACCCCACAAAGTTTATAAGCTTCTTCCCCCCAAAAATATGACCCAAGTAATGCAAAAAACAAGAATATAATAACTTTTAAGTATGTGCGGAGACCTTTAGGACACTTTGGAGACACACAGTTCAAGAAAGCTCTTGTCCCTTGACTAAAGTAGAAATTATTGTACAGGCACGCTGTAAAAGTAAAACGATAATTCTCCATTCAGAGGGAGTGGAGTGAGTTGTTCTTTTGGAAACCCTCACTCCGTCAGCCCGTCTGACTTTACTCTACAAATTACTGGTTTAGGTTGCACATGTCTGCATACACATTTCCCCTGGTAACACACTGGTCTTAATTAAGGTTCCTAATGTTTAGTGATGACTGCCTGAACTGTCTGCGGTGCCCTTTCGCCTGCGCAATAAGCTTGGATATACCAACACTCATATTGGCTGCGCCTCTGAAATGTCTGTCAACCCATTTCAGCCTTTCAGTCATCACTAGAGATGGAGAAGATGTTGAAACCATGGAAACTAAGGGAACTAATATTTGTGGTTTGGGTAAGAGTCCCTGGATGGGCCAACAGCAATAATAATTTAATTCAGTCTGCTTTCAGAAACCCCAACATGGGTTTTGACTTAGGTGACGTCTAAGAACAGAGGATGACCATCTGAGGGAGTTAAATTAAATATCGGTAAATAAATTGATCCAATCCATATTTCCTCAGAACCTTCTGTGACTTAACCCTAAGAACAACCTTTGACAGTTTTCTTGGGAACTATTTTATTGGTTGAAAGTTGTTTTAAGGTTGGATAAGACATATTGGTGTTGATTCTTTTTTTTTGCTATGAGCACAACAAATGAAATTTCATTCACCTTCAATTTACTGGGTTTGAGGTATAAATCTCAAAGATGGATATTTCAAAACTTGGGAAAATAAAACCCAAACTGTCTGCATGGCTAGAGCTGAGTGTGAGGACATATTTGTGTTTCTGGCCGTGAGTGGCACAATTGGTCCAGCAATGTTCTGATTGCTATCCAAGCTCCTCTGACACAGGGACTCGCCCTCTGCTGGGGCAGTAAAAGAACAAACATTTGGCGTCATAATCTCACAACTCTATTCACTCTGCCACAGTGACAGCTGCCAGACCTGAAGTACAGGTTACTATGTACACTGCTGGTTGTGCTTTAGGCCTTGGGGAAACAATGTCCATCAAGAGAAAGTGCAGGTTGTGTGGTGACAATGAAGAGGCATTTGAGAGATTAAAAAAACAACAACAACAAAAATAGTCTGAGAGATCAAAGATCACTAACTTCTCAGATTTTTTTAAGTTTTGCACAAACACAACATGACAAGTAAATCCCTCATACAAAATGTATCATCAGACACGAGATTAGCTCTCAGATCACACATAAACAGGGTCGCTCTTTCTCTCTGCCACTGGTGAGGTTGCAGATCTTTTTTTTAAAATTCTAACCTACATCTAGCCGCAGACCGCTGCGGAGCAGAGACTGAATCGTTGGCAGGCTTGAGAAGCAATAGCGTCTTGTTTTAAGAAGTGCTTTGAGGGGTTTGTGTTAGCTCTGCTGGCTCTTGTCTCTTAACTCTGAAACTGGATGTGAGGGGGAATGGATTGTGAGGAAATATGAACCGTTGACAAGCAAAGAAGCCCGACTTTGTTTTCCCTCCTTCCAACATCGCTCATTGCAGACTGTTGACTGACACTGATGTGTGGGCTTGTCTGCACAAGACATTATGGCGCTTAAACTCTTGTTTAAAAAAAAAGTAATGAAATTGCACAGAATAACATTGATACTAACCTGAGCTATGTGCACTGTGGGCTGGAGAGGATGTCTTTGGTGGTCTCTCGCTGAAGCCAGAGAAAATTTGATAAGAGCAGGGTTTTGATAGCGACAACAGTATTTTTGGCCACATTACATTTACAGGTTAGTATTAGTAAGAACAAACACTTAACAACATAGTATGATGGCAAAGAGTGACAAACCAGAGAGGTTAAAAATGATGTTAATGATGTTAACAGGCTTCATCAGTGTTCAACAAGGCACAGGAACAACACAAATTCACTGCAGACCCATTAGACTAACTGTCAAGCAAACATTAACACAAGGTCTCCAAAGAGAAGATCGAAATGCAAAGAGCTGAAATGCAGCCAGATAAACCATACACAGTATAGTGGCCATTTATCTAGAGAGCAAACAACTTCAATATCAGAATCACAGTCAAACCTATTACCTCTTCAGCAGATGCTATTTAACCTGAGTGCTTGGTATGGCCATTACAGAAGGGATACTTTATCTTTCCTCCTCTGGCTGGATTGCCAGGCTTTTCATGTAAAATGCCCCCGATGCCTCACTCTGTCCTATACTGGGATTGCTTACCTTAGAGGCTCCTTGGTGCCACTAGTGTTTGGCCCCTTTAAAAGTGCATGCTGAACAAGACCAGTCAAGCTGGCAATCTGTTGCTCCATAGCCTTCATTCGCTCTCTGCAGAAACATCAGAAAATTCTCCTTTCAACACTGTGGCCTACTGGACATCACAGCTGCCGTTAGAGCAAACATTGGCTCAGAACGAACATGGGAAGTTCTGTAACATAGTAATCAATTGTTTTTAATTACCTGGCCATTAATCTTTTGGTTATTTTGTGGGTGGATTACACAGCAGAGCTTTTTTTTCTCCAATTGATTAGCACTTATGCCCTGAGTAAATATTGCCTCTCGGTCCAATAAATAGTTTCTGAATTACAACTGCCCAACTGCACTTGACTCAAGTCTTTTCACAAAAAGAAGCCAAACAAGACGGGAGACTAGAAAAGGAAAGCTGAAGTCAACACGAGGATGTTTAAGTCATTGGGTTCTTTCTTTTTAAAAAGTGTCCGATGCCAAGAAGGGAGGGAACGAGCAGTCTGAAAGTTACACGACCTGAAGAACGCCAAACACCAGAGCGGTGAGCAGGGAACCTTACGCTGAGATTGCTCGGTAAGCCTAGAGGCTGGAAAAGAGAACGACTTTTGTTTTCAGATGTCATCATATATCTTGAGGAAGGACACGGGGAGGATCGCGGTTTTAGCTCTGCTATAAACAATGGATGGACACAAGGCCCATGTGGATGCAACAATGCCTAACCTCAGTGTCATACGGCATATTTCACACGAATAAATTCTATGATAGCTAAAGAGAGAGCGAGAGCGCTGAGTTTATTTTGAAAGCACTTTCCTATTTAAATTCCCCCCACTCTTTCGCCAGATTCCCAGGACAGTTCTAATGGGGGGGGTTTGGGCTGCCCAGGTGGTCCAGCCTGATCTGTTTGACTGATTGGGCCATTTCAAATACTTATTCAACCTGGTCAATATTTTCTTTGGTTTTTCTGGGTATGCACATAACCCCTGTAAGGTCCCCGTTTGTGAAAACAATGTTAGCCTGGCTAAGTGGCAAGCACGCCTTTTTCTTTTTCTATGTTTATGCGCTCTCAGTCAGGGTAGACAAACCCAACCCAGGTACCGAAACAAATGCTGGATTATCCAAACTGAACAGACTCTACGGGGGGATTGCTGTAACAGTAAAATATACAGTGGGTTAATGGGGTTTTCAGATACTATCCTGTTTCAGTGTCCCGGTCTATATGCTCTTTAATAATTAACACCATGAGTTTCCAGAGTTTAAGTATAGACTGTGAAAACAACAGTGGGATATCAGAGCTGATTGTAGACACAAACCAAACTGATGCAGGATCATGTGCATTAGTCTGCTATGCCTAACGTGCAGATCTGGACGCTTAAGACAATGAGAGGGCAGGTTACTGTAAATTCTTGTCTTCAGTCATGGAGGATGAAACAGAGTCAGAGCCAGGGACTGAACATCAGCAGCTCGTGGTTAGGGTGAAACTGGGATGCAGAGTTAGTCCATGCTCCCATGCAAGGTCTTAATCCTAATTTAAACAATCCAACCAACCTATTTTAGATCATGCCCAGCCCCCCCTCCCCCGAGGTTTACCGTGTCTGATGGTCACCAGCAGGTGGGACGGGCCCCTGGAGGTGGCCCGGGAGGTCTGAAATCACAGGTGATCCCATGTTGTTCCGGGGCTTGGTCCCTGCTGCTTCCTCCTTCCTGAAGGACTGGCGCACTGGCGAGCTTCTCTCCATGGGAACCCCATGAGGTGGAACGCCATGAGGAGGCCCGCCATGGATGTCAATCATCCGTACCTCAGCCATCCGGTGAGGGGACGGGGGAGGAGTCTTGGAGCCCAGAGTAGGCAGCTGGCTGTTTCTGGACTTCTGCCTGTACAGAGAGGGGTGATCCATAGAGTCTGTGGGACTGGGCCCCCCATAAGAGCTTGTGGAGCGGATGGAGGCACGGTGAAATCCCCCCATGCCATGATCTGGAGCGTCAAGCCCAGGATTGGGGTGAGGACCGTGCGCAGAAGCCATGCTCATTCGTCCCTCCTGGAGCAGGTATGGGTCTGCATACAACCCCTCATTTCCCCTGGCTAGACTGTGGCTCTTCCCCCCCATGTCCTCATCTGGCTTGACGTCCCGCCTCTCCAGGATAGCACTGGGACAGGGCGAAATGGAGCGCGCTTGAGGGTTGGCATTAGACAGTCGGTCCCTTGGGATAGTGGCGCTGCCAGGTATGGAGCCCTGTCGTGGTCCAAATGGGATTCTGGAGGGGGATGGGGGCATGGAGTGGGGAGTTGGTGGAAGTGCTCCCTGCATTGGGTGGTGTGCTGGGGGACCTATGGGTGGTTGTCTCAGAGGGTGCTGTCCATCACCGTGCATCTAGATGAGCACAAAAGCATATAGACATGTTATTATGCATTTACAAACACGAAAACTGCAATTATTACTACTTCAAATACAGGATAAAAAATCCCTCAATTTAAGGATTAGTCAGTAAACCAGGCTACATACTTCTGCCAGCGTGAGAGCTCTAGCTACTGTTGATTTTGTATATATCCTGTATTTCTGGACTGCAGTTGTCCTTGAAACAAAAACATCCATCTAACTTGGTTTACACTGTTGCTTTTCAAAGAAAATACACCGTCAGCAATTCTTCCAGAAGCAGAAAATAGTTACTTGCACAGCTACTATCCCCTGGTAGACAGCATTTCACTCAGAGTCCTGGATATTATACCCACAGGCATCTATAAAACAATATTACGATATGAACACACAATTCTTTCTTTGGAGGGAAGTCTGCAGTTTTCATCAAGGTGAAGTGATTTACTTTTTGTCATCTTTAAACAGGCTCAGGGAGCTCAAGCCTTCTCTTTCTGTCTTTTTAAAGAGTATTTTCACATGCACCTCTGGGGCTAATGAGTAGATGTTTAATTTCCAACAAGATATGTCTGGCACAGTCCAATTAAACAGTCTGCTCCTCTGGACCCTTCAAGACTGTTGTACAATAAACCTTAACTCAGTTACTTACAGTGGCTTTCCAGGTTAAGGGAGAAATACGAGCACTCAATTTGCGGTGTCACAATTTTAGATGTTAAATAGAAATTGAACGAAAAAAATATCAATTTTGCCTTTTGAAATCAAAAGCCGGATCCTCCACTCTGCCAGTATTATTTTCTCCCTACCCCCACGGGCACCATAAAGAAAAGACAGATTTGACTAGGAAAGCAACATCATTGACACAGGCAAATTTTCCACCCACATTTGGCCAGACTTCCACAAAATTCAACTTGTGCTGAAGAAATAACGCGCTACAGCCGTCTGTTGCCATCTGACTGGATAAATGAGCTGGTGTTGTAGTTGAAATAAATTATTTAAATTTGACCATATGGACTCAGCCTGGTACATTCCAAGCTAAACCTGCAGTTACATCACTGATCATTTTAACAAAGAATTTGTGTAATGTAAATGATAACAGCCAGGGCATATAAACAATGATGTGTTGAAACGTACAAATCAAACCTTGATAGACTAATAATGGCTTAGCTGTCAAATCAAAAATCAAATCATGACCAGTCTGATTGGTCTGTAGATGGTAAAAGTGCAAAAAGGAGGTGGAAGTTTTACAGGGAAAAAGTAAAAAGTAAAGTTAAAGTGGTCAGCCTGAAGGCCAGCTACCACCACTGAACTTTATGTGTAAACAGAGATATAACCTGTGGATATGTGATGCTCTGGCTATGATAACGCTGTGCCAGGGTGTGTCGCATGCAGGGTCATATCCAGTCCATCTTCCTTCCTGCCTAACTCTCTATTCCTGTCAAACAAACTATTGTTCATTCACGGTATGACTCATGAGTTACACCTACATAGGAAGAAAAGTCAAAACCTAATGCAAAAGTTCTTTCAGGAACTTCTGGTGCAGCTTGTGACACTATGCCTTTCCAATTCTGTCTTTATTTATTTTGTCCCCAGTGCCGACACAGATTAATACAATGAAGAGAACAATAAAGTGGGTGTAACACTTGTGTGTGTGTGTGTGTGTGTGTGTGTGTGTGTGTGTGTGTGTGTGTGTGCATGTGCTGGAAAACAACAACTGCTCAAAGTGTAAGGTAACAAAGGGCTGAGGCTTGGCTGTGAAACAAAGAAGGTTGCTGGCAATGAAAGTGCACACAGCCCATGAATGTGGCAGCAACAAGTCCGACCAAGCAGCAAAACATTTAATGCGAAACTTGAGGATCACGCAGCCGCCATCATCATCAACAGACCATCATCAAACCCTTATGACTTTCACTATCCAAGGTGCCTTCACACACACACACACACACACACACACACACACACAAAAAGAAAAGTTGCCTATTGGGCTACAATTTCTCCAGCACTAAATACCATTTCGGAGTGCTTTGCCAATTCCAGCAAAGACTTTTAGGAACAAAAGGCATCACTTATCAATTCCAAACAGATGCTACACCTTTGGAACATCAGCCATTCTTATAATATCCATAAAATACACCAACTTTGTCTGTACAACATTCATAAATCACTACTTTGAGACAAAACAAGGGAGTAAAGGCTTGAAAAACAAACAGGAGCGACTGTGTCAGGCAAATGAAAGGCCGCGTTGAGAACATTTGGTTTGAGTTTGACTGTTTTTTTAAGTTTGAAAGACCTCACTCGTTTCATCCACGCTCTTAGGCGTCCAGCAATGAGGGCAGCATGTCTGGGAGAACCACACAAACTTGCCTCCATCTCGTGCCCCTGTCCGAGCTGGAGAGCTTTTCTGCAGCAGATCACAGAGTGCAGAGCCTCAGTGGCTGCCAGGCTAAACAGATAAAGAGAAGCTGCAGTGAAACGTCCACGCACAAGTGTGTCAGCCGCACGACTGAAAATACTACGCTGGTGTCGGTGATGAAGAAGATGATTGGCGCTCGCAGCTAATCATCATAATTTGGGAGTGAAAATCAAGACAAACTTTTCATCTCTGAATAAATAAAGCAATTAGATTGATCGCCCAAAGGAGAACTGATCAGAGAGGTTAGCCAATAACTGAAGCTCTATTTACAAAATACTTCCTACAGCTATGTGTACATAACATCACTTCTGACAGCCTCTATTGACTATTCTACAAATACAAGCACTGCTTTGGGCTCCATCTTTGACAAAAGTACAGATTAGTATTAATAAATATTTTTCTTCAAAAGCAGCATTACGAGAGTCTCTTCAGATGCACCAAAAGTCACTTATTAGTTAGTGTGTGCATCTGTCAACCTGACGTCAGTTACTGGCAGACAAGATAGTCGCTTTCAAGCTCTATTTAGCCAGACAGCTTTAATCAATAACAGGGGAAACTGAGGATCCTGCTTTAAAATCTGATCCCAGGCCTGGCATTCCTGGAGTACAAGAGGACACCCAATAACCCAAACAGAACTGAGGTATACACGAATAACCCCCTCCCCTCCACGCTGTTTGAACAGGTGTATGGCTCATTAGATTGCAGTATTTGCCCTTTTGCTTTGGGTGCCAGGGTTTGTATTTCATTAGTAAAAGAGGTTGCCAAGGGGGAAAAAAATACAAGCTAACACAAAAACAAACAAAAAAGCTGTAGTCTAAGCTTTACAGTTGCCAAGTATAGAGACACTGCACAATGTCCGTGTTTGTGTTTTAAAGCTTGTTAGTGTTTACGCTGAGAGGAGAATTTGCCATAAGGGTTTCATAAGCACAGAACATTTAGGATTAATGCTAGAAACGTCTTTTCTGTCCCGTCTCGTGCCACCACCACACCCCACAGCCCCGTCCAGTCTCCGAATCCGTGTCAACTGCTGCTCGGTTAAACAGTGACAGAACTATTCGGGACAACAATCCTCCTCAGCATATCTCTACTTCAGGCCAAGATTTCACAATGTTTGCACAGGAGCCCTTAAACAAAGTTTTATATTTTCAAAATTGCTGTATCAGCGAGTCCCAGAGTTATTAAAGAGGCGATGCTCTAAAAAATACCAAACAAGAAAAGTTGAGAAAATCTCCTCCACACAATTTAAATTCTTCTGCTGGTGCCCCTTTGCAACCTTTCCTGCTCTTCGACCACTACATTTCTATCTCACTGCATAAGAAGTATCTTTTTTACCACCATTTTTTTCTCAAGTGCCTTTTGTTCACTTCCCCTTGAAGGACCCCATCAGAGGGAGCCGGCTGAGACAACCTTGCCTGTCAGCAGCAGAGAATAACAAGAGTTTCTGCCGCACCTCAGAGTCGTCATGCCATCTGAAGCAAGACCTCTTAAACCACCACCACGTTCGCCTCATCCTTCCTTTAAACGCCATCACTTTCACTCCACACTTATGTTACACATATGTGCGTATGTGGCAACAGGAGATTATAGCTGCGGTTAATGTAATATTTGCAGTATCACAATAGTGCTGCAATGCCGTCTGGAAATCAGCGGCAGGCAGAAACGAGCAACAGGCCAGATAAAGGGTCAGGAGGATTAGCGAGGCGGATTTGAGGAGGAACATTCGAGGGAAAGGGCTCGGCGGGGCTTTTAGTTTTGTTACATCAGCAGGAGACAAACATGCTGGAATCAGAACAAGTGAAAAGCGATTAGAGCTGATATTGAACGAGAGAAATAGTCCTGAGAATCAAGTTCAATTGTTCCTTAAAAAGGCTGCACCAGAGCGTACAGGCGGGGTCAAATCACAGGCCCCCAGGAGAACAATATGAGACCCCCCTCTAAACAGATTAACAAGAGGCAGGGGGACATTCCTTCCGTTAACTGCAAACAGGATGTGAGAACAAGAAGAATTGGAGGCTGGCCTCGCCATTCTATCTCCAAATAGTGTGGCCATCTCCCTGCAGCTGCTGCTGGTAACGAGATAACAATTTTCACGGCTGTGTTAGCGACCGTTACATACTCACCCTGGCATCGCCGTTGGCAGGTCTCGGCCCATGGCTGAACGCCTGTGCCGGGTCTTTGTGGTAGACCTTCAGGCAGGAGTGGTCTGTGATGTTCCTGTAGGGAGAAGAGGTGCGTGGCGGTAAGAAGACAGCCCACATATCGCCATCAGAGAGCGGCCGATCCTGCCTCAGCCGGGATCTCTTCAGCAGCTCTGCCAGGGGCACATACCCTGACAGAGGCTCTGACAGTCCTCTCTTATGTGACATGTTCTCTAAATCTCCCAAGTCTGAAAAAAACATGCACTAATGCTGTGTTGAAACGTGGCTCGACTGCATAAACGGAGAGCGTTGTTTCCTTTGAAGCATTCACTTGCTCACTGTGGTGTTGCACCCTGGACAACTGCACCAACCTTAAGGAATCATGAGACAATTTTTTACAGCCCTGATAACAAATTAGTCACAAAGTACACATCGCACTCGAGCAGGAACTCTGGAAACAAAAGGGCAAAGTTGCTTGAGTCTTCGAGATTCGAGAGTAGTTTTTCTTCTTTGAAAAACAACTAGAACAAATAGCCGTCTACTTTCTCTGCTGTATTCTTGAGAGACATGCAGGTGAATACCAAACCAGGAGGGTAAAAGATACAAGGAAGAAGAGAAACAGTTGCTACTATGTGTACTTGTACACTCTGAAAAGCAAAACATTGCCACAGAAAGTGTAAAAAGTCAAAGCTCACATTTCCAAAACTTTCCAGAGTCAAACTTTCCTCAGAGAGAGGACAACATGCAGGAATCCAAGTCTCTCAACAGTGTTCTTCCCTTTGTTTGGGTATATCCAAGACATTTTGCTGTAAGGCTTCATCTCAAAATAGTTTTCTTTCCTATTTAGCTCTAACATAGAGGGGAGAAAGGGAAGCGAGAAGCTTTCCTCACCAGTGACACTTCCTGTGCTGGGGGACTTTAGACAGGAAGTGCTCAGGGAGGGGAAATGGAAAAGACTTCTAGGGGAAGAGTAAAACTGTGGAGAATTCTGAACCTTGGATGTCCTGTTAAACCGAGGCTGTCTCAAAACACAACATGTGCTGTCCAACACATATTTCCAGGCTCTTACTCTACACCCATGTTTATCACACACGATCACACGTCCTCACCTGACGTCACTGAGCTCGTAGTACATGTTCCTCATGTCGTCTTTGACGTAGACGGCGACGCTGGGCGACTCCAGCATCTTCATGGTGAGCTGCTGTGGGAAGGCACTAACGAACAGAGCTCTGACCGTGTCGATGCTGGTGATCTCATTGGGCATGCGGATCTGTTTGGTCTCGTCCCCGTACTGCAGGTACAGCACACCTGCAAACATGAAGCAGGGAACAGGGTGTTGTTTAGTAAACTCCTTTTAATTCTTCGTCGTGCAATTACTTAACAGTAAAAACCCTCTAATTATAAATCGCTGCAGGGTTTCTACTCTTAAGCTGCTGCACAAAGTATTGACTTAGTTACTGAAGTTAGCGAGCAATTTCTAAGAATCTGTCCATTAAAAGTTGGCCAAAATTCTAGATTTGGATCTTTTTCAGTATTTTTTTTTGTCTTCAAGGATTAATGTAAGAGTAGATAGCAATGCCAAAACAGAGCTGGTCAAACAAAAAGGCTTACAGCAGACTGGGTGATCCTCAAACAACCTACAACACATGAGCTCAGTAAAAACCACCCTTTCATTCTGAACCCATGGAGACAAACCCACAAAAATCAACTGCTGCATTTTTCCACTTGTGCACATTTGTATCATCAATCCCGAGCAGCCGGCATAGACAAAACACAGTCACCCTCCTCAGTTTCTTTAAACGAGAATGACTACTCAGCTTATTTTCTTTGAAGTCACCTTTTGCGGGTTCATTCTTTTGACTTCTGAAGTGGGCTTCAGAATGAATGCTTACACTCAGATGTGGCACAAAGGACAAAAACCTTTGAACCGGTGGATTAGTGTCTCTGGCGAACGCTTTCAGTTGATATTCCTTTACATATTTCCCAAGACGTGTGTTCTTTTTTTAAAGGTACCACCTGAGTCCTGCATATTCCAGAAAAAACGGACACATTATTTGTTATTTAAAAAGTAAAGTTTGGGAGGGAACAGGGGTACAGAGGCAGGGCAGTGTGCTCTGGGTGGAACATTACAAGTTGTGCATCAAAGAGACCAAAGTCTGAACCTCTGAACCCAGGGTGTGGCTTCTGTACCGTGCTTCAGAAAAACAGATGTCTCTCCCACAAAATTTATGGACACGCCCACACTGCACTTGTATAAACAATGCCAGGGTAAAGGGGAAAAAAACAAGCTACTTCTATTTCTTGTCTCTGATTCACTGCTTCAAACAGCATGGTACTGGTTTTTATAGGGGTTAGTTGCAGCAATAATAGTTCATTTACTTTAATGAAAAGAACAAAGGAGTTTAATCAGCTTGCGCTGCTCTTCTAATCATGTTGTGTCACATTCAGTGAAAACTTTTTTTTCTAAAACTTATGATACACAAATCAGTCATTTCAGAGACATTTTTGCACCTAAAGTGGCTGTTTTTTCTTAAAGGAAAGGAGGTATGGTTTTACTTGGTGTAACCCCATAAAAGGAGCGAGCCAGTAAAAAGCTACCAGATGTTGGTGAAATATTATACAAGCTCCTACATGCTCCACAAGACAGAGCGAGACAGAGAGAGGGCAAATCCAGGAAACAAAAATTGCTGAGTCTATCCACCGCTCTGGTCTGTCTGGGTAGTAATAACTTAACAAAGTGCCCATTTGCACTACATCTTTCCCCTGAGAGCTGTCATGTTAACAGGCGGCTAGTTTTCATCCAGATGTTAGCAACTAGAGCGAATGAGGCTGATGACAAAGCGCCATTGATCGAGCACGCATTATGAAGTTCTCCAACATCAGTTTCATTTGCTGCAACAAAGCTGACTAGCTCGGTTCTAACAAAGAGTCTTGTTACATTCCTGAGCGCCGGGTTTCGCTCAGGATTGGAAGCAAATGGCTGGTGGGTTTCCTGACCAAATGGGCACAGCGCAGCAGACTGAGCTGAGCTTTAAACACAGTTCTCCACGGCTCTTCAGTGAGACACAAACATTTAAACTGAGCACAATCATGAAAAGTATCATTCCGTGTCCGTTAATATATCACCAAGTTTGAAAGCAACAAAAAAGCTGGAAAAAACAACTATTTAAGAACCACAGAAAAATGAATTGAAACACAATACACTTGATGCCACGCTCAAGAATGAATCTGATACTTACATTCGGGGTTTTAAGGATTTCCTGTTTTTCTGCTGAGTCTTATGATGCTCTGGAAAAGCTCACGCGGCAGCTCCTACACTACGAGCTGACGATACTGAGCCCCAAGGAGAAGCCCCAAATGTCCGTTGGGACCCAGTGAAGTGTGTGTCTGTGTGTTTGTGTGTCAGACTGTGGGAGGGACACTGTAGTAAAGTGGTGCCCCCCTTTTTTTCCTCCTCCCCCTTCATCACACCATAACCCCCCGCTGTCCTAACGCTTTGTCCTGATGTTAGAGAGAGAGACAGACAGAGCTCGTGTGTGCGTGATTGTGTGCGTGTACATGCATGTGATGTACGTGAGAGCATGTTTGTTACGTGTGCTTTTCCGCAGGTTTTGCATTTCTGCTTCTGAAGCAAAGCATGAGGTGCTGCTGGCACTGGAGAGTGTGGAAAACGACACCCTGTAGTTTCATTCATTTTCACTTTGGTCAGAAGGCGTGCCACTCAGATGCTTTGCCATTATCCAGCAGCAGATGCCTTTCTGAGTAGAGAGCTACCTTTGAAAACTACACTCCTGAAAAAAAAAAAAAAAACCACGACACTTTGTTTGGAGATTTCTCAAACTCTTTCCACCATGCAGCAGCATAGTCCTGCACAACTTTTCTTGAGTTTTTGCATGTGGATGCAAATGGAGCAGCACGTGCTTTGATAAGACGGCCCATTTCTAATCCTGTCAATAACACGATGGCATATTGTGGATGGATTCCCTAATCTTTCACTACAGAGAAAATGAATTCTAATTAAAAAATGGAACTGTAAGCGGACGTGGAAATAGGAGGGAAGGAGGCGACGGAGAGGACAGATGGAGAGAGAGAGGAAAAAGACTGTCAAGGTGAAACAGTGAGATCATGGTGTGGTTCGAAGATATTTCAGGCAACTGCCGTGATTATGTGAAAATAGCTGCAAAATGCAGGTTATCAAACAGGATTAAAGACCTTCTTAGATATTTTCTCTATGGCAAAAATCAGAAATAGAATTGCAAGACAGTTGATTTAAATATTTTGTAGTAAACAATAAGAAAAAAAATTCCAACTGATTTAAATGTAATAATCCCAAAAGCCAAATACGCAGCGTACCTAGTGAGCGGTCCTTTGTCTGGTTGGTCGATCGCACCACGGGCAGGCTGGCACGAACCCGGCTGCCGCGGGTGAAGGCTGTCGGGGCGTCCGCCTCTGACATGGCGTCCAGTGACTCCAAGGAGGCCAGGGAGAGGTGGTCGACCTGGTCGCCGACGTTGGACTGGGAGCTGGGGCCGTGCTTTGGGCTTCTGCTCTGAAGGGGGGGAGGGCACATGGAAACATAATACGGTAAGGGTGAGACAGTGGACTGCTGCGTACACAAGATGATACAGCACATGCATTAGTTTTATACTTGGGAATGACACAAGGTCTTGTTATTTCCCACTGTGTTTCAAATATGCCCTCTAAGACATGATGCCATTGGTGAAGTTAGAGAAAAAGACAGTATCTGCAAACGTCAAGCGTGTTACAATAAAGCACCTTTGATGTTGACTTGACTCCAGCACAACGACCAAATAAACCTGAGGACTTCAGTCATGCAAAGTTGCAAAACCATGATAAAGCTGTACATCACTGATACACGCTCATCCATGTTCTGCTGCTCAGTACTCTCCCACAACCGCAGCACTTAAAGTCATCAAGTGTGAGGAAGCATGTACCCGCATGAGTTGGAATCTGATTTAATAGAAACCAACAACGCGAGTACCACAGAAGAAGACATTCCTTTCAACCACTGATTCAGGAATTGTGTCGACAGAATAGGAAGATCACTTGGCTACCCTGTAATCAGATCTGAGTGATGTGGCATCCTCAAGCCACAGCTACAATAAGACGATGTGTGACGTGACTACGGGGCCCACAGAGCTATTATGGTGTGCAGTAAGGTGATCTGTGCCACTGGGACAAGGTGGCACTGAGGCCGTGAGGCCAGCGAACACAAGGCTCTTTTATGAAGCCCTCTTGTTCCCTGGCAGAAGCGCAGCACTGCGAAGCTAACGGAGCTGGAGACGCATGGCTGGGTGCACCAGGTTATCTCGAACACACCTGCAGGCACACGCTGCTGCGCTCTCACACTTACACATGTATAGACAAGTAAAGAGCCAAAGCGTTTTATATTAAGCACAGTTGACATTTGTGGGAGCTTTCCTTGACCAGAACTGGTTTAGCTTGGTAGCCAAGGTGCAGGTGCAGACAGGGCAGATGATAAGAGATATAGGGGCATGGGGGTTGGGAACGTAGTAGTCACATAGAGAATGTTAGCGAAGATGCAAGCACATCAGCAAACGCACACAATGGCACGATGCAGATAAGATGAAAAGCCGACTGACTCTGTGGGGTGACTGGATTTTCATCAAGTACCTCTGAATGTCAAGCTCAGAGTGAAGGGAGAAGAGCATGCCCTGTAGAGACTGGTGGAGGAGAAAAGAGGGGAGAAGGAGAAAATAGAAAGAAAATGGCTAAGAAGTAACAGTGGGAGGGTGAGATGGGGAAAAAGGTCATCAAACAAAACAGAGGAACCATGGAAACAAATCAATGTCAATAGCAGACTAAAGAAAGGAAAGGGCTCAAATGAGAACCTCAATGCAAGGGGTATCTTCAGTACAGTATAACAGTGTTTAAGAGACAGAGACAGAGACCAGAACATTTAGCCCAAAACTACTTACCACTTTTTATAGGTGTATTTGAGTTTGAGTGCTGAAATGGAAATCTTTAAATCCCCATGGCTTAATAATTTCTCCCAATAATTTTCTACAATTACATTAATTGCAATCATTCGTGTAATGATATGACTTTATTTCTAAAGTAATAGAGCATTCCCAAGCATCAACCCTATGTAATACTTGCTGAGTCATAGTGTGGTAGCATTTATGTGATGCTCCTTGACAGCAACCTGACATAGCAGGCGAAATTGCTGAGCCACCACTTAACTCCTGTTATTCCATTAAAATACACTTAGGCTGCTCCCCCCATCCCCGATTTAAATGTGTGCCCTTACACTGTTAATACATGATGAGAGTCACCTCTTTTAAACAGAGAGTTCACATGCAGTTGACATGTCACCTGAAACCAGACATGTGTTGGGAAATTTAATCTCAACGCTGAATGATTGATGAGGCTTTTCAGCGGTGGTGGGTCCAAACAGCTCTCCCACTATGCAGTTCTGTCGTCTCATATGCTACTGTGTCACCCTTGGGAACGTTGAATCATACTGGCTTCTTCAATCCACCTTTAGGTAGTTATTATGTCAGAATGGTCTGGAAGCATAATCCAAAATTTTATGGCACCCCAAAATGAGGGAAGAAGAACTTGCATTCAAACTGTAACTTGTATAATATTTTACGTAACAATTGTGTTTTAATTGTTATATTTTTTATTCATGTTTCATTTTTTGCATAGAAGAATATAAGTGAAGTAATTTGTACTACAGCCATCAGATAGGAATGGGAGATTAATTAGAAAACAAAGCTTCATTAACAAATATCGTTAATTCAGGCTAGCTGCTTCTCCCTGCTTTCAGTCTTTATGTTAAGCTAAGCTAAGCTAACCATCACCAGACTCCAGCCTCATATTTAATGTTAAACTGTAGTTAAAGCAAAATACATATTTCACTCTTATTGCTTATAATTTCAACTTTAAATCTCAAGAGGAAGATTTTATTTCTTCTTTTAAAAGTGACAAATTCTTGCTTTAAGCAGACTATTGTTGCCTCTTGTGTCAAACTTTACGAGATGAAACAAACACAATGCGACAACTAGAGTTAATTGCACATGAGATAAAGATAGTTACAGTGGAAGCAGTCACATATAAAAGAGGAGGAAATTGCAAATGAGACCTTCTGCCTCCCACTGGAAAGGAGTAATTAAGTAAAGCTACTCCACACCAATCCACATCTGACAAATGAGGTGTCCCTTCCAAAGGTCAACAGTTTAGTTCAGATGAACTCCTCTGTATTTCTTCCCGCCTCTTTGTCATGCATGCACGCACGCAGTGATCATCATCCTGACAGCAGCTACGCAAGATTGTGCCGAAATGCCTCCCATCACAAGCCACTTCCTGTCCCCGATAACCGCTTCCTGTTTTAGGGTCCAGATGTGAAAACCGCAGGCCAACCACTGATTAGCACCGTAAAACCTGTTTCAGCCCGCTCACACCTACAGCGCATTCCACGCCAGTGATTTCTCTCCCGTTTGGGTCGAAACCATACAGGCCCTGCGATTCTGCTTTTTCAGCAGCGGCTCCCTCTGTACACCACATCTGCTCTGACAGCTATGATTAATGTGAAACTGAGCCACTGACATTAGCCTATACGCAGGAATGTGACAAGGTGTAGAGTCATGTAAAGAGCCCCTTGGGAAGGAGCATGTGTAGAAAATAGATCTTGAAAGTGTCCAAGAAATCAGAAAATGATAACAGGCAGGTTGTCCGTGAAGTGCAGCAGCTGGTGTCAGTGGTGTCATTATTATACGACCTGTGTCAAATAGTTGCCATGATTCCAGTGTTTTAGAGCAGGTCTCAAAATAACCCAAGGGAATTTGTTTAAGAATGCAAACTGCTCTGTTCCAACAAACCTTTTCCTCAGGCCATCGGGCACTTACTCACAAAGGCACTACAGTGTGTATAAGATTTCTAACTGTCTTAAACATAGCTCGCAGGAACTTTATATGACATCGCTGTCCGGTTTAATGTAATGTCGACACCTAATGATGGGGCAAACAACCGTGCTTGCGGAGAAAATAGATATAAGATGAAAGTTGTTCAAATGTGTGCTGCCTGTGTGTGTGTGTGTGTGTGTGTGTGTGTGTGTTTTGAAAGAAAGGGTAAGAGGGATACAAAGAGACACAGAGTGCGTGCATGAGTGAGTCAGGCCATTGTTCCAGAAAATCTGACCTGAACCCAGGACATCCTGAAAACATTTATGCAACAGTGCACTGACAAACAGTATGCTGTCATCAGAAAGAAAGCACAGGTCAGTGTTTGTGTGTGTCCGCACTCCCACAACATAATGTAACATTTGCACTTTACAGGTCAGTGCAGGAACACTCTCTTATGAAGCCACCATTCCACTTCTTAGTGTGTCTGCCCCTAATTGTGCCTGCATGTACAGTATTGGTGCTCGTTACTGCTGCCCGTCACCTGTCATGAATATCACAGAGCCATTTTGAAGCTGAGGGGACAATTCTGCATGAATTCACAAAGCACAGTGGATTATGGTATATTATGAGGCCCCTGTCTCGGCTCCTGACAGACAGGTGGACACGCAGAGCCGAGCGATTAAAGTGAAGTAAATGGCAGCCCCCATCAGGAGCCTGCTGTGTCACTCATGGAGATGTAAGTGTAGATGTAGCCTTTAAAAGCTGCCAGAACGTCATGTACCACACCTGCTGCCAGCCGTCACAAAGCCCACTGATTGGTGCCTATTTTACTTATATAATCGACATAGATGGGGTTACAATAGCTTTCTCATAACATAGTCTGGCTTTCACCTTAAAAAAAGGGGGAATTCTCTTGATATCTCTGCACTTATGTTGATCTTTTTCACCTTTTGGTTGAATAATTTTGGAGGCCTGTGACAAATGACATACTACAAATCAGGCTTAAGAAGCAAAAGACAGATTTTACGGACATGTATTTATCGGCAACAACAGCCACTATCAGAGTCCAACTGCAATAACGTGCGTTCAAGCATCATCTCTTATGTACACAAACAGCGTGAAAACACACACAGGTAACCAGAGAAGCGAGTTTCATTCACTCAGTCTGTTCTGTTTTTCCAGACGTGAAAGAATGTACACATGAAAGTGCAGGCGGAAGCTTGTGTTGTTTTCAACACAAAACTTCGGCGTTGCGAGCACGGCTTTCCACTTAAGATGCTAATTTGGCCTGTGCTCTAGGGAGCGGAAATAGAGCTAACTGTAATTACCTGGCCTGATCTGTATGGCAAACACATAAACAAAAGCCAGTGGCTCTGCAGACTGTTAAACACTTACTTAACCCATCTCATGCTGACACATTATTCCACTTACTCCACATCGAGTCTGGCTGAGCCAATGTTCTCAGAGTTGAGTGAGATGCTTTCTGATTTCGCTTCATCTTTCCAGATCAACACAGGCCAGTGTTTAAAAGATTCAAAGGTGTCACAAAAGTTCAACAAAGCAAGCACAAAATTACAAGAGTTGATTAAAAAAACACCTGCGTGAGCCTAAAACTCTGTGCCACTGCAGTTCTACACAACTATGGTGCATAAAGCCCCTGTCAATCAACCAGTCAGCGCTCTGTCCGTATGCTGTCTGTGGGCAGACCATCATCCTTTGTCTCCCCTAGCCTTAATGACATTATACTGAAATCCCCTAGTCATCCATTCCCATTCATTGCTACCACATCCCTCTCTCGCTCCCTCCTCTGATGCATTCCTCCTGTAATCCCTTCATCCAAATCCCCAGATGACCTTTTCAGAAATGGCCTTCACTTGCTAATTGGTGTGTTAAAAAGGAGACGACTTTGCAGTGTCCGCGGTCAAAGCTGATGATTGAGGAGAAGCCATGTCCAGAAGCTGTCGTGGCGGCATTCAATGAGTTCAGAATGAAAAGATCAGGCCAGAAATTTACAGGCAGGACAATAAACCATAAGTGATATCAGCTTATTAATGAAATATTACATTGGCAAGTAAAATATAATCAAGCAGATGTCTCATTCAGAGTGCAAATGAAGTGTATAATCAGAGACATAGACACAGACAATACTGTGTCTGTTGACCCACTGCACAGTGGTGGTAGAATTACTGTCTCTTCTGCTACTTGTGACATTTTATAAAGAACTGATTCCTTCCACTCACGCATACAAGAGTTGGTCATGGTTATCACCAGCAGACATCACCCCCCCCCCGAGCCAGCGAGGTTACAGAAACCAACTTTGCGTAGCCATCAGATATTATCAGCCAGTGGGAGTTTATGAAGCAGAGGAAACTGTCTCCAGCAAGTTCTGCCACGCCGGGTTTAAAGGGTTTTTGGTTGCACGAGAGCACATTTATGTCACATTCAATCTCAATTCAACACGTTTTGAGCAATAATCGTGGTTGTAATGATACTGAAATGCATATTCACCATATTAGATCTGTGGTAATCTCCTTCCAGCGGTGACTTCCATGTGAAACGGGAAACTCCCTGGTCTAAGGGCAACGCGGTCTCTTCCTCCACTGTTATTTCAACCCTTGTAGCACTTGCTCTTGTACAGCTGGCCTGTCCCGCTCCCTTCCCTTTTTGCTCCATCTCACCGCGGATGCACCCCCCCTTCCCATCCAATGCACACACACAGCCCCACATCCCTAACGGTCCAGCAACACAATACAAAACACGCACAATCCACACCCGGCGGACAGCAGGGGAAAGTCATTGTTTTGCACCACTGTGTTAGACAGAGATTGTGTTGAGGCGCGTTTTCTTTTTTTGTGGGCTTTCAGGCTATTTCAGTAGTTTATGGGTAGAAAATATGATCCCTGCAACAGCTTTAAAACTCCATATAGTTTCCAATTCAGCACTAAAACAAATGCATTTTGCCTTAACACAGCAGCTTTAACACTAATCCCCATGAGGCTGAAGACTGAGCGATGTCCCAAGGAGATAAGACCCTGCTCTACCCTCACGGATCCTCAGACCCTGTACAAGATATACTCAGTGACACCCAGTGAATGGACAAATAGTATCAACACATCCAAATACCAATGCATGTATAAGCACA
Organism: Psettodes erumei; assembly: GCA_016785225.1. Classification (NCBI taxonomy): domain Eukaryota; kingdom Metazoa; phylum Chordata; class Actinopteri; order Pleuronectiformes; family Psettodidae; genus Psettodes; species Psettodes erumei. The sequence goes on along the minus strand of JAFBJZ010000960.1, from coordinate 435,860 downwards.
GTTTGGGTTCAGAGCCCAGTTCACACTAGTAAATGTTGGAATAATCACAGGATGGTCAATTTGTGTTGCTAAGTATGTAGATTTGACAAGGTAGTGTGTTGTTGTTTCAGCCATGCAGTCAACTCAAGGTGTTACATAAGATTACAGGTCCAGACTTACTTATCAAGACTGGCAGATCATTTACTAGTCTTGCATGCAATGATTCGCACACGCCCACGAGTGCACACACATAAAAGCCTCTCCATTTCCCTTCCCTCTCACTCGCTCAGTGTCTCTCTTACCAAACAAATACATGCAAACTATTTGCTGACGGGGCTGCAGAGCTGCGATCTGTCCAGACTTGCTCTATAATATCACTTCATCAACAACAAGACACTTTTTTTTACAGCTCTGAACACTTACAGAACCCCAGAATAATGCAATAAATGTTTGATTACCTCACAAACACCCACACGGCTCCTTCCACAGTAAAAGCACAGAGTGCAACCATCCATATAGGCACAGCAGAAAAAGCCAGGCTCACATGTTGATTTATATGACATGTCCTCACTTGAACCTGGTCTGTCTCCAGAGAGTATCTCTCCAGCAGTAAAATAAAGGACCTTCCAGGTCTAATTTGAGCCTCTCTGGGTGTACATCTGAGAATGTGTGTGCGGCTCCGAGCCTGTGGTCAGAGACAAAGAGGGCTTTCATCTCTCCTGCGGAATCGGAGCCCTGTACCCTACATGATGTCAAAAACATACAAACTCACACATAATCTAATGCAATAAAAGGGGCATAATTCTAGTCGTGCCAATGCTGAGCTAAATTTTAACACCACTTTCTTTTACAAAGGAACAGGAAAACTTTGCCGGTTTTAAATCACAGTATTTTGTCAAGTGACAGGTCTTTTCGTCCCATGAAACCAGCCCCTGATAATGGCTTCGCTATTCATGCCTAATTAACAAGTCACCGAGGACCGCATACACTCTTCCACTGAGGCTGAGATTTATTACACCCACTCTCCCAGAGGAGAGTTTCTCTGTGTTTGTGTAGAAAAAGAATCAGATAACCAGTGATGGACTGAAGTTTTCAGGAAGCTTGACGGAACTGCATCCAACCTTTCTGCATTTCCGATAACAGAATCCACGACACGCCACTGTCATGTAAACATGGTCAGCTGCAGTTTATCTTTAAAATGAAAGTTAAATGATACTTTTCTGCATTTATCATTGATGCTTTTTTAATTACTTTATTAATTACTGTCCACTGGTTTTCTTCGCTCTCACTGACTGGTAACAACATGTTTTTTTCTCGTTATCCACTTCTGACCAAGTGCTGGCCTGTTTTTGACCTCTGGAAAACACAATAAAAAACACTGTGCACACCCACACCCACTGTCCTTACCTCTCAGCTCTAGATGACTCAGTCAACCATACGTGATAAGTCGTGAAACTTCAATTCACACTGTCAGTAAACAACAGCAACCCACTGATGCTGAAGGTGCAAAATCACCACCTTTTTCCTGCACTGAGCTTTGGGCTCATGACCGACCTGTTTTGTTAGATGTTGACACCGACTGTGTTGAACAGCAAACATAATAGGGCAAGAGCTGAGTGGCATGGATATAATGTGAACACTTGTATATGTAAAACATAAGCCATAGATTACGGCGTCAACCTAAGGAGGAGGCGCTATGATAAACTGCAGCATATGCTCCACTTCTGTCAAACGGCGTAATTTATCACTGATTCCATTAGCTGCTGATGCCTGAGATATACACTTTCCCACTGTACACATGCTCATATTCCAGGTGTTCTTCATCATCTCCACTGTCTTGTTTAGAAAAAGAAAAGACAGCACTGAAAAAGCATTCCAAACATTTGGAGAAGAACTTTATGCCAAGCTGCTGCCATGCTCTTCTCCACACGACACCCATACCCCACCCCGGCGTCTCCGCTGAGAATGCCCGACTTCAAGCACGGAAGATCAAAATAAGGTTGGAGCCAGATGCTTGGAGTTGGTCCTGTCAGTGGTGCACTTCTGTCTGACTCTCCTTTTGAAGTTTGGTTCATACCTTTAGGCCCAAGGTGGAATCCAGATGTGGGGATGCATGCAGAAGATTTGCAAAGCACGGGTACAGATAGGGAAAACAAGGGGGAGACATCCCTCTCGCTTGCTCCCCATTTGGTTCTGGAGGTCATAAAACTTGGAATCTCGTGCCTAATACATCAAAAAATATTAACAGCGGTGCCAGTAATGGTAATCCATCAAAATGAAAGCTTCTAAAATCTTGCATCTGGATACCATGTCTCCAGGCTGAAGACTGGGCGTGTTTGACATCAGGAACACAGGTACAGCTGTACCTGAAGCTGACAGCATGTTTCACCCGTTAGCTCAGTTACTAAAGGTGGCACTTCGTTCCTTAGGCTAGACTAATAAAACATCTTGCTGATAAAAGTAGATCACAAGTGGCAACAAAGCATGGAAATGATACCAATCAACAATCACAATTCAAGTAAACAAACAAAGAGAAATGACCCAAGTGTCAACGTGTTTCCCACGTATGTACAACTGGGAAAGACGTGACAGCTGGGAGAGGAGAGCCTGCAGGCTGTTCAGTGAAACTAATTTATTTGTTGTTGTTATTATGTTATTAGTTGGCAATGTAAATACTCACTGATTTTTCACACTTGCCATCTCTATACTGTACATAAGTTTAAAATATTAATGAATGAAAACATCGACTGCGTTTCTTCCACTACTGCAGACTGCTGGTTTCGCACCACGCTGCTTTGCATTCGCAGCAAACAAGAGCTACCAGGAACTGCTGTTGCTCCAGGGTCCTCTCCTGTCATGAATTCCTGCCAGCACATGGATATGCAAATTCGACATTGCATGTGTGCAGTGCAGGCTGAAGATACTGTGCTTCTATTCTCTGAGCTGTCGTGAAGCAGTAAAGACTCAGCTGGCAAGACGTGACAGGACCACGACTGCAGTGGGCAAATTAATTATCACGGTGTGCATCATATGATCGCTCACTACATAATTCTCAGGTTAATTTGTCCCCTGTTGAAAGCTAAAATTAGCTCTCGGGCGTCCTCTGTATTTTGGGAAGTCTAGTGGGAGATGAGTAGTTTTGAGGGATGACAAACTGAAGTGAATGGACAGTCCTGTGGTGAAGCTCCTCAGGCTGCTGTGTAGACAAATGGTCTTAATTGTCCCCAGTGGAATGTAAGGGCATGGGGTTAAAAAGGTCCCAGACAGTTTACCTCTGTTCTCTGCAAATCAGTCAAGAAAATCGGAACTTTCGAGGATCCTCATAACGACGACCTGTCTGTTGAGCCAGAGGAACAATATATCTGGAGATAACCCTGACGGCTTTTGCAAACTTAAGCCTGGGCTAACAGAGCTCAGTTTTGCTGCCGAACAGCGCGCTGAAAAGAGCTCAGACCTGATTAGCTGGTCTGATTAACACACTGCCGCTGCGTTTGAGACAGTGTGTAAAATTCTGTCTGGCTCGACTCATTATCAGCAGTGATCAGAGGCAGGTCCATCGTGGCCTTCTGTCAGAGCGGCTTAACCCCCCACGACACTCGGGATTAGACACAGCCTTGGCGCCGCTCCGCAGGCCACTTGTCCTGTCAGTTGGGGTTGCTGCACCCCTAAAACCGCAAACTCCCCCCACCCCCGCCACATAACCCCTCTTAGCCGGCGGGTCAGCGCATGCCCGTCATTACCCTTGTGGTTCTTGTTTGTGTTCCTGGACGTGGCTCACAAAGTGTCACTTCATGCAGAGGTGGCGCATGCTGTTAAAAACTACCCAGCTGTCATTCCTGACAGTCAGCGATGATTGAAAACAGATGTTTTGCTGCAGACCTGCTGCACACAGTACCTGACTTCAGACATAAGGTGCAATACTGGCTACAACAAAGAGGGGTTTGGTGAAAATACATTCTTGGGTCATAAATTGTGCATGCATGCTTGGTGGTTCATCTCTGCTCTTGTGGTACCCTAATCACTGCAAGGACACCGTGCCAGCAGTGGAAGACAATGACTGATCCTTTTTCTCTTTGCAGGTTAGGTAGGAAGGAACAATACTCCCTCCTAAGACTCCCTCCCTGTTCGTCTTTGCTCTGATCATGCTCAGATTTCTTGCAGGGAGTCATTGCACGCTCGGAGCCAGTGGTATCTGGCCGACCTTGGCTCTGAGGAGTAAAAGTGTAGCAGAGGCCGGGGCCCACAGAGAGAAATATGTGGGGACGAGCCAAATGTTGCAATACCTCAAAGAGACTCAGAGGGAGAGTTTACAGTACATTTACTCTCTATAATGACAAATGAGCTGCATTTATGTGGCTTTGTTCAACATGAATTGGTGGGTGGGTGCAGATATCCGGCACCCTGGCATTTTAGTGATGCTGATGTTGTTAGTAAATGCAGCATGCACCATGCTTAATTTATATCACTGAGCTGCTTGTCACATGCTGGCAAAGTACTTGTCCTGAAATGGGGTCTCTTCTCGTGTGATCCGTTTCCAAAGCGTCTTCCCATTAGTGTTCCCATCATAAGTTTCTTTCTCGCCTTCCTCCCAGGGGATATACTTATCGAGCGTGTTTTTGTAAAGCACGTAATCAAATCTACTTCAGGAAAAAAAACATCATAAAACTTTTTTGTTGTCGTCGTACGTGCTTTTTGGATGAAGCTCCAACTTGGCAAGATAAAACATGGAGGTAAATTGAGCAATAAAGGTCATCACCACACCATCAGGCAACATTTTGAGATTTTTGATAATGTCAGTCGTTCCCCATCACCACAACACAGTCTGCTGGTATGTAAAATATTGCTAGAAATAAAGTGAGTTACATATCCACACATTACTGGAGTGGAAATCACAACTTAACTCATAACGTCATCATGACACATTGCCAACAACAAGCAGTACTTGGTGTGTTACAAGACATTTAATATTTATATAAGATTTTCTCTCTAAATTTAAAGAAGAAAAACACTGAGTTATGAATTAAATAAAGACTTCTTCATTGGGACCGTGTTAGTGCGGTTTGATCCGTTTTGAGGGTGGAGTTTTGATAGAGAGAACTACCCAACATAACACACCCCACTCACACACTCAACAAAATACTGTACGGGAACTAAATCAAAAAATTGCACCGGAACACACTTTACCACACTGTTTCCATAATCTGTGCTCTCATGAGCGAATGGATTATCACAGCTCGGAGGTGACAGACCTGTCTGTCTGTGTGTCTGTGTGGTGCCCACAGCTGCAGACAACATGGCCGCTCAACCCTGCAGAGAAACCCTTGGCCCTAGCAAGTCACAGCTCATCACACACAGACACTGACACACAGGCGGAAGGAGGGAAGTCGGCGAGTGTGTGCGTGCGTTTGATCGGTCAGGCGGTTCAGTTTGTGCTAGTCAAAGCCCCCGGGCTGAGGTACTGCGAAAGAAAGAGAGGGGCGAGAGGATGGGTGGCGGTCCGGCCAACGGGATGTTATCTCATCTCCCCTGGGTGGGATCCAGGTCTTTGCAGGCCTGACGAGGAGAGGAGGAAATTAAACCACTCGCTTTTGTTGTGGGTTTAAGGATTGCAGAGAATGTGAGGGAGAGAATGGAGGGGTACCTTATATAGGAGTAAGTCAGTCTGTGTGTCTGTGTGTGTGAGTGTTTGTATAGCCATGCTGGGTGGAGAGGGGGGTCATCCACTTTTCAAAGTGGAGCGATATCATCTTCCCAACCTCCGCTTGACCTTGATAAATCTCCGCCTTTGTAACCCAAAGCTCCGGAGACATGTTGTGTCTCACCTCTAAAGCATGCACCGTTGCCCCCGACGTTGCCTTTCCTGTATGGTCGGCACTTTTACGTCTAAATGACAACGGTAGCCAGTTCTCTCTCCCACAGCAGAGCAATGAGCAAAGGTGACTGGTTTTGTTGCTTGTTTTTCCTCAAGGCAGAATAATTATACCCCCTAGGACGCCAAATGACAAACAGTTTGGTAAACTTGTTATTTTTGGGGGGGGGGGGGGTTCGTTTGAATTTTCTGCTGTTTACATTAGCAGGGAATGATTGCATCCCTCTTGACATCCTGAATCAGATTACACAAAATATGTCCTTCAATCATTTTTTCTGTGCTGCATTAAATTACCAGCAATCATGCTCACACCAAAGTCTGTCTCCTGACAGCATCTTGTATCTTCTTCCTCGACACGATAAATTCAAGACTCAGATCACACCACTCAGATCTCCTTCCAAAATCAATCTACATGTCAGGTCTTATAAACTGTCAGTGAACACTGATGGATCAGTTTCAGTAGATAAGGAAAAAATACGTCCAAAAAAAGATTCAACAAACACAACTAATTCCCTGCTAAGAAGACATTAGGTTCCAAACTTCTTTCTCTATATGACCATAGAATGACAAAAATCACACCCGAGCAAGAGAAACATACTCCTCCATTTGCAGCTTCTTGTATCACCATGTCATACTCGGTGAACAACCACCAAGGGGAGGGTTCTGTAACTACACATTAAGTACGTGGTACAGAACAAATCCAGCAATCTTGGACACATCTTGGCCAAGAATTAGACGGTGCAAATGCGACATTATCAAGTAACAAATCATCATGAGACAAATAACTATGGTTCATCCCGAGCTTCCTTGAGAAACACGTTCGCTTTGTAATTACGGCGACATAATTGGCATCCCGTTAAAAACTACGGGGAGCTGCAGGTGACTGCATCTAATCAATGATTTACGACTGCCAACCTCACGGCGTCAAGTCAGAGGGAAACATCAGAGATCGCTTCAAGGCTTCGTCTTCGGTCTCTGCTGGATAAAACCCAGGCGCCAACTTTTTTTTTTTCTTTCTTGTTTTTGCACTGGCTTCTCGGAAGTTTGTTGCACCTGACATGCTCGACGCGCCCTGCTGCAGCGCTGTTAACGATCCGTGCAATAAAGTAGTCGCGCTACACAAATGCTGTTTTTGAACATGCAGAGATGCACTGAGAGCATAAAAGAACGTAACAGCGCATTTCCCGACACATCCTACCTTTGTTGCCCGCACACCGAGTTGGAATGCGCCGATGCAAGGTTATTCCTGTCCGAATATATCTATATCTGCATTTATATAAAGTTTATTTCTACTCCTCTGAGGACTTCACGCACAGACAGCCATGCCTCCGGACAGTCTTCAGGTCCATGTCGCGCCTCCCCTGCACAGCCGCGCTCCAGCTCTCACACACAGCTTCCAGCACGGTTTCCTTCAACAGGCACCTACACGAAAAAAACCGAGCCCCCTCCAGCGGTGACATCATGAGTCGCCATGGCAACTCTGACTCCACCCCAGTCCGGAGCTGAACTTACCTGTCTGACTGGCTGAAATTTCATAACAAACTTTTTTGCGCCTTTCACAAACAAGAACGACAGCTCTTGTAAAACAGTGTATGAGCTGGAGTCTGTGGCTGATTAAATAAATAACCTGCACTGATATCGGAGCGAGTGTAAACACAAAGCACAGAAATCAGCTGCTCATCCTGCAGTGACAAACCATCCCTGACTGATTGTACCTATTCCCAGAGAAGGATTGACACAGCGTGAAAAAAGGAGTTTACTTTGCATGTAGGCAGGCTCTGTGGGCTGGTCTGGAAACAGCACACAAGAACCCTGTTGCACAATGCCTCACACTATTGCCTGGAGCTCCCCTGTGGCCTGGTGCCAGTCTCACCATTACTTCAATTGTTTTGGCTACAAAGCCAGCCTGCCCCTCCCTTTTGTTCCCCCCTGACCCAGAGCAAACAGACAGACAATGACCAGGTAGGTCAAATGTCCACCTCGCGACTCTCTCCGTGCCACCCTCCCCCATCAACTCAACTTTGCCTCAAAAGAGAAATTGAAAAAATGCTGAGGCACCAGGAGACTTCACAATCTGTTAAATCTCCCAAACAATGCACGCGTGGGAAATGTACACTTTATACATCATGCTGTAGTCAAGAATGCACAAACCGGTCTGAAGCCATGAGCAAGACCAGTTATGGTGATCAAAACAGGCTTTGAAGTGGAGGGACAATTTCAACTGTTTGCGGTTCACGTGTTTTCTACTGCTCCACAAAAACACCACCTCACTGTTTCACAGCAGCTGTGGGAGGGAAATGTGACAGGCAGATTTATAGAACCGGCTTCACATTCAACCTGCAGTGGAAAAAAAAGAAGGGAGGAACTCGTTTCGCAGTTTTTCACTGTTGCCTCAGTCTGCAAGGGAAAATAAAAATACCTGGACAGGAGCACTGAGATTTTCACACGTGATACTGTCAAATCTGTCAATACAGAAACCTGGTTGTTTATCTATATCTGCACTCCTGTACCTCCTTTTTTTCAGCATTTTTTGTTAAGAAATATTTGTGGCTCACTGGAGTTGAATTTCCAGATGTAAGATAGAGTTTTATCAGATTGAACTGAACTAAAAAATGACAATGATGATAAATACAGGTTGTCTTGAATTGACATTAAAGCTGCATTAGTAGATTTTTGGCAGCTGTGGGACGGTGGAACAAGCTCAAAACACAACATACAACATTTTATCACCTTATAAAACTGTTATGGGCTGAGGGAAACTGTAGGGTTGAGCGACAGGTCTCTCTGGGTTCATCACTGTGAGCAACAGGTTTTAAATAAATTGGTAATAAATTGATTAATGCAGCTTTAATATTAATTCGCTGTCATGTCTTGATTGAAGTAAACAACACAGTAGCTATATAATCCGGATCATCTGAACAACGTGAGCCCAACCAAACAACAATACTCCACATCCAGGCCTCTCTCAGCACACTGACCTGCTCCCGCAGCCTCTCCTGGTGGCCCATGATCGCTGAGGCATGATGGGGGTATTTCTGCTTGAGATGCTCCAGGAAGGCCTCCCTCTTCTTGTCCATGTCTGACGGCTGCATCGCCAGGATCTCTCGGGAGCCGCGGGCCCCCCCTAACGTGTGCCTCCGAGGGACAGTCCGGCTGCCTTTGGCGTCTCCTCTCGAAGCGGGCGTCCCATTTGGGGAGGCCTGTCGGCGGCTCACGTGCTCGGCGTCCTCTGGGGAGGTGACCTTCAGGTTGCTTTTGTTTTGTTCTGAGGGGGGACGCAGGGGACACAGGGAGACACGGGGTCAAAACACATGTGCGGTGCTGATGTTTTGACATCAACATCGAGTGCACGCACGCACGTTATGCTTCCATAGGTCAGGAAGAGGGCACGTCAGAACGAATTCAACCATCTGAGATGTAAACCTTTTCTAAAATCTTCTTCTAAAACCTTTTACTCCAACGTTTTTCAGGTGAGAATGCAAAGAAAAGAGAATGCTGACTCCATACACAAAAAAATGCTAATAATCCTCCAGAAGCAGCACTGACATAAACACTGTCTGATATGCAGTCAGCCCAGTTGATTACGTATTCATGCTGTTTTATATTTCAACAATAACAACACAATTTAATGTGACAGACACAATAGTGGTGATGAAAACTCTGAATTGAAACAGCTGTTCAGGCTTCTTTCCTTAAAAAAAGCCATAGACATCCATTATTGTAGGGACATGCAAGTGGGGAGACTTGGACACGATACCCTGAGCATCTGTTTGTACATCCAGAGCCTCGCAAAAATTCTGAGATTGAACAGAAACTGCCAGATGCAATAAAGTGAGAGGTAAGATTTCAACTCAAAAGATATTAAGGGGAGATGTCTTTTTCTATTTTTCGGTGGCTGCTGTGACAGATCGCTGCTCCCGCTGAGCACCATGGGTGTCTTGTTTTCCAGTTGCCGCAAGTGGATTCACGGCATTACAACAACAGTAGCACGACATTAAGCATGTTTCTGGTTAAAAGCACGCTTTATCAGAGGGCCCGTGTCATAATTTCCCCCCCTTTTATCCCACATGAGAACAACACAAAACATCTTTAAAAAATGGATATTTGAATTCAGAGCAGGAGGGAGATAAAGTAAACACAACCTCCTCCGGCATACGAACGTCTTTGCACTTTGTTATCTTGTCTTGAATCAAGTCAGGGCCCAAGGGAGTACAATTACAATCCGTCAGTATGAAAGGTGGCCCACAAGAGAAGAGAAGAGATGAGACGAGAAGGTGAGAATACGGATGGAGGAGAGCTGCTCGAGTGTGAAAACACCGGGGAAAGAAGCAATAAAGCAAGCTGATCTGCTGCCTTGTTTTCTAGATGGGCAGGTAGAGCTATAATGTGAACCTTTCAGAGGGTAATGGTGGAAAACAAAGGTCCTCTTATGGAGTTCAGCTCCTCAACAGTTGAAGAGAGGATATTTCAAGTGACTTGCCGCTATTTTGTAAGTGGTTTAATAGGGCCCGAAAGCTCGAAAGCACGAGCCCCATACAAAAAAGGAGCTGTGGTAGGTTTAACTGGTGCAAGAGCTTGGGAAAGGAAAAACACGTGTGCCACAAAATGTCACTCCACTAAATTCCTCTCTTTCAATCTACAGTGTCCGTCCATTTCATCGTCAAGAAAACTGCTTTGACCAGTTCAAACAAAGAGCAGGCATAAAACTGGCGAAATACCCAGGCCTGGTGCGTCATGATCAAACACCCACACCCCCACCCTGCTCCGGCTCAGAGCCGCGGCACGTCTCATGTACTCCTATTTTTAAACTCCCAAACACAGTTTCCCCGCTGCCAACCCAACTACGCTCGGCAGACAGAGCCGACGCAAACCTCCAAAGCATCTGAATTCATTTGCGGGTGGCCTGTCAGAGAGCTCGTTACCTTCCCCGAGTGAACAATCTTTGTCTTCATCTGCCATTTCTTCTTCCATCGCGCTGTGGGACCGAAGCACACAGTGACTGTGAAAGAGTGAGGCTGGGGGGCTGGGGGGGTATCAGCCTAACTGCTTGCTTGGAGATTCCAGACGTGGCTCACGTGGAAAAGGGGGCTTGAGATAGGCCCTGCCCCATAGCCCCAGGATAGACCGGTGGGGATTTAGAAAGTCAACTGCATTCCAGGACACATAGCCACTAGCCCCTCACCCTTAGGCTAAAATCTCCTCCGCTGCCATGGAGCGGCCATAGACTGAATGCAAATGTTTGCTTTTAAGGCAGAGAGTGTATAGAGCGAAGATACTGATGAGAAACACATTCTCTCCTCCTAAAACTAGACCTAACAGGTGCCAATCAAACTGCCTGACACACACACACACACACACGCATATACACAGTCTGTTCTTTATCAGGACTTTGTCTGCAAGCTGTCTCTTGTTTAACTCTCTGTCCCTGTTGAGGGGCCCGCCAGACCCTCGCATGCATCCAAATGTGTCATAACCTACTTGTGAGCCACATCCAAGCAGCTCCCAGCCACGGCAGCCAGCTAATATGTGATCGAGTTATCTGATCTGAAATGTTGTTTCCAATTAGGAGCCTCGCGAGAGAGACCGCAGTCTTTCTGTTAGCTCCTGCTCGCGGGTTTTTATGAACAACACCACTGTCCTGTTTGCCTGACAGTCAGCAAACACGCTCGCCGGCTTCATATATTGGGCAAACATGTCAGTATGCGCTTGTCTATAGCTCATATATATATGTGTGTGTGTTTTTTACTGAGAGGGAGGAGGGGGAAGGGTTGCAACTGTGCATGAGTTTACTTCTTTGCAGCTGCCAATGTAAGTGACCCAATCTAAATGTGCAGGAAGACGGCGCACAATTGATGTACCTCCACAGGAAAATGCGAGGGGATCAATGGCCCAGTTTGTGGGCCATGTAATTGAAAGTGGTGGGGCGAGCGCATGAACAAACACAATGCAGCAGCTGACGGGATAATGTCTAACACATGGAGACAAGTCTGACTTCCACCCACTTTGTGTCTGCTCTCACCCGCTCATATGTTTAGCCACAGTAGGCAGATGGTTAAAAAGGCCAAAACAAGACAGGGGTCGTGTCATTTAATCACACTGTGTGGAACTGAGTGAGCTGGTAGTCCTTACACTCCTCTGTAATATGCATCGTGAAGAAAAGTTCCCTTCTTGGTGCACAAACTTTACCTTAAGCTGCTTAATCTACTTCTTCGTCGAGTGAGTGATTTCCTATGTTTCCCAGGATGCCCCCACCCCACCCCGAGAGAACAGGCTCACACATGCTGCATTCGGTAATGGCTATGAGAGCAGATGGTGAGCTCAACAGCTATAACATAGTAAATATGGGATTTCTTCCTCCTCTTCTGATAAGATTTCACCCTGCATGATTACTGAAGGCACGCACAAATAGAGATTTCAGAAACAGGAACACACCTAACTTTAAACTTCAGCTGTATTTTCTGTTCTATAAACTTTACCCAGCCCTGAAGGTTCCTTGAAAATACCTGTAGTATGTCATACTGGCAGACATGTGACAAGTAAATGTGCCCAAAGTCACCAATAAAAATGTATGATCTTTGAGCCCAGTCATTTGGCACACGTACGGCTATCCTTAAATATTTCATATTGTTTCAGGGGAAATAACTTTTGACACACAGCGAACCAAAAACGTGATGTGTTATCAAGGTTATGACACTTTTTTCTTAAACACTTACATGAAATATTCCGCAATACATAACCGCCTGTGTGTGAAATATGAAACGCTGCTTATTTCTACATAGAATTGTCGCTGGGAGTGTTCTGTCCTGACAGTGACACATGCATCGTCCCAACCAAACAGCCAACCACCAGGTCAGTCCATGCCGAGTCAAACTCATAATTAAAGCCGTTTCTCCAAACCAACAATTACATCCTGTGGTCTGAACAACCTGCCTCGCTGCACTTTTACTGTCAGTGTTCCAGCCCCCCCGCCCCCCAAAAAGAAAGAAAGAAGTGACCTCCTTTTTTCATACTGTCAGAGGAGGAATCTGCAAGTGAACGGCGTCTCGCTCCACTAGCTCAAGAATGTCGCTCTCTCTTTCACAACCGCCAGTGTTGAGTAAATGACGGTCCGCTCATCTGAAGGACATCGTGAAAACAGCCGGGTCTTACGAGGAGCATGCTGCTCGCAGTCACTTTCAGCCAGTCGCTTATTTATGGAGGAATGTATCCCTGCGCACGCTCCCACTCTCCCCTACTATTACTGTCCCATAACTATGCGGTTCGATACAAAGCCCTGTTGTGTGCGGTGAAAGCAAGGCTGGCATGGTGATACCCCAGGGCCATGAATACTGATACAGCACTGGGCCGCTCTTGACTATCTGACAGTATTTTTATATGTAAAAGTTATCCGAGCCGCAGTATCGCAGTTCATGTGGAACTGAGCCTGGTGTAATATGATTAGAACAAATTAAGCTTCTGATATACTGCAATAATATCCACTTAAACAAGGCATTTAGACCGTTACCGAGACTTACAATCTTGTTTGAAAAAAGAGCGCTGCCACTGGAGAGACATTATCATGACTCCATCTCAGGGTTTTAACAACACTCGCTACAGGAAGACAATGTTGGTCCATCTGTTGGTCCCCCGCTTTGGTCCAGGTTAAAGTATTTCACCAAGTATAAGATGGATTTCCGTATGTTTCACTTATTTGGTGAAACATCTCAGCATCTACTGGGTAGATATTTTTATTCTTCAGACATTGTTCTTATGACAATGAACGCATAATGACATTTGTGATCACTTTAAATTATTTCTCGCACCAATTTTAGTTCTGCATTTCCAGTTTTGAAAGGTCTTGGCAACAACTGGACGGACTGTAGAGGTGGAAACCACAAACAAACCCACAACCACTGCAACGTTCCGTATTTCCAGTTCAACAATGCTAGCATGCTAATACACTAATAATACACTCTAAGCATCATCGCGTTAGCATTTAGCACAAAGCACTCCATGCACAAGCCTCAAAGAGCTGCGGATGTGAACGCTTGTTTAACTAGAACCACCTAATATAAAAATACAAAACTTCTAATTAAATTTTTTTCAGAAAACGGCTTTAAATAAGTTAGTTCAAAACTGAAGACTCAAACCTACAGTGATGCCTTGTAAAAATGTAATTAAAAAACAGTGGCCGTGTTTTCTCACACCTCTGCATCTGGTGCCTGAAGGACCTTTGTTTCCCAATCAGTCATCTGTTCCCATGCCAGGCCCAGACCACCTGATTCCATGCTCTCCACTCATTTCCTTCCACCCACAGCCAGTACTGCGCTCTGACCCTGCCAACCTGCAGCAGAAGGCTAATGTGTGGAGGCATGTCTGCGGAGGTGACGAGCTCAAATCCCACAAGAAGAAAAAAGAAAGAAAAAAGACGACTTCTCGCTGATTGCTGATCCGACGGATTAGCTCCTTCCGTCTACGTAAATCACACTCGAGTTACAAAATGCCTCCACAATGCAGCCGGGCCACATTTTTTCACTCCACATGCCACATATGCGAACAAACGCAGACATTCATGCACCGATACTCACATGCAGGAAATATCTGACTTCCTATCTGGGTGTCTGGTTTACTCTTTGCCTGTTCAAGTCATGAAAACTGCAATTTTCAAGTCACTGAATTTTGCACACAATGGGAAAAACATGCCAGGGAGAAAAGAGAAACCTCTCATAAATAGTGGAATTTTACTTCAAGTTTAGCCTGAGGCTCACTGCCAAAGAAAATGGTCCACTTATGAGTCCACCAATCAGAGAGGTATTTGTGAATGAGGTGAACTTTACCCCCAGGTCCTTCCCTCCGATCGTCTGTGGACGAGTGCAGCTTGGTTTTGATTTGGAAGGTTGATTATAGGAGTTTCAGGTCAGGATGTCACAATATGGGGAGAACAACTGGCTGTTATGATCCCGTTTTTTATTTGTTTTTTTTTTTTTAACTTTTGCTGTGTTAGAACAGAACCAGACCTAATGAGTTCAATATGACTTTGAGTTTTCAGATAATTCAGTAATTCTTGAAGTTTTAAGATTGTACCTTTGTTACCCCCTCACACTCTTCCTTATGATCGAACCCCTTGCTTCTCCTCTATCTGTGTGCATGTAAAAAAGTTTGCTATGCCTGTATGTGCTGAGAGCAGTCACCCGTAGCTGTGGTGTCCATTCGGGACACTGGCGCTGTCACAGCGTGCACCGCTGCAAAACAAATAACAGTGTTTCCCAAGTGTCTCCTTCGTCCTGTCCACTCCTTCAGGAATAAAATAAACACCACACATGAATTACACATATGAAGGTGACAAATAAAATCTTATTAGTGGTTTAAAAAAGTCACCGGGATTCCAGATGTCAGATTTCTCTCCTGAAGTTTGACTCCTCAGCACATGACGAGATTTTCCTCGACTACTTGTGGTTTTTTTTTTCTGTGTCTCAGTCTCTTTTTCCCACCTCACTCACCTAATGATGCATACACAAACTGACTGCAATGCACCGATCAATTAAGATATATGTGTATCTGTGCGAACGCTGATCTGCGTGTGCCTGAAGTCAGACAGCCTGCCCAGACTTTAAGCTCTGATGAAGCCTTATAAACAGACAGGGCTGCCAACCTGACAGGCGTGTGGCCAAAAGATATGAGTTACAGACATGTGGTCAGTATGTGTGTGTGTGTGTGTGTGTGTGTGTGTGTGTGTTAGCGCTGGCAGAGGCAGCAGTGATGGAGATAGTCGGTTTGATAAGAAAACAGCCGTGGAAGGGCAGAGAATGTGACAGCTTAACGATGCATAATAAAGGTTAAATACATATCTATCCCACAGGAGACTCCCAGCACGTTCAAGTCCGTCTCTTTCCTATAGCTGGACTCAGTGAGGCATGCTAAATTGATTTTACTGCTCCTTTACCTCCAAGTGGAATTGCTTATCCTGAGCGGGTGAGACTTGTAGATCGTTAACTCAAGTGCAAGGTTAATACCCTTCCTAGTAGTGGACTACAACTTCAATATAGTTTAAGTCTTCGGACAAGACTGTAAAAAGTGAATAACACTCAAATCCGGGGGAGAAAAAAAAAAATCACAACTCGTGTGTCTGCAAATCAATTATTCTGTTCCCACTCTTCTCAGTCTCCTCTCCTCTCCTTACACCTATTCTTTCTCCAGCTGTTGCACAACTCACAAAGCAAACAAGCAGAGGGGAGTCAAACAAGTACTGCTGGCAGACCAGGGCCTGTTAGTGCTGCTGCTTCCCTCTAAGACAGCCAGAGGACAAGTCAAACAAACAGCTCTGTTTATTGGCCCGCCCAGCTCATCGGCACACCGCGGTCCGTCCGCTATCCCACTCTCTGACACACATCAGCACCCGCTCACGTCAGAGCATCTACATTGCCTTCTCTCCACACCCGGACATGCTGTTGCTGCTTTCTGGGATGTTGCATTTCCCCACACCAGGGGGTGCTGTTGAACATGCTCCGGGCAGGTTGTGCAATGACCAAAAGGAAATGATATGTGAGCGTGAGCGTGTGAAAGACAAAATAAGATGGTATTTATGTGCGCCTCCTCAATCGTTCACAAGGAAATAGGCTGTAGAATATTCCCTCTGTCATTTATTAACTGAGACACTAAGTGCTGCTTAATGAACCGCTGTGTTTGTTAGTGGGACTGTGTGCGCAATTACGTGTGTACGCGCACAAATGCACGTGTTTGCCAGTAAACCCCCCTGCAGAGCACACACTTCATTAACTCCTGGCGAGAGTAGGTGTAAGTCAACCTAGCCACCGGCTCAGATGTCCGCCGGTCTCCCGTGACAACCGTCTCTGGGCCAACGGTGGGGCTGGTGGCGTCCTGAGGGGCGAGGGATGGAGAGATGCTGGGAACAGCTGCAAGCTGGGAGCAAGACATACACCCGTGAGTGAAAGAGGAGAAATTCTGAGAGAAGTTTTTCTGCGGAAACTGTCTCACGCTGGGGCTGACCCCTGCAACCTTCCAAGGACCAGAATCTCCCGAGGAGATCCAGCCTGAACTCTCTCCCCGGATGAAAGATAACAGCGCACTCACTGGGCAAGAAAATGTTTCAGTGCTGTTAATCTAATCGCACCAAATCCCCAGCGTGAATGACTCATCTGTTTAACAGCCTACAAAGTGTGACGATGACGTGAAAATTCATAACCCTCCTGCCAATTCAATATCTGAGTTTCAATACCAAAATGATACTTATTTTTGCCAGTGACTTGCATGAAACTTATATGAAATTTAGTCTACCCTCACTGATAAAATGGTGGGGATTTATGTAAAGAAAGAACTGTATCTCAGTGACATGATATACAACCGAACTGGACAAACTGTATGTGTGCTGCTGCATGCTTGCGGCAATGTGGTGATGTGGTGGTTTCACTGTGGACATCAGATCTGCCGACGGCAGTTTTGCTGCAGACTGTCTGTCAGCCTGTAGAACGTTGCCTAAGTGTTGCAACAGGAAACGCATGAAGTGGGACACAAACACCCCAGGCCTCCCTCGAACTGTGGGCTTGTTTATAAGATGCCTCTTATCTGCTTTAGCAAAAACGAGTGCGCATAGTGGCAACGGCCTCTTATCAACGTGCTTGATAACGACGCACCTGTACATACAGTATAAGAACGCACGGGCATATACACATAGGCAGAGAATAAATGCTGTAGCTTATTTGGCATCAACAGGAAGCACCTGCTCTTCCTCTCTGGTGATAATTAGATGGGATAAGACACGTTTAAAGACAGCTGCCGATGTGTCCAAAGCAAATTAAAGCCACTTGAGCCCCCCCTCGCTGCAACGAGTTAACTATGCATCAAGGCTGCACACGCTTTCCATTTAAATATGTCCTTCAACACGCCACTCTCTCACAAGTTTATTAAAAAATGACTGCGCTGCAACTGACTCCCTCCGTCGTGATAAGCAGCTTAGCACCTAGACTTTTCCAGCCAGTCAATCATGTCTTCCTCACTTTACCCTCTGCACTGCACATCTCTCGCTCTCCCTCCCCCCCGGGCGTGTGGTAGCACAATGTAACCAGTGTAAACCTAAAGCTCATCACTGGAATACAATGTTGAAAGTTAAATGCATCACAAATAAAAAAAAAAAATTTATTTATTTATTATTCTGGATAAAGCCAAGTGTCTACATCTGTGTGTCTACATCAGAGCTGATGAAGTTCCTGCTTTGGAGGGGGAGCGCTGCTGGAGCTGATAAGCGATGCAGGTGGTGGAGGGATGTGAGATAGGCCATGGAGTTGAGGAGAAACCTCTGAGAAGCGTGGGAAGACTAGTGTTTATGTCTGCCAAAACTTGTGTGTGTCATCCACGTGTCTATGGCTGTGTGTCCCTGTCCATGTGCACGGACTGTCTGTTTGTGAGTCAATGGGTGGAATGTGTCCAAGCTTTAGGCTCTGTGGAGCAGAAGGGGCTGGGCCTGGGAGGTTTGTGAATATGGTCCAGCTGAGCCAGACCCATTCAGAGGGAGGGCCAAAATGCCTTAAGGCATACAATGTGCATAAACTACAATTCTATGGGCTAAGTAAATTCCCCCCCCCAAAGCCCTTTGTAAAAATGTGAAGCTGTAGCTGTCTGGTTGAAACGCACAGAATATAGGGTATGTGCATATTCTCAAGAGGTGCAAGAGGAGATTTCTTAGAGGAATGACAAGAATGCAGGTGACCAACTCTGAAGGGAAGTAAGAGAGCAAAACAACACACGCTTTATTATAGTGCGGTTGCAGCAACGGAAATGTTGCAGCTTTCCCATGGGGGAAGAGGAGAAAAAGTGAGCACCCGCAAAGTTTAATGGTTTCACCACAGAGAGGCCATAATGCACAGACAGGCTGGGGTCAGGTCCCGGGGTAAAGGGATGGGAAAGGGGTTTCTCAGTGAGAACAACACTTTTACTGCGTGAAATATTGCCTCCTCGTGTTATTGTGCTCGTATCAACAACGGTTTTAAAGGAATTTGTAAATCTTAAACCTAATAAAATGCTTAATTAAATGACTCAACTTCTCCCTTTTGCAACACAGATGGATAATTAAACAGTCATTTCAAATGAAATAGATAAAATATTTAGGGAAAGGAATGCAATGGTAATTATTATGGATCTATGTGATGTCACAGCTGCTCTAACAGTGGATCAGTATGATGTGTTACTGATAGTAATGAACCCACTCACCTCACTCACCAGTTCCCTTCAGCTCAAATCAGCATTTCAGCATCTTTTAGCTCATTGTTTTTAGTTTTTTTTATTTCCAGGAACTTAGCTGTTTTGGAATCACATCACTATCTCATAGCATAGTTTCCAGACACAGCAAGGGGCTGTTGACTGGAGAAAAAAAACAAGCTTAACTAAACCAACTGTACGCTCCCAGCTCTCAGCAGCAAACGGCAGAGAGAGAGAAAGCTAGTGGACACAATGGAACATTAAGCAGCTACAGAGACAAATATTTTTCCTAATAGCAGTCGGTGACGGCAAAAAAGGAGAGAAACTATCGGACTCGCATTTGCCGAGTGGAAGTCTGTCTCCCTGCTCACTCATGCTTGCTTTCTCCAAATAAAGGCTATTAACAGTTTAAATTGCATGTAGAGAACTGATGAAAGAAGAAGTGCCTGTCAGAGTGCTTACAGTCAAGATGAATTTAAAAAGTCCCACTGGCATGACCTCCCTGGTTTGAAACGGTTGCATTAACACTGCATGGCCCGTACCAAACCCAGGAAAGCAGAAACCGGTCTATTCTTGTGGACAGGCACAAAGCAGTTCCTTCATGTGCTATTAGGTTCGTTAAATGCAAATTCCCTTTGGGCTAAATTTACTCTCCTCCCTGGGAGAGTCAGCTCTGCTTACCCTCCTGCTCCGCAGGCACAGGTCTGAAATATATTTGTCACCAGTCTAAAAATAACCTGAGGAAAAAGCACACAAGACACAAAGGCTCCATGATTTGAGAGGAGGAAAAGACATTTTCAGGGATCCTATATTTCACCCTCAGGAGCTGGCCAGACCCTTCCGGGCCAGAGTCCTCTGATTGGTTATTAATGACATCATCCCCAGGGCCAGCCCCCTCCTCCCAGCCCGACGATGTCATCAGTGCTGAAGCATCTCAGTGATGTAATGCAGGGAGGGCCATGACAAGCACCCAAGAAGTACCCCTTTTTTCTTCCTCTGCCTTCCTCTCTTCCCTCCTCCAGTTTTGCTTTTTCCCCGTTCCCCTCTCATCTCCCTCTTTTCATTTCACCCTTTCTGCTCGTCAGCTGTGTGCGGATAAAAAACCCACCTGTTTATTAGTGCTCAAACGCAGGGCGACGAGATACGCAGTTAAGCCCAGAGCTATTAACAGCACTTAAATGGCTCCTAAAAAGACGAGGAGAAATGACGAAAGGAGAGCATTTACATTTCCTAATTTCCGCCTGTGTCCTGCAGCTGTAATTAAAAAATGGATCGCAGATCATGCCCCCCCCCGCCCCCCACCACCACAAGGTTTGAGCAAAGGCATGAAAATCCAGGTGGGGATGACGTCATTAAATTCTTGTTCTAACGGCTCGGGATAAAGAGCACAACACTATTCTACAGACACAGGCAGAGTGTAACGGGATAACCTTCACTACGGATACGACCTCTAAGTCATCAAAAAGTGGCGCACACTAAGCACATGCAAATGTGTAGTCAAAACATCTGTGGTGCTGTGTCCATTCGTTGCCATTTGATTTACTCGGACCATTTCATCTTTTTTGGCTCGGCCTTCACATCTGTTTTTTAATCACAGTTTGTGTGTGTGTGTGTGTGTGTGTGCGCACACTCACATACGTGTCCTGGGCAAACATCCAGAGCTCAAGCGGATTAGTGAAGGGACTCTACCCTGATCAAAGCAGCACAGAATCCAGCTTACTGGGACGTACTGTGTAACACATAACCCCCTTGGAAATGATACTGTACATGCTGCAAAAACCCCAAGACCACCAACTGCAATGCAGCACAGACTCTTAAAAGGGAACCGTTAAGGATTTTTTTTGTATGTCTTTCCTATCGTCTAGACAAACGCTGGTGAGGGAAAATGCTCTCGCTCTCGCTCTCTCTCTTGAAGCTGAAAATCAGGGAACAGACAATCGAACTAAATGCTGTTTTCCAGTGTGAAGTATGCAACTGCTCCATAGAGACTGTACTGCTTAATAGTCCAAAGAGAATGTTTGGGTTGTTTCTGGAAAAAAAACACACACAGAGAGAACAAGTAGAAATTTTCCCTTGGTGATTGGGATACATTTTTGGTTCAGGGTTAACAACAACACAAAAACAAAACGAAGCCCAGTACGGCAGAATAAAAAGTAAAATTCAGACATTCTCCGGATCCGCAAAGACCGAACTCAATCATTTGCACATGTGAGTCAAACAGAGCAAAAATAATGTATGTAACACAGTGGGTTTACAAAATTAACACAGTAATTGGGGAGACAGCTATCCCTCTGAGTTGTGTAACAATTACTGGCCGACCCTAACTGGGGCCCGCTGATACCAAGTAAGACATGCATTATGGATGCATTCCCCAGTAAATCCAGATTGAGATAGTGACTGTAATTAAGTCATTGTCCAGCTCCACAGAGAGTCCTCCATCAAACTGTCTGAGCTTGACTGAGAGACCAAATGGGATGTGTCTGAGTCTTTTAATCTAATAATAAAAGGCCTCCACAACCAAGGAAGCCTTGAACGAGGGTAACATGAACTGGCACCTTAAGATGTGAACACTCTTCCTTTTGAAAGGCTCGATGCTTGAGCGGGAGCCGACCGGTTACACAGACGACGAGCCACATTTCTACACAGCTGCACGTGCACGCATACACAGATAGCTGATACAGTACCCCGTTCCTTCCCCCGGCTTCATTATGTGCGTAGTGAGATGGTTATTTTGCAATGCCTCTGTGGCTGACCACTGTCATCCACCACCTAATGGCTTTAGCATGTGCCTTGCAGCCCATTGGCTCCAGCGGTCTCAGATCTTGGAAAGCTGAAATGAAGCGGGGCATTGTTGTGCTGCTGCCGGGGAGGATACACGCTCTTGTGAAAGGAAAACCTGATGGGAAGGAAACGTCGAAACAAAGTGCTAAGAAAAGGTGATAAAGGGCACAAGGGAAGGAACTGTATGTGTATGTGTGTGTTGAGGGGCTCTTTCCCCTCTTCCTGCCATTATGAAGACTAATGGAAATGTTCAGAACTTCTTGGAATGTTCTGCGGCCTTGAATTTTAGGTAGAAGCAGGATGGGATCTTGGGGGGAATGGAAAATCCAAGGAAACCAATTACTAGACATAGTTTTCCCCTATTTTATGGGGAATGTAATGATAGACTGGTAAACCATATGACTGCTCCATAATATAGATATTATCTGTAAAGATAAGCTTTAAAATATAGAGTTTCTCTTTATGCCTTGTGAAGGAGCTTTTAGGCTAAAAAAAAAAAAAGATCTCAAAAGAGAAACCCCATCACTGCTGGGCAAGCTAAAATGGAAAATACTTAGGAACTATTATGATTTTCAGCTATAAAGAGTGCTGAAATATTTTCACACTGGAGACATATTTAGCCTTTATTAACGTTGGAAAGGCCATGGAAACCCATTCAGGATAGTGGGGTGGGGCAGAAAGGTAAAAGACTTGCTCCAGCATTGAAAATGTCAGGTTTTACAAGATGGCTTTCATTGCTCTGATGGGAGCAGGAGGTAGAAAAGCTCAGTCTGGGCCAGAGAAGCTACAGGTGAAGAAAGATAAAATAAAAAAAAGAACAACATCCCATTACTTAGTACTGTAACTGAATAGTTTCTTATTCAAAGAGACATACGTCCTGCAATACTGCAAAGCCAATGAAAAGACCAAAACCAACAATGAACTGATTCCACTGATAAGTGTGGCCTTTATAGCCAGAGCCTATATAGGTGTTGTTTAGTCACCGACTTAGACCGAGTAAAGAAAATCAAACCGCTCAACAGATAATTCCAAGTATTAGAAATATTAAAAGTTTGGTTTCACAGAAGGTCACAAAACCATAATTGTCTGCACAAAATTGCATGTGGAAATCCAAGAAGCAGTTTTCCTGAAATTTCATCCCTAACCGCAAATGTCAACCTGCTGGTGCCACTGCAGAAATAGTCATTGCCAAAGTCATTAGGATTCATCCTTTGGCCATCACAGATAAACTCTCAAAATGAGACTAAAAACTAAATAAAAAACAACCTACGTCATAGTGTCACAGGGATTCAGCCTCTGGGGAAGAAGATTATCTTTACAAAACTTCAGACCAATCCATTAAAGAGTTGTTGAGCCACCGAATGCTGAGTCCATCACGTGTGACAAAAATCTGTCCCCAGCTGCAATATGGATTTGGAGTTAAGAAGTCTCACGCTTGTATAATCCTACTACTACTTAAATAAAGACTTCAGAGTACACAGGCTTGATTCTGTGCCTTCACGTATCCATACACAGTGCAAATATAGCAGCTCTCTGTGTTACTACATTTAGCACGAAACGGTTTTATTTTGATACTCATTAAACTGCTCTGCTGGGCCTCTTTCCAGCGTTTACATGGTCCCGTCTATTTATCAGTCAGAGCAGGAAGGACTTCTCCAAACAGACGGCGTGGAGATAGAAGGCAGGTTTCCTCAAAACTTCCAACACGGGCGCTCAGGTGGCTGCTGTTCCTAGAATAGCCCGGCTTAACACGGGATTTGCGGAATATTTTCAGAAATGGTAGTTGTGGCTAAATGAGAGTGAATTGAGTTTGTCAGGCGGAGGGGTAATTATGAAATCGTGCCACGATAAAGAATCATTAGCATGCGATCAATTCGGTCGATAGAGAACATAAAAAAAAGCCTGCATCTGAGCAAAGAGGGCGAGACATGGCAGGCAGGTTGTTCAACAGGGCTCAGGACAGAAGTTTCACCCATAATTATTGGGATTAGACAGCTTTAATACTCAAATTTAGACTTTTGGGGACAGAAAACCTTGATTGCTTTATAAAGACGAGTGAGAACAACGTGAGCAAATACAGTTTTACAGGCATTTGTAGGCTGCTAATTAGAAGCAAATTATAAATATCAGTGCTCTTTTTTGGCATTCAATCTTCCCTCTGCCATCAATCCCACCTCATTTCTTCATCTAGATTGATCTGCTCAGGGGGCAGAGATGGTTGTATGCTGATAAAACAGCACTCCTTTCTATGTGTACACAAAGCACGTCTGTCACCAGACAAAAAGAGCCCTGGTGTGTTCTCGTGCCTTATAGGAGGCACCGTGTCAAGCCACATGCCTTAGAGGAGTGGACGGACAGGGAGAGGCGGAGGGATGTTTACACTGGGGGGGCTTAATAGCAACTGAAGAGTGTCAGTGGCAGTTTGAGCTTGTGGGTGGAGAAAATTTGTCTTAACCCCCTTCTCATCACCGCCAAAGAAAGAGGAGATGGTCAAACAAATGACTTCACTGGAAAGGTGGAGCCACTGAAGTATGTGGCGCCTACGAACATCAAGAGAGTAAAGAGCAGAAAAAGATGAGATATGAGATATCTAAATAGGGATGTTTTACAGGAATGGGAATGGGAAAACTTATATCCTGGAAATATAAAAGTAACTATTTGTTCTACAGTTGTTACCCATTTCCTGATTAACCTACAGTGATTTCCCAACATCTCTGCAGACCCACACAAAAATCTAATTTTACATCTTGGCAAATTTTACATTAGCCCCGCCAGCATCCGACAGGAAGATAGGAAGCATGATTTCCTTCTGTGGATAATCCACGTCGCTGCAATGCCCACAGCTACGACTGCAGCACAACTCTGACATTTCACATAATCCTCTACCATTGCCCAACGGCGCAACCATAAAAGAAAAATGACATCAAGGAAACAGTCTCACTTTTTGAGGGACTCTACAGGACAAACAGGATATGTTTTTGTGTCTCATGATTTTTATTTGTGGCTAACTTTGTTCTTCTTCTTATTTTCATTTCTTCTGGTGGTTACAAAAATTATGAATATCAAATAAAAAAGGCCTCGGGAAGGGGGGTAATAAAAGTGAGAAGACTGACACTTTTGAGTCATTATGAGCTGACCTACAAATAACTGCCTTATTAAAGCATTTTCTGCTGGTATGTCACAATTGTCCATACAAGTCATTATAATGTTGCCGTTGATAGAAAGCAATTTCACTTGCAACCAAAAGGAACGCAAAACGTCCATGTGTGCATAGAAATGGCTTATCATCTGCTCCTTTAAAACGGTGGTGAGATAAGGTGTCACATACTGTACTTTCTTACCTCCACCAAAGAAAGAAAAGGCTTTCAAAGACCAAGACTTTCATCTGTTCCTCAGAAAATTACTTGGCTCAAAATGAGGTCAATTTACAAGGGGTAGAAGACTATTAGTGAGCTACAGATTTTGGCAGATTGTACCATGCTATCAACTTTATGTGACTCAGGTTGTTTTGGCCATGAGAAGAGCTTCTGGAATGAGCTGCTGAAAAGATAGAAAATCTTCCTGGAGGATGAGATCAGCTATTTGCAGCTAATTGGGAATGTAATTTGCCCCAGGCAAAATCTGAAAATTTGCAGAAGAAAAATGTTAAAATGACACGAGCAGCGGGCACTTCACTGTCCCCGACCCTGTGGAGGAAGTCAGGATTTACAGAAACCTTAAAACCACGAAGTACCTGAGGATGAGCTCCGGTGGGATCATTAAAATGAACAATGGTTTCTTTCTAAAGGGTCACTTCACCCAAATTGGAGAAGGAAACAGAAAACACTGAGCTTGAAAGTTCATTACTGAACAAATTCTGAGCACAAGTCCAGCTTCTGGAAATCTCATGGCCTGTGTGATTTGGGTGAACTGAGTTTTTGTCACTTTTTCAACACAGTACTGAAACAGTATTAAAAGATGTTTCAAGTCAAGAGTAAAAGCAAAAAATACAAACAACATCTTGTCCGTCTGTGTATCTATCTCTATCATTTTTTGCAGAGCTTCATGAAGGAGGAATCTTTTATCATTTCCATAATTCAACCAACAAGGGGAGCTGAAATGAAAGCTCTGTAACGAGGTTTGATCAAACCTCGAAGCTCAATGAGACGTAACGTGAGCTGGCTCTGGGCCCAGTGAGGTATGACAGTCTGGACAGCTCACTGGAGAAACACCTGGTCAGACTTCAACCCCCTCCCACCCCCCGGCCTCAGTGCTGCCTGGACACATGCCACTGGCCCAGGTGTGTTTCCACGGAGCTCAATGTCCCGTGGCAGCCATCAAAGTCCGTAGCCTAAGATCTGCAGCAGCTAATACATACGGCATGGCTTGGGTTAGTTGGTCTCCTGCTCAAATCCAGATACGATCTGTTATGTCTGGATACGGATGCAACAGAGTATTCCTGCCAGGTAATCAGGCGGTCAAGACGTAACCTTAGCGTTCATAATGATATCAGACAAATGGAGGCACATGGTCAGGAGCTACTGTGTGCCTTTGCTTGTAAAAACACTGCCAAAATCGCCGCGCCTCATATGCTAGCACTTAGACAAATAGCTTGGCTGAGTGAAGCTGGCAGTCAAAGCGCTGCCTTACAGTTAATAACAGTTTCCTCTGGTCCTGTGAGAAACTGACAACTCGCTACATCAGCACAGCGCCGACAAAACGCGTGAGAGACGGGCTAAGGGTCTGTCAGGGGGCCGGAACGGGCGATGAAGGATGAGGTTCGGGGGCTCTGGATGGGGTGCAAGGGTGCAAGCTCATTTGTCTTTCTGACGAGGGGCTCCTTTCTGACCAGTTTACCTTCCCTCCTAGTGGGGGAAACGAAGTTGAGACATTTACTCATTGCTGAAAGACACAACACATCGTATCCATCACTGAACATCTGAGTGGTAGAAAAAAACAAAGGGATTCAGAAACTTTCAGCACCAGACTTACTCTGGTATTTAATGCAAAATAAAAGAAAAAGGCTACAGGTGTGCTCCCTTAAAGAACTTACTCACTTACTTTCCAGTAACAAAATTATGAAATCGGGCTTTTAACAAGTTATCACACACATTTATCCTTTATTACTCATTTATCTGGAGTTTTAACAAATTTCGTGGTGATAAAAAATACATTTGAAAACATGTGAATAGCTGTAAAATTAACTTGACTTTCTTTCCGTTTGCCTGTGCTCGGGCAGAGCAGCTTTCTCCAGCTGCAAATCCACTCAAGAGTGGAAAACAGCTAAAGCAATTCCAGCAGCGCAGCGGAGAGCTCCAGACAGGAAAATATACTTGTAAAGACAGTAAAATACTTAAAATGCTGTTTTATTTGCAGTGTAGTGACAAACTGGTGAAATAGTAGGCACTTACAGGCACAGTGCTCAGATAAAACGAGAGAGCTTTTACTACAGTTTACTTCTCAGCCTAGTTAAAGGATGGATGTGATGTACGAGTATGGCAGCATCTTTGAAGCTGCACAGTGACACCGACTTTCACTTTGAGAGGGGGAGTGCAGTATCTCCCCGATGGGAAAATTCAGCAATCCATTTGATCCAGTTAGCAAACAGCACCATAAATGGCCAAATCTACAGTAAATCTGATCCCCAACCAGCTGCTTTCATGTACACATGTCATTCCTCCGAGATCCAGAAAGACAGATCTGATTCAGGAGCAGCAAAAAAAAAAAAAAAGAAGAGAGTTCCGTCTGAGACATTTAATCTAGGTTTTGTGAAAGTGACTGTGCTGTTTTCAAGTTCATGCGCTCATGGTCTGACCCCTCAGCGCTCGTCTCTCCCCTCCATCAGCTTAATTAGACACAGCCACACACACATTAGATGGTCCCCCCCTTTTTTTTTTTTGCTTCACGCGCTGAATAGCTGGCTGCAGTTCAAGCCACCACAAAAAAAAAACAGCTATGCAAAACAAGCAGCTTTCAGAGCCAGGGGGAACCATCAGCAACCAGCACACACATACTATTATTACATTCATACACTTAAAAGAAAAAAACCTTTGGAACCTAAAACAACATTGCATACGGTAATAACATGCCACTTCTCAAGTCATGCAGGGATATTTGCCGTAATACATCCACCGAGGGAAGAGGCGACGGAGGAAATGGGTGTTGTTTGTGCTCACATGTATATGACTGAGCATCTGCGCATAACTGTGTGTGAGAGAGTGTGTGTGTACTTGTAAGATATGCAGCTACTCACCTTTCTTTTCTAGGTCTCTCTGCGATACTGTACGTCCTGACAGAAAAAAACAAAGTCTTGGACACAACCAGAGAGTGACACAAACTAACCAACACACACCGTCGCAGTCCCAAAAGTTTTTGCTCTCTCCCGGCAGATCTGCACACTTCCCCTTGCTCCCCTCCCTCTCTCTCTCTCCCTCTCTCTCTCTGTGTCTCTCTCTCTCTCTTACTTCAGCACTTCCTGGGCTGCTGTTTATGCTCCAATCAGGCCATCCAAGAAACCACCGCTGCCCCTCAGCCCCCACCTCTCTCTCAGCCAACAGCCATTGTTTGGCAGGGACATGTCACATGTATATGTGTGTTTGTGTGTGTGTGTGTGTGTGTGTGTGTATGTGTTCCCCTCTTGACTGAGGTTTTTTAACCTCCTGCCACTACCCCGGGGTCTGGCTCTCCTCAATGGGAAGAAGAACGCGGAGGCACACTACAAGCTGAGGGAGCGACGGTAGAGGGAGGATGGGAGCGAGGCTGGCGGGGTGAAGAGAAACACATGGAACGGGCTTCCTGCTTAAATGTATTCCTGAGACTGATACACATTTTCAGGCATGGGGAAAAGGAGAGGGGGGGGTGCAGCAGCGTTGAGTAAGCGTTGGGGGTGTGTCTGGAACTTTCTCTCCAAATCCAACAGCTTGTTGTTACAAACCGCAACGAGGCTCGGCCCATCGAAGCCCCCAGAGAGCCCCAGCGCTCCCCTCTCCAAAACAAGGCGCCTTTCCAGCTGCCAAAAGTTTTCACCATGATACCTCGACCCCCTTCTCCCACAGCCCCAACCTCTAATTCAGTGTTTCGCATAGCCGGCCAAACACAGCCGGGCCGGCTCTCTCTCTCTCTCTCTCTCCAGGCGTGCCATGCGGGTAAAAAAAAAAAAAAAAAGGGGGTGGAGGTGTGATGCGGGGGGAGCGGGGGTTTGCAGGATAGTGCGAGGTGAAAGGTGACGTGTGGGAGGAGACAGGTTTGACAGGAGCACACTGAGGCTTTTGTTGGCGTTGTTAACAGTTCCATCGTCGCATGACGGTAACACCTCGCGGGCTGTGGAAGAGTTTAGGCCAACGTGAAGACACCGGTAAAGCTTAAACCTTGGTTTGCTTATTCCAGTTTATTAAAATGCTTTCATTACAGATCAAGATGATGGCACAAAATCCCCAAAACATCTCAAAAACCCAATTTGTCATAAACTGGAATAATCCTTTGCTACTGATGCTACTGAGGGGGAGTCCAAACTAGAAATGACTAGTTTCCTGTCCTCTCTCCTCTCTCCTGCTCTGAATGCGAGTCTTTCAGTCAGATTGGGGTGCCTCTGTGCCAGGTTGAATTCAGGAAACATTCATCTTGTTGTTTAGTCTGGGCACCATGTGTTGGAAGCGGGGAGGCCGCTCTTCTCCGCGGATCGCCACCCCCACCGCCTCCTCTCGCTCTGTGCACACGAGCTAAAAAAAATAAAGGAAAACCCCGACGCTGACGCGACACGACGTGGATGACTGCGGTTCATCGTTGAGGGGCTCTGATGTGAACGCTTCAAAGCAGCAGTTTGTATTACAACAAAAAAAAGCGCCTCCACGAGAAGAGAAAATGTGCACTGTCGCTCCCTCTGCGGCTCAGGTGTGCCGGCGTGTCGGCTTTGTGCATCAGCATCTATTTGTCGTGCTGCTTTAATCACGGAATAAAGGAGAAAGGGACGGTGACTCAGAGTAAAGACTCAATAAGAGGGGGCAGGTCCAGTGAGGTGCCTGTCTTTTGGATCTACGTTGCCATGTGAAAGGAGATACGCCTTGACGTCACTTTGACTAATCCTTCAGTGCTAAATCCTTCCTTTGCTGAAAAGAGACCCAAACAAATGTGGAGCGCAGACGAAATAAATCTAAACATTTGGGATTTAGGAGCGAGCGAGCAGGTGACGATTACACCCGGTGCTATTCATTTTTTTGTGGCGTCGGCCTGTGCCCGTCTGCTGCTCGCCCACAGTACGAGCGAAGTTGACGGAGCTTGTATAAAGTCACTTGAGTAGAGAGAGTTGAAATGACAGGTGGTTTGCTCTCAGAAACACAAATGACAGCAGATTCAGGAAAAAGAGACTCAGTGAGCGGAGTTTGCTCACTTACCTATTACCTCACCTTTGTACCTCAAACAAATACTTCATATTTCATATTGCACGAGACTTAGTTTAGCTATTACATTGTCAATCAATCGTCTGTGCACCTGTACTTGTTGTAGATTAATAAACACGTCCTTAAGTCACTATCTCTGCTTACAACTACATTACAGCGTGTTGTCATGTTTACGCACAGCTTATAAATATAGGCGTTGACACTGGTATTCGTGGACATCTTTTGAGTTGCTATGTGTTTTAGGATAAATAAAAAAAACTGCGTAGGACTGACGGTCAACCGCTACTGAGCTGTTTTCACTTCATTAACCAAAACCTCGCCGTCTTCGTGGCTCACATTCAGTTTTCAGCTCGCAGGGCATCTTTCCACCAAACTGATTCAAAGTGCAAAAATAAATAAATGAATTTTAAAAAAAAAAGAGGCACCAAAGGCCTTGGCTGCCATCCACTCAGATCCCACTCTTGCCTGTGGACCGAGCTGCCTTTTACATATATTTAGCCTCAAATCATCCAAAGCCTCGGTGAGCTGCTGCTCTCTATTTTAAAGCCAGTTTCATAATCTTTCACAGGGAGGCTGGAGAGTTTAGCCGATGGCAACAATGAAGCCACTGGACTAGTATGAGCTCTGAGTCAGCGTCGAACACTCCAGAAGTGTATGAGCAGAAGTCTGACTGAGTTCCTGAGCTGAGAGCTGTCCGAAGATGATGACTATGCTTACATTATGCAAATAACGCACAACTTCGTATATTACAACCTGGATTTAACCCATCAGTCGGCAGAATGACCAGAGCTCCTGCTCATGACCTGATGTAGCAGCTCAGTGAATCTGCCTGCCGTTATGGATTTCTGGGGAGGAGAACTTAAACAGCTATTGATTAAATAAATTAATAACAGCCCCAAGTAATGAGAATGTGAAGTGAGAGGTGTGAGATCAGACCCGGCCTGGAGAAGTGAATGTGGCACTATGAGGCCAGTCTGATTGTCCTGTGGGCCGCTGCAAGAGTGACAGAGGGGAACAATGAGACATAACTCACCCAGAGAACACAGCACAGAGGGTCAGAGGGGTCACATGACTGCGTTTCTCTCTGTCGGTTGGTCCTCCTGTCTTTGACTCATTCATACATGCATGAATAACAGTGGCAGCGGCCGTGAAGATGGGCTCGGACAGATTGTGTCCTAGAGAAAACGTGAGTGTATCATTCGGTGGCGAGGAGCGGTCAGTGTTCATCAGTCTCCCGCGCCGAGATGGAGTCAGAAATGAAAAGCAAACAACGCGGCGACCGGGGTCAACAAGGGCATCGCTGTTTCACAAAGCGGGCTCTGAGAACCAGGCAGCCACAGCACGGCGGGGCCGGCCAGGTTGGAAAAGTTGAGCTTGCGCTGTGAATATTACAGGTCTGAAGGAGGAGTCAGGAGATATCGCAGCCACAGCTTATTTGCCAGTGACACTGACAAAATTACAAATGCAACACCAACATTCATACCCACAGCTTCACTCACACCACATGATAATACCGTGTGCAGTGCTTCTCGTCTGACCTCCACCAGCTGGGTCCTGATCTTGTTACCAACGCAGACGTGTCCTCTGCGAACTCCACATTCAAGCTTCTAATAACAACAACTCTGTGTTTGCAGGCTACAAGTGCTTTGTAGGACAATTTCCACTGTCAATGACCCCCTAACAAGCAAACAAGCCCGCTGGAATTTTGAAGCAGTTCTGGTTTGGTTCCAGTGGGCTAATTCCAAACAGTGGGATGTTTCCGTAACTGCCGTGTTCGTTCCAAACGCCAGGCGGTGCATGACCTTGCATGCGGCTCTGGAGTTTCAGCCAGTTGTTTTGGCTGCAGTTGTGACATTTTGACGGCGTGTATGATTTCCACCCGAAGCATGAAGCGTTGGCGTGCTCTCATTAAGCATAAAAAGCCCCCCAAAACTTAAATAAACAAAGGGGAGAGTCGCTGACATCCGTCTCAGGCGGCATCACAAGAGAGAAAGAAGCGTAAAGATAAGTGATAGGAGGGGGTGAACAAGGAAAGAGCAGTGAGACAGTGAGAGAGAAATGGCTGACAATACTGCCGGGCCACCAGCTGGCTGAGGCGGCGAACCTGTCAGGTCAGCCTCTTTTCCTCAACCCCCCCCACCTGCTTCTACATCTGCCTGTGATCGCTATCTGCGCCTTTCCCTCCATTATTATGTAACACTGTCAAATGATCGTAAGTGCAGCCCAGCAAACAATAACTGCAAATACATGTTTTTGTTGTCCCAGAAATGTGATTCCTAATCAGGTTTATAGAGCAATAAAAAGCATTTAGTTTGATTGTGTCAGGCACAGAAGAGCTCCTCGTGCCTTCTGGTGGAATGCAAGAATTATCGCTCTTAATAAAATGCATTTAGAATGGTCAAGAATAATGACGCTAAAATATTTATCTGATGTTTTATGCAAAGTCAACAGAAAAAATGAACAAATAAGCATCCCACACAAGCAAGGGCTTTACAGCTAGCTGCATCTGCTTTCCGAAATTTTTATTATGCAAAACATGTGTGCAAAGAATTTGCAAATGAAGTGGCCCCTAAAGATATAAGTCACTTGCCTATCGATAAAAGGACTCTTTATTGTTACTCTGGAAAATGTTTCAACGATGAATAATTGATGATGACTGGTTGCGCATCACATGAACTGCCAGCTGTCGCATTGTAAACCGTGGGCCCCAGTCAGCAACTTAGCACACCCTTCTCGACTTCCCACTGATATGAAAGGAGCTCCCTGGCTGCCTGTCAGAGGATTTCAGGGGATCACACAACAACAAACAAATGCGTTATGAAATATGCAGCGCCGAGAAACATTTGGTCCCGATCACAATTAATATTCCATCTCCGAGATCATAAAGAAGGCAGAAGGGGAGAGAGTAAAAAGAAGACTGCTTCCTTATCACATCTACAGTATTTCGTTGGCTCCACATGGTTACAGTGTGAAGCCGTCTATACGTTAACAATAAACTTGGGCATTTGCATATATTCACAAAATAGGATTTGGCTGCTTTTAGTGGGATATTATTAGCCCAAAGTTTTTAGTTCCACCTCTGCAATCTAATAATGAAAATGTTTCATGATGAAATTACACTTTTTCATTAGTCACCACTACTATTTCAGGCAACATCTACTTAAAATGCATTGATTGGGTTTGAAGTGCAGTGACAAATAAGCAGGGGAAATGTTATTAAGGTGAAGAACACTTAACACTAAAAAGAACACAGCTAGAAAAAAAAAAAACAACCCCAAGGTTATTAAGTAAAACTGTGAATCGCTCGTTTGTCAAGTGTTGCAAAAAAATATGCAGAAACCATCATCTTTCTTTCTCATACATAAATGATCTGTTTTTATGAGGGAGGGAGTCAGACCTCTAGTTAAGAAACAGAAGAAGAATTGGGAAAGAGAAAGCGCTGCAGACAGGGGGGTGCAGTTTGGACAAAAGTTCCAGGAGCCCAGCAGCACTGCATCTGTTCTCTGAAAAACAACAAGCCTGCGGTGACAGACTCACCGTCCACACACTGTGGCCATCACCCAGTCCTGGGGACATCCCATGCATCTGTCCCATGTGCATGTGTGAACACGTCTTTTAACCTGTGGTGCTGCCCAGATGTGACTGAGATGAAACCGCACATCAGAGTGTTGCAGTGCTTTTCTTCTACCCTCCTTCCAAAATGATCCGATTTGGTTTCTGTCCTTGTTTCCCCGCCTGTTGTATAACATCAGATAGGGTCCTGCCCGTCCTGCCTTACATTGTCTTTTTCTCCAGTCTCTCCAGTCAGAAGAAATCAAATATTACGTAACCAGGGACGTTAGATAAGAGTTTCTGACGCCTATCACAGTCCATCTACGTTCTCCTTCTGGGCGTCTTGCAAAGCTACTGGTCATAAAGGATCATGACAAAATGGTTATTTGGCTGAGAATAATTCAAGAAGACAATAGCAGCTGAGAAGCAGCTTCTACACATAAGGAATGCAAACAATGGTCTTTTGCACAGCAAAAATAATCTGATTTAAAATGTACAATATTTCCACTGTTCCTCTCCAAGCAGCATCAAAAGTATAGTAACAAGGGGATTAAATCTTTTTATCCTGTCACTCGGATGAATAGTCGATCAAATTTGCTGCTATCTGGCTTCTACTCCTCCAAAACTGATAACATCTTTAGCCTGTTTGATTTAATTCTCGGGATGAATAGATAAAAAAAAGGTATCTGGAGAAATCGGCCGTCACAATACTGATGTGCGCAGCCCAGTTTTCGGTGAAGTATTAAACCTCCAGCTGTTAACATCAGTTCAGCAGAAATCCCCCCATTCTCTCCCCGCAGCTCGAGATAAAATGCTGTGTCAGTCTCGTGATAGCTTTAGCTGCCTTTGCTGAAAAGCATGCAGG
This sequence comes from Psettodes erumei, assembly GCA_016785225.1. NCBI lineage: Eukaryota > Metazoa > Chordata > Actinopteri > Pleuronectiformes > Psettodidae > Psettodes > Psettodes erumei. The sequence goes on along the minus strand of JAFBJZ010000960.1, from coordinate 401,248 downwards.
TCTTACCACAGACTTCATCACATAGCCAAACCGTATTATTCCCCTCCTGAAAAAATCCCCAGATTTAAGTGAGGGTAGGGGAGGAGCGCATTTGATCCCTGATTCAGTGTTTCTAGTGTTTAATACTGAAAGAATGCACCAAAGATGCTCGGAGGCACAGAGCGGCTGTCAAACCTATCTCAGCCTTTCTTCATATTCATGGGAAGAGAAACTTGAAAAAAAACAACAAGTTTTTAGTCACAGCCTAATTGAACAAGCAGTGCCAGCAGGGATAAAATGAATAAACGTCAAAATCAAGCATATGACGAAACCGCACGAGAGGCACAAAACTCCAGAGTGGGCATGATGAATCAAGTTCAGCCTGAAATCCTATTAGCCGTACAGCTGGGGGCGCTACATGCCAGGAGCTATTGAACAATGAGCTGAGTGGGAGAAGTTCGCTTCACACTTTCGCTGATGTGAAAGACTGAAGAGTCATGCGGTACAATTATGTGAAGTGGCAGGAAACCTGCTCGTGATCAAAAGGTAAAGATGAGAGATTCCATATGTGGCCGGGAAGTCTGTTTCATTTCCAGCTGCAATAAACACAAAGGGCAGTGCAGCAGGGAATGAATCTCACTCCCCTTTTTTATTGGAGTCAGCAGCGCACGTGCTCCATGTTTTATACAAACATGTCGGCCTAAAGAACAGGCACCCTGAATATTTTAAATTCTCAGGTGCTTACATACTCAGCTAAGTCAGAAAAACCTGTATTTTAAGAAACAGAAATGCAAAAAAAAGAGACAAAATAGCTGTTAAAAGGCAGATAAGGAGAAGCAGTCGAAGATGAAATGATGCTGTCTATGTTGTGAATTTGTCAACCATGAATTTATAATTCAGTGCACACGGGTCACGGTGATCTTAACGGCTTCAGATCGGGGCCGAGGTTGTTCTCTGTATGTGACAGTCATCATGTTACCCACGGGCTGAGACCCTGCTGAGCGATGACAGTTACAGCACAACATCTGTCCGTTCAGGGTACATTTAAAACTGACTCCATGTCTGGTTAACCCCACATACAGTGTTCAGATCTGATCATTTCAGGTTCTATTTATCAGCACTGCAGCACTCTGGGAACTTTTGCCGCTTTGTGGGTTGATTTGGAGCATCGTGATATATACCCCACCTCCCTATCTTTCTAATTAATTTATAATGAATGGCTTTAAGCCGTTGTTGGGGCTGAGATAAGCACAAATCAGGCCTCACTGTAAACAAATATTTCATGAAATCCAGCAGCTCTATACCATCCACATATTATACTAGCAATCAAAAGTCCTCCTTGACTTGCAAGTTATGAACAGTCTCCTCATTACACTCACTATTGAAAGCCTGAAGCAGCACAGCTCATAAACATTCAGAGACTCCACCAAAAAATAAAAAAATAAAAAATAAAACACTCTCTCAACTCCTGATATCCATTTCTAAAAGCAAAACCCCGCACGAGCTACTGAGTCTGAGGAAAAATGTTTGCCTTTGCAAATAAACAGTGTAGATTTTTTTGGTGAGCAAACACTGACATATCTCTCCAAAAGATGGGGAATGCCTGAGTTATCAGTTTCATATTTAGACAGACAGTGAAAAAAGAGAGGGGGGGATTCTTTCCCTCACAGCAACAGTTGCTTCCAATGACACAATTTATGTGTCTCATCCTGCCAACCTTGAAGCCGCCACTTTCCAAAAAGAGATGTTCACTTACTGCAACTTTATGATCCCTGCATTGCAACACATATAGCAACCATGATGGAGGACATATTCCTGTGAAAAGCTTAGTTGCTGCTGGAGAGGGAGGAAAAAAACATCCCATAAGAAAAAGCCCTCATAACAACCAAACGCGTAACTACAGCTGCTGATAAACAGTTTTTTTCCCCCATATCGCATTCCACATCTACTTTTAAATACACGCTGTTGCATGCACCTGTCTGAAGTCGACATTGTGCAATTGCCAAGTCAACACACACACACACACACACACACATAGATGAGCCATGCCCAAGAAACGCCACTGATGCAGCCAAAAGAAGGGAAGAAAGAACAAAGTTTGAATCAGCTATATATGAAGGGGGCGGGGGAATTCGCCCTCCTGCAACTTTCTGATTTCTCTTCTTCATCTGTCTCTCTTTCTGTGTCTCTCACAGTAAGGAGAGAGAGAGAGAGAGAGAGAAGAGGCCTATACATCAGTGAGATTTAATGCAGCCTCTTCCTGCTCAGCACTCGTATCACATGGTGTACATCATCAATAATCTTTACGAGCCTGTGCCTCGGCTAAAACACATGGGTAATGTGTTGCCGCTATTGGAAGCACAAATTCCCAACCCAGGCATCTTGGATCTTACTTTCAGTATTTATTTTCTGCACGCAATTGCATCAGGACATTAAAAAATGCCATAGAGAATATAAACCACTTCTCAGCCACAAATGTGATATTCAAACGCAGGATGTTGGCCCACAGACAAAGATTAATCAACAGGGAAGTATTGTAAGAAATGAAAGCTTCCTTTTAATCCGGTCGTTTCGTTTGCTGAGCTGCGGGACTGTCTCAGCAGATGCTCTACGTTCACAGCCTGTTGTCACTTTGGATGCTGCAAAGTGGGACAGACAAGGGCAGTTCTGAGGCACTAGAAGCTGCTGTCGTAGTAAAGCGGCGCCGTGGACAACAGGGTGAAGTCAAGAGGAAAATCCAAAATGACCACGGTGCTTCAGACATGCATAATGCTTCTATTTTGGAATTTATAACTAGCATTTACTGAGCAGAGAGTGAAGAGAATCCTCCCCAGTGTGGATTTGACATTCTGTTAACTTCAGTTGCCCACTTCCTTTTACAAATTTCAGAGGTCAGCCGAGAAGTAAACACACCGAGTGCCCTTTCAGTCCTCAACAATATTGAGACGTGACTGTTTCGTGTTGCTACCAGTTCCTTTTTCCTGACCACAAAGCCACAACTATGCTTTCAAGAAATGCCCGTTAAAGCTCAGCTCAAACTGTGCTTCTGCTGAGCAACTCCAGCAACAAGATTTGATTTGGGAAGTAACCAAAATGAAAAGGGGCATTTCAATACAGAAAAAGTAAACAGAGACACCATCTGAAACATGCTCAACAGCTGGAGAATCAATGTGGTATAACTCAAATGTCTGAACAGTTTTTTGGAATGGTGACTCGTTTCTCTTTTCAGTGTTATCTCTCGCAGGTCAGAGGGTCCTAAACTTTATCAACCCCTGGTTTTCAGAGCCTCTCTTTCATGGCTGCTATGGTTAGAGGTACTAAAACCAGTCTCTAAGAAAGTGACATAATAGGATGGAAAATGAATAAGATGGCATGGAAAATGGCTTGGTTCTGGTTTAGAGCCAGAAACAAACACAAATACATATTGATAATAATAACAATTCTTGGAAAGCAGTGACACTGTGCAGTGTAGTGTATATATCAATGACTTGGAATCTAAAGATCACTCAGAGTAATGTTTGACCTTCAACATCACCGGCCTTGTGTTTACGATCCTGAAAATCACCCCTGGCTTCAGGCACTTCACGTCCCAGTCATCTGACCGTACAGTAGCTTTCCCATGGTGGCTCATGTGCTCCGCCTCCACGAACATCATTATTCAACCACTATGTTGACTTTGTTTCCTGTTTAATTAAAAGTGTTTGTTTAACATTTTTGTTGGCAAATAATATTTCTTTGCTTTCTTTCCTGCAAAGAGTTACATGAAAGGATCACACCCATGCCTGTGCACTTAGTATAGACATGGAGAGAGGACGCAATTAGCGTAGCTTAGCATAAAGTTGAAGTGTGTGGGGGGGGGGCAGCTAACCTGGCTCTGTCAAGGTTTCAAAAATACATCAAATTCTCACAGTGTGTCTGTTTATTAATTATAAACACAAACCGAAAGGAAAAGAACATAAACTTAATGATTTTGCTTAGCTAGCTGTTCGTCCCTGCTGTCAGCCTTCATGCTAACCTAAGCTAACTGCTTCCTTTCAGCTCCACACTCTTTCTGCTCCATTGTAAGGTCACTAAGAAATGGCCACAGCGTATAGCTCCGGGTAGAACCATCAGTTGTTTCAATATTTCATAGGTATCTTTTTGTGTTCTGTTCATTTGTGTACACATTCAACGAGTAAGATACGACACAGGCTTTTGAGGCGTAAAGATTTAGCGTGTTACCTTATGCTAATCAACTCCTGGCTTCAGCTAATAGGCAGCACGTAGACATGAGTGTGGCACTGGCCTTCTCATCTAACTCTCCGCAAGAAAGCAAATTGGCATATTTCCCCAAATGTTGAAGTATTTAATTTCATCTTCACCTTGAACTCAGATCTGATAGAACATCTCCTCCCAATCTGTATGCTACATGGACGCAAAATTATTTTAATGACCTCAACTGAATATTCCTCTCGCAGTTGATCACAAATGGGCACCGCCAGCAACACTAAACATTAATGTATTATTAATGAAGGATATTAATGAAAATCTAGTCCCCTGAAACAACATGTCGACGCGAAAGAAATACACACAGCGGGAGATTCAATTTGATTCATCTGAACTCCAGAGATAAAAGTGTGTGAATATTGAGCAGTCTGTACATACAGCGACTCGTGTGTGCACATTCACTCAAGCCCACACAGACAGACGTATATACACACACACACACACACACATAGCCCACATCATGTTTGCCTGAAGGGCAAAAGGGTGTATGGGGGGGGCTGCATATTGATTTCTCTGTTGACTCTTTGAGAGGAAACCCTGAGGGAGGCCTTGCATCCGCTCACGCCCCTCAGTTGGGTGAATTAACCACATTTATGCTCTGGGCTACAACAAACACACGCATTACATTAAATCGAAAAAAACAACAATCTGGTAGTGAGATGTCTGGTTTGAAGGAATTAAATGCCACATTTTCGTATTACCTTTGAAGACTTCACTGTGTAACAATGCCCAGCTAACAGTGCGTAAATGTGAAAAAGATGTAGACATGACATCATTTTGACTTTAACAGGTGACTACCATGAGACCTGAAGTCTGGAGTGGGCGTGAAAGAGATTACGGATTTGGTTTTATCTTTAATCTGACATGCAGAGTCTTCTTTGAGGACTGCATGGGCCCCAGGGATCAGGAAGAGGCAACACTGCACTGGCCCCAAGCTAGACACCCCCCCCAAAAAAAACACACACCAGACCCAAAAGGGGGATTTACAATACACACTCATGAGTAGTCACATAACCGGCACTCATTCTTCTTGCTCAGTGGCCCGATTATTGTCTGTTTCTGTTTGAGGGATGAGTCACACCCATTCACCTTATGAGCACAGACCCCCAGGTCCATGAACACACCATTAACTCACCTAGTCTCATGCTTCTAATGACTCATTGGACTTCTCTCCAGTCGGTGGGTACTTATTGACAAGCCGAAGACAAAGGTGAGATGTCTCCCACAGCTGAGAAAACATCAAGGCATTGTCACTTCCTCCCTTGTGGCATTTTGGAAGAGAAATTCTTTGTAAATGTTTTAAGAGAGGGTTAAAGGAACTGACATCAATGGATAATAACTGCTGGCCTCTTTTACTTACGAGCAGAGACTACGGTTTCCAAGAAAGTTTTTACTTTTCTTACTGCAGCTCTTGGTCTGGCGCAGGATCTAATAGATTTTCTCAATCGTATGCAAAGGAACAAGGACAGCATGACAAAATGCGAAAAAGACCAATTTTGTGATTGCTCAATTCAAAGCAAAAGTGTTACAGACGTCAATTTGTCAGCACAATCACAAAAAAGGAAAGTCTGGATAGTGCAAATGTAACTGAATCACATTCTCTCAAATTCCTTTTTGGCAGAATAAAAATCACTACACAGATTGTCAGAAACTTGTAAACGATCCAATTCCAAAACAGACATGTACATAACAAGGTCATTAAAATGGATTTCCGATGAGACTGAGCCACATATCCATTCTAGTGGGCCAGCTGATTTGGAGGGAGAGCATTTTGTATTCTTAATAAGCCTCACAGCCTGCCTGATAGTTGTCAAAGAACAAAAACCCAGGGAGACAACTGGGGGGGTTTAAAGAGTCACGAGAGGCTGCAATTAATGTAATCCCTACTCTTGGCTCTGATGTCAAAGAAATGGGTGATCCCGTCCCAATCCTTAAACTCATTCCCATTACACTAAGCTATTTTTTTCAACTTTTTAAAAGCAACGTTTGTGGAAAAAAAAGTCTGTCACAGATACAAGCCATTCACAATTTATTAAGGGTGAGTAATAAAGGAAAACTGACAGTGTACTGAACAGGGAACATGAAGAAACACGTAACATTTCTTTCACCGGTGATTCACATCCATAGGCTGTTAACACTGCTGTCAGCAGGGAGAAGTACACCAGTGCATTAAAGTACTTGGAGCAAAACGGAGATGTCTTCATAGCTTCGACTTTTTGGAAACCCACTGAGGCAATTCTGCTCATACTGTTTGTGGCAACAGACCTTGCAAAAACATATCAGGCAAGAAACAACAGAATGCAAATGTTCTTGCGCATGTCTGGATGAGTAAAGAAAATGCAGACGAGATTATGAAACCCCAACCCCCCACCTCCCCTGCCCACGTCAGTCTCCGTTCCCTTTTTTTTTTTTTGACTCACCTTTTCAATCACCAAAAAGGTGAGGTCATCCAAAAATCTGAGTGGTGACTTTATCTTCAGAGCATCTCGAGGACAAATCCTTGCCTGATGGAGCATGGGATCAAAGGACCCATATGGTGATACAAGAGGTGAAGCACTTTCAAGTTGATGTAGACACAGACAGAAAAGTAGTCCAGGCAGTTCGGAGATAGCAAAGATATATAGGAGAGCAAGAGAGAGGTTAAGTCGTTATCAGCCTAAGTCTTTCCAGACCTTAACCTTTCCAGATGTTTTCTCCTACTGGTTAGTTAGTCTGTGCTGTGTTTACAGGGAGACTACAGAACTTTTTAGAGAAGATATTTTATGATCAGTAATAAAAGTGCAACAGCCTTCATTTCACCACCCTGGAAGTCCACAGTCACGAAAGCAATGTAAATGAAGAAATGGTTGTCGGAGGATGGTGCGGAAATACTTGAACGAGCCCTGACCTTAATTTCATCCAACAACTTCAGAAAGAATTTTACAAGACAGGAGTTTTACCCAACATCAGTGCCCGATGTCACCGACGCTCTTGTGGCTCAGTGGAGGAAAATCAAAGCATGTGTACAGATTTACATCCAGGATGAGAGACAGCCCAAAGAATGAGCCACAGTGTTGCTGAACAGTCGTGGTTGTGATGCAGTGTCACGCGGTATCAGAGGGAAGCTGAACTTGAACCTGCACTTGAGACTCGTATTAAACCCTCTCTGGACCGAAAATGTCAAACGGATTTCGCTTTCGGTGGAAGCTGCCACTTTGAGGCTGAAATTGGGCCCTTTGGCGAGCAGCGGCCGACTCTGAAGCGTTCACACAGTGGAAATGTCACCTGTCACGCACGCTTATTGTCTGCCAGCGCTGTGTGCATCAGCTCTGTCCGACCTTGTGGGCCTGGGCTTTAGCTGCGGTCATGCCCTGTAACTTGCATTAGCTTGGGAGATGGAGACCTGGCACTGCCTGAACCCCCCTCCCATATTAACCAGCCTTGTTTGAATACAAGCCATAAGTGGATGAGCAACACTGTCCATTAGCCTGCACTAAAACTGCATTTAATTGTGCTAACCTACTTGAAACCCAAAAACTTAAGCAGCACAAGGCCACATGACCTTGCGTGACATGTAAATAAAAGTGTTACATATTAAAGAGCTGTGGAATCAGTCTACTGTAACAGCTAGTTTCTAGAGAGACTGGACTGTCGAAGCGCTGCCTTTTTCAATGTGGAACTTCAAAGTTACTGTCCATAACAAGAGTTCTCGCACAAAGACAGGCTCACACTAGAAAAAGCACACTGGGACAGCGGGTGAAACACAGAATATACACAGTTCATTTATTCTTTTTGATGGTCTTTTGTGAGTTTATGTGCGCGTGTGCGTGTGGGCGACGGTGGCATCGTTCAATAACCGATTCAGCTGCTGTCAAATGACAACAGGGGGAGGAAAAAAAAGGAACGGCGAGGAGAAAGACGCAGAGAAAAAAAAACAAAAGCTGAGAAGGTGTTGGAGAGGAGACAGACAAAGAAACACAACAGAGTGAGCAAAAAGGAGGCGATGAGCGAGGGAGGACATGAAAGTTGTCAGATGAAAGATTTAAATGCAGACTGTAAACAGAGGTTGGTCTCTTTCCACGTCCTCCAACGAAGATGTGGGTTTCGTTAAATTTTTAACATCCAAATTCTGTTATGAAGGAGCGTTCAGTTGACTCCATCAGCCAGCTTCCAGGACCAAAGGACCTGAGGGTAAACTGACCCTCACCCTGGAGAAGTGAATCATCGCTGCAGAAAGACCATTTATTTGTGTAGAGAAGAGACTGGAAGCTGCACAGACAAGAACATCTGGTTTCCAGTACAAACCTGCCCCCTTATAACCCATAACCTGTCTTTAACTGCGGGGAGGGATTCAGGCACAGACACAGCTCCAGAACCTGTTGATTTCCCAGCATGCCCTGCTCGCATTCCTGACCTCCTTCTGTCACTCTCTCACTCGACTCGCCCCTGTTGCCTATTTCGACGTCAACCCCACACTTAACACCCCCCCCCCTTATATTTCCCAACTGCTGTCTTTGAGTACAAGCTCAAACAGTCAAGAGTGATTCAAGAGTGACTGACAGGAAACATTTCAGCGGATGGGAGGAAAATTGCCGGTCTGCCAGTCAGGCTCTCAGCGGCCGCTGTTGCTATATGCACAGAGAACACAAATTCATCCTCTCGCGCAATCTTGGTCGAGTTGCCTTCGAGAGCGTGTGATGACCGTGACCCGACCAAACCATGAAAGCTGGCACCCCGCAGAGTTGGGAATCTAGTGAAAAGGGCCAAAGGGGAAAGATAAGACTACTTTCCTCAACCTCCTGGCCCCCATTTCTTAATCTGCACCCCGCAGAGGCCGAGGCAGTAGGACAGCGACAGAGATCCCCATAAGCAGCTATTTCAATTCTCCACCGCCGAGACCGTGTTCAGACAAGACAGCGGCGCAGCGTCAAAAAGACGGAGCGTCCTCTTTCATTTCAATAAAGCACTGATGCACTGGCACAGCAGGTTTATGGAGGCGCGAGGCATGCAAATGCAGGACCATCGAACAAAAACACAAAGTTGATTTGTTATTAAAACCTTGTTATTTCCATTAGACATCCTGATTCACGTTGCATTTTCTCACGAGTATCTGTAGCAACATGTCGCTGCCAGTGAAGACCCTTTTTTTTTTTAAACAGTTACAGTTATTTTTGGGGCCCACTAATAGTAAATGCTTGACAAGGACATCCCATCCTTAGCCACAGGAAGTAAAGAGAGCCCAGCTCAGAGGACGTGACCCTTACAGCACACTACACAATGACCTAGCATTACAGCAGACCCAGAACAAGCAGCAAGAGCCTAAACCCGTTTATCCTGAATTGACCAACAACTGTAAACACAAAGACCTTTAAAGTATTTTGAATGGAAAACCATATCATACTTTCCAGTTTAAGAAAATATGAACAACAACACACACTATCACAATCATTGGCAGGACGGCAGTATTTACAAATTCATGCACCCTCAATGTAACACCATACATATGAATTCCTCATGTGCACAGGTCACATGTAAAAAAAAAAGTTCCTAAGAGACAAGCTGATGTTCAGTTGCTGAAGCTGACTTACTGTGGACAGAGCCTTGCTGCTGAGTTGAAGCTTTCGGTGGGTTGATCCTGCTCTTGGGTGGGACCATCTCCATATTTTGGCCCTTCTCACCGGCACATTGGCTGGAGGCCTGAGTGTCAACCTGGGTCTCCCTCTGTGCTTTGTCCAGAGGAGCAGCGACGGTTAGAGACTTCTGTCTGTTCAGGATCCCGTCGCTACCTGCCCTCATCAGCTTCTCCCCCACGCTCAGCACCCGGGCTCGGCCGGCCGCAGCGACCGTGCCAGGGCATTCCTTCCTGGGGGAGGGCAGCTTGGATCCGGGCCCTGCCGAGGGGGGCCGGGCCAGCCTGGAGGCTCTGGACATCCTGCAGGTCAGTGGATCAGCAGACCTCCTCAGTTTTTCTCAGCCAGTGCGACTGCAGCTGCGTCCCGTGGGCAATCCGGGGGTTTCTCTCGGTGAGTGTGACTCTGCAGCTCCAGCGTGTTGTGACTGGCGCAGGTAGGCTGAGAGGGCCAGAGGGAGGGAGGGCACTTTTGGGAAGCCGGGTGGGAGGTGAGCTTAGGGTGTGGGGGTGTGGGGGTTGGGGGGGGGGTCAACAGCTCCTTGGAAGGTGTTCTCTTCTCCTGGCGTGGCCTCCTGGGCTCATTCTCCAAAGCAAACACTAGATGTGTGTAAGTGAGTGAATGTGTGTGTGTGGATAAACCTGTGGAGTGGCAGGACGTGCTGTGCCAAATGCAAACAGAAACTCAGGTCTCCAGTGTCAGCGCATTCCGGCTTTTTAATCCCCCCCACACCCCCCGCCTCTCTTTCCCCAGCTTTCACACTCTCTCTTCCTCCATCCCTCTCTTTTTTCTTCATTTCTTCTGCTCCCTCTTTCCCTCACTCGCACCCATAGCACGGTTGTCAACTTCTCTTCCTACCTCATGCCCAGTAATTCTTTCCCGTGTTACTGTCCTCTCGTGCCTCCTCTCTCCTCTTCCCGTTCGCTCCGGTTCACTCGCTCTTCTTTGCTGATGCTCAGCGGGTAACCATTCCAGCGCTCCGGCAGGCAGAGACCAGAGAGAGCGAGAGAGTGAGAGAGAGACAGAGAGAGATTTAGAGACTGCAAGAGAAAAAAAGAGGAGGGAAAAAAAGAGCACGAGGGAGAAGGAGAAAGTGCCGGCGGAGGCTTTGCGGAGAAGCCCCTCTCTTCAGGTGCAGCTGCTCAAGCTCTTCCAGATGTGTGCGCTGCGCTTCACGTCATCAGCGACCGCTCACAGCCGCACTGGTACAGTCGCTGGCTTATCCTCCGCCTGTTTTCACTCTTTTCCTCTTTCTTCTTCTTCCTGTCCTCTGTCCGACTCTGGTCCCTCTTTAGATCAGACAGCCTGTATAGCTCACGTGCGAGGAGATGTTCAGGCAGCCGGAGGCAGGAATGCACACACACACACACACAAGCAAAAAAAAAGAAAAAACACACTCGCTGGTGGAATTTACAGAGAATTAAAGGGCAAAAGGAGGGGAGTATTACAGTGTGTGTGTGTGTGTGTGTGTGTGCAAGCTGTCCTGATCTGCCGCACCAAAGACATCAGCTGTGACAAGGAAAAAAAAGGGGGGGGGGGAGAAGAAGTTGGCCCGGGAGAGAAGATCAGAGCTTTCAGGCACTTCGCTCCCTCTTACCCTCTGTGCTGAAAACAACAAATCCACCGCTCAGACTCACAAACACTCATGAAGCAAAAACATTTCTTCCCTTTTGACAGCGCTTGGAACGGCTCCTCTGACCCACAGAAATTTCCTCGACATTACGCAGTGATCATTCCCGAACAAGGCTACTTTTTTAAGAAAGGGTATGAAAAGAGGTGAGTTTGATTTTTAAAACACACTGTGGTGCAACCGGCTGACCCAGGGAAGTTTAAACCACAACTCATCTAATTCATTAACTCTGGAGACAGGTCAGCACCCTGTTTTTTGAGCTCCGAGTCTGGGACACTTGTGTAATACGCCTCAGCGTGTGAAACAGACATGTGATATAACGTGCGGGGACGCCATTGCGTGCTCGCTGACTACACCCCAGAAAAATGGATTACAGTGAGCAAAAGGATCAACTGTGTCCAGGCAGCACGTTCTAAAAGAGCAGCGATCCTCACGGACCGGACCGCTGGCTCGGTTTCACACAGGGTCGGCGTCTCTCTCTGAACTGGTGCTGTGCCACTCAGATGGACTCCCAGTGTAGAAAAGCCAGCTTTGGTGTTTGACACGCGCCGCCATGTTTTATCCGCTCCTCTGGTCAGAACTGCACGGTATGATTAAACTCTGTCGTACATGTAACAAGTTTACAGAGAGATTTAGAGGTTAAAAAAATAAATACTTGTGCATTTGAGCAGAGGATTCAATCAGTTGTTCTATACGAAGCCTCCCTCCCGACCACGACCGCCTTTTAGGCTGCTAAACCCTCTGAACATGATGGCAGCCACGGCTGATTGTATAGATATGAAATATTAATCATATTGGCACATATCTGTGTGGCTTTAGATAAAGAGGAAAGCAGATTGACCTACATACTTTCCCAATGAACAGTTCGCTGACAAAAATCTGAGGGCTAAGAACCTCACGGGAACCGCCGCACGTCTGACGGATTTTTATCGAAAGAAAGAAAAAAGTGAGGAAGATGGAGACATTACCGAAAGATTAAATATTAGAATTGTGTCAGATTATACACGTACGTCACAAGTCTGGCTCACACCCTCCGGGTTTACAGTGTCGTAGCCCTAAGGATTACGTCAAACCTAAAAAAAGAAGAAAAACAAAGAGGGGCGACCACGAAAAAAACTCCACATAGGATTTTACTATGGTTCTATGTCTATTTGTGTGTGTGTGTGTACATGCTGGGAGCAAATGAAAGCCCTCTGTGGAGACTGGATGCCTCCCAGGCTTCAAGCTAGCTCAGACTGTACAGCAGACAAACGGCGGGAACTTGGTTCAAAGGTTTTAAATAACATGGCATTTAGGCTGGGATATAAATGGAGTTTCCTAATTAAGCCTGTGATTTTGAGCAATGTGACAGATCATAAAGTACGTCCATGTATCACGTAAGGACACCCCCCCCCCTCGATGTTGACACACCATCCGGGCACGGCATCGATTTGCATTTCAAACGAGAGGTGGAAAAACAAGCCTGCCACAAGTATTTTAAGTTTGAACTTGTGGAAGATGATTATCTGAGGAGCTGATATTGGCTCTGACAATAAAGGCCTGCATGACAAAAACTGCCACCCACAGATGCTCAAGGCTCCTGCCGCAGAGCCAACTATAGCGAAGTTCTGAGCACGGTGGGACGGGGCGGTCGCGGAAAAACGACGGGGCAGAAAATCCCACAAGTTCTGGTGTAGCGTCTTATGGCCCATTAGTGCGCAGAGGAAGGGCCGGCCTGACATATTTAAGAGGGGCGGTGAGCTCAGCAAGAGTTGTCTGAGTGCCTCTGTGGTATTTCTCTAATTAACTGACTTTTCTGTCTGAGGGTTATCATTAACGTGGGGGCATAGGTTACGAACAACTCCCCCCCACGAAGCAAGCTGAGGGCAGAGAAGGCTGAGCCCTTTGTTTGTGCCAACAGTTTTCCAGCATATACACGTATTTTGCCACAAGTGCACAAGTAAATTGGACTTATTTTTAACCAAGTGCGAACGTGAATTTGAAAGAGAACGCTCAAGCTCGGAGAAGTTCAGTCGCAAGATGTGCACTTTACAGTTTAAAGCTACAACAATCGATATTTTTCTGTTAACAATGGGTCACAAAACTACCTGGGTGTGAAAGGAGTCACCGAGCTCCAAAGTTCCCCTCAGCTTTAGTGTCTTTCAGCTCATTGTTTTGGTTTCCCGGCCAGCAGTTTTATTACATTTATTCATTCTCACTGCTCTAACAGTGTATTTTTCAGCTGTACTTGTCCAAAAAAACGCTTTAAAAAGTCACTGTATGGTGAGAAGTTAGCAACTAGCCGCTGAACACCATGGTGCAGTCGGCTGATAAAAAGCCAAATAGTTCAGTCAGGAGTTGGTGGGGACCCAAGACGAGCTAAAAGAGAGCAAACACTGGGTTTAGTTCTGCCGACTCCACATGAATGGTGCACTCACGTCATCCATTGTTGATAGAAAAATATTGATCATATCAGCCTGAACTTCCCCAGTCACAGGCTCTTGCTCCAGCGGAACAAGCACAATGCCCAAGTTTATACAGGGCTGGAGGTGGATTGAGGGGCGGGGGAATTGGAGGCAAATGGGGTGGGGATTTGGGGGTGGGGGTGGGGCTGAGCCGTGTACCTCTCTGCTGAGGATTAAGGCTGAGTGTGTTTTTCAAGCCCTGGGGGGTTTGCTTGTTTCTTTCCTACATTCCAACCCCGCGCTCCCTCCCAACCATATCATGACTCACAACTGACTGTAACACTCAGTATCAGCTGCTGAATCAGTCCTGGAAAGCACAATACTAAAATCTATGGAAGCGCACAGACGCACAACAGTGGGTTGGGTGCACACCATGCGTACACGGCACAGGTTGGAGACCAGGTTGCAACACTTCCTCTCCTGGCTTTCTTCTCCATGATTCACTCCACAGTGGGACAGAAATACCATAAAATAATCTTTTAATCTAGGACGTACTGCAGAAAGCTTGCATCATCTGGATCACCGAGCAGCCAAACTTTCACCCAGCCTACAGTACAACGCAAATTCCTCAATTTCTTTCCCGAGCAAACAATCAATATTTCATTACAGACGTCTTTAGTAATTCACAGACTCATGAAATGAACATCTGAATCAGAATCTCTGTCTGGGACACATAGTGTATCTCAAATTGTTGAACATTATCAACAACCACAAACCAGGCCTTCTCTCTCCAGTATGAATTCCTTCAGTTCCAGTGGACGACTCCTCCAGACTGGCGGGTTGAGAAAAGCAACTCAATGATGGAAAAGAAGCCCGCGAGATGACGAGGCCTGCTGACAGTCGGGACCAATTAGTCTGAATGCTTCAGCTGCTCCCTGGGGAGACGCAGCCAACGTGTCGCATTATCTGCTGCATTAGGTCACAGTTAATGCAGCGCTGACTCTGAGCGCAGCCTCGCCTCTCATTCAACAGGTCAGAGGGGACGGTGGCCCGGTCGGGACAAGCGCTGTCTCCATCGTTATCATCGGCTGTCACTTAAACAAACAGGACTGATTGAGGTGAGTCTGCCAAATGGCCTGCGCTCTAAACAAAGATCAACATGGCTTGAAGTTTTACAGTTGGTGATTGTTGAATATTCATTACAGACAATTACTAATACATTTATTAATTTTTGGTATATTATGGGAATCTGCTTGTAAAGACTTGAAGCCTGTTCCCTAGTCCAAAGAACTGATGCTCAGATGCCAAAGAGCATGAAACTGACAAAAACACATTGTTGAAAATTCAAATCCAGAAGCACTCAGTGAGCGCATTGTCTTTGCCAAAGCTGCAGACTCGTCTAAATTTGTTATTGTGACATAAAAAAATATTTAGAAATATTAAGTCTGTATCAGGACTATTATCAACAGGAAAATGCACACTGTGATAATAATAGGATCAATTTTGTTTTGGTGAAGTAAGTAGCTTGTGAGAGAAGAGCCAAAAAGAGAGATCACCTCATAATGTTAACAAACGCTTTAATAGATATCCAGATCCAGACCCAAACACCAACACCCCACACTGAAGTCTGTGTGGATGAGAAGACACGAGAGAAAACTCAGCAGATGGATGTTTGAGCATCGTCACGCCGTCCAAATCATGTGATACCATCCATTTAGAAGGAGGTAAATAAATTGTAACAGGTGTTCTGTCTCAAGCGATCTGCTCTTCAAGTGGATGTCAGTCTTCAAGGAGGCAATGAAGAGAAAGAAATGAAATGTCTTCCTGTAAAGTACGACATCGGCCTGGACATGTATGGTACAGTGTAACATATAATTTAAGACATGTAACTTGTAGTTAACAGGCTGAAAAAAATATGATTTACAGACACTGTGATGTCAAATGGTGATGGCAGAAAAAGTCACTGTGAAAAAGCTCGTCTCATCTCGTCCCTAGTAATAAGTAGAACCTCTTCTTCACATGGGCCCATAAGCGGATTATCATAAACAGATGCTGAAACGGAAAATGAGGAGATACTGAGTTGTGCTACAGTTTTCGGTGAGAAGGGATCCTGCGTGAAATCCCCTCTGTTTGTGTGGTCATGAATCCTTCCTGCTGATGTCCTGTCTCTGGGGCCCCCCTGTGGCCTTGTGAATCACTCCCGCTCTCCACACGTTGCCTTGCTCAAAAAACCAAAAACACACACACACACACACACACACAGGGTATCCAAATGTCAACCTCTGCACTCTGTATTTTCATCCAGTCGGCCCAAAGGCAGCGGCGGCGCATTAAGCTCACAGCCTCGTCCTGTCCTTTTACGCCTCAGCATTTTAGAGGAGTTGGGCTTCTTATCTGGACAGCCTGTCGACTGCGTTATTGGAGGCGAGCTGGATGCTCCTGCCTTGAGTGTGTAAAGAGGACACGAGTGCAGACATACCGCCTCTCAATTCAGGCCGATGTAAATAAGAGGCTCCTCCGCTCTCTTTATGGCTTATCGATCGTTAGTATGACAACTGGCTGCGGACGGGGGAAGACGGAGGGAGGGAGGGGGAGACAGAAAGGAAGACGGAGGGGAGTAGCTTCTGAATCCTGAAGCAGCAGCATCTTTCTGGGAACAAAAGCAGCGCTGCGAAAAACAAAGCACATGCCCACAAACCCAAGAAGTGAAAATACCTGCGGCATAATTATATTGTCAAGATATTTATGGTAATGAATTAATGTGAATTAATGTTTGTCATGACACGGTATACTGTTTTGGTCTCAGGTCATGAAACCAAAACAGTGGAGAACAAAAATAAGACTGAAGCCTGCCTTTCAGATGTGGTGGGAAAATACAATGCACTCATTCACACGTCGTGAGAACAGTAAGTATTCTAGTATTACAGTGAAGGAATTAAGAAGATGAGGTTTCCAGAATCACATGAAGCGGTCGAACGAGGCCAATACGTGGCCAAAATATGTACATCAGCTCGGGAAACTGTTGATATATTCAAATAAATGCTGATTTCACACATGGGAAGAAAGGGACTCCATCTTCCAAAAGAGATACCTGAAAGTCTGTAACTCTATCTCCCACCTGCTCGCCTTCGCCAGAGCTACGTTTGACACCAAAGCACAAACACATCGCGTGCACGTACACACCCACGCAGACACACAGACACATCCACACCATCAGGACCTGTTAGATCTTTTAGTGACTCATATTTTATGGAGGAGGAATGATCGTATTTTCTGTGCCGGCCTGGGACAGCTGCAACCTTGCAACCTTGTTTTCCTTCTGCTCTTGGATTTTTTTTTTTTTTTTTTTTTTTTTTTAAATGGGGGAATATTTTCTCAAGAATATGTGCTCCATACGCAGCACAAAGCCCTGCGTGTGCTCACGTAAAGAAAATGCTTTTCCCCGCTCGTTAAACTGACACGGACACGACAGATGCGACGAGGTGTCATGTTTGAACCACGAGCACCGAGCGGAATGGAAACCTGAAACAACGGGAAACCTAAAATCCTCAAGATCCAGACCAAAATATGAGGCACATGACATATTTAAACACACAACCAAAGCACTTGTGATGAAACTTAATGTCTAACCACATTTTCTTTCTTGTCCTTCTTCTTAATCTCCTGATATTTTCATTCTAGGTAATGAAAGTTTTTCTTAAATGATCTGAAACATCTGAGGTTAGGCCAACAGTGCAAAGGATAAATTCGAATTCCTCTATCTCTGACGTGCATCTGTTGTTAACTTCCAGGGTAGAGGAGGCGTTTCTGCAACAAGGCAGCAGCTTTTTACCAGCCGTCCTCTTTGAAATATGCTGCTCGCTGAATGATGCGAGCCTTAATGTGGTGAAGTATAAATTCCTGGAGGTTTTTCAACCTGAAGTAATTTTTTATACTGATGATGACTCCCTTTCTACTGCAGCAGCAGCAGAGTAACCAAATGTAGCGTATACTCACGAGGGCTTTTTCAGTTTTGACCTTTAACGAGTGAAAATGCCATTTGTCTTAAGTGCTGAACTGCCTGAGACACATGGTGGGGATTTTACAGTGGCAAAAACATGTCTAAAGCTCACAGGATAGATGCTTGTAAATCATCTAAAGCCCGACCTCACGCCAGGAATTCTGTGCTGCCACTTAACTGTGTCAATTAAAACTCCAAATTAATTTCAACACCGTTTAATCTTTAAATCTTTCAGACCTATGTCTGCGCAGGAAAGACAGATTAGGCAAGCCGACCGTGCAAGCATCTCTGCAGATCTCCATCACCGTGGAATTTCTTTCATTCCTCACTGCGCATCTCTGCCCTGCTTTGCAGCGAGGCGAGCGACTCGGCCAAGTGCTGGGATGGGAGATGACACGTGAATACGAATGCTTTTCCAAACTCTCGTGTCATGGTAAAGGTCACGGGGATGCGTTCAAAACAAGTGACAGTAACATGCACTCTTGTACGGCTGAAAATGACTTGGAAGCGGAGGGTTAGGAACGGTCTGGGAAGAGGAAAAGATCACCGGAGGAGACCCGGCACAGTGTTCTTGTCACGTTGGATGGATGGCAGAGATGGGGAGATTACAAAAGAGTGGAGGATTTTATGTTCCGAGCTGAAAGAATGTCCTCAAAAATTAAATAAGAGAATCAAATCACTTACTGGGAGCCTGTAGTGACTGAATATCTGTCTTGCACCTGAACATTTTGTCCCTCTTCTTTTAGAAGTGGGGAGAAACATTAATGCGGAAAGAAGGTGGTGTGATTCAAGTAGTGTGCATGGGCAATGTAACACCACATCCATTCAATTTGTGCTTAATTACACTGAACAGCAACCCCTGTCCTTCCATGGGTGCAAAGCTTTCAGAAAAATCAGAGGTTCCCAATCAAGTACAACATAAACATGACATAAATAGCAAGAGAGAGAGGAAGATTTGATTGACAACAGCGCAAGACAAATGTCTTCCTTCGCTCCTTTACAATGCTCCTGTCACCATCATCACATTTTCATTCAAAGTGTGAGAGGTGCTCCTCTTTTCAAACTAAACTGCACCCACTCTAAACCGTGAGTAGAGAATACAGTAAATCTCTCAATCAAACTGCTCAAACATTAGGAGGAAATTCTCTTTACATGTCGAACACAACTGTGAAAAAAACTGTTCCTCAATTACCTCAAAATCTGTGCTGAAAATAACAATTCATCAGTCTAAACCTAGTTTGCACACAAGTAGGTGTAGGCAACAGGTTTCCCAAAGCCCCAGTAGTGAAGGAGCAACAGCGGGAACAAAGCAACATGTGAGCTGCAGATACAGCGAACGCCAGCATCCACGTACCACGACAGGAAGTCCTCCAGCTGCCCTCGTAGATGCAAGTAGGCACACACACACACACACACGCACTCACGCAAGGCTTCAGTCAGCAGCACCGATCTGCTGAGCAAACAGCACGGGCCAGGGCCTGGACACACACAGGACAGAGATAAGCATCTGACGCAAAGGGACACAAAGCCACAGAGACATAAAGGAAGGGCACATTAGGGCACCGAATGTGTAGCTTGAGATAGTGATGGGGAAAAATAAATCTGGAGTAAGAGAAAAGCTAACGATGGAGGGAGAGATGCAGGACCGGAAAGATGAAGGACAGAGGTGAGGGACCGCTCGCGACACAGGAAGACGAGCTTTACGGTCCCAGGAAGTTTCTTTAGCTTGACTTCAAGTCATCGTGTTATGGCCCAAATGCTTCTCCAGGAGTAATGAGCGCCCATCTTTCCTTCCTCTATGACAATAATTTGAATTAACAGTCCAGTTCCTCGGCTCCAAGCGGCACTGACTTGAGGCAAATTGTAATAAATCGCACAGGAAATAGCCGAAGATTATTGTTGACAGGCGTACGGGAAGCAAGAGTTATGTCTAATTTCACTGTAGGATGAGTGTTTTCTCATGCCACAACATCTGGCGTTCATCTACTGGATCGCAGGCCCACTTTGGGAAAAAGGCAGGCTTTCTTTAAGTGTCATTTAGAAGCCAAATGTTTCTCAACTGCTGACTGACAAGAGTACAAGGTCTTGCTTGACAAGCCTCAGTCACATCCTCCATGACTCTGTCGCTAACGGGGGTGGGGTGGGGGGGGGGGGTGGGGTGAAAAGTCACTACAGTGGGTCTTTTGTTTCCCAGAGTTAATTCATCAAATGTCGTCTCTCCAACAGGCAGCAGAACTGGGGCAGTGGCACACACATGTTTTTGATTGGCCTTCAATTTCAGAACCTGGGTCAGGGGTTAGTCAGGCCCACCCCCCTCCCCTGACACCTGCCCTGACCCTTTGCCTCATCACAGGTTTGTGTACACACATGGTTCAGTGTTCGTGTTCGGCTGGGACCGAGCCTGCCCCCCCCCCCCGGGTGCGTTTCCTGTGCCGCGACGCGCTATCGGTCTCCCCAGCCACACCTCCGGCTTCCCCAAGGTGCTGATGAAAAGACTTCAGAGGCCCGATTCATCTGGGCCAAGGCCTCCTTAATGAACTGATGAACTCGCTCCGAGACGCAGACACGCTCTGGGTGCCGGAGAGGCTGATTAGAGAGAGAGACCAGGCGGGGGAGGAAAGAGAGGGGCGGTCAGGAGAAATGTACGGGGGGGGAGGTACTCCTCTCTTGAGGTAGAGCTGGTCCTCCAATCTTTGCTGCCCCTCTGCTCTGTGTGGAGGAGGTGTGTGTGTGTGTGTGTGTGTGTGTGTGGGGGGGGGGGGGGTGCTTTGGCCAAAAACCCCAGAGTCTGATCCTCATTAAGAAGCACAATGAACATCAAAGACCAACCCCGAACCTCTATCAGTCAGGAGCACCCACAATCCCCGTGATATTAAAACTCCCAGGCGCCTTTCAGTGTCAAGTTCTGAGGCGGGCGGGGCTCGGGTGACTCAGGGGTTGGAGGGAACTTTGAGGTCTTGAAGGTCGATGGAAAAGTTGAGCCAACTTCAGCAACCTCAGCGATTGGCCACCACTGAATGAGCTATCTCCTCAAGGGGGGGGGGTCGGTGATAACTAGCAGCTGTGAGTGTGCCATCAACTCAGAACAAAACACAGAGCTCCCTCGTTGACCTAAAATCACCAGCTAGCTGAACTAGAAGTGAAAAGTTTAAAGTCCCTAAACCTGAAAAAAAATCCACTGGTCAGACTTAAAATATTAAATTCAACAAGTGTGAAATCATATTTGCAGGGGGTCAGAGGTCAAGTCGCCGCTTTCCAGTTACATTTCTTCTCTCGCTCTGAAGTCATATCTGGGTCAGTTCTTCAAGCGCCACATGATCCTTACCGCTCTTCCAGTCCGTTAAAAGTTTACAGTGAACAGTTTCTGTACGGTGCCGCTGCTAACGTGAGAGCAGAACACCTGGTGCTGTCAGCGGCTTCGTTAAAATAAGGAGCATGTGCGTGCTGCGCCGTGTCCCAGTTAGCGCTGCTTTAGTTTAACTAAAACCAAAATGACTCGTTTCTCGAGCAGCAGCGGCTTCCAAGGCAAATCGTCCCAGAGCAATGCATGTTGGGAAATACCTTAATCAAAACAGTGTTTCTCAAAACACATAATAACCTCAAACTGTAAATAGAAGTGAGGTAACGGTGACACGCTTTTTAAAGAATGCCTGAAAATGGTAACTAGGACGCGGGACAAGCTGTAAACACAACACTGACATGATATCACATTATGAATTTGAGGGAAGCGGGTTGTAGTGAACTGTAAAAGCAGAACAATGAGCCGTGAGAGACAAATTCTCTGCAGAGCTGCAGGTTGAGACTAGAGGTGATTCTGAGCGAGTCCGCCGCTATGAGCATTTCACTTAACAAGCAGTCCCTTTCTATCCACTATGAATATTGATCAGTGCAGCTTTGAGTTCAAGATGAAACATCAGTTGATTTCACCAAACACAAGCAGCTTTTTTTTCCAGTGTAAGATGATCCAACAGCGACTCCTCTGCTACACCCTGGAGCTGATTAGCTGAGACCGACTCCTCGTACAAATGGACTCTCAACCTTCTCCTGAGAGAGGTACGTACGAAAACTGCGAGGGAAGTGCACTGCTGCTCGGTCACATTTCTCAGCAATGCTGAGTGCACATTCCGCCCCGGTGGTCTGAAATGTGCAGCTGGGCGGACCGAGGTCACGACAACACAGGGAGACCGAAGGGGCTGTTCCCATCATCGACGCAGCGGGCGTCAAACGCACCCTGAAAACAGGGTCGTGAACCCAGAAGTGTCGAGGGCTGCGCACGCTGCAGCTCCTCGTGCACACGGACGAGCACGCACGGGTCAGGCCGCAAAACACGCAAGTCTGTGTATCATTATCTCAAGTTTGGTCTAATTAAATTTAAAAAGCAGTTATGCTGCGGTTAGGAGTCAGACAACACTCAATAAAACACAATTTCCCACTGATTTGTGAAAAGAGATACAGTAGGTGACAGTTCAAACAGAGGACAGCAGACAAACTCCACGCCTCAATTCATCCTGCTTACACTGAAACATCAAAATCATCAAGCTGTTGTTTTATTCATCGTCTGCAGCATAAGCACCGTGAATCAACGCAGAAGATTATTAAAGGCATTTGTTTTCTGATCTTAAAAGTGCAGCGTCTTGTGAAAGTTTTGCGAGTGAACGAGAGACGCCATGAGTCGACCTCGTCGAAAAGGTCTGACGGTCTTACGCAACCGCCGACCTTTGCAGCGGTCCCTGATTGTGGCTTTCAGCGTCACATACATAACAGAGGCGTCGCATCTTACGGGACTGTTCAATATCACAGAGTCTTTCTGCTTCGACAGCAGCTGCAGCAGCTCTGATAAGCTAAACTGAAAGGTGCGTCAAGACGTGAAGGCCGGGGAAACAGCAATCAGAGGTTTCAACACGTTTCTAACTGGCAACCACACTGAAGCTGGACTCAGAAAACCCCCGCAGACCCCTCATTCATTTTTTTAAATCAAGAGGCTTGACCACAACATAGAGAGGGACTGTACTGAAATGTGGCTCAAAATAAGAGAAGGCTCTTAATTAAAAAAAAAATTCTTTGTCTTCAGATTACAGTTTGGATCAAAGGATCAGCAGCCGCCGCTGATGCCAGCGCCTCGGCCCCACACTCACTGGCACGCTGGCATTTCAAAGACTTTCCAGGGAATAAAGTGGATTAGCCTAACTTGACCCCAGAATTCTCACCAAGTACCAAACAAAGAAATTTACAGCACACAGCAATGCTTAAATTCATTTCCTCATTCTCACATAGAGAATGTTGCTGATAAAGTTTTTTAAAAATATATATATATATATATACGGGAAGTTTGCTGATCAAGCAATAGGACGTTGCTTATTCTGCCACTCATTTTTCTCTCCTATCATCAAAAATGGAACTTGCGACCGGGTGGGAAGCATGAGTGCTCCACGAGCGCAGCTGAAGGTGTTTTTCCATCATTTTCTGGAGGAGGAGGAGGAAAAAAAAAGAAAAAAGCAGCAGCTGAGGGGTCATCGCCGAGCTTCTCAGCACTTTTCTGGATGTGCGCTCTTCCTCCCACGGGCCCCCTCGCAGCGGCCGCACCCAATCAGTGGCGTCGTCCCATCCACTTATAAACACCCAGTCGTATCCTCGCGCTAAACCTCCCATTCATCACGCTGACAGGGCGGCTTGTGGTTATTGACTGGGAGTGGATCCTTTTTTTTTTCCATCCACAAGCTCAGTTGTCAAATTAGACACCGCAGCCAAATGTTTGGAATGTTAAATGAGTGGTGTCAGATGGCGTGTTTTTAGATAAGTGAGTGTAAATTCATTTTAATCAGGAGGGAGTGTATCAAATACAGTGTGGTGCTGAGAGTGTTCTGTGTATGTCTTTTTGTCCCTTATAGGCTGCCGTGTTGAACTGTCCGAGACGTCTCAGTTTGTACAGACGACGCGTCTCGACAACACAAACCTCCCGCAACACGTGGACACGGCTCATGTGAGGATGTTGTGCTGCGTGTTCGTTACTGAACCTTTTTTTTAAATTGTTGTTTGCAGTCTTCCTGTTGAGCTAAGCTAAGCAGCTCCTGCTTCTTATGACATACACGGGTTATGAAAAGCATTATCAGTCGCAAACAACGTGAATTTCCCCTTCCTGTCTTTTGCAATGGTAATAGTACTGCAGACACAGGAGTTCTTTTGTTGAAGTGTGTGTGTGTGTGTGTGTGTGTGTGTGTGTGTGTGTGTGTGTCCAGGCCAACCGCCGTGGCAGCGACCCAGATCTTCTTTTGATTGGCAAAGTCATTAAAATCCCAGTTGGCAAATAAAAAGCTTGACATCGTCAGCACGGAGTTCGGAGATAAGCCTAATTATCAGGCACCGACGCACACGTGAGCGCACAGTCACACACACGCACGCACGGCTGCAGTGTCAATCTCACTCACATAAACCCACACACCTATTTGATATGTTCCTTTGAACATGACCTCGCTCGCTGCGGCATCAAAGCTGAAGCTATTTGACTTCTCACTCATCTGTGTCCAAATCACTTTTTTGTTCCTGTTGCTCCTCTTTAAAAAAAAAAAAAAAAAAAAGCCCAACAAAACAGTGTCATTGAGGCTGGCATCACGCATCATTAGTGCTTGGGGAACGCATGCAGAGAATGTTATTACACCCGGTGTCCCAACAGCACAGGACTACAGCCAGATTGTCTCTAATCACCAATAAAAGAGCGAAGAAATTTAAAGACTGCTGCTCGGGGCGGGGGAACGGCAACCGAGCGGGGAGCTGAGGCACCGGCGGGAGTCGTCATTTTAACAATGCGCATTCCCATCTGTGTATTATCAGGCAGCGGATCCTCCCAGACTTGAGATGACAATAAACAAGACAGAAGTGTTTACTCCTCTGCCGATTCCACAGGCGACAAACGAGCGGCGGCGGGACCGACAACGACTCTGGCGTCTACGGGGCGCCGCGAGGGAGCTGCAGCTCAGCTGCGGCCCACAGAATGAAAAATGAAATAGATAAAAAGCGGCTTTAAGTGCCTGGTGCTGAGAGGTGTCTGCTGTCGCAGGCCGAACAGGTGAACATCATTAACTCCCCACTCCTCACATGTGGGCTGCTCAAATTTCACACTGGCGTCACGCGCCGCTCAAGCTCCACGCCGCTTTTGAGAAGACTACAGATACTTCATCACGTTCTCATCGGGAAGGAACTCACGAAGGGGGAGGGGGGTCAACGAGGGAAAAAACTGAACTTTTTTTTTTTTAAAGGGGGAAAACATCTGGTTCTTCTCCACATCCCACTGCCGGAGAAGTCAGGAGAGGATGGATAATTCATTAAGGCGTGCAAAGTTGTGTGATGCAAAGCCATTCGGTGCGACGGAGATGTCGAGTAATTCAATCCACGAGATACCATCTACTGTACAATATGTTGCTCTCTTATGGTAAATCTCTGCGCTCTTTCATCTCTTCTTTGGTCTTCTCAAAATACAATCGCCCTTTGACTTCATCTCAAGAATGACTTTTATGTTAGCTCTCCTTCCTGGCAAATGCTTGACGAGGCATCAAAATGTCCTTGTTTTTTTTGGGGGGTTGTTTTTGGAGAGCGGGCTAAAGAGAAGCAAACATAACAGTCAGATCTACTCAACGAAGCTACTGGAAGGAAATGAAAAGGTCAGCACAAAACAGATGAAGTGCGAGAGGGCCGAAGATTAAATACACGCAAAGTGTATTTTTAAAATGATGGTTCCGCAGCAACTTCGGCTGAAATGACTGTACGTGTTTTCAAAATACAAACGACCTTTTCAGCATCAGGAATGCTGTCAAAGAAAATACAGCACGATAATGAGTCAACATGGCTCCGATAAATATGTACAAAAGCTGGGAGACATAGCGGTGAGATAATTACGAAAAAAAAACCCCACATTTTTCAACTAAACCTCACGCGCCCCCACACGGCTCCGTGGTTCGAAAGTATGCTCGGTATTTGAGCGACAGAAAAACAACACGGAAATCACCTCAAGGTTGTCGCCTTTTATCAGAGAGTGACGTCCCCCGTTAAAGCTACAAAAGCAGCGGCACATTACTCTCGGGCGGGGAAGGCCCCGGTGTACCCTTAAATCTGAGTGTTTTACACTCTGAGGGGAAATTAAGAGCCCTTGGGGGGGACACGCTTTTAATCCGCTGTGAAAACAGCTGTTTAGCATCTTCAGGGGCTTGGCTGTTTCCAGAGCCATCATCTCAAAGTGCCCGTCCAATGTGATCAGCGTCTCCCGCCGGGACAGAAAGCCCACCAGACGTGGCATTTGACACCTTGTCTGCGAGGACAGCAACTCAGCGGACGAGGACATTAATAGAAGCGAGTGAACTATCTATAGAAAATATGTCTTGGGAAATTAAGGCCGCGCTCCATCCTCACCCTCGCGTCGGTTTGACTTGTTTTCTCTGGGAATTATCAAGCCGTGAGGACAGTATCCAGCCCTGGTTCCACTGGTACAGACGCCGTCTGCATTCCTGAGCTGGTGCAGAAGCACATTCTGTGATTATCATCCCAACACAACATCACCACAACACTGATAACTTCCTACAACAGTGCGGCTTTAACGAGAGCAAAGTGGAAACGCAGCCAAGGCGAGCGTGAAAAGGCTAACGGAGTCAGGGTCGCCACTTTTACGATGACAACTTGTTCACTGGTTTGTTGTTGTAAGACAAATTCAAACAATGTGCAGTGTAACTCCTCATTAAAGTAAGGTCATTTGAATATGCAAATCTCTCTCATTTTGAATTCACCCGTGATGCCGGCCAGCTGTCTCGACTTAAGTTTGCAGTCTGCAAAGCTGTTGGATCTGGTTGTTGTTATCATCAGGAACACGCGGGCCAGTATCTTATTAGGGTGAAGGCGGTTGACCGGACAGGTGTGACCCGACACGCCCACGTCAACACTTCAGCACCGCACACTGTGTTTGGAATTTGGCACATACCGCAGCCATGTGTGGGGTTTAATGTTTAAACATAAGATATGAAGACACTGTCTAATCATTACTGGGGTTTTTCTTTCTTTTCACACTGTGTGCCAACATCTCTTCTTCTTGAACTTTGTTTATTACTGCACGATTCTCTAGCGCTTGAAGTCGCACTTCTGAGTTGGGTTGATATTTGATGGTTATTTTGGTTTTTTTTTACCCTTTTAATTTTTCTGCAACAAATCATTAAAATTCCAGCTACAGCTCCCAATTACTTCCATAATCGAGGCCAGGCTGGTAGCCTGATTGTGAAGGGACACTGCAGTTATATGTGTCCACTATTATCTGCCAACTGTCAACGACAAAACCAAAAAAAACAAATGTTTTCATCACCTATTCATCAGCCCATAAGGTGACATCTCTGAGTGGTTTGTTTTGTCTGACCCAAACACGTCCAGTTAAACAGCTTTCAGCCCCACTAATGAAATGATCCCCTCATTGTTTACACTGTAACTAGACTTGCATCATATCTACAGCTAATTAGTGGTGCTTATTAATATGAAGTATTGACATAGTCTTGTACATGGAAGATGAATGTGTACAAAGGGCAATGCGGCGGCCGACAGACGAGAAGCAGATGGCTGTTTGGACTCACAGCAAATCTACTTAATGAACTTGGCTTCGTGGAAAAAGAGACATGACAGAGTTGAGTTTATGGAGAAAGACCTGAGGAATGAGCCACGGCAACGACATTAGTTAACGGAGTCTGTTGGCAGAGAGCAAACCACGGAGCGACTTAAGCCGCTCCTCACGAAGATCAAGTCAGATCGAGATTGAGCTGGATGTTAAAGCGCTCCGCCCTATCTCCGCCGGAATTGTTGCCAGACTGACGGGAACAGAGAAGGCAATATCTTCATTCAGCCATCCAATCAAGGCTGCACATCCCTCTCCAGACGCCGCTGACATAATCTTCAAATCCTGCTGGAAACTTGAGACGGTGAACGTCGCGGCTGAGAGAGCAGCTGCTCGGGATGTGCAGCAGCTCGCTGAAAGACGCATCACTGTTTTGTTCGTTGAGAGTGCAAGCTCTCTGATGACCATTCTCACAACAAAGAGCACGTATAGCAGGCCAATGTGATGAAGGAGGACCAAAGACTAATGTCAACTCCTATCTCCTAAAGGATGCTGCAAGTAATGATAAAGCCAATGCCTGTGATGCCGTTAGTATTAACCAAAGTTGGAGACGCCTGCAGGTCCAGAGTGTCCCCGGTGAGAGCTGTCCTGGCTGTTTGCTAGGAAAGTCTGACTCTCAAAGTCCCACTGCGATGATGGCGAATGGCGAAGTAAAAGCCGAGGTCAAAACGGAAAACGGGAACATGGTGAAATAGATCAGGGAACAGGGGATAGACATGCTTTTCTTTAGGTAATCCAGAGCACGGTTGGATGTCGTCAAAACCACATCCACACTAATGCACACAAACATCTTTTTCTTTTTATCTCCTGGCCTTCACCAACCCGGCGGCTCTCACCACCACAAACAGATTTTCCAAGGCGATCTACAGAACGGATAAGTTGGGCTTTTCGGGAGTAGTGACATACAGTGCTCTATTCTAAAAAAACAAAAAAACAAAAAGAGCATTTTAATGCAAACCAAGGGGCAAAGGCTTTACTATGATTGTGCTGGGGAACTGACCGCAGAATTGCATAGTGAAAGAAAAGCTTACAGGGAACCAATCTAAATACCACAATGGTTCTATTTAACATTTACCTCATAATAAGTTCAAGCAAAAAAAAAAAGTTCTTTTGCCACAATAAACAAACTCAGCATTTACTGTAATCTGAGTGATGCCATGATCAATAACTGTCAAAACTGTTTATTCTGCATGAGGAATGAATGAATGAGTAGTAAATCTTGGCTACCTGAGCAGTAGAGGTTGTGTGTGTGTGTGTGTTTGTGTAGTAGGTGTGTCTCTGTGTATATCAGGGAGAAAAAGAGAGAGGCTGACTGAAACTTGACCCAGCCGTCATTTGCCTGTGGACAGCAGGAGAAACGGACGGGCTGAGTCAGAACGCGTGGTCTTGCTGCTGAAGCTGCCGCTCTGTCCGACCCAGCATGCCCCGCATACAACCTGAGCTTCACCTGCACGCGACGTCAGCGCTTTTACCCTGCATGTCAACATGCGTTTTACTGATGGACTGTGGCGCAACACAAAACACACACATCAGACTGCCAGGCATCTTCACAGATAGAAATATATGACAAATACGCATACGCCCCGTCAGAAAACGAGAGAGTACTGAAGATGCAGCCCTCTGGAGGGCTTTGCAGCAAACTGGCAATTTTCCATTGCATCCGTCCTCACGTGTCCTGTCACTCAACCCGTCACCATGGAGATGAGCTCAGCTTCTCTTGTGTCTCACGCTGTAGTGCATACACTGCAGCACATAGCAGCAGAGGCGGGCACAGCTGACAAAGTCACACCTCGTGCGCAATCGCAAATGCGTTGCTCCTATTTAACTGCCATTAATGTGTTGTACTTCAGGACCGTGGGGATGCAGGAAAAACACATTACAGAGACAGAGCATGAGAAGAGCTAGACTCATCAAATAGACCTGAGGGGTGGAAAAAAAAGTTACCAGGAGCACGTAAAGGGCAACTGCCACTTCAGGTAAGTGTACGAAGAGGGGGACTGCATGGCACTGTACCATGCAGAGAGGATCTCAGGTTAAAAGGTCAGCACAGCCTCCACAAGGCAGTGGCAAACATCAGCATGCGTGGCACAACCAACAGCACAGTACATTATACAAATGTCACTCATGTCCAAAAACAACCATTGCATTTTCATTTCCAATTTACTTGACAACTGGAAGGCACAATCAGGACATTGATTTTTTTAAACTGCATTTAAGGAGCTGGGACTTGTTTTTGCCTGTAATTTTAAGGTTAACTTATTCTGAATACAAGTCTAACCAAGTATTGTGAGGGTTGTGGTGCACAACGTTTCCCATCACTAAAGACGGCTGAGGTTTTATGTATAATTACTTACAACATTTCTGCTACAATTAGCCATACATGAGAACAGAAGGGAAGAGAAGAACAGCTCCATATTCCAGTGGGGGCTCCTTTGTCAAAGTAGCTTTAACCGTTTAGCTTCTTATTGAGTGACTATAGAACAGAAAATGAATTTTGCTGATATTTTTAAAAGCTAACGACTAGCTTGACAAGCCTGCTCGTGAAATAAGCTAAACATAGTTTCCCCACATCATTTTCTCGTAGAGTTAGTTGTAAAAAAAAAATTGAAGGTCAGCAGAGATTAAGCATCTTAACGTATATCATTTTTTTTTCTTACTGTGAAATTTAGGACTTCCTTTGTGGTCACTCGGAGGAAGGTCTGCGAACTGCACCCGGTGTCCCGACATGTCCGGTATCACTTCTCAGGTCAAGCCGCGCGACCACCGACTGCGTTTTTCTCTCTTCGCTCGGGTTTGGGTTTTTTTTTTCTTTGTGGGAAAAGTATCCGGTAACTTCCCGAGCACCGGGGCGTTGAGGGTGACCGCGTGACTCCCCGCCGACCCCCCCACCACTGTCCGTTTTTTTGCGCGTGGGAATGTTTCTCAGACGGACGCACGCGACACTGGAGCACGCGCGCCGGCGGAGGGAGCGTCTGTCATTGACTTTCCCTCTCGTGCTGACTGTGTGCCAGTACTGCAGCAGTCCACGGTGTCACCTGCCCCCTCCCTGCCTAATACTTTCTGCTCCACACGACGCACACTGGAGCGGAAGGGGGGGGGCGCGTTCCCTCTCGCCGCGGTACAAACACATACAAACTTTATTATTTTTTGTATCCCTCCTGACTTGACTGCAGGGTGACGTCACCACTGTGAAGCGTTCTGGAAGGGTAATAAAGTTTAAACTGCGCAAATAAACGGATGCTCGAGGGACGGAGCCTCCTTTAAAACCAGGAGAAACTTACTCAGACGACTGAAACAGTGTTCATCCTCTAATCTTGGTCGGGTGATCTACTTTACAATTAATTCAAACTTTCTAAAACAGTTTTCCAGTTTTCCCCCTCATCATCAACAAGCCTATTTCTGAATCGATTATATGTTTCAGGTTTCGTTTTTCGAAGTCACAGCACTGTGGAGCCCATTTAAGTCAGCGCAGTAGGCTCGATAATCCCATGGTGTAATCAGTTTGTTAAGAAATACAAATTCCTTCAACAATACAGTAACTTTGTCCAGGAGCATATGGGGGGCTACAGTGCCACCTAATGGAAGAAAAGTGCAAAGGGTTTGTACACAAGAAAGCGTGAGATAGAATTTTGTGTGTGTGTGTGTGTGTGTGTGTGTGTGTTACGTTTTTATATTACTTCTCCTATTCAAGTACAGGCCCGAGGAAGATGTCGAATATGACATTGTCTCTCTCTTTCTTAACATAAAAATTTTAATTCACAAATCTGGTCAAACTTGCTTTAGTTACATCCCAAGAAAGAAGTGAAAACACTGTAAATATCACAACATAAGAGAAAAAGTGTGTACCCAAAGAGTCCTTGACCCAAATCAGGGAAACAAAACTTTCTCTGGATGCAGCTGTCTCACATTTATTTAAGTATGACTAAGCTGGTTGTGAGCAATGAGACTTTGCCCCACCCCCCAGCCCCCATTAATTTAATTAAAGCCAGACATCAAACAAACTACAGTGACATTGTACTTTTGTACTGAAGTATACTGTGACTTACACAGAGCTTCGACACAGCACAGATCCCTTGTGATCTGGGACCACAGTGAGTGCAGAGTTCTGCAGTTTGACCTGAATCTGTGTGTGTGTGTGTGTGTGTGTGTGTGTGTGTGTGGTGGGGTGCACAGGCTTCAGGGTCACTGCATGTAATAAATTCCAAACATCACTTTTTGCTTTAGTACAACAGAAGGGGGGTGAGGGAGAGTGCCACACACATTACCTCATCTGGTCTGTTTTAATGCAGTTCAGTGGACTCCATTACAGTTACATACGAACTTGGACCAGAGATAACAGAGCTGACATTATCACAGTGACATAACAATATCTGTGGACGTGTAGGCAAGGCACATATAACATTAAATCATTGCAAAATCAGGTTTCTTCAAAACTTTATTTTGAAATATTTAGTCAAATTCCTAAAAAGAACTGTAGCAATACAAAAAAAAGAATTGTTCTCACAGGCACAAAATCAAACTCTCTGAACTAGTCTGATGGGACTATTGTGCAAAAGAGAGTAGCAGATTATTCAACAATGTAGCCGAGGGACAAATATTGCAAACCGAGTCTCACGGTATCTGAAAACATTTGGCGATTGCATAAGAAGCCTCAGGCATCATAGAAAAATAACTGGTCTGCCAACAAAAGGCAAATAAATACTATGGACTCAAAAGAACATATATGTGCAGAAACAGCATTAGAGTTTCACTCATGACATGTTATAAACATAAATCTCACCGTCAAGACGGACAAGCTCGCACACTTTCAAACACAACTACCCATAATTCGTCAGTGTTGACACAGACACAATCCTCATGCATGTGCACTGCACTTCTTTGCTCTCACATTATACATCTCATAAAAAAGTCATTTAAAGTATGTAGAAACCAAGCAGAATTTAAAAAAACAAAAAACAGTTCTGCACTCTACTGTACTGTAGTGTGCATCCAGTAACATGTTTCTATCACGCAGTTCCATTTTGCTCAATGTACATTTTGGATAATGATGCTGCCATCGACTTTGCCAGTTCTTCGTCTCGTTTCCTCTGCATCTGCGAGTGCCTGCACCAGTCCTCGTACTCAGGGTTGGGGAGACACCTGTCCAGGAGGACGTCGTAGTGGCCGTTGCTGAGCCAACTCAGCCAGATGGCGGGCTTGGAGGCATCCTCCTCCCCGAGGTAGTGCACCATGGTGGAGACGGTGGGGCTCTCCAGGCTGCCCCCCGTCGTCAGGTGGATGTTGACACTCAGCATCTGGCTCATGGCGAGAAGCTCAGGGTACCCGGCCCAGGCTCCGTCCTGCGCTGCGCCGATCAGGAACTCCCCTACGTCCCCTTCGATGATGGGGTTGAACTCATCCAGGTGGTCGGCGATGTGGTGCACCGTCTGCTCCCTGAGCTCCCCGTGCCTCGCCTGGTCCCCGTACGTGGCTTTGCACACAGCTCTGTACAGACAGTTGCCATCTGGAATGATGTGGTACCTGTATTTATTCCTCTCCTGGAGGTACTTGTTTTGTTTCTCCACCTCGGCCAGGTACCGGGTGACTTTGTCGTTGATGTCCCCTCTCTCTTGGCATCTCTGTGGAGCACACTCCTGCAGGACGCTGAGCTCAAAGGCCCGTCTGTCATCTGACGCCGGAGCAGCTCTGCCACAAAACTCTTCCTGTATTAGGGGTCCAGGCTGGGCTGTCCTGGAGGGGACTGGCTCCTCTTCAGCCCAGCCGTTGCTTCTACAGGGGGCGTTCGTTTCTGAAAACGTATCATCCTCGCTCGAATTTCCCACCATCCTCGGGTATTCTTCTATCCTGGGTCCACATATGTTGTTACTGGTGAAATGGTGCCTTCCAACCAGCTCTGGGCAGTCAGGGAAAAGCTCCTCTGTCCCATTTCTCAGGTGATCTATGAGGTCCACCATCACATCAGAGTCACAGTCGTTATTACAGAGGATGCTTTCTCCATTGTGTGAGTCAGGTGAGGGTGGTTTGGTTCTGGACTCCCTCATGATGTGGACCGGCACGGACCTCTCCACGCCATCGGGTCTGCGGATTAATATCTCAGCAGTCGACGTGAAGTAAATCGGCCTCATGGACGAAGCCTCGTAACACGAAAAGGCAGGCATGTTTGCGGAAGAAGCAGCCTCTCTCACCGGATCCCCGCTGGTCGCTGAAGTCGCGTCTGCTTGAGTAAATCCCGGTTTATCAGGTTCGGGACGGTTCGGTGTCGTTCCGTTCAGTCGCTCGGATCCGGTCGATAAAGTTATAGTAACTTTGCGCGACGACCTCGGGTAGTGTGTCAGCACACTGTTGTACAACTGCATTTTGAAGGAGTCCTTTATACTCAACCGTTACGGAGAGATGACAACAACAGCTAAAAATACCCCGCATGTCATCAACAACAGCGAAGTTGTGGCGGACGTCTCCATGGCCCTGAGTCCTGTCACTGTTGACACAGAGACGAGGACACTGTCTAGTTTAGTCTCCTTGCGTCATTTGCAGTTGGGGAGCCTCCCTAATTTTAGACTTCAAACTGTAACAAGACCCTGCCTACTTCGATGGAGTCAAGGCAGACAGAACGAAGCCAAGGTAGCTTCCGTTACGGTGCTTTCAAAATAAAATCATACTTGACGAACACAGTAGCTGTGACAGCATCTTATTTATAGCACGATGCATATCTCTATGAATAGTTACTACTGAAACTAAATTGCAATTAGAAAATAAATTATAGGAAACTTTAAGCAGGACTGGTGCACGATATAATACTAATACAATTTTATTTTGAAAGCAAACACTTCGTATTTCCAGGTATAGTTCTTGCTGTCTGCAGGCAGCTTGACGCAGCTCGCATTTTTCCAAGTCGTGAAAAAGAGACGTTTGCCCACAAGTCAAAAAATGTGAAAGCATTTTGTGTCACAGCCACAATACTGATTTAATGACATACTAAACAATAAAGTCGAGGGAAATAATCAATTTTATCCTCTTGACATACGTTTTCACCCATGATGTTTGTTTTCCCTGAACACATTTAGGTAATTAAAGTTGTTTACATGATAAACAGAGCACAACGTCAAAGTGGACAAAGGTATAAGTACTATGTCGGTATAAAATGAATATTGTGTTAATACACAATACCTCTCATCTATACAGTCTTTTTATTTATACAAAAATAAATGAACCCAACAAACGCTCACAATATTGGACTAAAGGTTTACTTGAACTTGTAAAATTATTAAGCTTTTTTAAAAATTTTATTTTAACGACACAAATACCAGTATTGCAAGACTCCTACCAATTAACAATAAACTATTACTACGACGACAACAACAACAAGTACTGGAATTAGGCTTACTAACATCAACATACTATAATGATTTAACAACATTTTTGATTTCCAGTGTATTATTATTATTAATATTATGATTTAATTACGCAGCACACAGTAACTGACTGATATTGACTGACTGGAAATCACAGGCTGCATGCCTAACTCGTTCATATCTCTATTTTTAACACATTGTCTGACTGTTTCAGCTCGTCCGCTGTGAAACAGTCACACTACTAGGGTTTGTACGGGAATGCGAGCACTTAATATACACTTAATATAGATATTACTTCAGAGGAGTCAGCTGTAAAGTAAACCTGTGCTGAAAATTACCTCGGCATTTTGTGGCAGGTTGCCCATTTAAAATTCTAATGACTTTCTCTTATTTTTGTACATAGCACTGCTTTGACTTTATCATATAATTATGCTGATGATGAATCAAATATTATGTAAAAATCCACAGAACTAAAATCAAGCATTTGTGTTGTCACATTACTGCATAAGAACCACCAGGGGGACACCGACGACCTAATGTTTGACCTGATATGTTGCTTTCAGGTGCAGTACCACGCGTACACACACGGAGGCGACATTTAGCTTCGGAGGGGAACATCCGCCAGTCTGTAACAAATGCATTAAAAAAACGTTGCAACAGCAGCTGTCGCAAGGTTGTGCACGGCATACAAATGAAGGCATTGATCGTTTCCTCCGCCGTACTATTTGTCTTTGGTAACCTGAACTGGTGCACTAACCTCCAGCTGGTGGTTACGGCTGACTCCAACAGCCCCCCCCTCCCTGTTGCATCAACCTTAATATAATAATATAATGTATGTCACACATTTCCTCGTTCCCGCGAGAATTTATATTCATCGAAAAGGAAACGACACATACAGTTTACCACAA
Organism: Psettodes erumei; assembly: GCA_016785225.1. NCBI lineage: Eukaryota > Metazoa > Chordata > Actinopteri > Pleuronectiformes > Psettodidae > Psettodes > Psettodes erumei. The sequence continues at coordinate 365,483 of JAFBJZ010000960.1, read as the reverse complement.
CAAAAACACGGCTCAGCCTGTGCAGGGCTACAACACAATGAGCGACTATGGGAGGGGAGGGTTTCTTTGAGGGAGGGGGGCAACACTATAAACAACAGCATCTGCATGTATTATCACGATATGGGTCCCTTATTTTAAGACAGAATACTACAGTGACACGATATGTTTTTTTCAGCTTAAAACACAGGAGCTGGAGCATTGAGGGAGAAACAATTCAATCTGCCACAGACGGTTCTGCAGAGATTTAAAAAAAAAAACACACGAAAAGTGCGATAAGGCGACTAAACTTATTTCGGAATACCACACATATACACGCAAAAGAGCATAGCCTGTAGCAATAACGTCGTGATTTTTCATCGTCTGTGGAGGATGTTACCACGAGGTCCGCAGTGCTCGCTCCACCAGCCTGTTGTTGTTGTTGTTGTCACTCTGACTGCCCGCCTAAATCAACGCCCTCATCTGCTCGGCCATAATACAAAACACAGAGGTGGCTTTTTTCTCCTTTTCCTTTCTTTTTTGGGTTTGTTTTTGTTACTGGGTCTGCAGCAGATAACCGTATCCATGTCAGTGGAACAAGCCATGCTGATGTCAGAGATTTTTTTCCTCCTCTCTCTCTCTCTCTCTCTCTCTCTCCCCCTCTCTCTGTGTCTCTCTCTCTCTCTCCGCGGTGGGAGGATCTCTGTGCGTTGAGTCACGCAGCTGTCAAAGATAGCTGTCACCCAGTTTCAGGATCAAACACACAGTCAATGAGAAAAGGGGCTTTGAGTCGAAGGGACGCATAGATCTCAGGTAAACCCACCCCCCTTCCTCCTTACTCCTCCATCAAGTCTCCAAACAAGGACGACCAGAAGAGAGAGAAGAAGAAATCCCCCCTCTGAAAAAAGGGAGAAAAGGAGCGAGGTTTTTTTTTTTGATGAATAAGGATTTTTCGTACATTCGGATACACGCTGGGGATATCTGGAGAAACGCTGCACGGACCGCTTTCTCCTGCGCGGAAAAAAAGTGATCATTTTCGGACGGAGATGAAGACGAAGAAGGGTAGGTTGGATGCTGCTTTTGAGGAAAACAGGGTAAAATTAGTTTTCGGTAACCAGAGAGATCGACTAACAGAGCGATATCCCCCCACCTCATATGCAAACCACGCAGTCTATTGTTTCCTTTCCAGACATGACAGGGGGCTTTTTCTGCCATGTGCTGGCGCGGTGTCAAAAAGTCGATTAATAGCCTCTCGTTTGTGATATTTCCATAAAACCTTTTTACATATCCAAGCTTTTGACAACATAAACACACTGCAGAGCGATGTGTTGTTTTTCTTGTCACGGCGTAATTAAAGGGGGTAGCGTCAAAGCTCAGAGAGAGAGAGAGAGAAAACGGTCGATATTGAATTAAACGACGCTACGTTTTGTCAAAAAAGCAGCAGCGGAAGCGGCATTTGTGTCGAAGTTTTTAGGGAAAAGCGGCGAAACGAGTTTAAAGTTGCGCGACTTTTGTGAGTTGGAGTTTGAAACGTTAGGGGTTTTACTTAGTTGTTTTTTTTTTTACAACGTGCAGGCTTTAAAATCGTGTTGTACCTTTTTCTTCTAACCGCCTACCGCGAACACAAACCACCTTAAGCAGCTTTTTTTTAAGTGAGTGTCCAAATGTAGGCTAATGTTCATCCTGACCTCATTGTGGGAAGTTGCCTTGTTACATTCACGGACCTCGTGGTGCTGCGCGCACACACACTCTCACACACAAAAGAAAACCCCTTACAAGTTGTCGAAACTTCCAAAACCAGCGTCTTCGTGGGTTTGAAACACTTTTTATTCGAGCCACTCGGTTGAACAGTGTTATTTCGGAGGGAGTGGGGTTAATGGAGAAGTCGCCGTTTTTTGCGTGTAGAAAACTTTTTGAAACGCGTACAAAGAGACCACGCAGCCCCTGGGTTTCTTTTGTTTAGTCTGGAGACGCTGATTTGCAACAGGTCTCCCTCCCCTCCCTCCCTCCCTCCCTCCTCGCTCGCTCCAGCCTACGTAATTACCTCATCCTGTTGGCCGCTCAGACTTTGGGAACTTTCTTATTCCTTTCCCACCAGTTTGCCCCCACAGTGAGACATGCACAGGGGGTTGTGGATTACCCTACGTTTTCCTTAATGGCGGCTGCCCTGCGCAGAAAGCTTCTGCTGTTCAAAATATAAGTAACCTTAGCATCATGTGAGCAACAAAAAAAAAAAAAGAAAAATCTTTCTTCTCCAGAGGAATATCAAATATCCATGTCTGGTGTCAGTTAGAACCTATTGTGCATGACATTTAATATCATAATGTGCTGGAAACAGACAAAAAAGGTTTTACAAACAGTGTATGTTCCCTGGACACATCACTCCTTGACATTCAAAAGGCATGAATCCTGATTGATCATCATGATTGACATGTGATAAGGCGTGACCAAATGTCAGAAATTAAAAAAGAAATGTCTGTAATAACTGCACATACTCTTCAAATCAGATCAAATCTCCCTTCTCACACAGTGATTTCTCTTGTGGTCAGCCTGGCCGTGCTCTACTTATCCGAACATGCAAGGTGTGCTCGCAGCCTGAGCGCTCGACCTGGCTCGTATTTGTCAAGGCAGGTTTTATAACTGACACAGCATCAGACCAGCCTTTGTGACGTCGCCCCCCCATCCCTCATTCCCTCCTCCTCCTTCTCTTCACTCCCTCCCTCCCTCCCTTCCTCGCTCCTTATATGAATCACATGGCTGAACTTGACAGCTTGCTTCTGACACATCAGCTGCCTCCCAGACAGCTTGTGTTTGGCAGGCGGCACAGGCCGGCTGGGAAATCGACAGCAGCGACACATATTCTCCTTTGTCCTCCTCCTTTTTTCCTCATGCTCTTTTTCTCTCTCTCACACGTGCGCTCGCCTGCGCAGGTTTGATGATGCTCTCGGGGAGCGAGACGGACGACGAGGACAGCGTGGACGCCCCCCTGGACCTGTCGTCCAGCACCGGGGGTAACGGGAAGAGGAAGCGGCGGGGAAATCTGCCCAAGGAGTCCGTTCAGATCCTCAGGGACTGGCTATACGAGCACCGCTACAACGCTTACCCCTCCGAGCAGGAGAAAGCCCTCCTGTCCAAGCAGACTCAGCTCTCCACACTGCAGGTACGGACGCAGACGCAAAGATTACCAAAGCCTTAGCCACCAGTAAACCCTTAGAGTGTAAACACAGCACTGTTAAAGTCAAGAGGAAGCAAGTGTCAGTGTGACTGAATCATTTCCTGTCTGGATGGCAAACAAAACATGACACACAGTGAATTGAAGGTCATCCAAACCAGCTTGGTGTTGCAACGTTAAAGTCTATGAGACACTGTGAGTAAACTCACTCCTCTGTGTGTGTGTGTGTGTGTGTGTGTGTGTGTGTGCGCGCGCTCGCTGTGGGCTTGGCTGAGGCACTTGGACAGGAATTTCCCTCCCTCCAGCCCCTTTCCATCCCAGCTGTCTGGGAACAATGCAGAGTCATTTACATAGTTAGAGCTACAAGCCTCCCCGAGCCAGTTACGACTAGCCTGGAGGACTGAGGGGGGGAAGAGAAGAAAGATGACCATGATTACTGCTATGACAAAAGACATTAGTATTTATTGAAAACCATTTTAACTAGAGTTTCTGGGATGGAGGTTAATGTTTATCTTCTCATAGTTTGAGCTGGGATCATTATTTTTAGTGTAAATCTTACAAGTCTGTTTTTTTTATTTCTGCACAGCTGAAGTGATACAAATGACAAACAGGAAATGATCATGACTTGAGTGGGATTTCACACTTTGGGTGATGGCTGATGTTTACCCTCATTGCAATTTCTCTATTGAAAACACAGGTGCAAACTGCACCTGTGCAGAAGCATACCAGCAGATTTTTCCTTTTTAAATTGCAAGGCAGAACATGAGCGAGCCACGTGACGCGACTTCCTCACAGCATGGAATTTATATATTGTCCGTTTATTTTTCCAGGTGTGCAACTGGTTCATCAATGCGCGGCGGCGACTTCTCCCAGAGATGCTGAGGAAAGACGGCAAGGACCCCAACCAGTTCACCATATCCAGGAAAGGGAGCAAAGCTGGCGACAGCTTCTCCGACAGCTCCCAGTCCCCGAAACACAGCAGTCCTGCAGCCGGCACGGAAGAAAGCTACGACAAACGCATGCTCCACCCGTCAAGCTTCGAACCAGCCATGCCCGGCGTCCTGAGGAAGGCAGTGTCCCCCTCCGCACCCTCCCCGACCTCCACGTCCCCTTCCCCGGGGCTCATGCCCACTCGTCCTTCTGTCATCTGTCACACCACTGTCACCGCGGCGATGCAGGCCAGCCCGACAGCCCCCCACCCGTCGGTGCCAGGAATGAACTGCGACAGGGCGGCCGAGCTGTTGCAGTCTGCGCAGGCGCTGCTCAGGTGCCAGGATGAAGGGCCCAGCAGCCAGCCGCTCCCCACCGCCACCATCCTCAGCAGCACCGGCATGGAGGGAAACCTGAGCCCCCGCAGCGGGCTGTTCAACACCCCTCCCCCCACCCCCCCTGACCTCACACAAGACTTCAGCGGCTTCCAGCTCCTGGTGGACGTGGCCCTCAAACGGGCTGCAGAGATGGAGCTGCAAGCCAAACAGCTGGTCTCCTAAAGGGAGAGAGTGACAGAAGAAGAGGAGGAAGATGGAGGCGATAGAGACCTCTTTGTGTCTCGACTATGGAACTCCTCTGAGTCCAGGGACTTGTCTGCGCGCGACAGAGAACAAATCCACATGAAAGCCTGATCATTTCTATTTTTGGTATACCAATCAAATTGATGAGGATGTTTTTTTTTATTGAAAAAACAAACAAACTGTATTGAGGTGCCTTGGCTGTCAGTTGTTATTCATTTCATATACATGCGTATGTATCTACATGTGTATCTTATTTGCACACAGGGACCAAAAATTGTTATCAGAGAAATGCTGCCTGTCTTATGTCTTTCCATGATACTGTATATCATTTTAGAGAACGGGAGCAAGAGCTAGAATCAGCCCTCCATCGCGGACCGATCAGATGCATCCACACACACGTTTACTGTTTTTACATTTCAGAGATCAGTTCGCGGTTGGTCTGCCTCGTTTGTTTGCACGTTAAAGGCAGAGGACGGTCATCTCAGTGTCTTAAACATACTTTGCTCTTGGCATCTATGACAAACTTATTCACTACTGTAGTAAATGTTATGTGTTTTCATGAGTATAGTTTTGATTTTTGTAATTTACTTTTAATTTTAGCTATTTTAAAAGAAAACAACTTCTATGCTTTTTTTTTTTTACTCTTTTCCCCGACCGGGATATTTCAGATGACCAATGTAGCAGGTTCTTAGTCTGAGCCTTCATCCCATCACTCAGCGAAAACGACGGCCAGTGGACTGGAAAATAAAAATTAAAAAAGAAAAAAACACTACAGATGACTTTTGTGCATTTGCTGTTTTACAACCCGACAAAGACAGCATTTTTTTGAACTCACCAAAAAGGAAAAAAACTTTTCATGTATAATAGGACCATGTGTATAGTTAATGTGACATGATGCCCAATGATGTGATTTCTTTTCATACTGTGCAATGTTTGTGGCAAATAGGGGTCACATGGGATTCAAATAAAGTTTTGTTTTTCTACATCTCTGAATCAGATTGTTTTCATTCCATCTTTTTCCCTCCTGTGAATTATTTAAATCCAAGGAGCATTTACGCAGGCTGTATTACAGTAAATCCTATCAAACTCTGTAAAAATGACTGATTTATCCCTGAAGGATCAGAACCGTATTGAGAAAATCGAGCAGTAAAAAAAGGAGTCGAACAGGGGAGGACAGAAATAGGCCGGCGTTCATATCTTTCCACAAGCTACCGTTAGGGCATTCAGAGACATTCCTGTGTGTGAGAGGTTTTACAACAGCTCCTGCCAATTAGCATAATCCTGCATAAATTAACACGGGCAAACAGCAGACGTCAACAGTTTCCTGCCAACAGGGTTTTAATGTGCGTCTGTGACTCAATAGAGTCGACGTAGGTTGGCGCACAACCCCGCGCGGCGGACAGCTGTTGCCTTTTGGTCCTGCGTACAACCCTGAAGCTTCTCTGAGGATCTCAATTAACTGGCAACCCGCTGTGACGTCACCCACTGATTTGCGAACTGCCGTTTTGAGTCGCCATCTTTTTTTTTTTTTTTTTTTTTTGCTGTTGTTGTTGTTAAACCGGACAATACCATATTTGGACGATAGGGTGGCGCTGGAGCAATGGAGGGAGGGACCTGTCAAGGCACCGAGAGACACAACTGGGCTTTGACTGACACCCCTGAGTGTAAGGTTAACACATTAGCCCTGAAATCGGACTATAATATACAAAATGAACATAATGTTGTATTGAAGAGGACTTGAAACTATGTATTTTTATTATCAAAATAACTTCCAACAATAACCACGTATACTTTTGAGACCAGAGAGGGATTGTAATTGAGTATAATTACTAAAGTACTGTACTAGTACAACTATTAGTATAAATTTGGGGATTTTCATTTCATGCCACTAATACATCTAGTCTAGTACATTTAGGGGGGAAATATTGTCCTGTACTGAAATATGTTACATTGTTACAGAATAAATTGTATACAAAAGTACTTACATCAGCTCCATTTTGACCAACAACAGCAGTAAAATGTTTCTTAAAATGTGAAAGCATCGGTACCAAGAACATTAAATGTATAATATTGTAACACTCACAGGTACATTTTGTTGAAATATGTATCATTGAGGGACTTTTACTTCTACTGGAATATATTTACTTTGTGGTTACTCAATGAATGGTCGAAATACGTCTCCACCAGGGGTTAAAACAACTGGTATTCTAAAAGGCAATATCATTGTCAGCAGCTGGAGCATTGCCCCTTCAGGCCTGCCCCTGCTGTCTATTAACAAATGTTTGGAATGCATTTCTAGTTTCCTGCCTTTTGTCAGACGGTGCTCGTCAAAAGTGACAGGTCTTGTGGTGGAGGATGTAATCACTAATAAGGGTTTAAACAGACTTCCAGGCGCACACTGGGCAGTCATGGCCCACCATGGCAGGCCATGTGAAGGGTATACTGACCCAGGGCCAGGGCCTTATACAAAGATGAAGCCCACTCTCTGTAACCCCCCCACCACTATTAAACTCTGGCCAGCGAGGTCAGCATGCCTCCCCTCAGCATGACTGATGTGTGAATGACAAATCACCAGAAGCTGCGTGTACAGGAGCGCTGAGGCCAAGCCGAGGCCAAAAGTGCTGTCTAATTATGGGGACCCGCCCCTGCGGAAGGGAAATGCCCTAAAAACACACCATGCTGGCCTTGTAATCTGTTTAATTATATTCCAATTGAAAACACATGTGGAGACGGGAAAGAAATGAACGCAACAAAATTATGGCAATGATATCTTTTCTTTTAATGCTGATAAGAGCTCATACACGTGCCATAACATCAACAGTGTAATAACATTAATTACAAAATGTATATCTGCTTAATATGTTATTTGATTGGGACTTTTTGTAGCTTACATTTACATAGGGAAACATTCATTTATGTACAAATGTTTAATTTATTTATTTTTCTCTTAATATAACTACGTCACAAGCTTCAGAATTGCTGGAGTGTATTTTGAGTTGAGCAATTACCCACAATCCAACATTCTGGCTTCTAACTCCCTGCTATACCAGGAGTATTATTATTGATATGTTAATATAATGAACATAAATAAGAAATCAATCATTTGACAGACAGTTTAATTCAAATACAAGTTCCAAAGTAAAAAAAAAAATCTAAAACGAGCTTCATCTACTTAAAATGGCATAAAGGTTGAACTATTGTTACTTTTACGCACCCGCTCTAAAATTTAGACCAAGTAAAGGAAATACAAATCATACTGCACGGTTACTTCATCACTTGAGTTCTTTCACAAACAAACATCTTCCGACAAAATCTTCAGGTTGCGTTCAGGGGACAAATAGCAGGAATATAGCCTTAACTATCCAATGGCACAAAACTTTGTCAGATCAAAACAGAGAATCGGACAAAACACACCGATGTCCCGTAGCTCTGTTGTCGAAACGATGTGGTGGTAAACTGGGCTCAGGATTGTCTCCATATTCAAGCAGCTGACAGAAATACCTTGTTACACTGAAATAAGTAAGGGCCGAGATGTTCAACAGGAACATCATTCAAAACATGGCGTGGACACTACTTCCATTATTTAAGAACATGGCCTATATCTTGGGGACTGGGGTTATATACAGTGAGAGACAAAGCCATGGGTCACATACAGTCACATGAAGTCAGTCACACATTATCTCTCTCTCTCTCACACGCACACACAAACACACACACACACACACATACACACTTCTTCCCCTGAGACTGCTGTTGTGCTCGACTATCATATTAGAAATTAAGGCTGATCACTGAAACTGAAAAGACAAAAAAAAGGTGCCTGTCATGCTAACGAACCAACATACATAACAAAACAGAAACACAGTATAAGGGCCTTGTTGTCAGTGCATAATAATAATCACAATGTCAGTAAACAGTCATTGTTCTTCTAATCAATAAATTAAATATGAATACAAAATATTAGAAACTGGATCTTTTTTTCGAATGACCTTCAAATAATTGCTTCATTTGGAGGCAGAGATAGTGCACACACAGTGAGGAGAAAATAGTCCCTTTTCAGTCGTTTAGTCTCAATACTGTCGATAAACCTCTCCTGTCTAAAAATAACATCATAAAATATAGTACAACTACCAGTATTGTACCAGATATCAGTATTTTAGCTTAATCTGTAACACCGAAGAGCTCGAATGCAACATGAGAAAGGATTAAAACTGTTATAAAACAAACAAAAGATTTAATATATACCTGTGTTGGCATGCATGTCATGTCATTACACTGTGTCCTTTTATACAAACGTGTTGCTAGGGTGAAAACCAGACAAGATGGGCGACTTGTTTACAGGTTGTTGATGCTGCTACCTTAATAATCAATTACAACTAGAACCGATCAGCCCTGGGAAAATAGGAAGCACTTGAAATGAACGTCTGAATCAAAAAGCACACCACACACACACACACACACACACACTCTTGTTCTCCCTATCCCACTCACAAGCAGATTTAAGTTTGTGGCATTTTCAAACAGTGATTCTTTCAGCGACGCAATCTCTTCGCTGAGCCGAAAATTCGCTCCTGGCTCAAAAGCCACTTTGCCTCCTGCAGAAACGAGATCTGGCTTGACTCCTGACCTTTTTCCTGCAGGGTCGGCCTCCCGCCACTAGAAAGACCCATTTTCAGACAGATGGCGAACTGTGTCGCGAACGGACACTATAATTTCCTTGTCAGGACTATTTACCATTCTGTTCCAATGTTTAACCTCATTATACAAAACCTGTGTGTTTACAGTAATTTAGGAACCAGATTATGGGATTTTGTGTGAATATAAAAATAAAATCAACTTAATAAATATATTAAAAACAAGTTAATAGGTCTGGTCTCTCCTGACCACACCTATGACTTGGTCTGTTCTGGTCTTGTGTGTGTCTGTATGTGTACAAACACACACTCAACATGCACATGCATGCTCCCTCCCAGATTTTTTCTGTAATTCTCAGGTACTGAAACACATTAATGTGAAAGCATTGCTGCTTTGCTACACCTGGCTTTTATTTTTGTAACATCAGGTCACTTGAAAAAAGGGGATTTAAAAGAGAACTCTTTGGGAGTGAGGGCCGGGTGACAGTATGGAGGAGAAAGGGAGTGCTACATCGAAGCTGGGAGGAGGAAATGAGGAGGGGGGGCAGATAAATAAATAAATAAATACTGTAAATATACATTTCTTGTTCAAACAACTTCCACCGTGACTGAACCCACAGTGATGTGCGAAATCTGCAAAAAATTTGATTATGTGATGTTAGCACCCTAGCCTTACCACTCAGTGCTACTGTGTGTATGGGACAGTGTATTGGGTATGTGTGTGGGTATACATGTTTGTGTGTCTCATAGTCTGGTCTGAGCCTCGGGGATATAGATTTCGATACTGTCTGCGCTCTCGGTAGCAGAGCTCTGCCGAGCGGACGCGGCACGTTTGGCAGCTAGCAGGCGTTTGCGAGCCTCCAGACGCTGGCGCTCAGAGCTCTCCAACGAACGGTCCCTAGCCAGGGGAGGGTGGCCCTTCTGAGGCTTCTTTGGCACGGGAGGGGGCATCCTTCTCTCCTGGACAGGAATGACAAATAGTCATTCAGACGACTGACAGACCACCGAACGAAACAGAGTAAGGAGCAACGCAACCGCAGCCAGGTTGCGCAGGGGTTAAAAAAGAGCACTGTAGCTGATGCTGGCGTAAAGTCAGAGCATGCAGTTTTGAATGAGGTTATGGTTCACAGCGGCAGCCATTTGTGTGGGGTAAGAGCGCACGGCGGTGGACACTGCGTGAGGTAAATGTGACCATTGGAGGTGGACAGGCCCCAACGGTGCATGGCAGGTAGAGTAGCTTCTCAAAAGCAGCTCACTGTCGGCAACAAGACAGAACAAAACACACAAATAGTGTGGTGACATCAGGCAGGCAACATGACAGAACACAACACACATCTGCATGCTCAAAGTAATGACAGCAGATAGCATGCAGGTCAGTAAAGCATTCCCAAAACAAAACTGAGGTTAGGTGAACTTCATAATGTAACACAGGGCTTAAATCATTTTGCCGTGTGTGTGTCTGCACCTGAATTTCTGGGGGAGACAGAGGTTTCCAGTTGTTGGCTTTGAGTTGGTGGAGTTCGTCAAACTTCAGGCTGATGTTCTCGATTGACAGCTGGAGCATGTCCCAGAAACCAGCCAGGTCTTGGGAGATGGGCCGTGGGTGTGCGTTTGGGTTCTGATACACAGAAATGACATACATACACACATGTACACACGTGCAAAAAAACCCAGTTTGTGTACATATCGCACCTTTTTGGAAAGATGTTGTTGCCTTTTTTGTTGTTGCCTATAATATAACTTGGGCACCATACTCTAAATTTGTGCAAGCACTGGGCTCGTATCCAGAATACGGGTTTGATTTAATTTACTACTGCAGGTTTTATTGTTATAATATGGGTAAATTATGCACGCACATTCTTGTAATATTTTCATGAGTAAACGGAAAAATGAAGGTAAAAATCCGCATAAAAAACACACATTCACACACACAAAAATTCTTGAGGCTGCTTCAACACAAAAATATAAAAATCCCTGTTTGTCAGGCTCCAGTTTTCACACTGCAAGGTCTTCTTTCTTTTTTTTGCATGTGAAAGACAGCCAGCGTGTGCAAAAGCACACACCACACGAGATGAATAGTAAATGAGCACTGGTCTGTCCTGTCAGGATGATTTGTGCAGGATGATGTCAGTGTTGGAGGCAGTGGTGGAGGTGGGGCGGAGGCTGGGGGGGCATGCAGAGGATGAGGTGACACATACCAGATTCTCCTCACACAGCTCCCGGAACTGCTGGAACTTCTGGGACATCAGCAGCTGGGCACTCCCCACTGCACTGCGGATCTTCCCCAGGACTGCAGGAAAGACACAGACACGCATGCATGCACACACACACACACACACACACACACACACGCGCGCGCACACAGAATTCACAATGTAATTACTCACAGATCCGCATACTGCAGGCATGTTGCGCCGCTAACAGAGAGGGTTACATTAGCAACGCAACAGAAAAGGATGCGCTAAAATCTGTGTCTCTCAGCAACACAAAATCATTTTAGGGAAATGAAATATTTACTGAAATGCAATAAAATTCCAAATGCTAAATAGTTTTTTTTTCCAAAAATAGAAACTTCATGAACAGAGGATATACAATCACACATTTCCAATAAATATGAACGATTTCAGTTGTTGTCAAATGAAGCATACGCTCCTGAAACCATATTTTTAGAATGTAATATTTTATTTCTCTCACAATACCAGCGGCAGACTGATATATGAGATAAACAAGGCTGTGCTGCATAACCTGACTCCACTCGTCGCTCTTATTGACTCACATATCCCTGTGGAGGGGAGCTGTCAATGCATGCATTACTCAACATGAAGAGAATGAGATCAGAAACTGAGAGGGGAGGGTAATGAATCTGCACTACAGACACAACCCCTTCAGGAAGTGTGTGTGTACGTGTGTGTGTGTGCGCACACGCACAGTAGCGTGGGATCTGGGAGAACATAACCTTGAGACAGCCTCCCTGTTCTGCACATCCTGTGAGAGAATCTCTTGCCTGGAACCATAACAACACACTGGCTGCATAAGCAATGACATTTTTCGGTAAGACGTGAAATCAGCTGCGCAGTGAGGACAGGTATAAATACAGCGCCTACCGCCTGAGGCTCGTCTGCTCCATCTGGTATGTGCATGTGAGTAAAACATATTTAGACGTGAGCATACAGTCATGTACTGCTGTGTGTGTGTGTTGTTTGTGTAACTGCAAGATCAAATAGTGGCCTGGAAGGAGCACTGAGAGAAACCCCTGCACTGTGTTTGTATGAAAGATCATTATGCAGTGTATCTGGAGGACAGAAGTGTGTCTGGGGCCAGCAGTGGCCTATTGATAAGTATGCACGGTATGTCTGTGGAGGCCAGAGAGCCTGAGACAGGAACAAGCAGCTATTGTGGTCCAATACCATGAATACCAGCGCCCTCCAAGTCAGAGAGGAGAGGAGAACAAAAATAGACCTAATGTAAGTGTCGAACCGGGTTTCTTGTCTTCATATTTGCTTTTAAACGCCGAGATTTTACTCACTCTCATCAGGCAGCTCGTTCTCCATCTCATCCTGCTCCATCTGTCTGCACCATCCCTCCATACGCTCCGTCTCGGCCTGCAGCAACTTGAGGAACCAGCGGCCGTCGCGGGGGCACACCGACCGGCCGACGGCCTCCAAAGCCTGCACCTCCGGCTCGGCCACGCTGTCCATCCAGGGGTCCGGAGGGGGCAGGATGGACGGGTCGAACCCCACGTCTCCGTAGTCGTCCCCGGCGCAGGCGTGGTAGTGGTTCCCCGAGCCCTGGATGCTGACGGTGGAGGTGGCAGCGTCGCGGGAGTGCTGGCGCGGCATGGTGGCACAGTGACGCGGCGGCAGCTCCGGGCCGTCCGCGGGGTCGTCGAGGTCGGCCTGCACGGCCGTGGTCACGCTGTTGGAGCGGGTCATCCTGCGGTAACTGGGAGAGGGGACAAGAGTAAAACACCACTGCTCTTTTTCCTTACCTGAAATTGATTGATTACGAACTCTTATTGTATAATGATACCACATTAGTGCCTTCCTTTTAGCAGCAATTATGATAATATTGTTTACACACAGTTCTTGGAAGTGCTCCCAGTATGAAAAATTGAAATGATCACAGTGATCTCCTCACTGATAGTGATGAATAGCTTTTGTATTGTGGAACGTCTTTTGTGTGTGTGTGTGTGTGTGTGTGTGCGTGTTTTGTCACCTGGCTCATTCAGAAGCAACAGAGCACGCAACACCACATACCCTGCTTTGAGCCTGCAGCACACACACACACACACACACACACACACACACACACACACCTGGGACCCTTCCCTACATCTGGGTGTGCCATGTCGTATTCGGCTCAGAGGCTTTGTGCCACTGCTGGGTGCAGCCGTTGCCAAGTCTCCCCACACCATGTGCAGGAGCCAGCAGACACACACACACACACACACACACACACTCATGTGCAGAGATTAAATCAACAGGCACACACATTTGGCTATGTTCTATAGGAGTAGCTCACCACTCTCTGTAATGAATGGGACGGCAGTGGGATGCGAGCGATGGGGTTGGGTGGGGTGTGGGGGTGGGGTTGGGGAGGCCGGCCAGCTAGCCGCGCAGCTATTGGACCGACCCGCAGTCTAATCATTGCCAGGTTACAACTCAAAGTGGCACAAGACTCAAAGCACATCATTTATTAACACGTTCAAAAATGTAACATGCTCACTGAGCCACTTAAAAAATTACAGCTACACTTTGCACCAAACATCAAGACCTGGCACTGAGGCGGGGGGGGGGCAGAGACACACAGAGAACATGAAAGCAGATTAATCCACATTTGAGCTCAACACAAACAATCTTTTAAATTCTGGTACAGTGAGCAGCCCATATCCTGTTATCAGCCTCGTGTGGGTTTACATATCGGACTCAACAACTTCTCGGAGCCAGACAGAGAGAGACAACCCTCTCACACATGAACCTCAGCTTGACCTGCCTGCAGCACGACACGCACAAACGACCACAGCTCCATCACGTCCGCTTACAGCCCATGTCCGGACGCGCGCACACACTCCTCCTCGGGACTTCCCATTCATCTCCTACCTCCTCTTTTTTCTCATTCATCTCTCCTTTTCCATGTACACGAAAAAAGAAAGAGCAAGAACGAGGGAGTGGCTTCGGGGAGAGATCAAACGCCGCGTGCGTGCGTGTGTGTGTGTGTGTGTGTGCGCGGCCTGCTTTATGTGTACGTACTGGCAGCCTGCGAGTGTGTGAAGAGCAGTTAAAGAGTAACTCCTCTGAGCAGGTGTTCGGCTCTAATGACCTCAGCCCTGCTTTCTATCAGCCCGCTAACAACTTCCTGCAGGGGCAGAGACGGGCAAGGCCAAACACGGCCCAGACAGAGAGACGGACATATCAACAGGCGGGAGGCAAAAGAACAAGGGAGGGCATTTCAGGAGGAAAGTTGACGTGAAGGGGAAAAGAAACTGAAATATGAGGAAGGTATGCAGGAGGGGAGGGCGGGGGGGGAGTCCATGTTCTCATTACATTCATGTGGTGAACGTGACGGAAAGTCGTAGAGAGGTGGAGATTTCGGAAGGCCTCTCTCCCTCCAGATTTTTCATTAAAGTCTTATTACTTTTCCCCTCAGCTGCAGAAAGCATGGCTCAAACCACAGTCGTGAGGAAATACTGGAGCCTCTATAAACAAAAAGCAGCCTGATGCCTCATTTGGATGAAGAAGGAAGCTCCAAACAAGGCGAAAGAGCTGCGCCGAGTGGCAAAAAACACCCCGCTCCGGTTGTTTCGTGCCGCCGACTGGCATTAAAAAGTTTCACGTGCAACCCGCCGCTTCCTGTTTGTTTGTCTTACGCTGGTAATGACAAACCTTCAGTCAGCCGCGATGGAAACAAAAAGACAGGGAGGTCGAGCTGTCCTTTAAGTCGACTTTTCAAGATGGATGTGCATATGGTTTAGTCACTAGTCACTGAGCAATGCCCCGCTTCCCCTGTGACTGCAAAGACATCTGGTGACCACCAACCCCAGACCCTAAACTAGCAGGCCCCAACACCCCAAAAAATAAAAAAAAGACTTTCAGTTCATCCACATAATTTAACAGCTGACGTCTGTAGATCTGTACAGTTCTGCACAGAAAGCAGGCCGTTTGTCGTAATCACGTCTTTTATGGCTCCCTTCCACTCCCTTTCGGTTAATCCTGGTTCAAACAGCGAGGTGAGGTTATGACCTGAGACTGCTGCATATAAACACACTCTCTCTCTCTCTCTCTCTCACACACACACACACACACACACACACACAAACAGAAGAGTTCAAGCACACTGAAACGAGGCGGTAGGAGTTCTGGCACTCTCACTGTCTGAAAATCTAATGTAGGGCCGCAGCATGCCCAGACCTCCCAGGTACATGCACACAAGCATGGAAGGACCAACACACACACACACACACACACACACACACAGATGCATGCCAACAGGTAAGCAATCCAACATGCACCAACAAAAATACTGTCCCACCTACTCCAAACATTAACCAGAGAAATGCACGGGCTCCGGCTCTGCACAACATCCAGGCCTCAGTAGACCAGAGCGTGTCTGGATGAGTTAATATTTGGCTTGGCAACGACAGGAACTCAGAGCTTGGTCAGTCAGCTGAGACCTCCCCTTTCAGAAAGCCCCTCACATTCCCTGACACTGCGCAAGTGTGTGTTTTTAGTGTGCTGGACTCAGCCCTCTCCGTGACCTTTGATTAAAGGTGATGTCTCTTTGAATTCCTGAAGCACGCCTTGGCTACGACGCGAAAACCAGTAGCGTGGCTAAATCGGTCCACTTCCTCCACCCAAACAGACGGTCATTGTTTTGACAGGGCGAACGGATGCCGACCAAGAAGCCATAAGTGGCTGCGTGTCCCGGCAGAGGCCTTGATAAGTCTGGCGCGGTGCGAGCTGGTGAAACATCGCGCAGGCCGGGAACATGTTGTTGAATGAGAGCTGTAGCTGACGGCACAGCGGCCTCTCAGTGCTCACAACTAAACAAACCCAATAAAACTCCCCTCCCCTTCTCTCCCCTTCTCTCCCTCTCCCTCCCTCCCACACATACACAAACACTCGCTACCTCAAAGTAGCCTGAATCACAATGACTGGAGCAACAGATGGCTGTCAACTCACCCCCTCCACCTTCCTTCCAAGCTCCCTGTACCACATCCTCTGGCACAGCTGTCACTTGCCCCCCCCCCCCCCGGCTGAGGGGGCTCTGACGCCAACCTCCCCTGAACTGGGGACAGCTGCTGCGGGAAGCCAGTGCAGGGGGGCAAATGCTTGCACACTACAAACCTCCCTCTGTCTCCATAAGTCCTCTTCCTGTTCATGCTATCTCTGCCTCATCCCTCCCATCAGACTTATCCAGTTTCATGTTTACAACCTCCTACTCACCATCGCTCATCCTCCACCTGGATCCCTATTGACTGGAACTTAGACTGCTCCTCTGTGGGACCGCCTTCCTCTGGGTCCACCTAAGCAGAAGGGAGAAACGGTCAGAGTTTTACTTTGAAACTTCCATCAGAAACCACGGCTGCGTCCGCACACCTGGATCCCGATGGAGAGGCACTTGCGGAGCGCTTCCCTCTGCGCCTTGGCGTCCGCGGAGACGTGAGCGCGACGGCGGAGGCGGTGGCAGTCGCGGTGATGGTGATGGTGCTGTTGGTGACATGCTGGCTGGCGGGGCCGTGCACCTGAGCGTTCGCCGCCTCTATGGCCGCCGTCAGGGCCTTCATGCTGTCGATGCTCTCCGTGGAGTTGGACAGGCCCGGCTGGGAGCTGATGCCCGCCCGCGGGCCGGAGCCCCCGTCCATGTAAGCGTCCTGGGCAGACTCTGTGCTGCTTTGGGCCGTGATGGATATGAAGGGTTTGGACGGGGTGGTGCGTGGCGGGACCGGGGGCGGCGTCTTCTTGTAAGTGGTAATGCATGATGACACTGCAGAGAGGGGGAGAGGAACAGAGATGACAAATGATTACACAGTATAAATATAAGGCAACGTCTAATCTCTGCATTTCACCCATTTTACACATACAGCTCAGTCATCATGCACTCAGCCTGCGTCACAAACTGGACATTCAGCAGAAGTGGGCGTTTGGCATGGCTGTGAGTTTCCCCAGTGTAATGGAAGCCCAAACACTAAACAGTTGGAAAATGATCCCTTTCTGCAACTTCACAAAGCCACAGCAAATATATTTATATAAACCTGTAATACTTTATTACCTGCAAATAATACGAAAATCTTGTGAATATGAGTATGAAAAAGCAGCTGTCACCACACTTGTCTGGTGACAGCTCACACCCTGACAGTTCACACAGAGGCCTAAGGTCAGTGTGCTGGAGTCAGAATGGACAGTAGATTAGGGCCAACTTTAACGAATCAGAGCCTCGTCCGGTAATAGGATTAGGATGTCAGCCACTTGACCCACTGATCTAGATGGTTAAGCCCTCTGCACGCTTACTGTACATACCCAGAACAATTTGATGGTGCCTAGTAAAGCCCTCGATGTCGTTTGCATGCACTGTTGCATGTTGAATGATATTTAAAATAAAGTTAAATGATGTTGTAGAAGGCAGCTGGAGGACTCGGCATCGCATAAAGGCTTTGATTTAAATCCAAGCACATGGATATGAGAAGGGGAAAAAAAGCATGAGAGTGCTGCTCAGTAACACGCTCCCTCTGCACTCCCTCCCTCTCAGGTTACAGCTACAGGTTCTGCACAGACAATGGAGCCTCTCACACAAACTGAGTCAAAAGTCTGGAAGTCTGTAAAGCAACATGCCAACAGACAAAAAAACCCCAAGCCTGTCTAAAGACAGACAACGTCAGCCACCTCCTAACTACATTACGCCTTGGAATCTCCTTCCTGGCCTGGTGCTATCATCAAAACTAGGTCGCCCTCTCTGTGCTGTGCGGCAAAACTAGGACAGCGGGTTTCCTGGATCCCTTTAATCCCTGTAAAAGACAAACATCCTACCGTGGCGAGATCGCTGCTCTGTGTGCAGCGGACAACTGTTGCCAGCCGCACCCAGCATGAGCGGCCATGTCTAAAACTATTAGAGCGGGATGCTGTTTGCTTTGTGTCCTGCCATCTCACTGACAGCTACAATGAGGCCCTCACATATTGGAGGTGAACAAAGGGCTGAGTTCATCCTCTTGGTTTGTCAGAGTCATCCGCCGCCCTCGACCCGTCCGCCCACCTCCCTCCTGCCTCGCCAGCGGTGATTGGGTGATCTCGGTCGAGATTTCCGTCAGGTTTTGACAAGCCGAAAAGCGCTGCGTTGTGATGAGATCATGGTTGCTAACGTGAGCGTCTTTGATGTCGGCGCAAGAAACCACAAGAAAGACAAAAGCAATGGTTTACTGTGTTTCCCTTCTACAGTTAAATGTCATATGAGTTGTTTTTTGAGCGATAATGTACGTGCAGGAATTACTGCCAAAGCCTTCTCGGTCAATCTTCAGAAAGGTCACCAAGTACAGACCCGCAAGAGAACAAAAAAAACACACACACATGCACTCACACAGAGGGAGAGGGCGAGGTCCTGCCCCGATCAGCCATGGAGGTTCAAAGGATAGAATGTCAGCCCCTTTCAGAGCTTCCATCCCCTGAAGTCATCTAAAAGTCACACTTGTGTGTGTGGGCGTGGGCTGTTGAACGTACATGTGTGTTGGCGACGCGCTCCTCTTCGCCCGCTCGGCACAGCGGCGTACGAAACGGGAGACGACGCGCCGTGTCCCACCTAGCTGTCACTGCGAGAGACGAGACGTGCCGGGGAATGACAGGGGGGGCTCGAATGCCGAGACAGGTTAAGTAAACACGCGCTCAGGAGTCGCAACGTGCCCACGCGCGAGCACACACGGGCCTGCGGAGGCACAAAAGTAACGCTGACACAACCCAGCTTAATGTTTCAACCTCTCCACATCAAGGGAGACCACAGACTTCCTGCCACTGATATAACGCTCCATCCATCAGGAGCTGATGTCAACAATGACCTGACCCGTGCCAACGACTCCTATTGCAAGCATGTGCAGAGCTGTCATCAGACGTCCTGCAAAATTAATGGTAGAAAAACTCTAGATTAAAAAAAAGAAAGAAAGAAAGAAAGTGAATCTTGTAATTGTTGTTTGAAAACAGTTGGGGGGAGGAGCATATGAGCAAGGACAACTGTCCCCGATAAGACGGGGGCCAAGTTTCCAGCTTCCCAGAAACGATAAGAAAATAGTTTGATCCCGTTGCAGCCATTTGAAGCGCTAGACAGCAGCACTGCCACAGACCTCCCACACACACACACACACACACACACACACACACACACACACACACAGGGACAGAGTGAAGCAGGAATGTGACGCAGGATTCCATCAGACCCTTAAGAAGGAATGTGGAAAACTCTCCTCAGCAGCCACAGATAAACACTGAGGACCACACACAAAACAAAAAAAAAGATTTCTCTGTCACTTTGCACCATTAGGGTTAATGCAGCTTTGATCGCGGAGCGAGCCAGACGTCATTCACGCCCTCTTGTGTGCGGCAAAAAACCCGGGAACAACTTCCTCGCTTAAATGGGGACGGGGGTCGTGGAATTTCATCTCTCTCGCTCGCTCTCTCCTCACGGATGTAGGTGCAGCCCGCTGCGAGTATTGTCATCCCAAAGAAGAGAGGAGTTTGTGAATGACAAAACTCTAGTGGCTCTCTGCCAAATCCCTCTTTTGACAAATGCTTCAAAAGTCCCATGCCGACAAGTTGGTGTGAATAGCAGTTCTTCTTGGCAGAGCGCCCCCCCCCCCCCCCACCCACCCGGGCCTGATAATATCAAAGAAAGCCCTCTTCCCTCCCCTGAGACAAAGAAAAGTCTCCATTCATTTCTCCAGCCTTTCAGAACAAAAACAGAATCTCTCAGCCACCTAATTTTTGGCTCTGCTGATCACTATGTCCCGTGTGTGTGTGTGTGTGTGTGTGTCTGCGAAGGTGCAGGCCGTTTCCTTCATTTAATCACTGTGTTCACGTCGCTGGACAGATTGAAGGCAGGCGGCTGCCTTGTAATCTCCAATCTGTGTATCTGTGTGATAGGCCACTTCAAAGAGCAGACGGTTTGGTTTAAGAGGCGAGCGAACAGGAACGGGCTCCCCCGCGCGGGGGCCAAGGGCAAATCCACCACCATCCAAACAAATACAAAGGCCAGGAAAGGGGGCGGTCGGTATGGGGGAACATTGACAGCTGAGCCCAGCTGCACCGTGTTTGGGATGAGGGTCTGCCAGAGGGGAGAGGGCAGAGAGAAGAGTGAACAGAGAAGAGGAGCTGAACAAGAGAGGGGGGGAGGAGGGTAAATCAGAGTTACTGCCCGTCTGCTCGCTCTCTGTCCATTTGTCCATCTCTCTCTCTCTCTCTCTGTCATACGTGCACACACAAACGTGCGCGGACAACCAGCTGGAGGCTTTTGTGATTGCGTCACCATGGCGACGCACGGCAACACGACGTCCGCTGGCGTTTTACCAGCGGGGGGCGCAGGGGGGGCAGCGCTTCTGTTGGCCATTTGTTTACCTTGACAGGCTACACTGCAGCTGCACCGACGCTTACCTAAACACCAGCCGACAAGAAAACACAGCAGGAATAACGGGCCCCGGCCAGCATAAGTAAGAAATTAAATAAACACCGGGCTCCCCGCACAGAGAGCGCGCGAGGGCCACTGTGCTGCAAATGAATATTTTATAACGTTTCTCACCCCGAAGCGTTGGCTTCGTCAGGGTGAGCGCTGAACTCCACCGACCAGTTTGTCTTGAATGCTTGTCAAAATGCCCGTCACTGGGTTTCTGGAACAGGGTCATGAGATGACAATAACCTGAGAGTTTCACGCCACGTGACGCGGCGCCGCACCTTGTCAATGCAACAATGCAGCAACACGAGCCGCGTCCTGAACGGCTCAGCGTGGCCTCCAGTACTTTAAATTGCTGCGAAAAAAACAAAACAAAAACAAAGTGGAGAGGAACTGCAGAAGATCCTTGAGCTTCAAAATGTTTTGATGAGCTAAAGTAACCCAAGATGCCAGCTTTGTTGCTCATGGTTTATCACCTTTAATCAACTAATGCTCCAGAGACGCAACAATCCCTGCACACATCGCAGCCAACAGTCCTCCAACAGCCCCCTGAGTCACCACAAAGTCTCACACAGACCCTCATCTCAGTCTACCACTCCTAACCACCGGAGGTCAGAGGTCAGCAGGGAGCGTTTCTGCTCTCCAGATGCCTGAACTCCCTCAGACACAATAGCTCACTGTGTGCATATGCGGGAACAAGAGGGGAAGGTGGCAGCCTGCGAGTGCCTTTTCAAGTAAAGTATATTTAGCACATGTGTGTTTTCAGTACTAATAGTACCAGAGCTGTAAACATCCTGCACCGACGGCTGCATTTAAACTGATTTCTTGTCTTGAGTTAAACATAAGCATGCGTATCAGCACGGGGCATTTGTTAAATATGCCTCCGGTGTCCTCGGGCCAACAGCGCTATCAACAAAGCTGTGTGCTCAGTGTGCCCCCTTTGACAGAAACCCATGTCAACAGTGGGGAACTGCTCTGGCAGGGCCCAGGTCTCCTGAATCACCAGATAAGAGCGTGTTTACAACTGTCAGCCGCCGCTAAATCTGGCAGGCAGCTGCTCCCTGTTAGGCAATAGACTCACTTCGCTTAACCCACTTTCCTGTGTTCCAAGTTCAAATAGAGAGCCCCGGTTACCTGCATTCCTCTTTTATGGCCCGACGCGCTCCCCGTCCTGTCAATCAGTGACAGGCAGGGAGAGACATGCCGAACGTTAACAACCGCAAGGGGGGCGGGGAAAGACGAATTGAAAGCTCATTTTCAAAACAGACTCTTTAGTGTTCACTTCACACAACACTCCTCCTCCCTCGGACGTCTACTGTTCTGAAGTTTACCCGCAGGGGGGAAGCGACAATACTCATTTTAGACATCTATATTGTTTTACACTGTAAATCTATATCTTTTTTAATGCATAATAAATAAAATAACTGACATATCTTCTAACAACTGTGTCGCTGTCCACACTGTAAATAACAGTTAGATGACATTTATTGCAGGTGTAATTATCTAGGCTTGGGTATAAATATCCCAGAGCTCCTCCAGGTACAGTACTGAAGCATGTGGGCTAATCTCCTGGAGACTTTTCTTACATGGGGGGGGGTGTTCTCATTAGACCTGCCCTGTGACGGCTCCAGGCCCTTTCCATTGTTCTCCACTGCTCCTCGGCTCTAGCCCGACGAGTCCGCAACCACATGAAGAGACACATTGGCCTTTTGTTTCTGTCCAAAAGACCTGCCTGCAGGGGGTTGAAAGAGAGAGCGTAGTCACTCAGCAAGAGAGAGAGAGAGAGAGAGAGAGAGAGAGAGAGAGAGAGAGAGAGAGAGAGAGAGGAAGAGAGATAAGGAGAGAATAATAGAAAGAAAGGAGGAGGGAGAGAAGTCGTGGGACAGAGGGTGAGTTTGCTGTGCGCCGTTTCCTTCGGTTCCTGTACATTCCATCTGCTTCGTGGGGCATAAACCCGAGCATTAGCCCTAACGCTAGAGCTAACACACACCCACGCATCTCACGCGTGCTTTCACTGCACTCATTTCCGACCGCGCCGCTTGCTCACCGGCCGACTGAGACGATTCAGAGTCGACTCGCATGACACATCGCATGTGCCGGCAGTGACAGCATGGGCAACTGTAACAAGTCACGGCATACCTGAAAACAGAATCACACAGCTGCGGGAGATCAGTTTGTCATTTCGACAGTCATTTAGACAAAAACAGATTCATGAATGACATAAATCTGTGAATGTGCAACTTGTGAGTGTCAAGCGCAACGGCGGCAAACGCGGCGAAAGAGGACAAGAGGTCTTGACGGTGCCATTTTGTGTTGCTAAGTGGATAATACGAGCCACTTAGGCCAGTGTCTAGAAACTAAAAATACCCACAACAACGCGGCAATGTTGCCACCACACGGCTTCCAAGTGTTTAAACACGGCTCCCTGATAAAACATGACAGACTGTCCACAAGAACTGAAGGTCTGCGGAGTTACGGCCGAGTACAGGAAAACACAACCGCAGCACCGGCGAGTAATGGACGCTGGGACAAAATAGCAAACACAGGGCCAGCCAGACAAAAAGACAAGGGGCTGACGCACACACACAGAAGAATCAGCCTTAACCGAGAGGGCTGAAACACAATGCCGATGTCATGCCATTACATGAAGGATCACTGCTTGCTGCAGCTGCTATTTACATATAAATGCGGCAGAATGTGGTCAAAAGTTCACTTCTCCTTTTCATGGTTTGCATGCTACAAGCATTCTGGGGATTAACTCCAAAAAGTCATAACTGGAGTCATAAACCGACCGGGCACAGAAAGTAACAGGAAAGCTGGACGGCAGTTTTTACAAGCGCTCGAGTTTACTCTTCCAGGAATGCCGTGAAACATCAGCGGCGGGTGTTGTTTCACAGTCCTGTTTTTTTTTCTTCTTCTTTCCCTCCTCGCATTCCTTCCCCCTTTCCCCCCTGTTTGACGTTCTTTGTCCTGACCACTCGCACATGGAGGGGGAAAGGAGACACTGGCGGCTTAATCCGCCGCCAGAGGCATGCTAAAGCCATCTGGGCCCAAAACCAAACGTCAGGCCTTGCGCGCCTCCTATATGAGGGGGCGAGGGGGACGGAGAGAGAGAGAGAGAGAGATGGAAAGTTAAGACAGACAGAAAGGTGGGAGGTACAACAGGGGGCTAAAAGGGGGATTTGGAACAAGAACCAGGCTACACTGACGCATACTGTCTTTTTGTGGTTTCCAGTCCTGACCCTCTGACCCTATACATCCTGTTGAAGGGGGCGACGGCGGGGAGCGGGGGCGAGCTGGCAGCTATAGGCACCGGCTGCATGCATGTGCATCTGTGTGTGTGTCCGAAAGGACGGGCGGGGGCGGCACGCATCGGGACACATATAAATATCTGAGAGGACGATCCGCGGCCCTATCTGTCTCTCAGGTGTGAGTTTTCACACCCCTCTTCCCTCTCCCTTCCTGTGTGTTTACATCCACTCCCTGCAGAATCTTGCATGGGGAGGGGGGGGGGGTAACAATGGTCTCTGCAACATTCCCACTCTCCTGCTGAGAGCACTCGTCTGTCTCCTGCATTCCTTTCCCCATTCATCTCTTTTCTCTCTCTCTCCCCTCCTGGACAGAAAAAAAACTCCTGCTACTCTTTACAAGGGGGAGGGGTCTGAGTGTGCCTCTTAAAAACCTCTGAGTGGAATCAGTACCCTTCAACACAATCCCCTGCACCCCCCCACCCCCCCTTTCCTCCCCGTTTTACTTGGTTAGTGAAGCAGCAAAGCTCAAAGAAAGGGAGGAGAAAGAGGAGATGCATTCTTTCTCTCCCGCTCGCTGTCTCTCAGTGTGTACCGGGGGTGAGTTGCGGCTTATTTTTAATGACCGGTTAAAAAAACAAAAAGAGGGAGGGCTGGGTCTCTTCCCCGCCGGCCACTTGCACACAGACTCAGTCACTCAGACACACACACACACACACACACTTTACTGTAGCTGAGTCTGGGACTTTCACAGAGAAGTCTTTAATTTGCACTGGGGCCTGGCCTCCCACACTGCACAGCCCAAACCACCCACTTACAGCCATGCACCATTCCTCCGAGTCACTCCGACGTGCTCCCTCCCCTCCAGAGCAGTGAAAGCAACATGAACTCTCAACCACACAATTTAGCTGTCAAGAAAAGTCTCAAAACTCAAAATGTTCTGAAAAGGGAGTGGAGCAAGATGCTGTTTTTTCTCTCTGTGCAAAAAAAAAAAAAAAAATCTACCATCTCCTCTGAGGAGATTTAACTCTGCATCCCAAACCCCTTCTTATGTTTTTCATTCCCCCAGGGCTTTTGAGTGTGCGGGCCCTGCCCAGCTTCAGCATGCAGGAGCCATGAGGATCATCCACAGTCAACGCTGAGGAAATCCTTTCGGGGCTTTGCTTTTCCTTTGCTCTTTCTGATGCCAAAACACAGACAGGAAGAGTGACAAAAAAAACTGAAAAAAAGAAAGAAAAAAGAAAAGAAAGGGAGGAGAGGGAGCAGCCCCCCCGTCCACCTGATCTGACATGCCAGGTGGGCTCTTTTTACATCTTGAAAAATAATCCTCAGTGGTAATAATAAAAATAATCAATAATAATAAAAATAATCCTCAGTGTAAAACCACAGAGCTCTTCATTTTTTAACAGGAAACTGTTGTATATGTTCTTTCTGCAAAGTGTGTGTGTGTGTGTGTTTGGGGGAGGTGGGGGGGCAGGAGTGCACTGCCGCAGCCATTCTTTGAGTTTGCCGTAGCCCTGTCAGGTCCTCCCCTGTTCCCCTCTCCCCCCCCCCTTCTCAAACTGAGAGCAGGAGAAGAGGGACGAGTGACATTCTCTTGCTTGCGCTTCCTGTGTCAAAAGATATCCAAACGCCACTCTTCCTCCCTAAATGGCTATAATCAAAGCATTCCAGGCCATAACAGGCTGGGCCCAATTAAGTCGTAAGTAAACACAAACACCTAGCAGCCACTAACCAAAAGCTTTGAGTCCTGCACGTTTATCCTATTGACTTTTATTCTGCTTCGGAGCATGTACGGGCAGGAAAATCGCTGTTTCTGCAGGTCATGAAGGTACACAATAATTACACACGATTGATACTATGATGCAGCAACTTCTGCACGAATACCCAGCGAGTGCCCCGCAGGTGCAGCTCATCCGCATGGGCGACTCGTGACCACGCAGAATCCGAGCGCGGTGTTATGCATCATTTTTGGGGCACATTCAGCGCTTAACACGTCCGATCGGATCGCACGAGTTTCACTGGCGGCGTGCTTCAAAGCAGCTGAGGCGATGATGACATCTAGTGAAGGATTTCATATTGCAAGTCTGCCTTGGATCACAAGAACCTGATTTGCAGCAAATTCAATTCATCAGGCGGAGCAGAATGACAGTGTTAAGCTCAGCGGGATAATAGGAGGCAAAACACATCTAAACAAAGTAGACTCAAACTGTAACGCCAGCAAAAGACAGTAAATCTACAGCTGTAGAATTCTTTTTAACTCAGTTCAGTTCCTCTGGATTTGCTTATCTGATGACTAATACTCTCATACTGATAGAGAGTCGTATAAAGGGAGATGCTGAGTGTGCCCCCTCCCTCGTGTCAATGAAAGAGCGACAGTGCAAGTTCCCACTGGCTTGCATTCTCAGACAGTCGTGACAGGATGAAGTAATTACTGAGTGGCTGACACACCAGCATGGCTGGGATTTATCTCCTCCAGGAAGGGAGATAGCCAAATCACAGTTTACCCACATCGAGCTCCCAGTTCGGGCTTGATCCCTGCAGCTGCAGCCAACGCTGAAGCCACACACACACACACACACACACACACACACACTTTGACACTCTGCGCAGTCACATGCGCATTACGGCTGCCAACCACAACTGAGGCAACGGCGTCTTTCGCCTTCTTCTTCCACACGTACGCCGTGCGTGTGCTAGTGTGTCGCCACATGCCTCGACCCAGCCCTCGTTTCCTGTCAAACACACCTACCAGCACCATCAAAGGGAGTGGAATGACAGTATTATGCAGGTGTGTGTGTGTGAGAGAGAGAGAGAGAGGGAGAGAGAGAACAGGAGAGACAGATGACACCAGAGTAGTGTTTAATTTACATCCCCTCTTTGAATAATAATTCCACCTTACAGGATGGCAGCTTTGATCCACTGACACACAGGTGTATTTCACATGCAGAGGCATACGTTGCTAAGGCAGGGCTTTATCTGTCCCTGTAATTAACACCAGAGCAGGAAATAGAGAACACTGTGTGTGTGTGTGTGTGTGTGTGAGAGAGAGAGAGAGAGAGAGAGAGAGAGAGAGAGAGAGAGAGGAACAGACATGGCAGGAGGGGATTGATGGAGCTCAAAGATGCATTCCTGCACTACGGCGTCAGCGAGCGTCGTCTGATCTCCGGGTCTCACGTACATCAAACAGAGCACGGCCGTCAGTCACGACCCAGGGGAGCAGTATCACACGCAGACACTCGTCACTCATTATACACACACACACACACACACAAAAACACTGCTGGTGTTGATAGGCTTTAAAAGTAATCTCAGGATAGAGAACTTGAGAGTTTTTCTTAGAGGACGGACTGCTGTGGTGAAACATCAGAAGGGACTCAGGATTTATCCTAAAAGTAGGGATGCAGCTCCCTCTAGTGGTGACAATGAGAATTGAAAAATAAAAGCATTTACTCGTGAGAATGCAAAATTAAAGAGTTCTATAATAAGAAAACACGATTTGTTTCATGTGGAACCTCAGTTACACAGAACACGTGATGCATTTGGTTTTGTATTATTCTTTGGAACCAAACACTAATATTTAACAAGGTAAAAACATAGAGATTTTATTTTAAATATGCCCAGTGACACCGAAAATCCCGGTTGTCCAGTTGTTTAGCCTGTTACTAAAGTCTTGGGATGATGTAAAAAGTTTACCAGGACATGTCTTTGTGATATTTGTTATGTTTGATCTGCAGCAGCATCTTGCAATTCAATGTGGAAAAGTGTCGAGGCGAGGAAAGAAAACAAACCACTAGTGAAAGACATCAGACCCAGTTCAGATTATAGCTTTAAAACTACACAAAGTGTTGTAGAAGAGGAGCAGTGATTTATCATGACTGCAGCTTCATTTTATTTTCATTTGTTTCAACTGACTAAAAGACAGACGTTTTCCCTCAGTAGGAAATGCTGTCGCTGTTTAACCTCCCCTTGCTTTCCCTGAGCCAGGCAGCCTGTTTATGAGTTTCCTGTCATCACATCTCCATCCAGAGTTACTGTAAATGTAGACACCTCATACCTCCACTGGGGAACTGGAGCTGGCAAGTGTTTCATCAGCTTATCTCTAACATGATAATTGCTTCTGAAATGACGCCATGGAAGGGGGGGGGGGGGCAGCTGAGGCCTTAGCACCTGTGTGCAGAAGCGAGTGTAATTGACAGTACACTACGGGGGGGGCACTTGTGAGTGTGCTGTGGCAATATTGTCTTATGACTTCGATCAATCCTCAATGAAATGAACTGCGATAAAAATAACAAGAGAGACAGGGCGATGTCGCAAGTTATGACTGACTGTGTTCATCACGCAGGGCTGAAACAAACCTGAGGCAACTGCTCTGAACCAACCCAGAACCCCACCCTCCCCCACACACACACACACACACACACACACACACACACACACACACACACACACAAACACTCATAAACACCAACTCAGTTTAGAACTTATTGCTCAAAGCATCCATGTAGTCCTCCAGTCATTTTAATTATATACAGAACTTTTCACCTATTATGTTCAAGTTCAATAAGAACTTCTTGTTCACTGGTTTGAACTGCTTTTGTGCAATAAAATGATTAATGTGACCATTTGTAGTGAGCACCATCCTACACCTACACTACATCAGAATGAAAACCTGTGAATCAAAGCTTTAAATTTATTCCTTTTTATGTTTTGTTTTGGGGGTTTTTATACTGAGATACTAAATATGCCAAACAATAATCCTGCTCTTTAAATGATCTTGCCTGCTGGGAACAGTCACTCCTGTAACATTTTATAGCTCAGCCGATTTAAAAACCAACACATTTTAACAGCTGGCTCTTCAATATATGACTGCACAACTGCGCCCCAGAGAAAACATGGTTCAGGATGAATTTTGAGCCACCGCTCGTGGGTTAGAGCGATTTGTGAATATAACTAGGGGAAACTGATGATCCCTCAGGGTAAAGTAGGTACAGCAGAGATTAATGGGACTCTGCTGGACAAAAACTTAACAGTGCGAGCACAAAAACAGAATATGAAGTAAGCATTAAAAGCATAAAATGCAAGTGAGTAAAAGGTTTTGCAACATTTTAAGTAAGTTATGGATTAAAGGTGCAGGCCGTTATGGATGTTCCAGGCAAATACCTGTGTTCTTCCATCATAAAACTGCAGTTGTTTAATTTGTTGCGTGATAATCAAGTGTCGTGACTGAGACCCTCCTGGATGAATGTGTCAACAGCTGAGCCCTCTCTAGCTTGGGATGCCTCTGTCATTTACATCATACTAACATTAACCCATAAGACTGTGGCCTAGTTGGATCACCAGGTACAGGATGTGTGTGTGTGTGTGTGTGTGTGTCTGTCCATGGCATGTTGATCTCAGCAGGATTTCGGGCCTGGTCTGAAAATAGAAGGCAGAAAGCTGGTAGGTGAGCAGGCGTGCAGCATAGCTGGCATCGGTGACGTGCATGAGCATGAGTCACTCATACACAGATGGTCAGTTAGAACGACGGGGCCGCAGACCTCTCGTCTGTCACGCAGTGTGGGCGTTTGGGGCCCTGCATCCACCCTAGCAGGCCTCAAACTGGTAAGTGGCACCAGTGTTCCCTTTTCCCATAACGCCTGGAGCGAGGGGGGATTAGCAACTTGCTCCTGTGCCCGCTGGATGCTCCCCTTCAACAAGAACTGAAGGCAGACATGGACCCCCATGAACTTCAGTTCCGGAGAGACCCTCAGTCTGACCTAAATAACTTGACCCTGCAGAAAAGTATGTTGTGATGCAGGCCACACCTGTCAACCCGCCACCCCCATCCCCAATCAGAGATATGATACCAAAAATAGACCGGGAGCTGGAAGGTGTTCAACATTTCCCAGCTGCCATGAGTGGAGGGCGAGAGGAAAAGGCATGTAGGTTAATCTGAGTGTGCTAACGTGTTTGGAGGGAAAAAGAAGCTACAGCAGGCCTGACAGATGGCCCAAAGTTTATTTAATAGCAGTGTCAAGAGTTAGTTTCTATGTATGACTCCATAGAGGGAAAGAGGCTTAAAAACACTCTTAATTTAAAATATATTACACAATGTCTTGTTAAAAATATCAGTTTAGTTCAGTTTAGTTAGTTTATTTCTTAGTTAACTGGCCCAGTCATTGATCTATCATTTAACATTAACAACTGGAAGAGGTTTCTTCCATTTTCACGTGAAGCATGAATAAGCAAAAAGTACCGGGATGGGCACTGAAAGCTTAGATGTAAAGCGAAACACAATTTTAAAAAGGAAGCTTCCGGTCGATCCTTTCACAGTAAAGGTCAGTGACGCACTTTAAATTTTACTGACATGGCCTATGGTTCATTGTGACCTGCCGTCGGTTACGTATTTTCCACCGTGGCTACTTATAAACTTATAAATTACCTTTAATGAATTTAATATGAGGTGCACCACGTCCAACGTCTTCTACTTTGCGTTAAGCGCAGTTTTACTTTGGCAACTCGCGACTTGTTGCTCTCGTGCCAAGACGAACTGCAACTTTTAATGTGAAGGCCACACTGCCCAAACTTCCTGCCACTGCCTGCCTTGACCGAGCGCTGTTCGCCGCCGGCCATCACAAACAAAACAACGGAGGAAACACAAGCCCAGCTTCTACTCACGAAGGCGAATCCAGAAGTCGCACATGCCGAGCAGCGAGTCGTACAGGCAGTGAAGAGACGCCATGAGAGCGGCGGGTCTGCAGCGCCGAGCTGAGCTGACAGTCCTCCCTCCCTCTGTCCCTCTCTCACTCTGACGATATTGGATCTTATATCAGGATGTGGACGCGCCTTGATCCCCCCCCCCCCCAGACACACTCCCCCTCCCCATCCACGCAGACGCTTGATAACTCATTCAGCACTGGGTGGGACAGTCCCGCTCACAGTCATGACGAAAAACTCCTTTCTGACTTCCTAGACATATTTCATTTGCACAGATGCTCAAATAAGAACAATATCTTAATGTACTTTATTTATATAGGAGAACTAAATTAGTAATACAATCTGTAGGAAAAAATGTTTTTCACTGTAATTCCAAGATTCACTTATGTGAGGCAAATCCAAGTGAAAAAGCCAAAAGAAAAGTCAAAGACATTGTTTGACTAGCTAATACAGTCTGCATAGTGTAATGAATATTTTAAAAACAGCATATTTTATTCATTCATTTAAATGTTAATAAGGTCTTATTTCAAAGCCATTTCTGCTCTGTCAGGTACGGTGGAGAACATTAAATCTTTTTTTGCCTAAAACAGGCGAATGTCAAGATACTTTGTCTTTAACCCCCCCCATGTCAGGACAGCACTAACCAAGTACTGCCAACAATAAAATAATTTATTCTAACTTGTGCTGCTTTTATTCTAGTATGTTTACTGTATAATTTGTGTGTCTTGAGCTGATGGTGCACTATAAATCAATTCCAAGTTAAAATTTACTTCTGGAAGTTACTCTGACTCACTTATGATGTGCTGACATCATTTGTGTTTCTGATTTACAGCACATTAAAAACAGTAAGGCTTCCCTGACTTTAAAACTACACACATATACAAAGTTATCCAGCCAGAGAGACAATGTGACTTACTGACTAATGACTGCCACCCTGTGGTTTAATTTTTGTGGATGATTTGCACTGAGTATTGTCATACCGAGTGCAAGGATTTAGTTCAGGATCAGTCCTTGTTACTGAATACAATATTTCTATTTGAGAAAAGCATTACCAGGACCAACTGTTCTGTCAGACCGGGGCCTTTGACCTGTAGTCCTCCTCAAACCCGCCTCGACAATGGGACCCTCCCAAAACAAAATAAGCAAACACAAGCGCACCCCCGAGCGATGTTTTCCTTTGCTTTTATAACATATGACTCACCCTGACATATGACAAACAAATTTCAGCCTCGCTTGTGGAAACTTGGGTGGGCCGGTGGGGGCGTGAGGGGAGATGCGGGTCAAAATGCCTTGCCTCCCTGCCTTGGTCTTGATTCGACCGAGCTTCAGCTGTGCACGTCTCCTGCCACTTCTGTTTAACGCACAGGGGAGATCCAAAGTTAATCATTCTCACGGGCTCTCCCTCTCAGAACAGAACTGCTGGAAAAGTGCCATCGACGGCAGGGGTGGCTGTTAATTGGGTCAAGCTGTCTGGTGGTTTTCATCCACCCACTCGCACAGCTACTGTCAGAAGATACAGGGGCAGCGGTACGGTGCTGTGTTCCGCTGAGCCCCTGGGGGCAGTGTTGTACAGGCTTTACTTCAGCATCTCTGTACTGGACTCTCAAGAAGTGAGCACACAGGAGATTTCAGAACACTAAAGCCTGTAAACAGGAAACATTACAATGAATGTGATTTCACATGGAGCACACTGAGTTTGGATATCTTTCATCTACCACCAGAATTAGACAGATAGATATCTGCTCATGTCAAATAGCTTTTTAAAGAAATCTTCCCAAGAATTATATCACCAGCAGCTGGCTAACGTAGCTTAGCTCAGACACTGGAAACAGGGTGCAACAGCTACAATATGAAGTCCTCCTGCAGAACCATTACAAACCTGACCTCCTTTGATAACTGATTCCTGACACTGGTCCTGATGATGGTTTTAAAGTCCAACAGAGAGCTTCTACTTTCTTGGTTTGGAGCAACTTTACTCTTAGACGTTTGAATAATCTCCTGGTTTTTAGATAATCCCTGCCCAAATGCTCACCTCCATAAATGAACACTGCAAATATTCAAAGCGCAGATGCTTTTCCTATCATTATTCACTGAATCTCAGCAACTGAACCTCAGAACAGAAGCCTTTAATTGGCAATCAGTGGTCAGAATAAATTGGTGGATATCCCATTCAGAGATTCTTCAAACTCGCTCTTCTTTTATATCATATTTCCCCCAAAAAAATATCTGTAAGAGAGGGAGCAATCGACACTGTAATTATGTATTTAGATTTTTTTTTGTTTGGTTTTGTACATTGGAAGTAGAAGTATGAGAATGAATGAAGAGGTGGTATTCCACTGACGCCTCAAACGCTTACTCAAGGAGTGCTTTATTGAGCGCAATGTCTCCATTCGGGGACGCAGGAAAATTCACAGCCATTAAATTAAACATTGTCCTGTAGCCTATTACAGGGAGCTGGAGGAGGAAAGCCATGTTTTTCAGCCAATCCCTCAGCACCTCTGAAAAAAACGAAAAAAAAAAAAAAAACAGATGCTGGGAAATGAGGCTGGATAATTGACATCAGGTCAGTGAGCCAGGGAAACCAAGGTTTAAAGGAAGAAAAACAGACACCGTGGCACATTTCCTGGACTTAAGATCTGTGCGTATACTCCCTCTAATTGAAGGTTAATTCTTCTTCTTGGCGAAACAACAGATTGATTTACCCACGCACCTAAACCCCGCTTTGCAAAAAGGCAGCTGCTGTGCGAAAGGCCAAGGAAGAGAAAGACAAAGCGGCGTGAAGAGGTGATGAATATGTTAACTGGAGACGATGTGGGGTGGAGGAGCCAGGGCTTAGAGGCAGTCAAATCCTCACATTAACCGATTGCTATGGATTTTCCCAAGCTTTAGAAAGAGGATCTGCTCCAGATTTTGTTAAACCGATCCAAAGGAGCTGATGTTCACGCCAACACGTCTGTCCGGGGCAATAGTAATATGTGTGTGTGTGTGAGAAGCTGCGCAGGTTAGCGTGTGTGTTTGTGTTTGTGTGCGCGTACATGCCAGTTTGAGTGGGCAGGCAGCCGCAACCGCAGCCACTTGACGTTCAAAGAGAGGAGATCAAAGCACGGGCCCTACTCCGCTCTCCTTCCTCAGGATTAAAAAGATCATCAATAATAATGGGTCGGAGCGCTGCAGCGGGAGACGGGCATGAGCGGAAGCTGATAGGTTTGTGCCGCGCGTGATGTTTTGGCGACCTGCCGCAGGGACGAGCGGGAGCAGAAGCCGTAAGTGTGGGGCCGCTTTTTCTCGAGCGGGTGCCTGAACACTCCTTTGGGAAAACATCATGCAATATTCACCACAACAGCGTCTCCACTTCTCACTTCTCCCAAGTCGACTTCCGGTGAAACGCATGATTGTGTGTGTGAGAGAGAGCGTCTGCGTGCGCGCTGTATCATATAAGAACAGATATAAACAAAACTATAAAAGCCGTGACTGTTCACTTGGCAGGATGTTACTGACAGGGAGTGAGAGTACACATGGGGAAGAAGTTCTAAACATCTGTTATTATATAATGCATTGTGTTGTGGGTTTCTCTATGGGTACTGTGCACCTGCTGCACAACGCAGTGTGTCCACATTATGCTCCATCTACTGTACATCCTGTTGGTTAGGAGGTACCTGTTTGTGTGTCTATGTGTAAATGTATGTCAAAAGTAATATTACCTAGATAACAAATATATTGCTAACAAAACACAACTAATGGCTCGTCATAGTTTAAAATGAGGATTAAAACAGAGGTTAGTGAACATCAAAGCTGTGTCAGTTGTATCAAAAGCAATTACATTGTTGTGGAAATGGTGGGTAGTTTCCTCTGTATGTGGAATCTGAATGAGCACAGTAATAACCACTGTATAAAACAACAGCTGCCGAAATAGTAAAATGTTCAATATTTCCCTCAGAAAAGCAGCGGCGATGTTAATTAATGTTTAGCGGTGTTAATTAAAGGGTCCAAAGCCACCTGCCAACCCTGCATTTCACACACAGTGAACAGTGTGTAAGAGTCACACAACGGTAATTACGGTAACTCCCGCGTGACGTGAGCACGGCGGCGGCGCGCACGCGTGTGAAAAATGTAGCCAGACCGAGATCTTTTCCTGTTCGCCTGCCGTTCTCCCTCTCCTCCTCTCTCCTCCTCTCTCCTCCTCAATCACGCTCTTCCCCCAGGAGGAGAAAAAGGAGAAGGGGCTAATTAATTACAGTGATTGAAGACTCGGTGGTGAAGATCTTAGGAGGTGATGAATTGTGCGGCGGTTCGACTATGACAGTAATCTGCAGCAATCCCCAGCCCTCGCTCTGCCCGTCTCGCTCCGAGCCTCAGTTACGGCTGACTCCGGGATACGATGAGGTCGGGCAGCAGATGAAGGTCAAGGGTCAGGAGAGGCCGACAGCCAATCGCATCGAGCCAGTCGGACGATTGCCCGCGACCGCCGGCGGCATCATAACAGAGCAGACGAATATCTCTTCTCTGTACTTTCCCGGCGTCCATTCATCATGTCACAAACCCGGGCGTTTGTTAAAGTGCCAACAGCGGCGAAGCTGCAGGACGTGTGTGCTGCGCATGCACAGGCACCTTTGACTTTTACCTGAGCAAAGGCCTTCTCTTTACATTGAAAGCAAATGTTTCTAGATGAAGAGAACTGCATGTGAGAAACACAGTGCATTGTGTAGTACTGTGTAGTACTGTGTAGTACTGTGTAGTACTGCTGTAGCAGCAGCAGCTGTCTAGCTTGAAAACCGGAGTTTAGTTCCCTACAACACTTCATCTGATAGATGGTTTTCATTATCTCTCCCTTCCTCGGGGGAAGGAGCTCCGAATGCCCCCCCCCTTGATCTTATCAGTCTGCTTTTATAGATCAGTAACTACCATCACACAGTGGAACAATCAAGTGAATTCTCCATTGCCTTTAATTGTATTGTTAGCCTGAACTGTCAATAGGATGTTAGATAATGAAACAATGGGGTGCAACTTCATATTTTGACTAATTTTATCACCTGGAGGGGGAAATTATCGTCAGGGGGAGGGGTGGAAATCATTTGAAGAAAATTCTAAACAGCATTAAATAAATATTTGCTCAGAGTAAACGTAAGCCCTTTGAATCGATTGAGCTACTTTCACCACTCTTCCAATTTGCAGTAAACGTGTTTAATTGGCTAACTGTAACCTTGACAGCCAGGTTTTGGGGGAAATGACACCTTTTAATTGGCGTAATTAAAAAGGAACGGAAGGAGAAAGCCAGTGTGCGTCAGGCGACAATGACTCAACATGCGCAACGTAAGGGAGTGACGTTCGGATTTGCAGTGGGGAAACACAGAAGCACCCAGCGCTGGGTGCCAGCACCACTCAGCATCAATACTGCATGCAGTAACGCTGGAAAGCCAAGCGCTCCAGACCATGAGGCACACAAGAGGGCTAAAATAAGACCCGAGCGCCACTGAGCTTTACAGCTCCAATAAGCTCTTATGTGGGGGAAAAACAGTTCTGAATTCATCATATTGTATCTGAGAGCAAAACTGGGTCAGATGGATACTAATGCAGAGGGTTTGGGATCTGTGTTTGCAAAGTGAAACTCGTCTGCGGTCAGATAAACAAGGGAACTCTTCCAGCGAAAAAAGTATTCCACGCAAGACAGAGAATGTGATTTGATGGCTCTGTCAAATCCAATGTCCAATCTTTACGCAAGGATAAATCTCCCTTTGCAGTAACTGCTTCTAATTTATTTATTTTTCTCTTCCAACACCGTACACATGCTGCATAACTCAGACACAGAGCACATCTATAATAAATACTTGCTACGCAAGACACATAAATTTGTAATGGGCTCTGGATTATGCATGTTCACACATGTTGATGGGAACATGCGTGCATAAGTGAAGTGCATGCTCGCACTGACCTGTGCTGCTCTGGATGGTTCTGACGGTGGTGGTGGTGCGCGGGGGCGAGCTGGCTCTCCTGCTGACGCCGCCGCCCTCCTCCTCCTCCTGCGAGCAGCCTTTCTCTATGGCGCGCACGTAGCTGTGGCTCCGCATGCGGAAGCAGCTGGGCACGGGCAGGTCCAGGGCGTCCACCGCCTGCGACTCCATCTCGCTGAACACCGACTCGCACACCGCCTCGATCTGCCCGTTCACCTCCACCTCGCTCACCTGCGGAGGAGGGGATGCGCGCAGGCATACGACACGTGCACGCAAACCCCCCCAGTAAAAAACAACACACACACACACGATAAAAATGAAAAATAAAAGTGCACAGGTGCAACGGCGGCACAGAACACGACAAAGGGGAGTGAACAATATATTACAGAAGCAAAAGCAGGGGAAGCGTTTCTTAGTGCAGCTCAGGGTTACAGAGCTTTTCCACTGATTAAAGCTTCAACAGGCACGAGTGTGATGTACAAACACTTAAATCACACACTGGGCACTGCACTAGGAGACAGTGCTCCTGTACTCTTCTAGTCTGAGGCAGGCAGATTTGCCTGTTGTCTGATATGACCACCTGTCTTCTGTTGGTTCAGTCTGGTCTGACTTTTACCACTACACGGTCTTGTGAAGCTTTAAGCCTTGTGGAGGAATTTGCACAAAAAGAAATTTATTAGACGAAAACATCCAAGGTGTGCAAAGGGGGAGGAAGCACTGTAGGACAAAACTTCAAAGGGCTATACAAGAGAGTGAAATACAAGTGTTGCTATTAAAGGTGAGAATTAGGAAGTGACAATGCCGGGACAAGTGGGATTTGAGACGAGACCGGAGGAAATCTTGACTGCGCCTACATCATTGTCACCTAACACAGCTTGGGTTTCAAACAATGGGGAAAAACCCTCTTCCTACAAACTTGGGAGATGGGTGTGTGTTAGAGTGGGTTGCGTGAGGGCAGACAACTGGTAGCTCCATTCCATTCCTTGAAGACGCCTCCGTTCAGCTAACCCAATTTAAGAATCGTTGTCTGCACAAGGAGCGAAAGCACAGGAATGGGATGTAGCTGAGGACTGAAGCTGCTGGTGTGGGTGTTTGTCAGTGAGGAGAGTGTCGGGTCAGACAGGTGTGAGAGGACACTGAAGAGCTTGGAGTCAGAAAGGTGCGTGGACCTCGAGTCAATCCATTGATGCTGAGCCTCTCTCTCAAATGTGAGAGTGAGTGAGGGAGATAGAGAACCCAGCAGCACCTTTCTTTCTTTCTTTTTCCTTATTCTGTGGCATTTGTGGAGATGCCAGGCCCAGTGTGTCACGCTCCTCTGGGCCTGCTCCATGGGACTTGAAGGGACGTCTCAAGGGTCCATCATTCAGCCGGGGAGACAAAGTGTTGCCCCTGGGCTTGGGAGGGGAGTACATGTCCCCTGTTACCGCGGGAGAGAAGGTAAGCTAAGCTCCCCTGTCACTCCAAATAACACAGAGTACGAAGCTGTGTTCAAAATCCAAAACGACACTCATCTTATGTTGTGGCAGCCATGACACTAACAGAACTCCGCTGGTGGAGGGTTTCCCGGCCAACATGTTCAGGAACCATCAAATGCCACAATCACACTTGAGAGCTAACTGGAGTTCATTTGTTTAGAAAATTCACACCGATGTGTGTTTTTCAAACACTTCTAACTTGCCAGTTTCCTTCACAAAGTACGCCAAGGCAGAAAGAGCATATGAGAGTGAAGGACGGGGAGTGTGTGTGTGGGGGGAAGGGTTCTGCCGACCCTTCTGTTTAATTACCAAATCAGAAAAACGGCTGCATTCGTATGAGCTCCAGAAAAACAGCACACAGACGTACACGCTAATTAGGAGATTGGGGCGGGCGGGGGTTTCGTACAGTTCATTCGTTGCCGGATGGTGACCTGGTTGTTAATTCAGGCCTTAGGACGGCTACCGGATGGGATTTCCTCCCCCCTGCGCGACCTCATTGGACATAACGATGGAAGGTACAGGGGCCCCAAAGGCGGAGCGGCCCCTGGGTGCCACTAACCTGGCTGATGGTGCTCATGGCTCGCATGTAGCTCTCGTTTCGCGAGCGGAATTTGGGCGAGGCCAGCAGCCCTGCTGGGTCCAAGCTGTCCAGACTCCTATTGATGGAAACCTCACTCACCGCCCGCAGGTAACTGTGACTCCGGATCTGCAGCTTGGGCGAGTGCTCTGTGGAAATCCTGCCGCAGGAGACAAAAACCGGGGACAAAAAGAAGAAAAAGTCAAAGCAGGGAGAGAATTTTTTTTTTTAAAGAGGAGCTTGGCAGAAGTTGAGAAGCAAATCAAGAATAGAAGCAGAAGAGGGAAGAGATAAATTGATGAGAAGAAGGGGAACGAAGGTGTTTGCAAAGTGCTTGGCAGCGTGTGTGAAGCCACAGATATGGATCAATCTGGAATTGCTTTAGGAGACGCCCTTATCTAATCAACAAGCGCAGTACTATTGAGAAACACTCACTGTAGCTTAGGTAGTCTGTCCTTGAAGCACCTTGTACTTTCTAAAACACCTGCCGGCGAGAACACTCACACGCGCTGAATTTCTTTCAGGTCGAGAAACACCTACAGATCGACACAAAGACACACACACGCACGCACAAACGCACAAACACACAAACACAACCCGTCTCCAAGGAAGATGAATAGGTGTCTCATTAGCTCTCAACTGCCTCCAATCCGATAGCTCAGCGTGCTTCACGCCTACGCGCATGGTGCGTGTTTGTGCAGTGTGTGTGTGTGCGTGTGTGTGTGATTGGGTTACGCAGCAGTTAGACACGAGCTAAACAATTCATTAATCAGGGGAAATAAAACCTAAAAAGCTGACTCGCTTTCTTCTTGATGAACATCGTGACCCACTAAAGCGACTTGCAGGGAGCCGCGCGCACGGAGAGAAGTGAATTCAACGCTGATTACGAAGTTCGGTCTCAAATCAGCAGCGAGAAGCCGGAGACGGCCCGGCACCCCGAGCATGTCGCACGCTGTCTCACTTACATGTATGGGTATAGAAAAACATTTTTCATACACACACACACACACACACACAACTCTTAGTCTCTGCCTCCAGGTCAGGTCTGCTTTAATTATGCATTTCCTCCTAAAAATAAACTAGACTAGACTAAACTAGATCAGTTGTTCTTGGATGGTACAATGGAGGGGGTGGGGTGAGGAGAAACAATGATGGACAGATGAGCTGTTTGTGCTGGGAATAAAGATGCAGGGAGATCAGTTACTTTATCTCCATGTAAACTATATATATAACTGCATATTTTTCATGTCCCCCACATCAAGCGACTGTACTTCTTTTGTTCCTGACTGTCATACAGTCTTGTAGCCTCCAAAAAAGTTATATGTAAACAAATGTCATTTTGATGGTTGTGACAGCTTACAGTCACTCCTTCAACTGAAAAGGTTATCAACAATTTTAGCAATTGCTGGCTGGGGAGCCACTTTAAAGCATAACAGAATGGATTAATTTTTTAAAAAGATCAAAATGGAGTGGAAAATTACATTTTTCCATTAACATCAAATCGACAAAAACAGAAATAAAAAAGAGTTAAAAAATATTTTGATATTATTGATATTGTAACTAATTTCTCAACTCCATCCTTTTCTATTCTCTACATTCCCACGCAGCACATGCCAATTTGTCCTCCTCTACTCAACTGATGGAAGAGATGAAAAGACATCTTTAAAGCAGAGAAATAAGATGATAACAATAGGCAGTACATTCCAAGGCCTCAGAGATTTGTATTAATAATCACTGTCAGCCACCTGGAGTCCACCAATGTAAAGGAATACCATCTACCTGCACCACTATCTCTGTCCACACTTCCTCTTGATTTCCCTGTGGGGTTGATTATAGCACCAATGATCTCGACTGTGGCAACCTGAATGGCAGACACAGCCTGTAATCAGCAGCACCTATGGGGGGAGGTCAGCCTGTCCATGGGTGTCCCTCCGTGGAACAAGTGACATTAACAAACACGTGCTCCTCCGCCTCTCAGGAATGAAGGCAGTTTTCTTAATCAGTCTCCTTCATCATCTCACTGCCTCCCCTGGTTTGCTTCACCTCGTCTTTCCTCTCAGCCTCCTGTTTCCTCAGCCCGCCTGCCCTATCTCCTTTTACCTTCCCCTGTTTCTTCCATCTGTCGCTCTCTTGTCATCTTAGTCACTCTCTGTGAAAAAAAGCCCCGTAGAGCGATGACGCAGCTGAGGGGATGGAAAGACGGAGATGTGATTAAGGCAGCCTATTATTCAGGATGCCCCTTCTCGGTGAGACATAAGAAAACAAACGATAAAATCCAGGCCGGCAATAAATGAATTTGCGGGAATTCGCAGGTTGGTGAGGGGAGCAGCAAAGAATGTAATTTTCCTCTGAGCTTGTTTGTCTGCCAGGAATAATCCCCACCGCTTAAATACATGCTTTATCTGTGCACTGCGTGTTTTTAATAAGGAGGAAGGTTCGCTTTCGTTGAGGGTAAACAAATCCCACAACTTTTCAGGTGTATTTTTTTTTTCTTCCCCCGTTGAGGAAGCGAAGGTCAAAGAATGGGCCCCGAAACGCACAGAACAAAAGAGCTGATTATTTAACCAGCGCGGAGTGCGACACTGACCCGTGCCAGCTCCCCAAAACACAGTGTGAAGACGAGATGTCAGCTGCTCCCGCCTCATTCTCTATCTCCAGCATGCAGCGCCGCAGTTTGGTTTGTTCCACTGGGCTCCGCTAGACGACAACGGCCGTCCCAGGGCCAAATTCAAGTCATTAACGGGCCCCAGGCTGCACTTTCACTTACATAAGGGTGTGTGTGTGTGTGTGTGTGTGTGTGTGTGTGTGTTTGTGCCACCAGTAACAATGACTGAGCACCCACTGGTGTTCTTCTTCATCTCTCTATATTACACAGCTAATCAGTCACAGTCGCCCCAGATTCTTTCACCGTTTCACGGCTGTATGGTGGAAAATGCTTCGACTGGGTTTCAGTTAATGTTGAATTAAGTCCTTATGTCCAGCTCTGAAAGTAGTGGAGGGACGGGTGCCATTATGATCAATTTGAGGACATTTCAACTTGTGTCTTTTTATGGCTTTAGCCATCATCTCTATCAGGTCTAACCCCACTGCACTCACCAAAGTAACCAGGACCACGGAGACATCATTACTGAATGATGAACCACTTTATTTTCAGGGAAAAGCCGAAGTGAGACAACCTGAAATGTCCCTCATGACCATGAAAAGAACTTATATTAGGAATAATATTATGAAGGATGGCCAAAAGTTAAAAAAATAAGAGATTGCATGCAGCTGAAACCCTTTGTAATTTAAGTTTGTAATTCTGATATTTGGGCTGTGTTCCACCAGAGAGAGTTATGAAGTCTGTGAGCTGAGCTTCTTGTGTTGTTAACAAATGAAATTGTGTGGACTTCACTGTGGACGGTGTCGTCAGCCTGACGGGGGGTTTTCTTTTGAACGCTTTGTTAAATGAAGAGATCTTCTGGATGCTCCTGGTGAATATTTGAAGAGCTCACGCTGTGAAAAAAAGGATGGTGCTGAGCAAAGCACGCGCTGTGCAACAAGAAACAACTTCATGAAAATATAACACAGCACAGCTCTTTCAAAAGGAGGATTTTTTTTTTTTTTACAGGGACTTCAGGCGTGTCGAGGCTCAGTCTGTTCAATCTGTGTGTGTGTGTGTGTGTGTGTGTGTGAGGCCAACTGTGAAGACAGAAGTGTGCGTCTGAGTTGGGAACACAGAACAGGTAATTAAGCTGTGGCCACTGAGAGTCACTGACTTCCTTTATCTCCCTCTGTTTGTTGAGGTTTCTCCTATTTTTTTCCAACACGTTTTATCTCTCCTGTCTGTTTCACCGCACACTTCAACCACAGGCTTTCAGCAGACTTGAACACAACGCTGAGAAGCACGCACCGTATACACGTTCAAAAATAACACACTGCGCAGGCTGGCATGCAGTTACACCACGCGGGAAAAACTGCAGCGAATGGTGAATTAAGAGGTGGGTGACAAAAAATCAACAACAATTTTGGAAATCGGTCAATTGTTAAAGTGGTTTTCTGGGAAAAACCGCCAAACATTCACCAGCTCAAGCTGCTCAAGAAGAAGGAGTGGCTGTTTTACATAATTGTAAATTCAATATCTGCGGGTTTTGGTCTATGGGTTAGTCATCATCTTCATCATGACCTCACTTTTGGCTTCAGGAGATCGGGATGAGTCACTTCTTTCTGCACATTTCTGTTTAATGATTGAACAAATCATAAATATGTAAGTGAATGATTGACACTAAAATGCACACACTCACTTGAGCGTGGTCATCTCCGTGAGGGACGGCTGCGTGGCCTTCAGGTAGCTCGCCCGCCGCGCCTGGACCTTGGGCGAGGGCTTGGGGCTGCAGTCCGAGTCGCCGCTGTCTTCCTCCGCCATGGCCTTGATGTAGCTGCCGCTGCGCATCCTCCGGCATGGGATCTCATCGTCCTTCCCCAGCGGAGAGAAGCCGCTCCAGTCGTCCTGAGGCACCTGCAGAGATGAAGTGAGACGAGGTGAAGAGGGAGAGAGCGAGGGTCAGCCCTCCGGGCTTGAGAGCCCATAGAGATGCACTCACTCATCAAAAATAGACACAGGAAGGCTGCAATATTTCCTAACCTTGCTCGATATAAATTCCTGTACCACCCAGCGCACCTAATGCCTTTAAAGAAGCAACAGGAACCCTGTCGATGCAGGGTCTGATTTGATCATACCATAAGCCTGTGAGCGCCGGAGGCCGTCTTTTGTCTCTCCTGTGATGCATGCAGCATATCAAATGCAGAGAATTAATTATTTTGACAGAATGTTGCTGTTGCCCAGCCTGTCTGTTCTCCTGACTTTTCACACACACACACACACACACACACACACACACACACACACACTAATGAAGGTTAAAAAAAAGGGAGGGAGGCAAAAGCTATCTCCCAGCCCTAATCTAAAAGAGAGCGAGAGAGTCAAAGACAGCAGACGTGGGGAGAGAGAGAGAGAGAGAGGGAAAACAAAGGGGGTTTTGTTCAGCAGAACCACCGCAGTCCCAACGTGAGTGGCTGTTAGGGCACCAGCTCTGAAGTGAAAGAAATGAGATACAGAGCGAGGGAAAAAAGTGCAGGAGAATCATTCAACAGACCGGTGTGTAGCTAGGAAACCGAGCTGACCTTGATGTCAGGGGCAACCGCAGACTGCATTAACATCTCGGGGACTGAGGTGACGTCAAGCGAACTGAATTAGCGACGCCGAGAAAAAAACAGGCTAAATGAAGTTGGCAAAAGTGCATGACAGGGTTAGGCAGTATGT
This sequence comes from Psettodes erumei, assembly GCA_016785225.1. Lineage (NCBI taxonomy): Eukaryota > Metazoa > Chordata > Actinopteri > Pleuronectiformes > Psettodidae > Psettodes > Psettodes erumei. The sequence goes on along the minus strand of JAFBJZ010000960.1, from coordinate 321,301 downwards.
TGTGTGCGCCTGTGATTGCACATGTGCCAACAAACCCTGAATTACAGGAGCCCGTCCCTGGAGGCGCAGCAAAAAGCATGTCAAGGCCTTGTTTTACGGATTAAAAAGACAACATGTGCAGACTAACCTGTCAAGATGATCTCCGTGAAAGTCTATTTTTTTCCCTTCCATCTCTCTTTCTTTAAAAAAAAAACTTGGAGAGTGGGAGAAGTGTTGCCGTGATGCAGCGACAACATCCTCTCCTTGATCTGCTCAATCCGTTTTCCCAGACTTTTGAAATGCACGACCACGCAGAACTTTCCCTCCGTCTTTTATGCTCCCTCGCGACTTTTACTTCCTCCATTCACAACCTCCTCTTTTGCCTTTATTTGCTCTCCTTTGGTCCTTTTCCTGCAGCACACACACACACACACACGCACACACACACACACACACACACACACACACACACACACACATGTGCACACCCCTCCCTCTCCTCTCGCTGCCTCCCGTCTCTCCGTTTCTCCCCCTCAGGCTCATATTTGCGGCTGGCTCTGATGAGAGGAAATATATGCGATCTGAAACGCTTTTATCTTTTCCAAAACAGAAAGAAAGAAAGCAGGATCTGGTGGCCTGATGCATCTGCATGCATGTGTGCGTGTCAGTGTGTGTGGTGACGGGCTCGGGGACTGGAGCGTTTTATTTTCCCTCTTCCCCTTCTTTCTTTGTCTGCTCACCTCCGTTTCTCTCTCTGATCTCACAGTAGCACTCTACTGTTGCTCCACCGCTGCTGTGAATTTGTCATTTATGCTCTGAGAGCAGATTAGATGTGTATTTCTGGTCTGCTATCCCGGGGTTTTACGCTAAAACACATACTGGTTTGTGTGGAGGGAGGGCATGCTACATGAACCTGACCTGTCAGAGGATGAGATATGAAATCAGCTCACTGCATTCCTCCTCTAACTCTCCTGTACAGTACAGAAGGAAACATCCACATGCTCACGTATGACTCTCTCCACGCACGTCGGCACATGGACATAGAGCAGCACATGCCATGTGATGATTCTGCAGAATGGTTTATGATGATGCGAGGGGTCAAGTCAACATGAGACCGATGATCGATGACAGGATGGGGTCTGGGCCGGTGCCTCCTCGATCAATCTCTCTAACGCACACGGACACGCACCCACACACGAGCAAACACAGATTCATGCGGGGAAGAACGGAAGCTCCGGGAGAAGCAGCTGGCGCCGGATGATGCATGAAGCGTGACATGCGGGAGGTGGGGCTGCTGTGACCGTCCTACCTGGAGGAAGTGGCAGGTGCGCCCCTGCTCGGCTTTCACTAGCGCTTTATCTAGGTTGACTGAGGCCTTCTGGTAGACCTCTCTTGCTCTGCTCACCGTCAGAGTAGACGACCACGAGCTCTTCTTCAGCTGCACTTGGCCGTCCAGCGCGCCCACCAGCGGCAGCCCCCCGCTGCTGCCCCCGGAGCACGTCGAGCACTTCACGTCGTTGTTGCTGCGCGACGTCTTGAGCGAGTGCGCGCTGATAGTGTTATAGGACTCCATGAAGTACTGCGACTGGGATTTGTCCGGGTGGCGCCCCATAGTCATGACCCCAGAGGGCAGGCCCCCGCTGCTGCCCCCGTGGTGATGGTGGTAGAGGCACACCTCCCGGTCCAGCGTGTCGTCCGAGCTCCAGTAGCCCGAGATGGCCGTGCGCATCTTCGGCTCGGACTTTGAGCGGTCTTTGCTCTTACTGCGCTTGCTGTGCTTCAGGGTGCCGGAGGACGATGGAGGGTCGTCGGGGCTGGACTTGCTGCCGTTCATCCTCCCGCTCCCTCCTCCCCCAGACCCCGAGGGCCCCTCAAGGGAGTGGGACTTGGTGAAAAGCTTCTGGACGGAGTGAACGAGGTGGCGGATTCGCCCGGGGCTGTCGCTGCGCTGGTGCTCCACCGCGGTGCGCTTGTACTGCAGCGTGTGGTAACCTTCGCGCTGCACCGGCGCCTGCCGCTCAAACTGCTCCAGCAGGTTGGAGGGGAGGCGGTTGTTGTTTCCTCCACCGCCTCCTCCGCTGCCCTTGCTGCTCCCCGCTGGCCCGGTGTAAGGCACCAAAGCGCTACACTCCTCCTTCAGCTCATGGTGGGAGCTGTAATGTCTGCGAGGGAAGGTGCAGCTGGCCAGGTCCGGGTACGCGCTGCACTCCGACTGGAAGGAGCTGCGCTGGGCGTAGCAGGGGTGGTCGGTGGGATGAGCCTCCCCGGGGTTGAGGAAGTAGGACCGGCGGTCCGAGTGCCCCAGGGTCATGGAGGCGTAAGAGGGGTCGCAGGTCACGGCGTGGTGGTGACTGCGGCTGCTGGACAGGCCTTTCATTGTCATCGCGGCCGAGTCGACGTGCACATCCAACTGCTGCCGCGGGAAGTTTGCACGGGCCCCGAAACTAGCTCTACAGAGAAACACACACAACCATGAGGAAGAAAAGACAAACGGGAAGAGAGAGACAGAAATGAGATTTATAAATATCTCAGATTTGCATACACTCACAGAACAGTGTGATGTCTTCATCTGCTTTAATCTGAGGAAGATGCGTCTTGGCACCTCTTCACACATGAGAAAACTTGCTGCTGTTGATGGGACCTGGGCCTATTCTTCTCTTTCAACCTCTCATTTTTCGTCCTTCAAAACTTCAAAAAAAAGGAGCATCTCTAAATATAGCAGCCGCGCTTGGCATGTGGTCCCTGACATCCAGATCCGTCCTGGAGCTTCCTCTTCCACTTCTCTACTCGCTCTGGTGGATTTCAGTGGGAAAGTGACAGGGGATTGAGGAAACAGAGACAAACAAAAGGGAGAAGAGGTATCACGAAGAGTTCAGATGTATTTCCAGCTGGAGTGTGTGCTAAAATTGTCCAAGGGCACTGTAAGAACTAAGACATCGGTGCAACTGAGCAAAGTATAAAGAGAAGTTTGTGTCTTAATCTCTTTGCACGATCACCAAAACAGATGCGGTAATACTCAAAAAGTGCATTCATTTTTACACCGGCTCAGTGTACACACACACACACACACACACACACAGCTGATCAAAGCCTGATCCCACCCTTTGCCTCGATACCTGCAGTTCTCCTCTAAGGGCAAACTAATTGGCGAGTAAAACCCAGCTGACAGCTTCTGGGGCCGGTCGAGCCAACCGGCAATAAACGACCTTTCCCTTACATGCTGACATGAAAACAGTGGCATCCATCAGCCCCCTTAAACTGCCTTCCTTACACATCTGGGGCTGTGGCTGGCTAGCCTCTGAACCCCCACCCCCCACCCCACCCACCCAACCCACCCAACCGTTTCCAGTGGACTGGAGGTGAAGCTAACGAGACAATAATAAGAGCCCACGCAGCCCGGTGAAGCTGTGTGACAGCAGCGTGGCCGAGTCAGCGCGGTGGAATTCATTACTGCGATTTATAATGCGCTACCAAAGGCCACTGTGGTAAATAAAATAATAATAATAAGAAGAAAAAAATAAAAACGGAAGAGGAAGACGGAGGGAGAGGAAATGAAGGGAGAAAAGATAAAAGCAAATGAGGGAGCGGCGGAATGAAATATCATGTCAGTTCTGTACATAACTAGAGGACACTGTGCAGGGCACATGCATGATGAATTTATGTGCATGAATATAGACGGACACTGACTTATTATTTTCTTTGGACGTGCACTTAAACTGGGAGCTGGATTAATTGAAAAAGAAAAAAGAAAAAAGGGGGGAATTATTCATGCAATTTCCTTGTCTGTACGAGACCAGGGGATCAAATCGCTCTGGGAGGGAATTAAGCCAATATATTGCTCTTGCATTGTTAGTGGGAGGAAAATATAGTGGTCAACCCCCCACAACCACCAGCCATCCACAATGTTCTTGGACTCTGACTAAACACATGCGACATACAACCCGCGCAGTGTCCGCTTCTTGCAGGGCACTTAAAACGTGGGCCGTGTCCAACCAAAGGTATTCATTGCAGCTGACAGAGATCCCTTCTGTTGGCCGCTGAAGCACAGAATGTGACCTAAATAAAAAGGCCCTCGCGGTGATCCACGGCAGCGTGTTTGTGGCACAGCTGTCTGCAGCGCTGCACTAAAGCTGAAAAGCTGAAGTTGGGTCATGCTGGCTTTCTGCCTGCTAGCCACACACACACACACACACACACACTGACACACAAATACATAGTGCATCTGACAGGCTGCATGTCCGTGCTGAATTTCCATTGCTGCTAGCTTGTAAAGTGCAGTTTATCAAGGGGAGGAAGAGGATCTCCTGGTGCGTGTCTGTCAGCTCTGGCCCCACGGTGACACGAGGAAAACGCATAGACAGCTGTGGTTATGTATTATGGTGTGTCCATTGTACAGTAGCTAGCTGACCCAGTTGTGTCTCTACCTGTCTGGTCAAGCCATGCTCATTTACTGAAATAGATCTGCTTCTTTAATGGCAACGCAGGTTTGACTAACACCGTAAAGTGTAGCCAACACTCAATTCCATCTTGTGCTTACATATATCACAGATTAGATAACATGTTATATGTTTCCCACTGCTGTTCCTCCTGCACCTCCTGTCCTGGGAAGTCTCCACTCAAACATCCATCGACAGTGACGCACCCTCCAAATCCTTGAGAGGCAGAATACTGCTCACACTGCAACATGCGGGGAAATCCAAAAGCTTGGCAGGCCTGCTAAGGAATGATTAGACAATCACTGTTTGGCTGTCGGACTTAGAGACTGGTCAGTTGTCAGCGTGGGAATTAGTCTCAAAAAGCCAGTTCTACGGTAACAACCAGAGCGCCTAAACGCAACACAAAACAAACAAGAGAACTAATAATAATAATAACAATAATAAAAGAAAACTCGAACAACACGCTCCCTCTGCTTTGTGTGAAGAGATGCCGCGGAGACTTCGTTACATTCAGAGCGATTGTGTGAAGGCGTGCAAACAAAACGCAGCGGCAGATAAAACAAGTAAGGCTATGAATGTTAATGCCCATTAACACCTGCACTGCATCAGCACAGCGGGCCAAGTTTTATTCAGACGGCCCGAGAAAGGTCAATGGAAAATAGATTTTTTTTTCTTCTTTATCATCTACCGCATCAGCCAGTCGTCGGACCGATGTACTCTCGCTTCTCTTCACCTCACTCACCGGAGCAATTAAACGACGGCGGTAGGAAAATGCAAAGTAACATTGACTCGCTTACTGCACACCACCTTCGCAGAAAGCGGGCGAAATCAATACGCCTTGGTGTGAAAAGTCTGCTGCGGCTTCTCCTCCTGGCAAAATAAAAAGCTGCCGCACGGGGCTGCAGTCGGTCCATCTTCTTCAATCGACTTCAAGCGCCGGCTGCAAGACAGCGCTCGGGGCTTACAGGGCTTCTCTCAGGCGTTCAGAGCCCACGAGGCTACAAAAGGTCTGTTCTTCTCTCTCAGAACCTGCCAATGATTTCTCCACAGGTTGGAAACATTACCAATCTGCTCTCCACCGGGGGTAAGGGGGGTTGGGTTGAATCACCTCAGTGGATGTACCTCATCTAAGGCGTGTGTGTGTGCACATACACCTGTGTCAGACAGCACTTTGCCTCCAGTTTTCAGGTCAAGTGAAGTTTTGACTTTGATCCTGCAAACATTTGCAGCGTGTACTGCATGATATTACTGCCCCGACCGGACAGAAAAGGATGAAGATGTGGCACACGCAGAAATGTGTCTCGTCGGTTTCTAAGTGGGAGACAGAAAGGAAATGACAGTATGCCCTTGGGATTGTTTACTTGCACCGTACCTGTAGTTAAAAAAGGGCACACAAAAAAACAACGCACCCCCGCGGTGCTCACCTGTCGCTCAGCATTGAATGCTTGGCTGTGAAACGATAGTAATGATAAGTAAATGTTAATTTCTTGACGTGCTCTTTCAAAAATGAACGTATGTGATTGATGTGGCCTGGTTTCCACTTTTCAGACAGTGACCTAAAAGGTTATACTCTGCGCTGAGGTCTTATATTTTACAAGAGATATGTGTGTGTGTGTGTGTGTGTGTGTGTGTGTGTTAAAAATGCCTTTTTTAGTTTTGTTTTTAATTTCTTCTCTTTTTTGGGGGTCAGTATTTGCGCACACATGACCCGGGACGTCCCCTCACTCCCGGTGGTATGTGGACGGGCAGATTGGCTTCGACTGGTTCAATTTGCTCAGGTCTTGAAGGTATCTGCCTCTGAGCATATGCGGTGAAGACAATTTTGTTTTTGGTGCTCAAAGCATTTAAAGGTGACATTTAAAAAAATGCCCCCTGTTACTCGCAGACTTTGCTGAGGTCAGTTTCTTAACTGGAACTAATTCAACAAAACGAAATTCAATTTATCTCCTCTCTGATGGGGTCATGGCAGAAGTGGATTTCCCAGAATATTGTCAAATAAAACTGGAAGCGAGAGGCACCACCATTTTTTTTTTTATTGTTGTGTAATTTGGGTGAACTGACCCTTTAAAAATCACGAGCAAAAAGATAATTGAGCAGCATGTTTTAGAATAAACTGGATAATTAGCATTGGGCTTTTTCTGGGAGGAAGAAGTCAATATAGTGGAAGATAAAAATGTTCCCTGTAAAAAAACTGAGCGACTCTGCACACACACACACACACACACACACACACACACACACACACACGCTACATTCAGATACTCTGTGGAGCCACTTTAACAGACTGCAAAAACTTTAACAAAGCTCACCCGTGTTTATCAATATTTAATCACACGACTATTTGAGGCCTTAATATCTGTAAATGAAACACACACACACACACACACACACACACACAGGAGAACTGCAGCTGCGAATGTGTGAATGTGTGAACAGTGGATTTAAAAAAGAAAAAATATCCCCGAGAGAATGATGTCGTAGAACATTTTAAAGACACCCGGGGGCCAAGAAAGCCGTTGAGGGAACTTTTTTTTGGGGGGGGGGTTCAGGATTATGTAGAAGTGGCTTTTAGGGATGTCAGGAGACGCTGAGAACCACTAACTTTAATGTCTGGCTGTTAAAATGTCTCTTAAATGATAGATGACAGTCTCCTTTGACTGTCCTGCCTGGCTGCAGCACGGCAAACACTTGGAAGAAGAACTGCAAAGCTTTGATATTGGTTTATATGATGCGCATCATAAAATGCATGAATGTCTCGACATGATAAAAGTCATATAAAAATGGGAAATTGATAGAAATAAAAAGGAAAGCATTTTCATTTTATTTCACGGCGGGACGTATTCACTCCCCTTTGTGGTTTACACCCAGGGAGATTAGAAGCCAGGTGTTATATCTTCACTTTATCAATAAATTACATCTTTCACAACATGTTTCCTTTATAATTTGTGCGCCGACTTCATTCAGACGCTGAAATGAAATAACTGCTTGGCATCTTCTCAAAACATGTTAAATAACCGGACAAATGCTTATTTGTAGCGCATCTTTAAAGCCTTTTTGTTTTTTTCCAACCAAAATGATCATTAGACTGGTTTTCACAACGAGGCCTAATAGGCATGTTTCTGTTTACTGTACTGGACGCATTATGAAAACATATGTCCTCCACAGATGGATTGATGTCCCTGGTTTCCAGGAGACAGCTCCTTTGTCACAACCAAACTAATTAGGCCGACTGTCAGGGCCTCGCTGACAAATGCAGCGGCCGTGTTGAGTTATGGCCGCGGAGCCGGCGAACACGTTGCAGAGACAAATTCCTCTTGTGATGAGGTCTATTTGATCAAGGTAAACAAATTAACAAAGGCATTAAGTCCAGAGGAAAGCCTGGTGCTGTTTGTCTCGAGCAGAGCCGTCAGCCATCTGCTTGTTGCAGGAACTTGGACGACACAGAAAAATAAAAAATGATTTTAAGAAACGCGGCCACGTGGGCGACCGAGCATGGGATTGGAAGGTCGTTTGAAAGTCACATCAACGACTTGTGTGAGGGAGCACGTCGAAAAGCTTTTGAAAACATTACAGTTATTTCATGTCAAAAATCCTGATATGCTTATTGATCTTTCTTTTGATCGTGTTGTGTTATTTCAATGACAGACCAAGGATGAGAAGATTTCATCCGCTGAAACTCGACTGATGTATATTGCCGAGCAGTCGCTGACTCCAAAAGTGATGTGATGAATTCATGAGGTTGAAACTTCTGACTGTACGACTGTTACGCTGAAAAGCCGTCTGCCCTTTTTTTCTCTCCATAGAAATGAATGTGCTCATTCGGGAATGGCTTGATCTTTTAAAAGCAAAATGATGGAACTGAGTGGAAGTGACACTCGGCTTTGACTCCGTAACACAAGGCCATGACGCCACTGAGACTGCTATTGTGTGGCTTAAGGTTGAAATTATCATGGGCGTACAGTGGGAATCAAGTATAAAGTGGGCAGCTCCTATCTGTCGTTCTCTTTAAAGACTGTTAGATATGATAAAATTCTTATATACAAGGCAGTCACATGACCTCTCAGAGGAAACGGCTACATTTTGAGCTTAATCTAATCTCCTTTGACCTTAGGACGCTCATTTTTTATTCAAAATTTGATCTTCTGATCGAGCATGCGAGAGAACTGAAATATTCAATCTCTGATGATGTGTTGGGATTAAAATAATGTACGGTGTATAAGTGCAGCAACGCCTGTGGCGTCAGCTCCTTGTTCTTTGAATCCAGCTCGTCTTTGTTCCTGAGTTGAAGGCCACATCTTTTTTACAAGAAGTTAATTCCCTGCTTTTCAAATGCAGACACAAACACACATAAGAGATTACCAGCTGTGGATGTTAGTTTACTGCCCCGGAGCCAAACCCAAAGTTAAGTGTTTTAAGGGATAATGATGTTATATGAATAAAAGATCACTTTGAGGCTATCCAAATGATCTACCTCCGCTAACCTGGACGTCACAGAGTGTGAGAAATTACTAACTCCTTTCACTCTCTCCTCTCTCTGTCTTTTTTTTTTAATAAAGTTCAATAAAGCTATCCATAAAAAGAAGCCAAGGAAATTGGACAAGAGAGGACAGCGTCACCATGGAAACAAATGGATTTTCTGGTGGAAAACAATGTGTTTTCACCCCGGCTAATGAGAACTCATATGTACCAGTCGCTCTGGGATCATGTGTGTGTGCACGGCAACAGAAGCCGGCATTTCTCATGCTTTATATCTCCATGTATCCACGGGGCATTCAAGAAATTGTGAAAAATTACCAAACCCTGGCCTTATCATCTTTCTGTACGGTAAAAAATACTGAAGCGCTTAGAAGGATTGGACAGAATTCACCGCTGTGTTCACCCCGACTCTTTAAGTAAAACTGATATCGACCCCCGGTAATTGCGCTGAACTGCTGATGGACTGGAAGAGCTGAACGAGTCCAGGATGGATAAATGAGATTAAAACTTACATACTAGATGTTTAAAAAGAGAGCGACAACTTGGAATATATGAGGGTGGACACGTAATGAAAGACTGGGTCTGATGGCTCTGTTCCGTTGTGATGGGCATTTCTCTTTGGCTTTGGATCCCCGGTGAACCAGCAGTCACTGGCAATCAATGAGGAGTCATTCTGAGCAATTACCTTTATCTCATAATGACACGTCTGTGCTAAAGGGAGTGGTCTCTTCCAGGATGACAGTTCTCCGGACCGCAGAGGGGAAGACGTCAAATAGTTCGATTTGCATGAAAATTATGTAAATGGCATTTACAGACGACGAGGTCCTGCCACACTGTTCCGACGTCAGAATGACGGGGACTCGGTCCGCTACGTTTCTTAAAATTTCAGAAAGAGAGAATGTGGCAGGCGACACGCGACACGCAATTACTTCTTCTCCACACTCGGCTTTTCTCTACAACTCTCAACAGCTATCAACACCTCTGCCCCCAGATGTCGAAGAACTGGCCTTCCAGCAACGCTTTTCATCACAGTCATCAAAAACAAATGAATATGCAAAGCAGCGCTGAAGCGACCCTGGTCACTACCTGGAGCCCACTGCCTTACTAACACACTCTGGCTTTTTCAAATCTGCATCCATCTGTCCATGGGATATTTGGGCCAGGATGAGAAAAAAAACATATCTTAATCATGTGTTTTTATGGCATGTAAATGAAGTGCTTCCTTTCTTTTTGCTTATTATGCATTTTTATCACAATCCCTCTCAAACTGGGACGCTGTGACAGTCAAAGAAGCTATTCTGAGCCTGCCAACGCACAAGCTAATCAAAAACACCAGGTAAAAAAAAAAAAAGAGCTTCCGCCTATGGATACGCACATTTTCATCTGTGCTCACACAGAATAATAACCTTCATGTTTATATTCTTTTTTAAGAGCTGTGAAATCTGGGGCGACTAATCCATTGCTACTGTGTGGGAGCCAAGTAGCGCTGCAACGGTGATCGACGCTAAATCGAAACCGGGAAGACAGGCTACATGTGTGTGTGTGTGTGTGTGTGTGTGTGTGTGCATGTTCTACATAACACACACCCAGCCATACATCAATTCACACCCATGACCCACATGTGAAAATGTTGCTTAATGCTGCTAACGTCAGCGTGAGGCACACTTGTGGCTGCTAACAGCAGCGCTGCTGCTTCCTCACTGCATCCAGTACTCACAGCTATGCACCTGTAGCACCACAGATAATGAAGCTTTACAAAACAAACAACGTGCATACGCAGCTGCCTTCGCTGCGTGTTTCATGACGATCATTTTTTAATCTGCCTCTACTCGCTAGAAATGGGAGTTGACGCCTAACCCCTATCGTTGCACGTGACGTTTGCAGAGCCTTCACACTGCCTTATGAATAAAAAACCCATACATACCCACATTCATTGCGAGCGTGGTCATGTGCATGCATTCGATTATACTGTATGCACATTATCGTCACTTGCCACTGTCGGGCAGCATCAGCATCAAACTCCTGCCAGAGGCATCTAAAGTGTGCGGTGATTCCAGGCAAACGATTCTACAGTTAATTATATGTCAGGAAACAGAGCTGACCCTCAGTGCACACAGCTAATGGGTTAATGTGCTTTTAGCTAATGCAGTCTTAATACTCACTGAATGTACTTCGCCAAACGATTCATCAAACTTTAAGAAGGCAATATGCGCTGAATGAAGATAAAATTCCACGTTAACAAAGTGCCTGTGAAACCTGACACCAAGCAGTAATTTATGATTTATGAAGTGTCAACAAAACTGCAAGAGAAAACAGATTTAGCTGTTTGTTTCTGTAATGGGCTGACGACCAGCTGAGGCTTTTTGATGAGATTACCTCGGCTCCCCCGCTAAGACTAACGCGAGGCCGTCTGCTTAACCTCGGAGGGCAGAGGTCGCGCGCCGGCTATGGGCGGCACTGGCGTACGGCGATGGGGGAAGAAAAGCTGGATGATTTGTGCCCCTCCTTCGCCGCGGGTGGCACGTCACATCAAGGGCATGTCAGCGGATGCCTGACAGATCTGGGAGTGGGACCCAACTGAGCAAGAAGAGTGGGGTGGGGGGGTCTAACCCGCTGTCTTCTCGCATGAGCGCTGGTGGACGCATATCCAATGTGACACACACACACACACAAACACCAGGCAAGCAATCACAAACACAGATACAGCCCCATGGTGACAAACACAAACACACACACACACACACACTGTGGCGAGGAGGCATAATTCCAGTTCTCCCTGCGCACTGAGGAGATCTGATCCTCAACCAAACATGCTGCCTGCACAGAGAGCAGGTGTCAGACCAGGTGAGCGCTGACGGACCTCGCATCAGGACTTTGGGAACCTCAGAGGACATGAAAACCCCCAACTAAGTGGAATCAGCAAGGCTTATGTCATCAAAATGGACTCAATTATGTCCCCTGTCACCTCAGGCTTAGCCAACGTCGATCAAAGCCTCGGGACTGAGGTGGCGTTACTTAACTCAGACGGCCGAGACCGCCTCCCTGGGCACAGTTCAGCGCGTGTTGTCTGTTCCCAGAGCTGCTCGCTGTGGTCAACACGTTATGTCACTCAGAGCGGACGCCTCGGCAACTGTCCATAATAAATAAGACTGTGCTGAAATGGAAGAAGAGATGACAGAGAGAGAGACGTGCTGGAGACACTGAGTAATGTACCACAAAGCTGGTGCAGCACAGTGATACTTCTCAGATTGATGTAACGTCCTCCCCTAATTAACACGTCTTTGTTTATGATTCACTCCGGCTGGCCACAACTATACCAGGCAATATCCTGCAAACAAAGCAACTTCGCACTTCGCACGACTTGCACATCCAAGGCCAATTAAATCAATATCTCTGGATGTAAAAAAAAACAACCTCCCTCTTCAAGCTGGAAGCAGGAATTTAGAATTTACTTTCAGAAATCATGGTGGGGGGGGGTTCAAGGCAATTCCACTACTTATTTCAACAATGTTCATTCAACAATGTTCAGTATGTTCTGTTCTTTCCGTTTAAGGTCAGACAGTGAATGTGCATGGAGACAGAAAATGAAATGCAACACTTTACAGGCGATTACAGACGGTGAAATTATGGGCGGCTTTTCCACTGGATAGACGCCAAATAGCTCAAAGGTCAAATAAAAGTCAACGTTAATCATATTTTCAAAGTGCTCATCCCACTAACACATTTTGAAAGCCTATCTGAGAGGTAAAGAAACTAAATGAGTTCGTCTCATTCATGTTAATATAAAATTTGATTAACAAGTCTCGTTTTTTTTGTTTTTTTCCTTTTGAGTGTGCTAACAAGTGCATTATTCAAACGTCCATCCTCAGCCGCCCCCGCACAGCAAGCGCTGAGGGTGTTAAAGGTGATAAGGTGAATTGCCGCTGGGTGTTTTACGAACGGCCAAATGAAGTGTGAAATGTGCCGCTCATTGAGCAAGTTAAATTAGCTTCCCGTTTCATAATTTGCTCAGGTACACACAGATAAAAGCCTCCGACGCACGCGGCTACGCTGAGGTGACTCGCGTTGCATTAAATGACGTCTGTATCACGGGCGGCGCTCCGGATGTGAGCCACGGTCAAGGAGTCTCACGTCTGCAGCAAAGAGATATAATCTAATATTAGTCTTTGAAAAGAGGAAGAATTAATCAAAGTTTGCAAATTTGTTATTATGGACTAATGAAACTGGGATGCTCAAAGATAAGGGGGGCTGAGTGTTTGAGTCTGAGTTCTCTATATTAAACCATGTTAAGACCTCATTAGCTCCTTAATCATAAAAACATTGGGCGACACTGGGCCACTAAAAGAGTTGAAAGCCATGAGCCTGGATGTGTTAATTAATATTTGCCACCACTTTAATATCAACTCTTATGTTTACAATTATCGGCCAATAACTCTGGCGTTAAGTTGCTCGCCGTGCTCCCGCGGCGTCGATGCTTTACGATGGCGTCGGATTGTTGCCGTCGGTTTCATGTGCTGTAACCTACTTATGCCAACGTGTGTTCCTGATAAGCCTCGCCTCTCTGCTGGCCTGCGGCGTAGCGGAGGAATCGACGGAGGAATGAATCACAACACCTTCCCCCTCGCAGCTCCCGAGCTGAACAAATGTGTCGCTCGCACGCTGACGTCAGCAGGCGAGCTCAGACCGGAGCTGCTTATTGTTTATCTGCGAGAGTCGGTGACGAGCACCTCTGACTGAGCGCGAGCACGAGGACACGTTTCCGCACCGGCGGCCGCCTGGTCGTTCTACCCTCTCTTCTGTGAGCGTCACCCCTCCACCCCCACCCCAGGGTGCCCGTTCGGTTCTGCCTTGATTGCCAGTATCGGCGGCTCTCCTCCCGCCGGCCAGGACTAATTACACATCCATTCACACTGCCCATCAACACAACCCATCTTGATGTTAGAAGCTCGAAATGTTGTTTCCACGGGAAAACATCTAGATTTCAGTATTTGACAAAAACAAGCGGGAAAAAAAAGCACAGCCCCAGCCATCAACCTGTTTATCCCACTGCCTGCCAAATGCCTCCCTCCCTCTGACAGCTTCCCTGGGATACACAACACACTGGCTTAGGACGTGTTTGCAAACCACATTACTTCTTTTCAAGTAGCCGTCGATGATGACCCGGGCCAGCGCAATGATATGTTTTCAAATGTTAAGCTAAGCTCGTCGTAGATCCAGCTTCTTGGCAGAGGGCCCCGAGCCTTGGGGTTCTGGGTCGGCTCGTCTGTGAGAGCTGAGCCAGAGACGGGATCCCGCGCGTGATGACATATTAACCAGTCGTGGGAGTGACGATGCACGATTTCCTTTCTAATCTAAAGCTGCAGTTATTCTGTTCCCAGTACAGTTTTTTGGCCGTCAAAGCTTCAGTGAAAATGTGAAGTTGCGTTAAGACTATTTCCTAATCCAAGAGGCCAGAAAAACTTTGCAACTGCTAACCAGGACTAACAGGACTTTATATCAAAATATTGTGAAGAACCCTTGATATGTGCTGATATAACTGCTAATAATTTGTTGGGAACTGGGATACGTGGATGTAACAATAATGACAGGGCAAAACTTGTCTGTTTATTTGTAATTAGACACAAAAATTAAACCTTCATTAACAGGACAGCTCACTAGTGCATCATTCAGCATCCGCAGTAAAATGATGATTATGATGTCGGATTATAACGGCGGTATTAATGTTTATGTTTGTGTCCTACGACAAAAATAAATCCTTTGCGGCGACTTATGCCTGGCACAGTCAACATGTTCAGCACTTTTACTTGCCATGAAGCACTTTTACACACTTTTTAAATTGTTTCTCTCACCACCGCCATCTGCTCTGTCACCAGTTATCATTACACAAACAGGGGAGAGGGGGGAAAAAAATCCTCCCAACCGCCTCAGCGAAGCCTCTTTCACATTTGGCCAGTTCATCTCATCTCTGTTTTTCTCTGTCTCCCCCCCCCCCTCTCTCTCTGCTCAGAGACTCATTTCTGCCGCCATCCACGGTCGGCTGTCAACCTTGACAGATGTGTTTCCGCTAAGGGTGCACTAAAAGGTTACAGATGGCGCCCGGAAGGATGCGTTCAAGGTCAAAGGTGATTTGCGTGAGAGGTGTGAAAATTGAGGCAGCCTTTACGGAGCCGATATTGTAGTATATGTCAAGGTTTTCCTTTATGTAGTGCTTTATGTCAGCAAGAGCCACTTTATGGGCGCTCACTGACCTGTGCATCAATAAAAGCTGCATCCGAAGCTACTTATAACCGCGCTGTGGGCAGTATAATGAGCCTGGTGGAGGGAAAAACAAGCAGGGGAGTGTAACTCACCTTCTTTATTGTCTCATCTTCAGCGTCTTCTCTCTGCCGTGCTTAATTCCAGGCGCCTTGTCCTCCGTGCGTACACATTTCTCCACCCTGAAGTGAGTAAAGACAAGAGTCTGTGGTTGGAAATTTGTCACAACATATCAAAAGCCTCCTGTAGTGCACTGGTGGCTAGTGTGCTGGTCCATGTGCCATGTGCTCCCGCTGCGCTGTTGCTCCCTGCTCTTTTTCCTCCAGTGCTGCAATTACTGGTGGAAGGCTGGGGGATGGTGGACAGCACAGTTCTTCAGAAGAGGGTTAAAAAATATTTTTAAAAAAGCTTCCTGCATTTCGACCCCAGATGAATGTGGAAAATCTTTGATCTTTATTGACCCGAGTGGTTGGATTAAAAGACATTAAAAATGTCTGCATGCATTATCAGCTAAACCCAGTTTTGTTTGGCTGTGAAAAGAAAAAAAATCACAGCAGCAACATGTTGGTTTTGATCCCCAACCATGTCTTCTTCATCTCAGGGCAACAGCACGGCCAGGAGGGAGGGGGCACATAATCCAAATTCACTGCTGGCAAGAAAGTAGAAAAGATACGGGGAGGGAATTCATTTTAAGCATTTCTGCATTCTTTAAATGGAGCGTAATGAGTCCTTGAGATGTTCTGAGGGAGGATGAAACCAGTCGTTGTCTCAGGGCAATGACTCAACTCGACAATACAGCAGCTCACCGTCACTCTGCTCAGACTTGTGAAAGCACACAGAGGTGGGCCGTCGTGCTGTCGATGATGAAAGAAAAACCCAGAAGCATCTTATACACACGTCCCTCACTGTTGTGCCTCGGAACATAAAGCAACTCATGGCAAATGAGTTTTCTGGAAAGCATCAGTTCCCTGATATGACCTGAAGGTGACGAAGAGGAGGTGGCCGGTAGTTCAGTGTGTGTGTGTGTGGGGGGGCACGGAACAGATGGTGGTCTGTCCGACTCTCGCCAGGTGGGACGCGCACACACACACACACACACACACAGGTCAGAGGGAGTGCAGTAATACTCTGGGGGGGTTGTTTTCAAATGACAAGGATGCAGGGATACCAATAAAAGCAAAGTTGGTGCTGAAACACAAAAGTAACCACAGAACCTTTCACTCCTGACCTCATGAATAAGCTTCCAACTAGTCCAACACTTTTTTTTACCTGAAGCTGCTTTTTTTTGGACAGGCCAGTGTATGTTTATTTTTAGTTTGATGCGTTAGTTACTCCATAATTTAGAAAGGCTTTCCTAAGTCATCCTCTAACTTGGCTTTATGAGGTTCCAGCTGTCAAGAAAATTAGTGTTTGGAAAGTGAAAACAGAACTAAAAAGCCCCCCCCCCGCCTCTGCTCTGAGATGTGTGTAAAGGTGAAGTTTTGAAACACACGACTGATAATGTCAACAGAATATAAGTATCTGAGGTAAATTCAGGTTTGCGAGCAGCTGCTAGCTGTTGAGCATTTTAATTGGGATCTGAGGCTAAATGAATTCTTAGTGTGAGAAAGCTTCTATTGGCAACACACCTGATCAAGAAAATCCAATTTAAAAAGGTGTGAGGATATTTTAGATTTCACATTTAGGGTAGGTGCCGGTTATTTGGAACAATAATACAGAACTTCGCTGCGTTTCCGTCTTTCCATCCAGGATTTGAGACTTTCTTCAGGCTACTCACACCGTGAACAGAAACTCTGTCATCAAGAAGGATGTTATCCTGTTATACCACACAGCAGCGTTCTCTATTTACGAATATCGTCGCCGCAGTATTGTGATATTGTGGCAATATCAATATTCACGTCTTCAAGCGAGCCCCTTTACAGTGAACGATGACAGCAACAAGAGTCAGAGATGAGATTTCACGTGTCCCGTGTCCTTTTCATCTCCGTCAGTCAGATCACCTCTGTGGGGGAGAATTTCAATTTCACACTCTGCTGGGGTTCGTGGCGCGCACATCGCTTAAACACAGGTACGTAAACAGAGGGATACTGGGGCCAGTTTAAAAAAAAAACAACAAAAAACAGTTCAACATAGGTATTCATGAATCAGAAAACAACCGAGGGACACGCTCCACTATGCAAATGCCGGGAACAACGTGAGCAGCAAAGGACAAGCAGACTCTGTCTGCTTTCACTTTAACAACAGGTGCAGGAAAAGAGAAATTAAGAATGAGATTAAACCTTTATAATCTTTAGAGTCCATCCAATCAGAGTTTTCCATTAAGGGGCAGCAGCATGCTCATTTATTCCAACCAAAGCAGCTGTGTGTGTGTGTGTGTGTGTGTGCAGACTGAAGCTCGGAGCAGCGTCCATCTCCTTTAAGCTTCCTGTAACTCAACTGCGGCTCTCAAATTCAGCGTATTCACTATCTGCAATCTGAATAATTCATGAATGCACAATAAATACCAAAAAAAGAGAGGAAGAGAGTCGAAGAGAGAAGCCAGTCTGTCAAAAGGGGGAAATGACTGTGACCTTCCATGCAAAATAAGTCAGGAGAGCGATGTGCAGTGAGAGATGGGTATAAGACAGGAAACAGGAAGAGAAACAGAAACACAGAAAAGGAATGAAACAAAATGAGAGTCGGAAAACGAGGAAAAATGTCCTCTGTTGTTAAATATTTTTGGAGTGGAAAAACCCTCCACATGCTGGAGCGTGATATGGAAATAGGTCCCTATGTATTCATGAATCTCTTGGAGTTCAATCAATGGGGTAAGCGATACATAAAAGATGAGGTCGAGCTTGACCTGTGCAATGGGGGGGGGGGGGCTCTGCAGAGCCGAAGCCGGAGGAAGCTGGTGATTGAGACGCTGTCGGGGCATTCCTTTGAAGTTGTGTCAGATGAGGATGGGGCTGTGGAGCGGCCCGCGGCCCTGCCGCATTAACCCCCCCGGCCCCAGCTATGCGGCGAGCTGACTGCCCGGCCAGCGCGATGCTTAATCTCCACACCGGTTTAGCACAGGTCCATTATACAGAGCCACTATTCAAACTTGGCCAGCGATTATCTTGGCGCTTTACTACATTTTCACAGCAAACACGGCTTCACGACCGGCCGGATGCCGACGCTCACTCTCGACAAAGTTGGAATTTCAGCTTGGTCAAGTTATCTGCCGGCAGAAAGAAACACACACACCTCTATCTGGCCGAACATCGAGATCAGCGCAGATGGAAAGGCACGCTCACGCACACACAAACAGCGAGCAGCCGCCGCCTGATTGTTGGAGGCATGTGGGCACTCTGGTGATAAACAGAGGTGAGTCACGTCAGAAAGAGGATTAGAGGGGCTGTGAAAAGGCACCGAATTATTGACGGGAAAGAGGGGGATTTAGACTTTAGCTCTGCCGGTGCACAAGAACATCTAACCCCCCCCCCCCACGAATACACACTCACACTAACTAGTGATGACTCAGTAAAACTGTCTCAGGTCACTTTGGACTGACATTTCTCAGGAAAGCATAAGTCCAATCGGCCGTCCGCTCGGCATCGTCTCGTTGTCGTGAACCACACGGCGGTGTGTAGCTGACCAGGTCGGCGTAATGCACACTGGATGAAGGAACACGCGGTCACGGGGCCAGACGCAAACTTGTAGAATCTCATCTTTCCGCAGGAAAACACAACACTAATCCGATTCAAAACACACCCAAATCTCTGTCTGTGTGATTAAAATAAGTCCAGATTTTGAATAAATCGTGGGGTGATTAAACGAACCAGGGAACCCATCTGAGGCGACAGTCTCAGGCTCATGTTTTTGTTTTGGGTTACCACTGCATGAGAAAAAAAAAACCTGAAGAGGGTGAAAGTGGCAGAGAGCTACTCAGAGAGGCTTTCAAGTAGAGCGTACCAAAATATCTCCAGACCTGGAGGTGACAGGAAAACGTGTTTTATCAGCGCTGTCCAATCAAACAGCAGCAGATGTAACATTTGTGCTCGTCTGTGAATGTCTGGTGATGGGTTTTCACAAGGGCGCCGAGATGTGCGTACAATATTTGCAATTGAAATGCAGGGCGTGTGTGGTGGGGGGGGGGTTAGACGGCACCGGCCCACCTGGCTGCTTAGACCTCCAAAGGGCACACTTAATGAATTCACAGTGCTGTAATGTGAGAACCACACACTGATGACAGGTAGTCATTTATTAGGAGGCAGGTGTTTGTGTGGAGGCACAGAGCGCAGGTTTGACTCAGTTTAAGAAGGAGAAGAAGAAGAAGACTTGGCGGCGCTGTAAAATAAGGCCATAAATTCAGGGGACACTTTGGCGGTGAGGAAAACAAGGACAACAAGCTAAATTGCTGTGGATGTATTGCTGATATATATTATCCAAATCTGCTCTCTGGGTAAATCTGCATATTTTCGCACGCGGTTTTGTCTTTCATTTGTGAGGGACGGCGCTTCCTGCAGCTCCACAGGCTGGAAAAATTACTTCTCACGCCGGGATGCGATTCTGCTCAGAGAAATTCCTCATCCGCCTCGTGGGTTTAAGGATAGAGCACGCTGTGTGTAACAGATTGCGGAGACAAACTGAGGATTTTGAGATATATACTGTAAGAAACTTGACTACTTCTTTTGTGTTGCCAAATCTCAAGTGGCTGACACCGAGCCACGCACGAAGACCTTTCACGCACCCCTCTCAAGGACGATCACCTCCGATAAATTCTTGACCTGTGGGAGAAGGACCAAGATGGCTAACCTTTGTGCAAAGCGAGAGAAGCATATTGAAGGCACAAAAACAGACGTGATACCTTTTGTCATTGTCTCTGCGTGCACATTTGTCTTCCTGACATCACTGTCACTTCATATTAGAACAGGATATGGGTTATATCCCAGAATACATAGGAACAGCTGCCAAAACAATCAGATACGAGCGGCAAATCTGGCAGTCGGCACGGAGGCCTGTGGTGTGAGCGTCGTGGAGGAGTAAAGGGGACATATGGCGCATTATGTCTGACTGTGTGAGCGTTACCGAGTCCGAAAGCGGAGTGAATATCAATGCGATGTCCGCAGAATGGCGTTCAGAATCACCACATCTTATATCTTTATCAGCTCCACACCTCCCGGTCCGACTCAATAGATGTTGATGGCTGAGATAAGCCGTCCTACCGGCTGGCTGCAGCTTCCTGCTTGACCCCGCCCCCCTCCCAGGTTCCTGTATCTCCACCGTTAACCGGCACTGACGCACCGGTGAAGTTATATTCTAATAATCAAATCTCCCACCGTGAGCCCCCGTCGACTGCACGCTCTTTCAGCCTCTCTTTGACGCCTCAGACCCAAATTAAGACATTTCAGACGTTTTTCAACCTCAACCTAAATGATTCGCTTTGATTGGGCTTGGCCTCGTCTCCTCTCTGCACAGACAGGTCTGGCGTTGTGCGATCGCCCGCCCCAGGAGTGCCCGTCGTCAGCGCGCCGGTAGACCCTGTAATCAAATCCAATCATGTCCCGGACGCATGCGCGTATCCCGAGAGATGACGGGCTGCGATTTCATCATGAAGAGAAACCTACCGAGTCAAGGTATCTATGAACCTAAACACCGGGGTACCGTTTCATGGATCAATTCTACTGGTGAAGAAAAACTAAATACAATATGGTCTAATAAATCCAGTTCTGTGGGGACGCTCACTTTCAAGGCCTGAGCTTTGAGACAGAAGCAGAGGGTGCACCGTTAATAGACAGTCTTGTCACAGCTCCAGTCCATCTCCAATCATACGTCTCCCCCTCCATTCATAACTGTCTCCCTTATCTCCTCTCTGAGCCCCGCCCCCCCACGACCATATTGCTCCCCACAACCTTATGTGTGATGTTTTCTTCTCTCGCTCTCTCTTCCACCCTTTTGTTCTCCTTCCATGCATAATCTGTGTTCTCTCCTGTCCTCACTTTATTTACCCCGGGAGACAATCTCTCTCTCTCTCCACCTCTCCCTGGCTCCCTCTCTCACCCCAGCGCTCAGTCAGAATAACAGCGGTGCTCGATCAGAACATTTTTCTCTAACCAGAGGGCAATTTTGTGGACCTGCCAGCGCATCGGCCCCTCTGCTGTACTGTATGGAGACACTGTAGGAATAATAACACCAAGAAATCTGATTAACACAGCACAGTACGGCTGCTGCAGCTGCACGAGCGGCGATAGTAAAGCTGCACAACAGTCCAGGCCGCTGATTTCATGCAAATTCACAAGGTTGCCACGGGCTGTGAACGGGCTCGGGGAGGGGGGGGCATGCAAATAGTGGCTGGTTCAAGAGAAGGGCGGGCGCGATGATTAAGTGAAAACACAAGCAAGGGACTCCAATCAGGTCAAATCAATGTGAACTAATCCTGTGTCAATTAAGAAAGCGTGGTTCAACGCCCAGGACCTAACTCGATTTCTTAGCGGCTTCTCGCTGTGAAAGGATTGATTGAAAGTCCTGGACGCGAGCCAGACGAATGAGAGAACGCAGCTATGAGAGAAGTTTTTTTTTCTTCCTTCTTTTAACAGACAGAGCTCTTGGCATTCAAGGCCACATTGATTGTGGGTCAGACGCAAACCGTTTCGATGTATCAGCCCCGTAGCTCAGTGCTCTACAGTGCTTTGAGGAGATGATAAATAGGGTCCAGCTGGGAGGAGGAAATGGGAAGGCTGATGATGATTGAGTTGGTTGATGATACTTTTTCTTCACCCTGATTAGCCTCTCTTAGTCATCTTCTCTGTCGCTCCGCGAAAGCCTCCCTTTCAGTCTCTTTCTCATCCTCAGTGTTACAGT
Organism: Psettodes erumei; assembly: GCA_016785225.1. Lineage (NCBI taxonomy): Eukaryota > Metazoa > Chordata > Actinopteri > Pleuronectiformes > Psettodidae > Psettodes > Psettodes erumei. Next base: position 299,330 of record JAFBJZ010000960.1, on the reverse strand, counting down.
GACTAAAAGTGTGTGTTGAGAGACGCACACCGGATGTGCACAAACGCGTCCCCGTCTCCCCTCCGTCACCAGACACCGCCACAGAGACGGCGAGAAGCGATCTTCCAAAATGCAAACTCTCTTCTTTTTGTTTCTCTAACCGTCTGGAGTGTCTGACGGGAGCTGCCGGGTCTCACAGGGGTAAGCACCGAAGGCAAAGTTGGCTGTCAGCAGAAAATTTACATTTTCACAGACGTGATATCGATACTCTTTTAAAGGATAACGCTGATGTTATTCTATTTTTTCCTTGTTATCAATAAACCAAAACTGACAGCATGTTTTTGGACAAAAGGAAAGCCGATGCCTATTAAAAAGACACATTCTGATATAGAATTAAGAATGTTTTTATGCACCACTGTACTTTTACGTTTCCAAATGATCCACGGACAAGCCTTTGATGGATTTCCATGTTATGCCAGTTTAAAAGTCAGAAGCAACGGCCAATGACAGGCCAGCGAGTGACGCGTTCATCAATCAGATACAGGAATCATTCACGTCAACGTCTGAGAGAAGGAGAAAACTGCCACCGTACAGCCTACTCGAAATGATTTATGTCTCCAAATAACGAATCCACGGCCTGGACTAACTGACAGTTACTTGTGGGATATCTTCACCAGGACAGGTAATCCACAGGAATAACGGCGTCACAGCATCAGGCTGAAATACGCGCCTCATTGCCAGAAACTGTTTTTAGCTCAATGCTGTTATTTTTTCCTTTCAACTGCTTTCAAACTTAAACTGAGACACAGTGGCTGAAAAAATAAATAATAATGATCCTTTGAAACTGCTTGTGTAACTGTAACATCCTCTCGGGATGCACTGATATTTTCTTGAAATATGTTGGTTGCCTAACAGTGTTTCAGTGGTTTTCAATAAATTAAAGGACGTGTGCGTGCGTACGTAATCAAATGCCTGCGGCTGACAGAGGGAGAAAAGCAGCTGTCCCATTACTGAGGCAGCAAGTGTGCCCAGCTCTGTCTGCAGCGCAGGGCGGCTCCTGCATCCTGAATCCACCATAACGTACGCCGTTAAGCACTCGCATGGGGGGGCAGAGCAGCCTGGTGTCATCCACAGCCAGTGAAGTGGGACTGGAAGAGCTGCAGCTGAGAGACAGATGCATCGTACAGCTCAGAGGGCCGACAAAGGAACAAACAGATTTGGTAAAGGGGGGCTGGTGGAGATAAACTGAGGACTGTGAGAAATTCACAGGGGAGATTTCAGTCCACATTTTTAGACAGCCAGACTGTCGATAATCTTTCATAAAATTGAAAGAACGCGAGACAAATCAAAGAGGATAACAATGAGCGTTTCTTGTTTGTTTGTGGATTGGGTTTTTTTTTTTTTCAAACACAGGAAATGCAAAACGAACGCAAACGCTGCCTGGAGTCTGAGCATCGTGCCAAAGAGAGGTGGAGGAGGAGGGACCTGAACCTTCCCATTTGTTTGGCTGGCGCTCGCGTGCCGTCACATTTCTGTGTCACCGGCCGGCTCAGCGCAGCGAGGTGAAGCTGCTGCTCACGGAGCCTGTCTCTCCCCTCATCGCACGCCATTTAACCTTTAAAGCCCAAAACATATTCAAATCCTACGCCACAGGAACCAAACGAGAAAAAAGCAAACAACAATAGAGCCGGCACAAACGCTCAGTGTTTATCTTGTTATCACGAAGGCATCGGCGTTACGAAACACACGGGCCTTGAGAGCTGACTTTAACAACATCCTCACGTAGAGTGTGGGCAGCACGGATTACAATTCCCTCTTTTCTGAACAGTCGACAAAGACGCTATCGACGTTTTCTTTTATTATTAACAGGCATCTCTTTTAGTTATTGATGAATTCTGATGACAACGGTCCAAACAGATGACTAAAGTCCCCAAATCACAGTTACTCTATTATCATCAATTTAATATATTTACTGTACAGACTGCAGATAAACAATGTCAGCTATGAATTAGGTCTCACTATAGCAATGACCTGCACTGCTGCAAAATACTATGTGTGATAACATATATGTAATATATGGGGCGTGTCGTGATGCACAATGATGTAAACTAACTAAGCTGCTGTGGTGGTGAAAGCGAGCGAGGCTGCAGTCAGGTAATGAGGATGGCTTTCTCACACATGAACCTCGTTGTGCTAACGGTGGCTGGGATCCACCGAGCCTCAGCGACGCCAAGCCAGCCAGGAAGCGCGCAGAATGAACTGGCTCCAACTAAATGGAGTGCGGTTGTCAGTAGCGTTGTGCTTTTCCTGCCGTGACGTGCCCAAAAGGCCTTTCACGCCCCCCTCACTTGCACGGGCTCAGTGTGAACGCATTGGAAAAAAAACCTTGAGCATAAGTAAAACTGGAAAAAAAACATCCAATTAACACAAACATGGGGTTTGGGTATACAAAATGTGGTGGAAAAAGAATATTTTATTGAGTCAGTCTTCTCATAAAGACAATAACTTTCAGGTTCGCTGAACATCGATGCGACCGAGCGCTGTGCCTGAAAAAAAGGAAAGGTTAAGGAAAAGTGCACGGCGCGCAGATTAATAAAACATTGGTATCTGTCCACTCACTGTGACTGATAATCATCGTTACGCAATGGCGTTTGCATTAATTTGCACGCCCCTGTGCAGTAGCTGTTGTTGCCCCGGGCAGCGTGTTCGCACCCCTGCTCCGTAACGCTCGCAGAACCCACTTCTTGTGTTGCATTCAACTCACTTTGAGCCTTATTCTGCTCCACTGCACCACCATCACCATCCCAGCCGCAACCCCACCGTACAGTATGCCTGCCTACCTGAAGATAAAGCTCCTATGGATCTACAGAGGCTACATGGCTATTTCAGCCATGTACAAAGAGCAAAAATGGAAAGCTTTGGTTTCAGGGTGGTTCTTAGACAGCCACGCTGTCTGTACTACCTGTTTTTGCCCTCTTCTGCCTCTTGGCTCTCGTTCTGTAGTTAACACACAGGATGTGAGAGCTGTATCCACCGTCTCTAATAAGCACCCATCCGAGCGAAAGAGCACATTTCCTAAAACGAAGAAAGGATGACTTTAGATGCTTGAACTGAATTATTTATTACGTTGAAACAGCGCAAGTCCTCACAGGCACACTTACGCCATCTCTTTTAAACGTCTTCCATTATACATACACAGTATGTATTAGGAAAAAACATAATTCCTTTAATAGGTTCCTTTTGTTCTGATGTTTTTCCAATCGTACGTCTTGCGGTGCAAGCATCTTTTTTTTTAATGTGCCTCTGAACCGTAATTCTACACTTCACTGGCATACTGCAGGGTTGGGCTAATTCTGCAGAGACGTCGCAAGACATGGGAAGCGCTTATGTAACTCTGATGCTCCACTCTTCCATACAAGCATGGGCAAAGTAACTGGATAAACATTCATTTGCATGCAGAGCCCGAGACACGGACCCAGAGACTAAAACACTCACCCCTCCATCTGGCTGACACTAGCGAGCTCTCTGAGGCAATCCCTTAAGGAGCATATAAAGTCATTAAATCAGTGTGTACACAGTATATGCTATCTCCCATTAACTTGTTACCTAGTGTGTAATCGTTCACAACAGCACGATTAATGCGGCGTGGGATCAGGCTTCTTAAAGGAGATTCCTGTTTTTCATATATACATAGGTTTACGTGCAATTTATATTTTTATGAAGATTATATCTCGAAGAAACAATAAATCAAATGTATTTTATTATATTGGCATTATATATGTGAGTGCATGCATGAATGCTAAACAGATGCCTGTGGTTAGAATCACAAGAGCAGTGTGTTAGTGAGCACACATGCATATAGGATGCGGCTGCAAAGAAGGATTACGTACGTTACATCCCACACCATATGCATTTTATTTTCTGCACAGATTTTGTGCTGATCTCATGAACTATCCAAACCCGTGGCCGTGTTTCTCACGAAACTGTTTTTGAGCGCCCTCGGTGACGCCCTCGGTACGCGCTGGTGCGGAGAGCGCGCCTTGATCTCTACCTCGGCTAATCTGCAGTGGAGGTAGTCAGGCTATCAGTGGGGAATTTAAAGGGATTACACATGCTGAACAACATAAGGCTTGAACTACACAACCCGCTGCGTGCCCTTGCAAGTATAAACCATAGTGTGCGTACACAAGCGCACACACCTCCGTGCAGTTTAAATGTGCCAGTGTGCATGCATGGGTGGGGTTGTGTCCTGTCTATCCATTACACCAACACTGACAATATTCTGAGGGGTGATCGGGTAGTTTTTGCACTTTTTGAACTGTTGAACCCGTAATCTAACTTCCTCTCCAGTGAAACTTTAAAGACGGTGCTTCTGCAGGCCTGAAGCATCTTATTATAATATCTCAACAGAGATGCATTTGACTGCACATTAATTTTGATGACTCAGTGGCCAAGTCCCGGCTACACTGTCCTCTCTGTACATGTCCAGCTGTGCCAGAGGAGCTGAGAGAGTTCAGAGAGTCGGACTGAGACTGTAGGTTATACTTGGCAGAGCACGCGCAGCGGTTACATCATCAGCCAGGACCCGCGGTTACCTGAAGAGAGTCCTGGTCCAGGAGACCAGCCCCCCCACCCCCACGCCCGACTAGCGTGACGGCACGTCAGTCTACATCAAACACAAAACATATTGGCATGCGTACTCACACGCGCACAGCACCATAAATAAACACCATATGTGCGCAGGATTAGTGTACACGCCGGCTTAATACAAATTCAAGCAGAAACACTGAGCCACGCAAACATTAGCACCGACAATAAAATGTGCACGTAATATGTTGAAAACCACACAATGAAACCAGACCTTCAGCAATTCATACTTTTGAGCAGAGACACGCAAGAGAAGATAATTGCTGGACTGAGCTGTGTGTTCACTCCATCTCTGCTGCAATTCTCCAAGTATGAAGGACACTGAACGGAAAACCTCAACTTCTCCAAATCAAATACAGAGATTCTCCTCAGTTAATGATGGGAGGCAACAACAAAACATAAAAGTCCACATAAAACTCATTTAGCTTTATGGGAATAATGGCCACTACTGACATTAAGTGTATTACCCTACTAGCGGAAATAACAAACTACCTCAGAGCTTGGGGACATCGCAGAATGCAATTAGTGTTACACAGAGAGGTAACTAGATGTAGAAATGACGAAGCCTTTGTGGCCCAAACGGTAACACACCTACTCTCTTTCCTGTAGCCGTACACAGCAGTCAGTTAATCATTCCTATCGACGTTTGCTTTGGGGCAATCAGAGGATGTTGACGCATCACTACAGTGTGGTCTACTTTGTATTGGGCATGCGTATAAATCAATGGACACATATTGATTGCCAGCTATCCTATTACTGTGGCTGTATTGCTGCAGGCAATAGTCTTATATGGGTCGTGGTTAAAAACAAAAGTTAGATGTGGTTAATTTTTTTGATGAGCACAGTTTTGTGTTCAGTGTGTTAGTTGTTTAAAAAAAAATCAGTGTCGTCGTTAGCTGCATAAATATTTTTCCCTATCATGAGCATTAAACTATCATAATTAATTTGGCAGTGAGCAAAAAGCTTAATTACAAGTCTAAACGCCTGGTGTCATTTGGTTCCAAGAATTTATCGTGTGGCGAGCGACCAAACGCAACATGTTTCTCGTCAAGCTGCTCGGGGACGATGCCTTAAAACACTCTGGCATTTGAAGCATGAGAGATTCCACGAGCGATGCTAATGTTTGAAAGGACGAGCCTCATCAAAATCACTCAGATGACTGAGCGTCCATCTGAAGGATATCCGCCACTTATCACAGCTGGTGGGTAAAAGTGACAAGTTAATTACAGCGTTTACCAAACTCAGCTCCACGTGAACGGCGCCTGGAAAGTGGTGGAACGATAACGACCTCCTTTCTCTTATCTCGCCCGTCACGCACTTCCCTCACTTTACCTGCTCAGATGTGCCGAACGTAAAATGACTAATGGATTAACGGTGCACGTGGAGCAGAACCACTTTGTTTTAATTGAAGTGAGTGCATAAATTATAATAACACAAGGTATGATGACTCATGCGTCAGAACATTTTGTTTGTTGCAATCTGCATGTACAGCAAAAAAAAAAGCAAAACCCAACAACATTGAATTAGCAAGGGAGTTGCACCTGTCAGGTGACACCCCCCCACCCCAAAATGAAAAGCAGACACACACACACACACACACACACACACACAGGCTCGTGTTTTCCCCATACCTCCCCTCCTACACAACAAATCATCATGACAGTGACTGCTCATCCCGCCGGCTGCCGCCTCGTCAACGCTGGCCCAGATCTCATCAGATTATAAAAATGACATCATCAAGCCCGTGTGTGTTTTTGTGCGTGCGCAAGCACGGCCACATTTTTTTTTTTTCAGCAAAGTATCTATTGCTGCTCGGACCGTTATGTGCATCTGTGCGTTTCAATGCCATCAAAACAAATGCCACAAAAGCTTCATCATCGCGCAACAACAAGTCTGCTGAACGTAAGGAAGCTGCGCCACAGGTGAACAGCGAGGGCTTGACTGAGGGCTCATCACTCGAAATGTGGCTCGTCAACACGTCTGTTGTTCCCTGGGTCACTGAGCTTCAACACCTGTATGTGCTCATATGCAAAAAAAAAACCAATACAGAAGAAGAGTGTCCGGCACCTGAACAGCGATTCCACTGTGCAGCAGCAAACGGGGGTATCATGACTCATGATGACTTCAGCCATACTGTGGTTCTACCCCCCAGTCACATATGAGATGGCAAACAACATTCGATCAGGATTTATGATTGCACTTTACTGGGTTGCAGCTGTGTATAGCTGGATAGCGCCTCTGTGGGATACAGTGCACTGAGTCAAGGGCAATTCTGTCTGGCAACTGTATTATTTAAAGAAAAAATAATAAACTGCCATAGGACAAAAGCTTTTTGAGTCCATATGAAATCCCAGACATTTTAGCAGTCAAAAATCGAGTTAAAGTGCTGTGCTAAACGTCTTGTTGATATATTTTTATCACTGTAAGGATAGCTCGCACAAACAAACCTCTGCCTGTAACTGTACCTGCACTGTATCCACCTGACACTGCAGTGTACTGGCTCATTCAGCAGGCCAGGCTGCAACGCAACATTTATATCCAGGCATGATCATGTGAAGGAGGAAAACAAAAAAACAAAAACGCCGTTGCAGGTGAAAGCCATTGGCTCGTCTTTGTGTCATGTGGCAGTTTGCTGCCTCTGCAGATATTAACTAGACAATTCCTCCGTGTGGTTCCTGACTGGTTTGAGAGACTCCCTCTACAAAGCAGATCTGTAAGGTTCAGCTTAAAAAGAACTCTTTACACTTCAAAGTGTCTGTAGGCTTTACACAACAGTCCAATCTGAACCACTCCATAAAATGTATGATAATTACGGCCGATAAAGACCGTGAGAAAAGTGTCTGCTGGCAACGTGGCATCAGGAGGATCTTTTCTCACTTAGCTTATTGGAGCCTGAGAAAATGCCCTGGCTTGTCACAGCTATCCAAAGCTATTGGCTAGTGATGACCCTGACTAAGCCATTTTCTGCTGCCTCTGCACCCGTCTCTCTCTCTCCGTCTCTCTGTGCCAGAACCGCCAAGGAGATTTGGGTGTCCTCACAGATGCCAGTATTTCATGCTTTCGACACGCAGGCTTTCGCTGTCTGTCCGCCTGGCAGCGTGGAAAGCGGCGGGGGGTGGGGGTGGGGCCAAATCGTCTTCTCGACAACTTTCTAATTACGCTACAAAGGCTCACTTGCCGTCCATAATGCATTGGATACATCTCACTCCAAAAGGGGACCATGCCATTAATTGATTTGCTTTCTGATCTTAAATTAGTGAGTAAATAGGTGCCTGTTTGGATTTTCCACTCCTTCTTCTATTTGATGAGGCAAATGCGAAACGAGACAAAAATTTGCTGAAATGGAGACCAGAACTTTCGGAAGTATAACCCTGGCCAGATGATAAAGCTCTATGAAAGGCCTGACAGACTGAAATGAATATTCAAGAACAAAGACGAGCCGCCAGATCTTCTGCGCGCTGTCGGGTTCTGTGAGCGGTTTGATCAATTACATCATATCTATTGTAATACCTACGTCGGTGATGAAGATCACACAAACTCAACCGTGCATCACTTTGAAACAAATGGGCTGCAAGAACACTGCCAGCCAAGATACGCCACAGATTTATATCAGACACAAACACTAACACTATGACCATTTCAAATGTCAGATGATATCTATACACTATATGTAAGTAAACTGAATACAGTCTCTATTTTGGCATTCTATTTTTGCACAAATAATGCAATATCTAAATAAATAAGACTCAAACCAAACTTTTATTCAGAGGGCTTATGTCAGTGTTTGTGAGGTGTCAAAGCCAGCTTTGGAAATAAACAGATAAAAAAATGTAATGCTAAATTAAGCTCAGTTCCTTTCCCAGGCTGGGAACTTTTGTTTGGTGAGCTTGTCACAGAAACTTGCGCCTCAGATCTTTGCCACACTGCCACGTTCATTAATCTAGAGGAGCGTACATACGCTTCTGAAACTCTTGTTGTTGTTGTGTGTGTGTGTGTGTGTGTGTGTCTTTGTGTGTGTGTGTGCACGCGGGAACAGATGGAGTACAGCGGCACAGATAAAAGAGCATTGTGATATGTATGAAGCATGAGACGCTGTCCGTGGTGCTGAAGTCATTCCACGCACTGCACTCGCTTGCTCTCAGTCAGGGACATTCATTCATCTCTCTCTCTCTCTCTCTCTCTCTCTCTCTCTCTCTCACACACACACACACACACACACACACCATCACTTAGTTTCGGCCAAAAAAAACATATTTTGATCTCCCTGCAAATCTGCTGCCCTGACTTCAATCCAAAACCACTTTTATTATGTATATCTAGATTATCTATACTAAAAATGGCATGTCCCTGAAAAGGCTCAGAGCGAATGCAGGACTAACTGATGACCTGAAAAAAAAGTGGTGACCAATAACGGGACAAGAAGCCAGCTAATTCCAAAGCCGAACCCATCACTCAGCCCACCGGGGCCAGACTAATGCCTGACCTCCAGCTGTCTGCCCATTTTGTGCTCAATTAGCAAAGAACTCTCTCCATCGCACACGTGCAAAGATCTCAGCGCTGGTGACCTTTTTCTTTCCTCGCTAATTAAATTACTAATAAATCTAGACACTAAATCTCCCCATCACAAAAGAGCGGCAGTGGAGGTCAAGAGAAGAGAGGAAGCCGGGATGAAGGCGAAATCTAAAGGAGGAGCCTGCTGATTCATTCTCCTCCCGGACGCTCCGCAGGTGCAAAATTGGGAGCAGGGTAATATTCACTTTCACTCAGTCGCCAGGATCATTTGAACTTTTCACAAGAAGGAAAAAAAACGACCTACTAAAGGAAAAGTGCACTTTGACTTTGTTACAATTTTTAGAAACAAGTCAAACTTCAGTGGGAAAAAAACAGACAGTGTTTTGCCAAGGCCAGTCAGCATAAACAAAGTGACACGTGGAATCAAATTTCCATTTTTTCTCGCAAAGAACAACCGTGTAATTCAAAACCATATCCAATTTCTTTGTGTCTGCATCTCCTTTACATCTCCCTCGGCCATTTTTCCAAATTTATAACATTGACACTGAAGGTGCCCGAGCAAAGAAAATAACAAAAAAAAGCTGCAAAAAAAAACAGGATCTGGCCCGTTACCACAACTTACTTACTGTGGTCTGTTATGTTGTTAGAGTTATTTTCAATTTTTTATAATGTGCAAAAATAAATGGAAGGAAATGGTCTCTTGTGAAAGTCAAAAAATAAACCCTAATACCTTTGATTATGCTGGCTATATGAGAAAAAAATTAAATAGAGGGGCAATCTCAATGATTGGCTATAAATAGGGCTCTTTCCTACACTGACCATCCATGCTGCTTATTAGATTGAGGAGAAGTTTTGTCCCTCCTGCCTCTCTTCCACGCCTGCCACCTTGGCACCGGTCGTGTTCTGGCTTTGTCCCACAGCCTCCGCTCCCCCACCTCCTCGCAGCCAACACGCATCCTGGTGATTTATGGCTGAACTTAAAAAACACCACACACGGAGCCGCGTAGATTTCACACCGCTTCACGGACCCGTTTTTATGGGCGAGTGGTTCCCGTCTTGCGTGAAATCACGGCACGCTAAAACAAATGCTGATAACAGTCAATTTGTTTCCTGGCTCGTGTAATCCGTAAAGACTTAATTCGACAAATGATTGTCTCTATAAACCGAGAGATAATCCAGGAATTCATGCAAACATGGCATGTGGTTTAGTTCCATTTGAAATATTGCTTCAGATGAATGAAATAAAGGTAAATGATATCAACTATCACAGACTGTGGAACATAATGAAGGGAAAACCAACAGAATATAACTTTATCGTCTGAAAGCTGCAAAGGGGCCATTAATGCACGATCCTGCTTGCATCAATATCACGAGCTGAATACCATAATTGTTGCTTCTTTCACTTGTTTCTGTGCAAAAAATGACCCTGAGTGCCAGCACTGACCACACTGACGCACACACACACACACACACACACACATAGAGTCACCATCTGTCACGCTGTATCCTCCCCAAGCTCGCTTTCCCTCTCCATCCTGCTGGGACACATGGTCACTAATGATTCCATAACTTTGTTACCACCTCATTATGGCGCTTAGTAAGCGCCATAGCTGGGTTTACCGCTTTGTAATGGACAAGCGGCGCGGACTCATCTGCTCGACCTCCGCATTGATTCACTGCACCGTGACGAACGGACCAGTTCAGGCTGCGTGGTAGCGACGCTGACCTCCACCTGCTCTCGAGCCGCTGCCGTCATTATGTCCATCTGCCTTTTCCCCTTCTACGCCTGATAATATCGCAGTCATGGCTTTGGCTCCACATTTTACTGAAACGCGTTGGAACTTATCTAAAAGGGCTTTCACATACGACTCAGTCTCCCGTTACACACTGACTGATGTGTTTACAGACACAATTTTTCACACCACCTGAGAAAAGAATCTCCCAGCTAAGTGACTTCCAAAGGAACAAGCGCAAAGGCGAGCGGAGAATTAGCGCCAAACCGTCTCCACAGCAGAACACTCTCTGAGGACGCAGCAAGAGGAGATTATCCCTGAGTTGCTCTGTGCAGTTATTATATAAGGCAAATGTGCATTGTCTGTATACAATTTCAGGAGCGTACTGGAGGACGCGTGGAAGCGGTGTGTAATGATTTCTCATTTTGCCAAAGGGAAATCATTTCAGTTGTTCGCAGCTGCTCTTCATGTTTGTGTCAATCGACGAGGAAACCTCTGAGGGGGCGACGCCATCAAAAAGGAAAGAGCTGATAATGGAAGACTGAACCACTCCTGCTGGCTGGGCTGAAGCAGTAAGCTACTAGAGGTGGAGACCCAATCAGATTAGTGAGGGATAGAGAGAGTAGGTCTAAGTCGGGCAGAAGGGGTTGACTAGCATTCAAACTCGCCCGATGACCTTTTGGTTAGGAGATGACCAGTTGGTCTTTGGTGCAGATAATCCCTGGAAAAGCTGGTATTTACAGACTGAACAATGGCCTCCTCCCCCCACAAACTGTCAACACCGCTGCTGCACATGCAGCCCCGTTTGTCTGCATTATGGACTTTCCCTCGATCAACTGTTTTGGTAGGTTTACGTGAGTTCATAGCTTGTGCATGTGCACGGCACGGAGCAGCTGTTAATCACTCACAAAGGTCTTAAGCTCCTGAGCTGCTCCAGCGCAGACGAGCGCTACGTACCACGTAATATCTGATACTACAAGGAAAAAGATGATAAAGTATCACTGCCGTATTCATGTGTCTCTGCCCCTGCTCGCGCTAACGACTGCGTTTTCACCGTGAGTGAAACACGTGTGCTCTGTGTGCTCCTCCTGCACAGCACATTAGCCGTCTCCTCCTTGTTCATTGGCCCTTGTGCCTGATTTAGCCAGCGCCTTGGGCCTGCAGCAACTGGCGGTGGTATAGAGGGCCATGTAAATGTCACCGTCTCAGAGGCTGTGCTCTGCAGAGCGTGAAATGAAATCTGGCAAGAGTTTTAGGGTCCTGCCTTTCCTCACATGGCAATCCACAGAGCGTAGGCCCTATATAAAACTCCAGCGCATGTTATGATTACATCAAAGCCCCCTGACGCCTTTCTTCAAAACGCCTTCATCAATTATTAAAGCGTCAGATCAAAAGTTGTTGCTGTGATGTCCATGTGGGAATAAATATTTCCCTGACACGATTACTGTTATTAGTTTAACAGATTATTATTGCTGCCATGTGAAATTGGTTGGCTTTGCTAATCCACACTAATCCTATGGATCATGCAGCCATATCAAGATTACTGCATGTTATATGCATGTACTGTATACAAATACTGAGACAAGTGCAGCGCATATCTCAGCACCGAGGGGCAAATCTAAGCTTCACGTACAGCCACTCGAATGTCCAATCATAGGATATGTCTTTTTAAATAATCTGGCTGGTGTTCCCTCACAACGGGAGGAGACAGAGGAGCTGTGAGCACAGAAGGATGACGAGGAGTTCAACGTTGCTCTGTGGGGTTTCCTCCACTGGGAAAAGTGGTAGCACGCTTGACTGGCTCTCTATCAATTAAGCAGAATTGGGGAGGGCAGGGTCTCATCCTGCACCGACGCCATTTTGGGACCAAAACGAGCGCACCGAAACCTCCCCCTGCTCAGTCAGTTCTGCCTCAAACCATTTCTTGCAGCCCTTTAGAGTCGAGGATAGGATCAACGTAAGTCTGTGAAGCTGGGGGGGATTCAGCCGGCATCAGAACTCCTGCTCCGACATTGGGCCACACAGGCCATCCTGCCCCTGCTTTCTCTGAACTGTCAGCGGCAGTGTCAGCATTTACGTGAACTCAGTATTAAAGGCTATTCAAAAAGGATGACATCAATTAAAGACTGTCATCACAAAATATCTACACTTTAAAATACCCATTGTTGAAATTACCCTCTCCTGCTTATCACCTCTATTCATCTCTCAGCCAGGCACTTAAAGCCAGGCACTCGCGGACATTTACAAATAGGCTCTTCTATTCCATTTAGAGCTGTACCTTGCGCAGCTTATCTTGTGCAACGGGCTCTTAAATAAATCTCCTTGCTTTAAATAGACAGCGGCAACACTCACGAAGGCGTCGCTCAAAGTTGGATCACGTGATAGTCTGGACTTCCCATGCACTGACGGGCACGTGACACGCTAACGCCATCGACAGTATATTTTGCGCTGAAAGAGGCGGCTGTTCTAAAGCGCAGCGATCCATTTAAAGGCTGAATTGAATTCTGATGAGTTTTAATCACACGATAATATTCGCAGACGCCTTCACCGTTCCATACGTGAGACTTATAAAACACGGCACTGCGGGCCAGTAATTTGCTCCTGCTTTGTGGAGCCACACTTGCCCACGAGCCTTCAAGTGGCTGGAACTGCGATAACACGCTCGCACCGCATGACAGCGCCTGGCGACTCAGAGAGGGCTCGGTGCCGGGGAGGTCTTCGTCATGCCCCTGATTCACCATCAGCATCATCTTCCCCTCTCCTGACGCGGCCACCGAGAGGCGACCAGGTCGGCTGCTACAGGGCAGAGAAGCTGGATATGGATAAGAGAACGGGGAAAAGCACTGAATCCCACATTTCCCATCATATTTCTCACTGGGTGCCTTCATTAGATGCTCCCAGCCTCCCAAATACACACTATAAAAATTCAATACCTCCAGTTTATAAGGCTCTAGGACACTTCATCTCATCACCCTTTCCTAAATAATGCAGGAATTCATATTAATGACCCCCCGACAACAAACCAAAACAAAACTGGATGTCTCTTTCCCTTCCTCCAAATTATTATTGACTTTCAGAAATGCCAAACTGTCTCAAACCGCACTACAATTAAGGGAGTTCTCTTGCATCGGGGCTGGACTGCAAAATCCCTCATCAGTGTCTGGGGCCGGCGAAGACGTCACATTAATTTGTTATTACAGGATGTGAAAACCTGTGCGATGCGCAGGTTAAACAGGTTGACATGACACTGACCGCAGCCCCTTCACTGCCCCACCGATCATCCCGTCTCCGTGACAAGGGTTGATGATGCCGCGAAAATAATTCATCTAGACACCGACGGAAAAGGGAAACATTAAAAAAGAAAAACTCCCTTTTAACACGTGGGGATGATATCAGCAGCTATTAGGCTGTCTAGACAGCTGTCAGCGTATAACAGCCAAGAGTGTCTACCTGTTCGATAAAAAAACTATTTATGTTATAAAATGTTATTGTCTGCCTTTTATTTTGTCAACAAAACCTGGTGAAATATAAATTCAGTTTCAACTGGGCTCTGTGCTTAGTCTTATTACACACTAAATAGTCAGGATTACCTCACACTGCTCAGTGGGTACCATGATCTTTAGTGGCTGCTGCCAAAACAAAAATATCTTGTCTCAATCTTGTCCAAAGAGGACGCAGCTCTGTCCTCTCATCTCTGTCAATCCAGGAAACAAGCTAATTTCCTAAAGCTTCAGTCGACATGTTATTAGCATCAGCTCCGAGACTCAGCTAAATGATGGAAGGAATTACAGGGGGGGAGAACCTGTTTGGAATTATTCATTATGTTTGCGCAAATATTTGCATACCGCCATTTCTGATCGCTTTATAATGGAGAGGCGCCTTTCATATGCGCTGGCAACACGCTGCGCCGCAAAAGAGCAATTTCAACACGAAATACGACAACCCGCCCGCACGCAGGGCGCGCACAACCGAAGCAAGGAGGGCCTTCACTTAGCTTCAGGGAGCTGTTCACACGCAGAATATAAATATTGTAAGTGAGAAAAGTGGAGATGTGAGGCTTTTATGGGAAAATCATTTTAACAGCATGACTGCTATTTGACTTTTGATGATATTTAATAGCGATAAAGTGAGGAATAGATGTGGAAGAACCTCCTTACATTTTTACATCAGAAAGTACCTTACCTAAACTGTGCTGGGGCTCCGTCTTTGAAAACTAGGTGGTTCAGATCATTTATGTATTAATGCATAATATAGAGAAATGTGCATTTTCTTGTTTTTTCCTTTTCAATCCATTGGAAGAGGGTTCCTACCATTTTTGTCAGAGTTCCTTAAACATAATCATTTACTTAATTGTTATCTATTCTCTACACTATATATCTTTAAGTAACATAAGTATCTACTTGGTGTCCTTCGCCTCTTTAGTAGCCCAAAATGACCAAAAAGAAGACAAAGCAAAGGAAGTGAAGTTATTTACAACATGATTTCTACATCAGATTTTGACCATTAATGTTCCTCAAAGCCTACGATACAATCAAAGCAGTATTTATCCTATGATATAATTTCCTACAGACTAATCATACCAGCTAATAAATATTTGAGAGGCTGAAACCTGAGATTTTTTTTCGATAAGTTCTTTAAAAGATGACTTAAAAAATAGCTGTCGCTTCATTTCCTGTTGATTGATTCATTGTTGTAGCTCCAGAGGAAACATACAACATTTTTCCACAACAGTCGTATAACTGGCTAATCAATTTATTTGCCTGCAGCCAGAGTGCAGGTGCCCACGTACAAGTACATCGTCTGTGTATCTGCTTCCATAATGGGAAATTATGTCTATACTCATTAGATTGCAATCAATCTGACACTGAAGCATGAGTCGATGTGTAATCCAGTGTAAGGCAGTTATTCCACTATTAAGCCATAAATCCGCTGCTCACAGACATGTTATTGTCAGTAGGAGTTCTGCAGGTGATCATACACGCCACCGTACTTCATTAAAAGCACCCAGAGGCAGTTATCACTGGGATGGCTTTTTCCCCAGAGGAGGTATTTGCGTGTGTATATTTCTCCATCCAGGGCCCCGTCGCCTCGCCATCAGCGCAGAACATCCGAATACACCGCTATCAATAAGACTGTTTAAACACGCCAGTCAGCCAACAGAGAATTTGTGTTCGGAATGGCAATAATGGGATGTGCGCGCTGTCACCCGCCACACGAGTTCGGTAACACTTGAAAATTGCTTAGCATTCAGCAGCTGCTTCCAGCGCAGAAAGGGATATGCATCAGTACTGCGAGAGAGGGAGCGTGTGTGTGTGTGTGTGTGTGTGCATAGGCAGTCCTCCCCAGCGTCTGGCCCAAAGGCCTCCCTGGTGGATTATGTTACCCAACAATGGACGTGGCCTTTCACAGTCAGAGCATGCTCCAATAGCTGGAAGGCACACAAACATGCCTCTCTTCCCCTCTCCTTCGCTCACCCACCAGAATCGACATTGTCCCGTGGCAAATGCAGGTCTACAGTATGTCTTTATATAAACAAATGAGTGCCCTAGTTTGTGGTGAAAGGCAAATAAGAAAAGCGGCCTATCACACCGAAGCGTTTCAACTGAGCGCCGCTGGCATGAGTGGCGTCACACGTGGGACGGGACCCGGCGCCTCTGCATGTTGACGAAGACAAGAAAAGGTGAGACCATCAACTCCTCTGTGATCAAAGCGGGACAAGAGAGAAGGCTTGACGGGACTGCAGAGAGATAATGATGAGGTAAGACATACTGCACTGTACACTACTGTGTGTGTGTGTGTGTGTGTGTGTGTGTGTGTGTGCGCGCGAGCAGAGAAACACACACTATCAACGCAGAGATGGAGAGACAGCCTGAGGCGTAGACTGTAGTAAGACCTGCAGGCATGAGCTGTAATGATAAACACGGCTCTTCATCAGACATTCAGTGGATGCGACTTACACGCTGCTGCACACAAATATCCCTCAGCAGAATACTGTATGTACAGCAAAGAGACTCCAGTCAGTGCACTGTACTCTGTCTCAGGCTTACAGCCCGTTATCAGGGCAGTGGCTTGGGCCCCTCAAATGAAATATAACTGAAAACTTGGTGACTGTCTCAGCTAAATGAAGATGTTGCTGACAACCCACAGCACAAACCCTTAAAATGTCACGTATTTTTCAGAATAAACCCAAGAGGGTAGAAAGTGTTTTTTTTTCCTTTTTCATCCTAAAACTCCTGAAAAGGCCGATCATCTCAGAAGAGCGGGATTAGCATGTTTATTTGAGTGTGTTCGTTCAGCAACAATCTGTACAGTGAGGCCTGTTTAAAAAGCGGCGTTGAACGCACCCGTGCACGTTCTCCAGTGAGCGCAGGCTTCACAGAGGAGCTCGGCCCTCTCTGCACCTCACAGGCTGGAGCGCTGCGCTTCTCCCTGCTCTCTGAAATAAAAATAAATATATATTTGTTTTTTTTTTAATCCACAGGAGAAAAAGATGAAGAAATTAAATTGGCATGCTGACAGCTCCCCTACGACCAATCAGAGCCAGCTAAGTGCGCGGGCTGAGATTACAGCAGCAGCACAGGAGTGCTTGAAGAGTCCCCTCAAGCCATACCAGCAAGCCTCACCGACGCGGGGGACCCAGAAGGTGGCCTGCTCTCAAAAGGGAACCAGTGACAAAGCAACAAGGCGACAAGTACAGGGACCCAACTGGGGGGGGGCTCTGCTTTGTAGAACGGTGCAGTGTAATTAAAATTAGGCAAAGAACACACAGCTTGGATCTACAGCACATCAGAGAGCCCTGCTGCAGCTGACTCATCACTGCTGTCATCCACAACCATCATTACAACACGATTGTGACTTTCTGGCCTTCGCAAATAAAACCCGAGGGGGGACAAGTCGTGAGTAGCAGCTACGTCATCCCCATGCATTGCAAAATCTTCTGCCATCATCGTCCCTCCTTTTTACTGTAAACCCTTAAGGGTGTTCAAATGCCATATTTGTGCCGCTACTGGCCTTTAGCCTCCTTTTTGCCCTTCGGGCTGCTCAAATCTGATGGACCCTTTCTCCTTTCTCGTGGTTTCCCTTTAATGTCAACGTTTCCACGGCTTCAAAGGCAAGCTCAAAGCAGAGCAGCAAAGCAGGCGCGCACGCAAACATGGCCGTTTGGAAATGTCTGCGATGACACATTTACATTCGTACAGAATGATCTGAATAATCAACGCGGGCGAAGCCAGACTTTGCCGTGCATATGGAAGAGGTGTGAAAAATACACTGAGGTTTTAAACCAGTTGACAACTCTCTCGATCTCCACTCAAAAGCATCTTTTATATTCCACTGGCAGCATGGCACCGTTTACAGGTAGTTCTGTGGCCGAGTTTTAACACAGCGTGAGAAAGGGTAAGCCCTCTGCTGATTTTACACAGGAATAAAAAAAAGAACAAGGCTGTGACAAAGATCCTCAAGTCAGTGGATTCTAACATTCCCATGGTCTGTGGAGGTGGTTGAAATATATGGAAGTGATACAGGAGGGAGCTACAAACGGCCGAAAACGAAACGGGAGCTAATGAAGTCCAGGCACAGGGTTGAGAGTTCAGCCCGGAGCCCATCATTATCTGACAGGCAGCGAGCAAAGACGGCTAACGATCACTCCAACGCTCCATCTCCACAGTCATGTGAAGCCACCGCAGTCAGTCATACGAGCGAGGTGCAGACAATGTGATGGGGGGGGGAGCAGATGCTGCTGGGGCCTCCCGTTTTAACAAGGAGAACATGCACATTTATGGTTTTGAGGAAGTCACACAAGCACCGAGGGAAGATCGACAGATTGCGGGACTGTTCCCTGCTTCTTTGAGATAAGAGAATGTGCTCGCCAAAAAAAATGGCTGCCTTGCAATGCTTTTCACTTTAAGTAGGCAAGAAAAAGAAGATAAGGAGGAAAAAAATCATTAAATGTGCCTCTTATTCTCCAGCACATTACCTCAAATCTGGAGGATCTGTGTGCACCACGGCTTTCAGTCAATATTCCCATTCCCACATTATTTCAAGGCTTAATTCATTTTAGTTAAGCGACTAATAGCTTCTTCATACTTGGCTGACCTCTTAGCCTCGATCCCTTCCCGTCGGCCCCGAATCTCGCTGCACCTCTGCTTGAGTCGGAACAACAATCGTTATTTTTTCCAGTTGGCTCAGTACATATACTCACGCAACAGTAATTACAGTCCATTCTAATAGCATATAATTTTCATCTACAACAGGAGCCATTAACGCGGCTTTGTTCTCCTCGACAAACTGGTTGTGCATTTGCATCCGAGTAGTGATCCGTCCACACTGCAGCTGGAGTTAGTCTGGAGAGTAATTTACAGATGTAATGTTGTTGGTTTACGCCGGCTGGATTTCACGGGCCACTACTTGTGGCAGTGTCTTAATGACTGGAATCACACGCGTTTGGTTCAGTCTGGAGCTGCAGTATCAAGCCAATTTGCAAGGAGGGCTGACTGAACCAAAGAGCCTCGGTGAATCCACAGGGCAGAAAGATTGCTATGAGAATGAGGCGATGGTGCCTCAGTGCTCATCAGTGGAGTGTTTGCAGCCTGCAAGGCTTCAGAGACTACGATGGAGGGAAGATCTGGGAGCAGATTAACACCTCAAAGCCTTGAGAAGAAAAAAGATGCGATGGCACATGTTCTTCTGGCTACTGCACAAGTAGCACCAGCATGTTCAGATCATTTTTCGGGTTTGAGTGCCCCCCAAAAAAAAAAAAAAAAAGGTTTGCAAAAGGAGCCAAATTCGTCACCTTGTGCTCATAATGAAATGCTTAAGACGCAAATGCAGACGAGGTTACTCCGTCAAGGCGCACGGACAGGGTGATTGGATATTTCACTGTTTGCCTCATTATCACTTACGGCAAGTGGTGGGGAAAAGGCTGTCAGCGTGCCAACAACTGTGCCAAAACAAATTCAAATAAGAGTCAAATGTACGAGTCCGGGCTTATTGGAAAGTTACGGAATTTTTAAAA
This sequence comes from Psettodes erumei, assembly GCA_016785225.1. Lineage (NCBI taxonomy): Eukaryota > Metazoa > Chordata > Actinopteri > Pleuronectiformes > Psettodidae > Psettodes > Psettodes erumei. Next base: position 279,446 of record JAFBJZ010000960.1, on the reverse strand, counting down.
ACCACTGATTCGGTCTACGGTGCGAAATCTGAAAACATGCGGAAAGAAGCACGCGCGTTCAAAACAGGGGAAAAAGTAGGTGATGGAACATGACAGAAGAGATGGTGGGTTTGAACTGGTGAACAAATCCTCACCGCAGAATGAATGAAACGAGCGAACAATTTGCGCATTTGGCCCCCATACCTTGTCAACACAGCAGACTGGCGTCCGAGAATCGCCCCGAGAGTAATCCTCCGAATCTGGCGGAACGGTGCCTCTCTGCTTCGCGAGTGCTGTTATGATGATGATGATGATGATGATTACAACACGCCGGGACGGGTCACGCAGGGCGCCACTTGGACAGTAAGGTCCCGCACACCGCGGTGTCTTCCTGTATCCCTCCTGTCTGTGGGCTGCAGAGGCATCGCTGAACGTATGAAGCGGCGCTGCACATGAGCGGAGGGACGCAAAGACCGGCACGGAGTCTGGCTGTGGCCGGATCTGGAGCTGGACTCGTCACGCCATTCTGCAACACGTTTGGAGGGACGTGTCAAGGCTGCGCCTCTCACTCTCAACGTGTTAAAGAAACAGGTGCATGTACCAGTAATTCACTCCTTTATGGACTCAGGCCAATGGCTCATTCGCCTTTAAGATCATGTCTTCAGATTTGGGTAAATCTTTAAAAATTTGTGTCAAATTAAGTCTTACCTTTATTATAGAAATGGCCCATGAAGAACAGAAATAATGGAACATGAATAGGAGACACTGTCAGATTTTTCAGTGTGGTTTTTTTTCCCCCCAAATTAACTTTTTTGCACGGAGTCGCTCACAGTACAAAAGCAGAGAGTTTTTCAGCACAGCGCACACAGCGCTCTCTGTCCCTCAGTAGCAGTGATACTGATGGATAACTGGAGGCTACTCTGCCGGGAGGGAGCAAAGAACCAGTGGACCTCTGCTCTGTGCCTGCCAGGCAGCCTGGATCTAATAATACTTCAGTGGCATAACCCTGGCAACCGCAGCAGCACTGGCAGAGATTGAACTTGCTCTCGGCCACTCTGGACTTTGCATGATCGGGATTCAGCCACAACAGTTGCTGCATTTAGAACACGCCGCCTGGCTCCGGCTCGGACGTGACGGCGCTTAAGGAAGCGTCTGAATTGAGACGTTATCCGGGGGATTTACTGTAGCCTGGAGGCATTTCATCAACCAGCAATCAACAATTTATTGGTGGCAGTCAGTCAATAAAGGCGTTCCCTGAAAGTGTCGGTGAAATCAATATTCCCCCATGGCACCAGAGAGAGAGAGAGAGATGGAGGGCAAGTGAAAGAAAATAAAAAAGGAGCAATAATGAGCCAGCACACTTGCACTGTATGCAGATAAGATCGATTATCTGTGTTGTCGGTTACGCATAATGAACGACCCGGGTTGAAATAGATTTTGTGCAGTTCAATAGTCATATCAAAACGTGCTAATTTCAACGAGGCAGCCAGGTTTCTCCCTCTCACACCGCCGCTGACTTCAATTGTCAGTGTAACGGTTTAATCCTGCCTGATCCCAACGTGACGACCGATTTTCTCGCCAGTTGGGAGTAATTGTCACCTGAAGCTGACCGCAGTAAATCTTTGAGAGCTGTCTTCACAGAAAAAGCAACGTTATAGGCTTAGACAAGGAGGGAGTGCGCGTCTATACAGTGTCTTGAGGGTAACACATTCAAATCCAAGGCTGTTTTCTGTGTGTGGTGGCTTTAAGGCGACTTGTGCTGGTGCAGCGAGTCCCTCAGGATGAACACGTGCGATATCTTATTTGCGTCACAGCGTCTTGTGAGTACCACAATGAGTACCACAACGCTCGCCTGCACATCAGAGCGCGCCACATGGCTCGGCTCTCTCGAAATCGGTCTCAAGGTTGAAAAACAGTAAATATATATAAATAAACTACAAGCGCGTCTAAAGCTTCACCACAGAACTTCTCAACATTTGTAGAAAAGATACCGCAGATCCATAGAAACAGCAGAGCTTGAACACATTCGAGCGTGAAAGTGAGAAAGTGAGCATGTTGCATGATCCCAGCTGTAGCTAAATCCAGTCCATAATTTCCCCCCTCCCTCCCTGGCTCAGCATGCAACAGCCAGCTATTTATCAATAATTCATACCAAAGGAGGTAGTTGCAAACATATGAAAGATGACACAGAAAGTGCAAAGTAACTATTTGATTACTTTGTTATCACAATTACCAATACATCACGCCTTGACAGCTTGCCAGAGCATCAGATTATTCAGTCCTCATGCATAAGGAGCCGAGAAGGAGCCATTATTCTGTAATACTTTCTTGTTGTGTGCGTCGCTATAACTCGAGGACCGAACAGACACATTTTGCAGCGTGGGTAACATGTACTGGCCCTTGTCAACTGACTCTGTGGTTTATAATTACACTCCAGTTTTTTTTTATTGAATAAATGTATGATGCTGGCAGATGAGGCATAAGCCATATTAATGTAAATTATTAATGACTTCACATCATTAGAAATTCTGCTGAGGAACTGCCAGAGCAATGACAGCTGTGTAACGCTGAGAAGCTTAATGAGCATTTTTTAAAAATTAGACCAAAACGTCAAATAGAGGGCCGTCTTTGCTTGTGGTCAGGGGTATTACGCAGAATAAACTCAAGAAATCTGCACTGCATAACGTCTAAAAGGAAAAACAGAATCAGCCAGTCTCACCCTCACCTTCCCCTCCCCTCCTCGACCACCACTCACCCTTCTTCTGCCGTTTCCCTCTGAACAATTTCAGATTTGAGAGATTAGGAGATCTCAGCGACGGGGGCGTGGCCCAATGAAAATGGCTCGCGCTGGATGGGAGAGCATGAGCGCGCTCCCACCCAGCATTCCTCGATCGATGCTCGTGAAAAGGGCCCAGGGGGACGTGTGCGAACCTTTGATGTTCCCTTGAAGACTCTATCGCGTCTCTGCTCGACTGAATTCAGGCTTCTTTGTCTTAAAGGAAATTAATCCCAAACCTGAAAAAAGTGACAGGTAAACATCAGTGTGTAATTTCAAGCCTCGCAGTTTGTATGCACATCTTTAATGCAAAGAGCGACGGTGCGAGCAACTCTGACTGCTCCATTAATGTTACACATCTTCTGTCCGAACCTGTCTGAACCATCTGAAACATACAGTATATGCTAATTACTGCACATTGTTTACTGCACACTAACGTTCCTACTTCAGCAATCCAGCAACGAGTAAGAGCACTAAGAGTAGAACTGGCATTGAGGCTGAATAATTCAGACGCAGGGGGCTGGAAAACACAAGTTTTTCTTCGAGCCATCAGGAATGCTGATATCACAGGAGCATGCTGCCGTCAGTGAAGAGTCTGTGCGTTTCACATGTGCTCGTACGGAGACGTGTTCATTTGTTGAGTGTGTGTGCTGCCACTTGCCTGGGCATAAAAGGGGCCAGGAGACACGTTTACGCACGGATGAGCTAATGGCATCGTTATCTTCTGCGAATCCAGTTCAGTCGGACGCACTTAGTGGCTTTATAGACGAATGACTGATGAGGAACAACGGCTCAAGAATTGCACATTGGCAAATTATCCGCAATTGATAAAAGCCTCAGTTCAGCCACGAGAGTCCACACAGGCCACTTTCCATCTGCTTTACACTCAGTTCATGTGCAGACTGGACTGTGTAGAAACAGCTCTGTTGGCCCGTTCGTCTTTCTGAGCAGCACAGGCAGCGCTTAAAACTTCTGATTTCCCACCTCCATGCCACAGCCCTCCTTCTTTGTTTCCTTCTCTGCGGGACTTGGCTTTCACACTTCCCTAAACTTTACAAAAGGAATTGGTAGGCAGCCATTAAATATTGAGCAGGGCGAGTGGGAATATTACAGCGGCCGTCTGCCGGTGCAGCAGATGAGTGAGATGGAACAAGATTTGTGGATTAAGGCAAAAGGCAGGAACCTAAACCGGCGGTAATGAAGGAGCAGTCCTCACATCACTCCGGTTTAATGAGACTATCATGCAGTGATGTTCGCGCGCTGTACAGATCATCTGCTTTTGATTTACCAGCAACACTGTCTTAATCAGTTCATCTGTCAAAGGGGAAAAAAAGGATGAACTGAATGATGCCAGGGATGGATTTCTCTCGACAGCTCTCTTTTTGTCATTTGTTACATGGCCTTCTGAGAAAAAACCCAGAGCCACACTGTGAATGTCCTCCTGGAGAGACGGTCTGAAAATATGCCTCATTTTAAAACAATATCATGACCCCACCCCACTCCACCTTCAAGTGATGCCATTCGGAGCGACTATAAACACATTTGATTTGTGTTCTGAGAGACCGTAAACCAGCCCTGAGATGACAAGATTGATGCCACTCTTATTTCTGTATGGTAAGTATGAAGCCCCAGCCAGGAGTCTTTTAGCTTGGTTAAGTACAAAACCTGGTGGGGGGGGGTTATGCTAAGCTAAGCTAACAGGCTATGTTTGGCGCTTCACTCTGCCAAACATTTGCACCGTTTTTCACATTAACAGAAGCAAGCTGAGGCGTGGTATCTTGCTCAGAAAGGTTGTGACTGGACACAGAGCTGCACAAATTGAAGCGCCGACCCTCCGGCTGTGGGTCGAGGCTCGGGACGGTCTCTCCAATAACGAAAACCCTGCCACCGCGTGCCGTATACATTACAGCAGGCTTTGATTACGCCGGAGCTCGGGGTTTGTGTGAGAGCGCTCCCGCAGCCTGTGAGCGGGAGCCGTTTCTATTAGCGCCGTTGGCACCGTGTTGTTACTTTCTGTCACCGATGTTGTCATTCTGTAGCTGCCGTGTCCACTCGGTAGAAACAGGCGGGAGCAATTCCTGCCTGAACCGCTCGCTGACAGGTAGAAGGTGCTGAGAGAACCAAACTGCGACTACATTATCTCTGCTTCGCTGCACAGCTTTCTCTCTGCTTTTCTTGCTCTTGCCCCCCACCCCCTTCAAGTTCTCTGACTTCCTGCAGACCCCTTAACTCACTGTGTCCCCAGCTGAAGTGACGGATGTCAGGACAGCTGCTCTCCTCAAGTCTGTGACCTTGGAAAAGAGTCAGCTCACGTCAAAGTCACCAGGACTTCTCTGTACTCTCCTGCCCAGTTAAAAAATGGTAGTCATTATGGGCTAAATGCAAGCACAGCTGTTAAACTGTTTACAATTAATAGAATATATATATAAATGTTTCTGATAAGGTGTAATAAATGAGTACAAAGGCTGCCACACTCTTTAAATTGTCAGCCTTGGTGTCAATTAATATCAAGAAAGCCCATTAAATTAAAGGAAAATATAACTGCATCCATAGGATATGTATTAACTGTAGGATTCTACCTATTGGGGAGGGGGTCTCATATTGTAAACGTCACTATCATTATTATTCACCACCGCCACCAAATGCAACAAGTGCAGCAACATTTCTGGTGGAAAGATGACAAATCAACTGTAGATTACCATATAAAACAAACTGATGATACAGTGTAAAAAAAAGAAAGTTTCCTAAAGGTGGTTTCAGGAGGCAAAAAATTGCCTTTGTGAGAAACAAAAATATGCAGACCCTTCGCTGGAATCAAGCAATTCTGCATTTGAGACGCTCTAACAATGCCAGTAAATCACTGTGTATTCTGCTGCTGGGAGTTTATAGCACTGACAGTATTGGATCCTGAGATGAAAGAGCTGGGGTGGTGGTGGTGGTGGTGGGGGTGGGGGTGTGAAAGTAAATCACGGAGGCTGGAAAAAAAAGAATGAAAAGCTTGTGAATGAGAGACGCGCCGCTGCGGGCAGACATGCACCGTTAAATGTTAGCTTCGCAGGAGGAAAGCTTTGACGCCGGCGTATCGGGCTGGGATCATTACTCTATAACCACAGTTACAGTATGCGTACCTTAATGAGGTACATCCTCCTGTAATAGAATAATTAATCATTACACAGAGCAGAGGGGCCAAGCTACCGCGAGGCATTTTTCTCTCGACATCAGTCTCTCTGCAGCCGCTGCTAGTCATACGCCTGTCATCCTTTGCGAGGCTGCCATTCTGCCTCCTGCATATCAAACATTCAATTTACCTCCACTTAGATTCTTTTTTTTTTGGTTCAGTTTTTCATCATTTAGTAGTGCTGGTGGGGCAACTAAGGGAGATGGTGACGAATGACTTGAGGCTTAAGAGTTGCAGCCACGTTAGCAGCTGCGAGGCTGGACCACACACTGATAGGGCAACAGGTCCCCCCCGGTCAACCTACTGTAAATAACCATATATGTCACTTGTCCTTACCCTTGGATACAACCCATAGGAGCATACCAACCACAGGCTTACTAGACCTTTGTTGCCATGGCAACAATAAGAAACGTTGAGGTAGTGGCGCGGTCACAGTCGGGTTAGGTACAGGAAACAATTAGCACAAGCCTGACGACGCCAGAAGTAAACAAATGTCTCCTTGAACCTTCAAAGCCTCTTCATTACAGCAGAGAAATATTCCAAGCATGCCGCTGAACTGTCAAAACAACGACCGACGGCTTTTCATTTCTCATAGCGGCAAATTCACCTGGCGGCCATCCGTCATCTTCTCACAGCAGTGAGTCTCAGCACGAGTACTGAGAGCGGTCCAGCTGACTCACCCCCACCCCCCAAAATCTGATTTCCACCACTATCACCTGAAGGGGCCTGTTATCCCCCCTGCCCCCCCGACTCCACCAGCAGGTTTTAGCAACAGCAAAGTAGCAGCAGTACAATTCCTGAGCACCAACTGGATATCTGCACAGCAGTACAGACAGCAGTGGTCACCAGCATCCTTAGGAGGAGTGAAAACATTATTTTGACAGCCTCTTACAGACCAAAGTGGCTCCACACGTGGCCCGTCTGACGTGAAGAGGTGGGGGGGATAGGAGTAAGATTGGAAGTGATCCTTGCGAAACTCCCATCAAGGCTGCTGCCGGTCTTAAGAGGTAAAACCTCATCTTTGGGGCAACTCGCTCTTTTGTTCGGCAATGCCTGAGCAAGAGGAGCTCAAAGCAATCTTCTTTTATCTTGGAGGACGATGAGGTATCTTTAAACATTTGATTCTGCAGGCTGCACAGTATCAACAGTCTGCTAATAGCGTCTAAATTATTGTTCTGGGACTCTTGATTGCATTGAGAGGCTAATACCCTCCACTCTCACCTTGGCTGTCCTTTGCCATGCTCATTTGTAATCCAGTTGGCACGGCCGCTGCTATTGGTCATGGCACTGCAATTATAACATTAGGAGGTGTCTTGGTTCCAGTGGGATCCACAAGCGTCATCCACAAATACAGCGTGAAAGTCACATAGCCCGGGCCGTGAGGAAACAAACAGTCCAGAGACACAGAGCTTGTTAGTCATGGTCCCTAATTACCCAAACTGTCCATGAGGGAATGTCCCGATTGTCTGGTCCGCAAAGAAACGAAGCCAGGGAAGCGGCTGGCATGTATTTGAATTTTGGATCTTTTCAAATACTGCTGCCTCCTCTGTGACTGATCGAGATTTCCAACCACGGGCTGTTTTCGCCTTATCTAGGTCTCTGTCAGTTCAAAGTTATTACTTTCCTTGTTGGCATCCAAAAAGAGACGTGGACAATATTTAAATATTTAACAGTGTTTGGATGTAATCGCTGTGTGATGCAGAAAGCCAATGAGAAATTTGCTGCCGCCAAGGCCGACGCGAGTCAGGAAGTGAATCATGATGCATTACCGATGTGACAGTGATCTTTTATAATGGCCATCATGCACGTATCTCTCATAATGTAAGCGATCAAAGATGGCGGGCGTGTAATTGGATAGGATTTCATTCATTGGATGACGAGCAGCCGACAAATTGGGCCTTGTCCTCCGCCAGCGGCGCAGGTCACAGCAATCAGTCAGTCGCCGCGAAAGAGTCATCCAGACACAATTACAGCGACAGGATTACAGCGTCAGAAGGAAAGCTAAATGCTGCTCTGCATGTTGCAGAAAAGGCAACACTGGTGTTCAGAGCTTGTTGACTTTTTGGCTTTCATATTTCTCCCATGTGTATCAGGTGTTATGACTCACCTGTATAGCGTGCGCTCTGTGAGAGTGTGCATACCTGTGTGTATATACACCCTGCGTGTTTCATGCGCAGGAGTCCACAAAGCCTTTTAATCCGGGTTCTCCCCCGAGGAGCCGCGCATTAATTATTGCTGAGCGCTAAGTACAATACACCACAAGGCAACATCTGGTGCCGGGTGAGGAAACTGGCAGGGGACGTTTCCTGGGTCGGGGTCTCCTTCTTAACAAAAGGTTGAACCTCAGCTGTGCTGCCACGTCCCGGCCTGCCCCCAGCCTCAGGCCTCAGGAGGAGAATGATTAAATCATACTGATAATGAAACATACGGACACAAAAACCTGTGTTTTTCTGTGACTTTAACTGTGGACGTGTTTGGATTTTGTCCCGGATAAAAGGCTCCACATGATTCAATACCTGTACTTCCCTGTAAAGTCCAGGCTGCCTTGACGTATGAATTTAAAGTATGGACAGTTGATGGCGCACACTTCAACAGCGCCACACCGCCTCCCTCTAATGCAACGGCGCCACTGTGTGGCAGAAAGCTGCAAGCACAAGACCACGCAGACACCTCACGAGTCAAATCTGTCAAATACAGTGTTACAAAACATAAACAAATGACTGCACACATAATGTAAGCAGTGATTTCCAAGTCACATACTGATGCTATATCATTCTAATTTTATTTGATGCCACAGTTGGGAAACAATATTCATTCTGAATTAGATCGAGGGTTAGGGTTAGGGTCAACTCAAACAAGTGCAGACCCAAAACGAACAGACCAGTCTTTTCTACTGGTGTTTGTGGGTAGGCGCTGCCTGCAGGAAGTAGTCGTACGCCTGTTTCTAATGGCGGCTCTACATGCTCGCTGCCTTCAGCGCTCCCTTCAGCTGATTCAGGCTCAGCCGGGGAACATCCAGGCTGCCCTGCTGATTCAGTGAACCTGTTTGTTTTTAGTCTCCAGTCCTCACCCTTTTCAAATTACATCGTGATTTTCTTCTCACACCCTGCTCGTTACTCTTTACCCTGCTTTTAACAGCTATGCAACAGATTGTTTATAACGGGGGGGGGAGATAACAGATACTTAGTGCAGGACCATAAAAAAGGGGTGACACATTGTACAGTATTTCATGCTAGGGCAGGTTGCGATCAGTACTGTCATTTCCTATATCCTGGACCACATTTGTTATGGAAGAACGACACTGACGGAGAACATATACACATAGATATGTATTTTTAAGCAAAGATTCCATTTTTTTATGTATGGAGAAAACACCATTTTGCTGCTGTTGCATGGACTTTTACCCTGGAGAACCATCACCATGGTAAACCACAACCCGGCCCGCGTTGTGCTCATGTTTCTTGGATTGCTTGCGTTTTTGGCCGCCATCACACTCAACTCTCTGTCGGGATTTGGTGCTAAATCAGGTGAATATTTGTCAGATCAACACAAAAAAATCGCTTCAAGCTTTCGCGAAATGCGATACGTGCGGACTAAACCATAAAATGTTCTTATCTCGGTCTCAGGCGTTTTCCGGCACAGCACAGAAGATGTGACGCTCAAGTATACAACACCTTTAACACCTGCACAGTGGGCTCTGTTTGTCTGGGATTTCTCATATATTTGGCTTCTTGCCATGTTCACATACTTTTTAGCGGGAGTCTTTAGAAGGTAGGCTTCTGCATCCCTTTTCATATTTCATACATAATTCACAAAAGGTGATAATGCTTAACGGCTAGCTGCATCGCACCAAAGCACTGTGTCTGGTATTTCTTGGTATTTTTATGTATCTGCTCCTCTTGTATTACTGCATGCGGCAATTCACTCCACCTCGTCCAGAGGCAATTTAGTCTTCCTCTGTGCCGTCGTTTTCCCTTTACATGCTGCAGATTGCTCTGACATTGTATAAAAGAGGCTGATTATTTCCCTAAAGGTGCAATTTGTTTGCTGTTGTGTACTTTCCCTCCCTCTAACAATATTATCCCGGCTCCCTGCAGAACCGCTTATGACTGGATGTACACCACGCCCTCGGTGCTACCCTATGGATTTCATGTCTCTACCATCGTCAACATTTGCTTGAACATGACATGGTTGTTTTTGTTTGACAGAGAGTGAGTGTATGAGTTCCAGCTCCTTCCTCTATTTCTAAAATTTAAAGAACCAAACATGATTAAAGGCCTTTTTTTGTCGCTGTCGATTCAAAATAGTTTAAATGTCTGCTCTTTTGTGCGTGTGTGTGTAGGTTGTTGCTGCCAGTGCTGATAATCTCAGCACTTATGATGCTCACAGATTACATGATCCTATTTTTCTCCTGTCATGGACTGAAGATCTATGGAGCCTGGCTGAACAAATATCACAACAGAGACCTCTGGCTTATCAGAATATTGGTAAAAACTATTTCATGACCATTTTCTGTAGGAAATACATGGGGCTGTTTTGAGATGCAAACATTTGAACAGGGGAAGGAAAGGAGTCTCATCGTCAGTCAGACAATCAGATATCTTTCTTTACAAAAACAGTGAGTAAAAAGCCAAGGTACGCTGACTATTGAAAGATTAAAAAGCCACTTGTGAACTTATTGTCTCTTCTATTGTCCGACAGTAGAGGGGAAATAGAGAGAAGCTCGCGGTGCTATCGTGTCTCCACCTATTTGTCCCCGTTTCATGCTGAACTAAGTCAACCATCTCTTAGCTGGAGCTTCGTATTTCCCATACAGACACAAAAGTGGCGAGGATTCCCTCATCGAATACAAAGCAGACGTCACATTTCGTCCAGCGGTTGTCAGCACTCCATTTGTTAAGTCCCACTGCGGACAATCTACAAGGTTACTCCATCACCCACATCTAAACAGGGAATCCTCACTGAAACGCTCAGCGTCAGCAGCTCTGCAAAATCCATGACTGTGGTGTGAGATTAGGAGGACAGAGGGACCCGGGCTAGGCCACAAACCCTTGGGATTTGCCCCCCCCTCGCCTCGCACTCGATTTAAAGAAAAGGCCACATACACGATCACATGACAGACCAGCATCCTGCACAGCGAACTGCATTTGGAGCTTCAGGATTAGGACATTGCCAGATAACACAGAAGCTGGTCACAGCATTCAAATAAGCCCAGCAACATTTTTCTCTACCGCCTGAGATTTTATAGATTAATTAATTGATCCAAAACCATTTGAAAACGATAACGATTTCAAGCCTTGCTGGGTGCACTTACAAATCAATCCCGATTCAGACACTGAGGTGAGATAATTACAGACCCAGGCAGATGTCTGCACTGCGAATCATTCAGGCTTTTGACGTCTTCTTTCATTGTGTCGAATCAGGTGCAAAATGGAGTGGCCCTGTACGCAACATGGGGGACCCTCTCCACCCTCCTCAACCTGACGATATACCTGCAGCATCGGCTAGAGATACCTGGATGCGACTGCGCGATGCTGTCGCTGCTGCTGCTTCTGATGCAGCTGTTGGCCTGGTGAGCCGGACTCCCTGCCGCGCTGCATCATTCGGCCGTCAGGTGTTACTTCCTTCTTCTCTTCAGAGATGTTACGTGAGCAGAGGGACACAAATCGTTTGTCTCTCGCAGGTTTCTGCTTGAGAACTTCTACCTCGACGAGCATGTGCGATACATTGTGACCATCTACCCTGTGGTAAACCTGTGGCTGACGGGCACCCTGAGCAACTCGGACTCCCCTGAAAGTCAGTGTTACGTCTTCGCAGGTACGGTCTGACAGCTGAGGGGAAGACAGGTGCCTTTAGGTGCACGGTTCATTAATTCCTTCACATATCTGATCTCTTCTTGCCCCTTCAGCTTCGATCCTGGCTATTTCCTGCCTCATGTTTGTGGCACGCATCGTCCTGGTCACGTGGAGGCACCACAAACAACCCCTGTACAAAGACAGTGGACCCAGTATGTCACCGTAGAAATTTCCTTGAAACAAATCAAACTCTTTCTATGAACATTGGCTTCGAATGATGTTGGATTTCCTGTATGTTTCTGTATTTTTGGAATCCAATATTAGTTGGTTTGACATTTATGGTGGTTGTACTACAATCAGTACCACAAATTATTGTGTAAATAATAAAAAAGCATGCATTACCTCTCACCTAAAAATTGAATGCACAGTCTTTTGGGAGTTTTTTATGAATTTTTTAAATTCAAATATTATGTTTTTCTCTGCAATAAAAAAATGACACTGAACAAATGGTGGATTAATGAGAACAAGTAGACTAGAATACATGTTTATGTTTAGATGTAACAGCTGCTCTTAGTCATTTTAAAGTCAATTTTATACAAAACTGATACTAAAGAATTACTTTTTATGACCAAATTATTGCAATAAAATGTCCATCTACCTGACTAGCAAATAACACCAGCACTTTCTCCATCTCTGTCTTTCACACACACCTCAGTATTATAAGTGTAATCAAAGCGATACCATAAAATCCAGCAGTTCATGCAGCGATACAAAGTTCAAAATAATACAGCGTGGAAACCAATACCGCGCCTGGCAGTCGCCTGGCAGTCGTCTGAGCTGCGGTCAGACACCACGGAGAGGTCCAGGATGTTTCTCCGCTCGATGAATAACAATAACCATGTCGCCGTACATGCCTGGAGCATTACCCTGGCTGCCATCAGCCAGGTGAGCTCAGAGATCTTCTTCAGTCTGGCAAAGGACAGGAACGTGCCCAACGGTGAGTGACTCGACTTGAACTGAATATTTAACTCACGTGTTCACACAACACATTCAGAGCTGAACTGGATGGTTAATACGCTGGTCTTGTCCCCGTGGTGATACATTATTGTGTGTGTGTATGTACACCCAGTAACTGCTGTGTAAAATATTTTTCAGCTAGTGATTGCTGCTAACTTCGTTGTGAATAAGAGGAATACAGAGTTTTGTCAGAAGTATCAGACTGTAGATAAAGACATTTTACTGGATATTTCTTGCTGAAAGACCTTTGCTCTGCCAGTCAGCTGCTGCCATCTCTGCAAGCTATTGACCTACATGAAGGCCAGTGAAATTGATTACACACTGATTACAGATGTGTCAGTCCCCAGATGCCCCAAGTCTGGAAATTTCTCATAAATCCGAACCAAGGATCAGCTGTTTCCCTCTTGATCTTCAGCTCTGTTTCAGACTTCATCCAGGAATGTGTCCGAGACGTTCTCGCTGGAGGTGACTATGGACTGGTGGTCAGAAAGTTACTGGATGATGGTGGATTTATGGTCCAAGGCTTGGCTGGTGGATGCAGTGTTCAGCCTTTTTAAAAGGTGAAAGGACTTTGCCTTGAAAGCTTGACACAATGCCAGGAAAGTGTGCAGATCACCAGAGCCTCTGCAGTAATTTAAGGTTATAACCCATGATCTGGCAACAAATAGTAATACTATTATTAACAAAAATAATAATACTTTTAATATTCCAGATCCCAGAATTCTGTGGGCAGCAAACACTTCTTGGGAGCTACTGTATATTGTTATAAATACAACAGAATGGTAACTAGTGTATCCATTTTCAGTGCAAACTCATGTTTTAGGTATGCACAGGCAGGCAATTTGAATTCAGGATGACAACTATTATACAAAGTGATAATTACAAAACTGCCAAAAATAAATAGCATTACTTATGGGGTCTAATTATAAGTTTAAGATGCTGTATCAGATCATCTGTCGATCAATCTTTTATCGTTCCATCTATAGAAACGTCCTCGGCCCTCAGTCTTGCAATCCAGAAATCCACCCTCCAGTATTTTATCTGATGTGGACTATCATTAACATTGCAAGGATGGGCAGCATGCTTCTGTGGGACAGACAGTGAGTGACGCACAGCGCTCTTACAACTACAGCATCTTCAACACACGAGAGAGAAATACGTCCAGAAGCATTTATGCCGCTGTTGTTTTCCACAGCGAGATACTCGGAGCTGCCTTTGTCAGATCCATCCCACCGGCCCTCACCTTCTGCATGCTCTACATCTCCTACTCTAACCTCAACCAGCACAAAGCCTGGCTGGCCATCAACAGCCCTCGTGTGATCTCGTGGACACGATACCTGGTGAGGCTCAACTAGAAAGATCGCTGTGGTGAAACTCAATCTGCATCCTGTAATAGTTGGGGCAAACCAAAAGGAATTTAAAAGCTATCTCTCCATGAATGCATAATGCCATATCATCTGTGACAGACCCAGAACGGGTTAGCAGTGTTCGCCTGGTGGTCTCTCTTGAATGCCGTGGTGGGCTTGGGCACAGTGCTCAACTACAAAGCTGGTGTGTCGGACCCGCTGGTCAGCACCATCGTGCTCACCGTCATCTCTTTGTGCTCTACAATCTGGTAAGGGAAAAAATGTACGATTTGAAGGAAGGTCTCACATTATTTTACACATCTTAGTAGTAAAGCAACATTCTGGAAGAAATCCCTGAAAATGCATGTGACTCCCCTTAGGTTCATCCTAGAGCGCTTCGTGTTTACCAAGTACATGAACCACACGTTCACCGTTTACGCCATTCTCATTCTGGGCTTGGGTGCAATGTTCACCAGAAGCTATCGTGTCTCCGACCTCAGTGTGAACACAGTCTACTGTGGTAAGGGCCCAAAAGAAAGCAGCAAATGCACATTTAACAGCAGAGATTTCTCTCTTTATGGCCGACTTTTACCCTGTGTGTTTTTATCTTTAGGGGTTCTTATGCTGCTGCTGACCGCCATGAATCTGATCCAACTGATCTCTGCATGTGTGTTGACGGAGAAGCCGAGCACACCGCTTGCAGCAGAGCCCTATCTGAAATCTGAGGTCTGCGAGACGGTGTGCCGACCGGAGGGAAAGACCACGCAAAAACTTCAGCGCTGACGTCACCATTAGAGCTTTCTGCAAAAGCTGATGAAAAAAACATGATTGAATAAAGTCAACTTAAGTTTCACATTCACCATATCTGACCATTTATGCACTGGTCTCACTCAAAATGAGAGAACTGTATTTGCATGTGTGTACTTTACATTACCAAAAGAGGGTGCCAAACACTCACTTACAAAAGAGAACTGTGCTGTACCAGAAGAATTAAAATAAAAACAATTTAAATGGAAAATCACTTCCATTAAATTATTGAACAGATGCTTCAAAAATGAATTTCATTCATTTAAAAAAATCCAAAACAAGCAAAACAAATAAGAAGACGGTGTGTTCGTACTATTTGGTCTGCTTTGAGGCCAGACTGGCCTCAGGAAATGCACGCTTAACATAAGCTGTGCCAGGATAAAGTTACTGAAAACAGCTAAATAGGTTGGGGAAGGGGAACAATGATGGACAGAAAAGTTCCTCAAAACCCTCCATACTCCCTCTCGGGCTCCTTCCATGCATCTCTCAATGCGTCCGTGGCGCGACGCTGCACAGATCACCACACGTGCTTCAGTTTCCAAGTGCCCTCTTTCTTGATGCGGCTTAAAGAACGGAATATCAAACACGCCCAGCGGCTGTGGGGAAGAGCGCCGCGACCTTTGATGAGGACGCTGAGCTGAATAGAACCGCACAGATCAGATGAAAGCAGCAGGGACAAAAAAAAACAAAAAACAGAAGTGATACAATGAATGTGTCCATGGATGGATGTGCTGACCACCGCACAGCTGAGAGAACTGGTTTCCATCGGTGGGCTTTGTTTGGGTGGGACGGGTGAAGAAATGAAAAGCTGAGTGGTAACTGCCGGATGGTTATTTCAGCACGTTGCGCCACCATATGTCGTTCAGACACTTTCTTGATTATTTGGATTGAGAGCCATCAATCCCATTAAAGCAAAGTGAGCGGGAACCATAATTTTGCTTCCTTTGGGTGAAGTGTTACTTGGGTGTTTACAGACAGGGTTTAGACAGCAAAAATTGCCCCATGTGGCGGGCGGATGTGTGCGACCCTGTTCGTAAAGCTGCACCACCAATTCGTTTGACTGCATCATTTGGAGAGAGCTCTGAAAGCGTCATTATCTCTGGCTTCCTAATGCAGAAGTGATTTGGCTTCAGGGTCATCGCCAACACAGGCCAAGTCAGAGCACACAGGAGCAGAAAATGACTAATTGCATATCCCACCCCTGTAATTTAGGGTTGTGCACATGTTTCAGTAACTCTGCCTCCCCAAACAGCACTTTCGATGGAGCATTACACTCTCCTGCGTCTGGAAATGCTGAAATTACAGAGCCACCTGCGGTGATGATGGCGCAGCTCAATCAGGAGGATTTTCCACTTAAGTTGGATTTAAGCCTTTTTTCTGCCATAAGGAAATATGGCTGAAAGTTTTGCTACAAGTACGGCAGAAGTGATTGGTTGATTAATCAGGGAGTTTATACCGAGAAAAATTAATTAGCAACTATTCTGATAATCAGATAATGATGTTAATCATTTGAAAGAAAAACAAAGTTTTTGAAATGTGAATATTTCCTTTGTCTTCAATGACACTAAACTGAGTTTCATAGATAAAACCAGACATTTAAGGTGTCTGCAAACAATCAGGGTCCATCTATGGGAAGTTATCCTCACAGCTGTGTTAAAAGAGAGAATGCAGATCATTTGGAAAAACATATTCATTGAAAGTGCAATTCAGTTGGAACATTAAAAAACTTAATTCCGCCCATCTTCTCATTGAGGTGGATAGTTTTTTCACCTGTGACAACATAATGCATTGGCTTAGTTGGCAAAATAGCAATGGCTTTATACCAGATTAGGCCAAGTATTTTTAAAAAGCAGCAATAAAAAATGTTAGGCAAGAGTAGAAATGAGATTCCCTCATACAATTTACTAACCGGTGTCAGATTACACAGACCCAATCAAATTTTCTTTCAAACTTAATTTCTATAACTCCTTTTCTGTTCTATTAATGAGAAATACCTACAAGTGTTCAAAGTAATTTAAAGATATCAGAGTGATATTGTGTGTTCAAAGTGGCAGCAAAGTCCATTAAATTGTGTCATGGGTGTGACTCCTGCACATACTGCACTGTTGTGTTATCCCATCATTCCTCTGGAGTACTGAGGCCAAATCCTCCCTGTAGTAAAACACTGGGGGGCAAAAGGCAGACATCAAGGAGGAAATGGAGGTCTTTTACTGTCTGGAAGCCTTGTAATTGTTTCTATAGTCTCCAAAGACTTTTTTTTTCTCTTCCATACGAGAAATAACCTAGATATGCAAATATGCATTCCCAATTAATTTAATTCATATAATTATGCAGAGAAAAGAGATTGGGTTGGAAAAGAAGTCCTACCTTGTGCCAACTTGTCCTCCCACTCAAGCCCCCACCCCCCACTCTGCAGGGTACAGCTAAATTAGCTTGGAATATTGAAGCATGCTCGGCTACACAGATGAGCATCAATTAGCGCTAACATTTTAATGAGTGGTATTCAGCCTTTTGAATCAACAAACAGTGAGTTGGTGGGAGTAATCAATACAAGTAGAAGTGGAAATGCAGCGACTAAGTACCTGATGACCCCACTTTCAATGTGATTTTAATGTTTTCATTTAGGCTGGCCTTGTCTGCCTTCTTCCCTGAGTTCTGCTTAGACTATTGCTTCATCAGCAACACTTAAAGACTGTCTGATTAACAACGTCATCACAACAATCTTTTAATTTCAGGATCTGTGATTCTTTACCTTCTTTGTTAACTCTAAATCTTTGTGGTTTTTTAATTTAGAAGAGAATTTCAAATATGGTTAAAGCATGAATTAATTTGCCGAGGCTAAAACCCAAATGTCTTCCCAGTTTACAGGGTTTGTTTATAAAATGATGAAAAAAAAGGGAATTATTCAAAGAAACACGATTTTCCTGAAATCAGAATTGACACCAGAAATGATGAAAATTTCAATTAACCTCGACTTATGGTTTGTTTCTTGTGAAAGTAACAAATTTATTTAATCCTCTCAAGGGAGTGACTTGTTTATTTCTGAACAAACTATAGTCAGGAATCATATTTCAAATATTTTTCCTCACTAAAAATTGGTGATAACTTAGCTTTTATTTGCAAGTAATTCAAGAGATTATATTTATTACGTATAATTCAGATAATGTATTTTCTCAGCAGTATTACAGTTTCAGGAGTCTCATAACTTTCTATATCCCAATGCCACAACTCAACAAGTAATAATACAGTCAAGGCACTATTTTTCATTTAGTAAAGTATACCTCAGACCCAGACAAAGGCTCCAACAAACAAGTTGTGAATAAATACATTTCTACTCTACTGGTTCAATATGTTAAACAGGTGATACAGCAACAACAACACGTTCAAACCTGACATACGGGCTTTCGCTGGAAGCAAACCAACTTCAACGATCCTCAAAATAACACAAACGTGGCACAGGGACGCCAATTAGCTTGGTGAGACAATTAGAATATATGTAAATGCTTTGAATTAATTATTCCCACGACGCAGTTGCACTAATTAGCTAGTAATTGCTCCATATTTAAGACAAACCCACTCAGTCCAGATATGGGGACAGCAGATGCCAAAGAGTGAAATCTGTGGGAGTAATTATTACTTTAAAAGGATGATTTTTTAAAAACTAGATCTGACTAATTAGTGGCACTTTTCTTCCAGTGCAGATCAGATGAGCGTTGACAGCTGTAGCTTTCTGGGACACTGGCAAACCAACAAGGAACTTGTTGATGTTAATCAAAAGATACTTTAATTTACAGATGTAATTAAGGGATTAATAATTATAGAGAACACAGTTCTCATGCAGTCTTAAATGACTTTAAGAAGATAGAAATATGAGTCAGGGCAACATGTTTAGGATCCGCCTCACATGGCTGAATAACCGACGACTGATGGAGTCTTCAGACTAATAATCAAAATGTCTTTCACTTTATGTACTCGCACTTGAGTAAAACTCTGGAACAATTCTCTGACTGCCCTTGGAGCATGTTTATGTTAATGTGACCTGTGTGCACAGGCTTTGTCAAACCTACACGGTATTACTGTCTCATTATGTGTCAACACAAATGAATAAAGTCTTTCTCCTTTCACTGCGACTGGTGTCTTCTCATGTAAATTTCAGCAAGAACGTAAATTACAGTAGATCACTTTAACTACATATGGATCAACCCTAATATCTACATATGTGGTATTGCACAGACCCTCTGAATATCTCATTCACAAACTGCTTGGAGCAATACAATCACATTTACATCTCTCAAGCTAAAGCCAATACATGATATTACTCTTCTACCCAGGTCTGCAATGAGCCTGTAAGCAACCCCCCAAAACAAAAAACAACAACCTCGGGGGAAGTACATAGCAAAACAAAGCCCTTAACAATCACAACACTCGGAGATGAGCACTCACATTCCAGCAGTTTGCAAATCATCTGCATAGTGGAATCAAAATTCACATGCCAAACAGCGACTAATCAGACAACAATTATTACCCATGCAAAACAATACACAATGCGGCAGAATCAGGAGAAAGCAGGTCAAACTCAGCAGAGGACAATATGTAGGCCACTAACACATCTGCTGTGTGCAGGAAGTAAATGCTTCCCATTGGGAGTTTTGACAAGTGTTTACATCTACGCCTCACCCCTGCTGTTTGATATGTGAGTACATATCAGTATCATAAGTATCATAACTTCATTATACCATCGTAACATAACCAACTCTTTCTTTGTGAGACTCGAGTCGGATCAGGCAGGAAAACCTCTATCATCCATGCCAACGTAAACTTTTAAAATTTATTAATTCACCATAAAAACTGTCTCTGATCCAAATGAATTTGTCATTCTATGAGTAATTAAAATGTAATTAAAATTTCCCCCACAAGCTCCATATGTTTTTACATGCTGAAACATGATTTTTAATACCAAGGGAAATATCGCCACAGCTGGGCGGAAGTGGAAGCTATTTACCAGCTGAAGAATATAGTAAACAGCCCTTCATATGAGCAAATGTTATTTTGAAACACTGCTGCAAGCTGTGTCAGTGTGGCATGGTGTCATCAAATGAGCATTAACATTAAGGAAAGACCAGCTGATGCAACTCAATACTTCTAATCATTTCCAGGATCCAAACCTCAGCTACATTCCACAAGTTCCACTCAGAAGGGAGACAGGCTCACTTTCCTAATTTAGACGTGTCACTGGTGACTTCATATTAAGCCTACCAACAGGACAAATCAAGAAACTGAGACACAGAAAATAGGACAGTACACCCTCGTTGAATGGTGTCTGGCAAGGGATCAGTTTCAAGCATCCGACTCATTGTACCCGAAAGGTCCAGGGTCTCTGATTGCAGCAAATTACAGATTAAAGGGCCCTTCATACTGTTTCATAAGTGCCCCTGACGCACCGACTGGTGTCTGAGAAGACGTGATGTGAGGGTCGGGGTGGACGGGGGTGTGTGTCACAATGTGTTGGTGTGCTGTCAGGGGGCAGCGGGCTCTATTACTTCCCCGCGCTATTTATTTTTTAACCGAGCGAGGTGAGAGGAGGATCGGGAGGAAAATCGGCTGAGGCAGCAGACACGTGGAAAGGAGGGAAATCAACATGAACATGACCTGCCACTGTACATGCTCGCGTGTCAACCGCTGAATACACACATGTTAACAAGCAGTGTAAGGGTGTATGTAAACGTTCCTGTCTGAAGCAGAGCCATAGCTGATGTGTTATTGTAATTCTAAGTCCCACTTCTTCACTGTTGCACTTGAAAATGCTAATGTCATTTTAAAGAAATATGAAGCTTCATCCTGTTTTACCTTGGCCAGTCCCTAGGAGCAGTAGACGGATGGCCCCTCTCACAGTTTCCTGGCATGTGACCTTGAGTGCTTTATTAATTTCCTTATTTTTTTAGGGCAATACCTCGGGCTATTCACCTAAAAGATGAGTCAGGGGATCACTTGAGGCATAAGATCTGAAATTAGGCAATTTCCAGTTAAAAAGACTTCAACAGTTCATTAACTATTTCAATTATAAACTCTTACTGAAGAATAATTAAATTAAAATGATCAAATTAGCTTTTGTTTGATGTGTAAGCCACCCTTTTCAATTATTCAGAGGATGTAATTATTTAAGGTATATAGGAGTTAACATTCAGGAATGTCAGAACTGTATTCCATTTTAGAAATGGAAAATATCTGCATCCGCTCTGCTAAATTTGATGCTTAGAATTAATGACTGCATAAATGCAGAGGAGATTGCCATGCAGAATAAATCCTATGGTGAAGTTGAAATGCTTTGAAAAGTGCTTTACACAAATTGGCATTTAACCCCCTTGAGTTAAAAGCCTTATTCGAGAGGATGGCAAAATCATCTGGAACAATCAGATTCTCCCCGGAAAACTGGGAACTTGGTTCACTTCAGGATGAATTCCAGTTTTGATGGACATAGATTAACAGGGAGTTAAATGACCAAAGGTCCACAATTCAGGCATCAACTAACTGTGCTCAGAAATGCCCTGCACTCAGCGTGCCGCTCTTTGGAAAGATGTGAATAGCTCTGAATATAACGTCAGCTTTGTGGTCATTCAAAAAATGCAAGGCGACAGAATAAAAGAAACAAATATCTGTCCCTGCCTGGTGTGTAATACATCTTTTTAAATCTTTTTCAAATCCTCATATAAATTGACACGTATCAGTACAGACCATAAGGAAAAAAATATTTATTCCCCAGAAAACATCTCTCAGATTCACCCAGTCAGTTAACTTGTGCGAGGAATCATAAATATTATATAAGCGCTGGAGGGGAAAAAAAGTGTTGTACGTCGAGAGTGATGTTGACAGCAACACACCATATGGCCTTGCACTGACATTTTTAGCCAGTCTTCCTATATTACTGTGAAAAGTGTCTCTGAAGAAAAGAAAACACGAGCCTCATCCCGTCATTTACAGCAGCTTGAAATTCTCCAAACACAGCGGGACTCTTCCGGCCTTGGCAAGTTCACCGCACCACACGCGGTCAGAGCAATTTTACCACGATGATTGCTGCGCCATAAGAACCGCTGTCCCTCAGATTGTGAGACACCTCAACGTTTCGGGGGGAGGTCACCGAGGTGGAGGGAATGAGAATGAAAGACTGAGTGCATCAACAGGAACATAAGAGAGGAAATAAAGATTTTTTGATAGAGAGGAGCGTTACCAGTAAAGATCACAACTCATCCAATTAAAGAGAGGTGGACTGGGATAGAAAGGTGCTTTCAGCCGCTATGATGCGACAGCAATTCATCCAGGGGTTCATCTAAAAACACTCTAAGATATACGGTATCTTCCATCACTTAACACAGCATGCAGCTACATTCATGCGGATATTAAATCAGAGTGACATAATGTCAGTGTGATATACAAAAACAGCAGCACAGGCAGGATTAGAAAGAAGACTCAGACAAGCTCAGAGATAATAGCTAGTATTATATTAGTTTTATCACAATGACTAAGACCAAAGGGCAAAAATGGTTCCACTTTATCTTTTTCACAGGATGTGCTTTTTTCATTCATATTTTAAAAGTACACATAGAAATTCATAAGTCACCTCCTACGCCTGCTGAGTATATGACAGTACACTGGAGTGATTTTGTTCTTTTGCGGGGCCTCAGTATAGATTACTTTTATTGCAGGGGAGGGGACCCTTTTTATATCAAGGGCCATTTACATTTTTTATACCATCATTCAGCAGGCTCATATTAAATTACTGAACACATATATCACACTAACCCCTCTCCTGTGATGCCCGGGACTGGCACCGCTTCTCTTTGGCGACACGCCTGATGCCAGATGGTACAGATGAGGATGATGATGATGATGACGATGACGATGATGATGATGATGATGATGATGATGATGTTGATGATGATGATGATGACGCTTTTCCAGGTTTGGGTCAGTCATTCTTGAGCGGAGCCGAGTCTATGCAGGAGTCACTGTCTGACAGGGGCAGCTTACGTTGTCCCGAAGAGCGACGCAAACTTCGACGCATGACTCCCCAGAGTTGGCAACTCATCAAGACGCACATTTAGTTCATACAGTGGGGTTGTTTTTTTTTTTCAATATCTGATGTCATTTCCGTAACCCGCTCCGCTGCGGTTCTTCCGGACAAACATGCTAACAGCTTTGCACTCTTTCACAAATGAGAAAAGGTAATTCTTCTAAATGACATTTCAGCTTCTTAGCTGTCAGCTCGCTC
Source organism: Psettodes erumei (assembly GCA_016785225.1). Taxonomy (NCBI): domain Eukaryota; kingdom Metazoa; phylum Chordata; class Actinopteri; order Pleuronectiformes; family Psettodidae; genus Psettodes; species Psettodes erumei. The sequence continues at coordinate 256,282 of JAFBJZ010000960.1, read as the reverse complement.
ACCACAAAACTCCCCTCCACCACATGTCAGGGGTGAGGTCTTACAAACGCTGCTTGTTGGAAGACCCCAAACTCCGCCGAAAAAGCGTTAGCTTTCGCCAAGCGCCATTTTGTCCTTTCCACTCGTTCCTCGTTTTCCTCAGCGCGAGCTCGTCTCCAACCAACCAGACTCGACTTCCACTGCAACAGAAAAAAAAAGCATTTGTCCATTTTCTTGGAAAGCGCGGAAATCTACCTTTCCTGGCCTCGCAGGCGCCAAGACGCGCGTCAACGTTGACACGTGACGCGATACGTTCGCCCTGAACGTGACCTGACAGGCGTTGAGTCAGGAGAGACCACCCAGAGGGATGTGTTAGCCTTCTGTTTGATATGAGTTTCTCTGTATAGGAGGAAAAAAATCTATTTTCTCTGATGATATATATGTGTGGGGGGTTTGAGTTGCTTCTTTGTATTTATGAATTCCTTCGCATGCTTGATCACACTGTCTCCAGAGCTGTATAGGGGGAATACCCCCCCCACCACACACACACACACACACACACACACACACACACACACACAAAGACGCGTACACGCCTCTACCAAGTGAGAAAATTGTCCATTATCCAGTAAAGCCCGGTATTTGTGTTTTTGAATAAAACATATTTCTAATTACACGAAAAAGAATTCTTCAGCAGTGCCAGTGCTAATGCTATCATCTAATATGCTAGACAGGTTTAATGGTTACCATGCTGACTATCTAGCTGTGTATCCATATTTTAGTAATCTAGTATGCTAATATTTGCTGATGGCGGATGGGAATGCCATTAGTGTTGTGGGTATTTAGGTCATGAACCAAACTATTGGACAAAATTGGAATTTACAATTCACCCCTGAGAAAAACATAAATATGTGGATGGAATTTAATGGCAATCCATCCAGCAGTCGTCAGGAAACTTTACTGAAAACCACTAATGTGAACCTCATGTTAGTACTTGCAGAAAAGTCAGGGGATCACCAAAGTCTGCTGCGTCTCTTGGGGAGGCCTCGAGCATTGCTAAAAACAAGCAATGAACACAGTAATGTGTTTTTAACATCAAGCCCTGGAGGGCTGTGATGCATGGCAACAACATATGATCTAAATCTACAATGAAGAACCATGCAAGCTGTTCTGTTTTGTACCTTCAGACACAGCCACATACGACAGTTTCCCATGGTCAAATATAAAACAATGAAAGTTTTGCAATGGCATGAACAAAGTGTATTGCAGTTGAACAACATTATAGCCTCAGTAATTACCATAGACATGCATAAACACCTCTCTAAATCACAGAAATTATATCTCTCTACTTTATTAGACTTCATATTCACATTTTTGATTTGTAGATAGTGTGCTGCAGTGTTTGGTGTACATCCTGTACCCAAGGTCAGTGTCACATTGAGTCAAGTGTTAAAATATATTTTTACACATACAGTACAAGTTGGAAGCATTGTTCCCGAGCCGGAATTACTACTCCCTGTGTGCTCTCGTCAAACACGACCTTCACTCCTCCGTTTTCACATTTTATTAAATCACTTCTTCTCCTTCATCTACTGGGCCTGTGCTGCTTGCCTCAGCACATCACAACCTAACACCTGGCCTGTCTGAACTCTCTCCTGCTTTTGCCATTTACTGACACACGGCAACGCTGTAATTATGTGTGGGTGGTTCAGTGCAGACAGGTATCATTAACTTCCAGGGACGAGTGACAGTAGAGCTTGACAGTATCAACCTTGTCTGCAGAACAGAGGAAAAATTAGTGAATTCTTCAAAGTAATTTTAGTCTTTTCTCATCCATAGCACATTTAGCCTGCAACATTGTATAATGACACCTTAGATTTTAGGGTTTTTTGTTTTTTAATCAAATCCAAATTTGTTGTTGTTTTTTTCTATCCTTCATATGAAATTGACTATGTGAAAGTGTGTAAACAAATACTGACCCGCCTACAGCTCAGTATTACAATTATTAGTGGTGCAAAGCTGCACCTCTATATTATATTCTAAGCAAATGCACCAATGAAATCTCATACATAGTGACACCGCCTCACCAGAGCAGTGCAGGTTTTACCATGTACAACACATTTTGACATATGACTCACATGTGACCTTGTGAGACCCAGAGCACACAAAAAGTGTTGTAATGTAAAATGCAGTGTTTAACATTCAATCACTCATCACTGCAGGCCAAACCCATGTGACATGTCACTGAATTTATGTGGCAGGTTTACCAGCAATGTCCCTGATGTAAGACTGCATCACAGTCTTTCTTTTCCTCTCTGGTCATTTTCAAGAACTTACGATATAAAACTGTAGTTGCTGACACCAGTGTTGATGTCTGGTAGTCAAAGGATTAATTGATGACTGGCTATTTATGGCGATGAGACTAGTCTGGTAGGACAAGGTCAGGGATGTGATTTACAGTAATGGTTGCCCAGGAGGGGGAGAGAGGAAAGAGACACCTTTGCCTTGGACAATGGAACCCTGGAAGAGGAAGTTTGATGCTAGCATTTAGTAGGAGAAAGGTGAGTTGCATCTGCTCAACGTACACAGCATACAGTGTGATTTTTTCAGTGACAGCATTAAATTGCTGACCTTGATTTGTGCTCGTGCTTCTTTTTTATTTTTTCAAGTCCAGAAAATGAACCCTCCCAGTGTTTCCTCCCTATTCTAGCATATTTTCATCACTTCTGGAGACTAAACACCTGAGCAGCTGGAAGCACAAGTATGTCATCTGTTTTAATAAGGACCGCTTTGCACTGACACTTTAATTGGTTTGCATTAATGCCTTTATAGCCCTATAATTAGAAAGACATAATTTTGCAAAGCAGGTTATTCAGCAGTGACTGCACAAGCAAGTGCTGAGCTGATCTGATTTTGTGCATCAGCATCACCTGTATGAGGAAGTTGGCGGGGTAGCTGTGGGAGGGGTTGGGAAGGAGAAGAAAGGACACTACAGCTACTTAAATGGTTCCCTTGAGCTGGGGGGAGGGGGTGATAAACTCTAAGTGTGCCTTTGTGCAGCTGCATATTTCATGGTTACTTACTGAGCCGCACTCACCCTCTTTGAGCAGATGTTTCAAACAAATCCCACGGATTAGAGAAGAAGTAAGTGTTAGCCCAAGTAAACAATTAAATAAACACCCCTAGGTTGCTGAGGTAGAGGAGGTGGCTGCTGTGAGCTGTGACATCTACACTGCAGCAGCAGCCATAATCTAAGTGCATGCAGTGTTTTAACATGGGATTTAATGCAGGTTGTGCTGCAATAAATACAGCCTCTTTCCCCCTATGGTGGTAATGAGCAACCTCCTATGGTGCTGTTGGTGGTGCTGAAGCAACAACTTTTATATCAGGTTCCCATTTTTATCAGTTACTGTAGGGACTCATGGTGTGTTTGTGATACAAAACAGTTGGTTTATAGTCAGGGCCATTGCTCTGGGCTGCTGCTGTATTATATATTATATTATAGGACAATTGGATATGAATTGCCTTCACAGTGAGTGCCTTACATTATAAAGTCTGGCAGGAATTATGAATCTTAGATAGATAGATAGATCTTTATACAGCCATAAGATTGTTGATGCTGATGGTAATTAACATTGATGAGCACAATAATTTTGTTTTCCAAATTAAAACCTCTCTAAAGTAGATTCTTAATGGACAGATGGTTTGCTAAACAGTCACAGGGTGTACTATTCCTGTACCAGCCGAGTCAAAGTGCAGACTGTGATGATTTCATTAAATTTATCATCCAGGCAGATTTTCTCAGGACATTATCACAGGGCAAAATAAGTGTCCCAATCGGAAGAAAGTTGATTACTAGTTTCAGGCCCCACACAACCAACAAATATGATTTGAATCACGTAAAGGGAAGAGATGGGAGGGGTGGGTGGGGGGTGGACGGCAGAACAGAAGGCTCATCCATCATAAAGCAGCGGGAACCGCACGTCTCCTTGAGGAACCTTCTGTTCTGATCGCTGCTGAATCAGAGTAATTAGACATTGGCAACGTTTCCCGAGCAGCAACAAGAGTCTGAGGAGACATAAGCTTCGTCTCCCCTCAAAGCTGCAAGCGCGCGAGAAACGCGCAAAAGTCCTCCACATGCCCAGAAAACGCAGTGTTTATCATCCGGATTGGACTCAGTAGCCCACCACCCCATCCCACCTCACCCCCTCTCCCGACCGGTGCGTGGTTCATTCCAGCGCCCGTGTATCCTCAGTGCGAGGTGTGTGGCTGCTGCTGCTGCTGTCATCAACACTGACCAGGCTGCTTCAGTCCGTCCGCTGACACGGAGGATAAGACCGAGATCTTCTCCTGCAGGACTGCTTTGTGCCGAACTGTCCACGGGGTGAGTTCATTCCGGATACGAAAACGATGTTCGCCTATTCCTCTTATCTTCTCTAACGAGAAATCGCGTTTTTTAGACGAGGATCTAGAAGAAAGTGAGTCTGTGTGCGTCTTGGGTGCTGTGTAACAAGTGTCTTGGTTATTATCTGCAACCAGTCTTAGTGCAGACATGGGAAACCTCATGGGACACGGGAGACCCATGGGGGAATCCTAAATAGCTGCATGGTAAAGTTGTTATTCTGAGGAGTAACTCTTTGAATGAATTTCTCATAAACTGTGTATTTCAATAAATAATGCAAATGCGCATGTAGTTGTTGTTTTTTTAATTTATAATAGTCCAATAGCTTCAGTATCGCTCTAAAAAAGGAACATATTGTAATGATTTGAAAACATGTCCCAGCAGAACCATAAGTTAAGTGCTCGAGCTGCCAAATACACAGCTGAATTGCTACTCCATTTAAATGGGTTTGCTTTATGCTGCATTATAATTTGAACATCACCCAAATCAGAGGACAACATCCGCACACACCCCAACCCCTCTCAGCTGCAAATGTCAGCCTCTGCAAAAAAAGAGAGAAAGAAAGAAAATTGGGTAACAAACGAGCGTACAAGCGTTTCAGAATGAGCTTTCCACACAAAGAGAACGCCATTCACACTCGCTGTTTTAATCAGGCAGATGTGACAGGGCGTTTGGACACAAGGATGAAATGTAATTGAGGTGTCAAAGTACCTTTTACCTGATTCAGCATCTGTGCTGCCTTCTGTGCATTGTTGGAAATTGTTTTTTGTTTTTTCTTATCAGCAGGCTGATTGCATGGAAAGAGAGGAGGGGGTCAGAAAATCTAAACAGAAGAGGCAGAAACAATAGGAAAATATTTTTAGCACAATTACTTTTTCTTTCTTTCAGTAGGGAGTGGCTGGAAATAATCTCAAGCAAAGAAAACTCATTTTCAAAACATGCAAAACACATTAATGAAATAAAGGAGCACCTTGAGTTCTGCAGCATCTGGTTCTGCATGGCTCTCCTGCAAGGGCTTGGTCAAACTCAGAAAGGAATTAAGTTACATCAGTCATTTTGCAGATTATGATAAAATACACGCGGACTGGGAATATTATCTCTTGCTGCAGCTCTGCTGGAAACAAGGGAAATTTCTTTCTCTTAGAAGAATTCTCACCTGTGTTTCTATTTGCATTGAAAAAATAAACATGTGCAGACCCTGTGATAGGTAATGAGATGTTAATCGCCCCCTGTCCCTGTTCAATTTCTCACAGTTATTTAAAAATCCCCACAAGGTTCTCCAGCAAATTTGCACTGTGAACCAGCTGGTGCTTGCAAGTCTCAAGACAGCGACTGACCTGAATTGACACTTTCACCATACATCTGTCTAAAAAAGAAATACAGACATAAATGTATTCAGTTACTTTCTGTTGACATGAGGGAACGTGATTCCTGTCTTCCTGTCTGTCAGCATCTCCTTCCTCACTCCTCTCACTTGCACACACATACGCACACACATTTGCATGTGTTTTTTTCTGCGTCTGTCTCTCACACAGTGGACGACAGCCGCTGTTTGAGACACCTGGCCTGTGACGTGAGCCGAGAAGACTGTGGGACTGCTTTGGTGAATGCCATGTGTTTGATTCCCTGTTCCCCTCATAACGTTTGTCCAATTTCATGCCTATTAAGCTTGTTAATATGAAAGAGAAGAGGGAGCAGAGAGGGCCTGTGCCTGGTTGGACCCTTTGATTAGAGGGAATGGTTTGTGATGCTAAGAGACAGTGTCACATGTCACATAAATACAGCGGCTGACAGGGGACATGGCACGTATTGTTGTTACCCGCCAGAGCCTTATCGATGAAGCCCAGAGATTGATAGCAGGCAGATCAATCTGACACAACCCACCGGGTGTAAAAACATATGAATAAATCATTTCACGAGGAACCCTGCTGTATTACTTTTTTCCTCTTTTTCCAGCAGAAGAAAAAAAGCAGTATGTCCTTGTAAATTCAAAGACATTTGATTGATCATCTGATAGAATGATGCCTCAGTAGTACAGCCAAAAGTAATGTTGGTAGGGGCCAAACAGCTGCAAGAATATGATCCTATTCAGTAAATCTTGCAATTTAAATCATAGTCAATTAGGGCCAATTATTCCTGCTGAATTATATGCATAAGATACACTCATTATGGATACTTAGACTGTACCCTGAGGCCTGGGAAAAACCTGAGCAAGTCACCAAGATCCCCTTTTGACAATGTCACAAGAGGAAACATGCAAAATGAATGATTATATTTAATATTCAAGGTTACAGGTAAAACTCCACTTTAAAGGCATATACACTGGGTCAAGGAGACACCTATGATAAGGTTAAAGCAGGAGCAGGAGTTTACATTTTGGCATTCATAAATAACAAATTAGGATTAATGATTAAAATTAACATCTTAAGACATTGTTAAATCAGGCACATCTGAATACGTTTTCCAAAACATGATGCATGAAATCAGTAATAACCCCCAGTGATGCTGCTAAGAATGATGCTCCTGCGAGTCAGATGAGTCTGAGTTATCATTCGACTGTATTCCTGACAAAATGATGGATTTCTAATGTTAGTCAAATGTTTTGTATTTTAAGTTTCAGTTAATGTGGGAGCTGGAGTCATAACAGATGATGTGTAATTATACCATTTGACGCCGTATAGATCAGGTGTAATTTATAGATCTATAATTCACTTTTACAGTATCCAGTGGACAAACAGTAGAAGTGGTTGGTGATTTGAGATTTAATGTTTCTGCACTGTTGAACATCGAGTAGAGCAGACTTTACCTCTCCTCTGAAAGTATTGACAGAGCTGGCATGTCAAATCTTTTCTGTTCTGAGTCTGAAACTGAGAGGAACCCTATGTTTATGCAGAGTATCTTTCCAACAGAAACTCTGCTTAAAGTGAAAAATTCTGCCCTTTGTAACAACTTCAAAACATGTAGCTCCACAATGCTGAACAGAGGGATCTCTCTATTGGATAAGAAAATTAGATATTCCCAAATGAGTGCACAACAAAGACTCCACTTAGAACCATTAATGTTTGCAATCGAGGCCTGACTTTGATGCAAATCAAAGGACAGCCGTGGGATGATGAAACTGAATATTTATGGTCTTTTCCAGACCCAGGGATGTCCCAGAGTACTTTTGAGCCTTTTTAACAGCGGATGAAATTGCACTTGAAAGTTGTAGGCTGCTTGCTTGACAGCTGAAATGAGAAACTCAAGTGCTTTTTACTATTGTGAGCATGCCACAAAACTGCCTCTCCTGCGAATGACACAATGATGTAAACTGGCACATTTACGCAATGGTGCAAACCCTGCAATAAAAGCTGTCTTTTTATTAGTGAAAGTATTGCATCTTTAACCTGTAGCATATATTGTTGAACTTTATAAGTTAAAAATAAATAGATGTCACAGAGAAGTACATGTATTAGTTACATTAAAACACTGGCTTCCCATTCTCGCCTGCAGAATGCATCAGCTGTCTGCAGGAACTGTCTCTGAATCGTCTTGGCCCTTGGCTGCAGGGCCGTGAGCAGCTACCATGACGTACCCCAACACCAGCATACTGACAGCCAACTTCAGTGGAGCTTTGGAGGGCCATGACTCCGGGGGAAACATTTACCGACCCTTCTCAGTTTTCAGTGTACTCACTCTTACATTACTGGCAATGCTGGTGGCGGCCACCTTCGTCTGGAACCTGCTGGTGCTGGTGACCATCTTGAGGGTGAGAACATTCCATCGCGTCCCCCACAACCTTGTGGCGTCCATGGCCATCTCCGACGTGATGGTGGCTGCCCTGGTCATGCCTCTAAGCCTTGTCCATGAGCTGAACGGCCGGCTATGGAAGCTGGGCCGCGTGCTGTGCCAGGTGTGGATCTCCTTTGACGTGCTCTGCTGCACAGCCAGCATCTGGAACGTGACGGCCATCGCACTAGACCGCTACTGGTCCATCACCCGGCACCTGGAGTACACACTCAAGACGCGCAAGAAGATCTCCAACGTGATGATTGCACTCACGTGGCTGCTGTCCTCCATCATCTCCCTTTCGCCCCTCTTTGGCTGGGGGGAGACCTACTCGGAGGGAATGAAGTGCCAGGTGAGCCAGGAGCCGTCTTACACGATCTTCTCCACCTTTGGAGCGTTTTACCTCCCTCTTTGTGTGGTCCTGTTTGTTTACTGGAAGATCTACAAGGCTGCCAAGTTTCGGATTGGCTCCCGCAAGACCAACACAATCACACCCATGGCTGAGGTGATTATTAATTTTGTTTGTTTTTAAAAAAAATCCATTTTCTCAAAATAAATCCTCATCCTTATGGGGCCAAATATCATTATCTTCCTCCTCCTGATGCTTATTTCCCCTCCTGCAACTGGCTGATGCCCCTGACCCTCAAGTATGGGTTGCTGTGCAATTATTTATTATTTTGACTGATGAGCCATTCATCAGTAATCAGTGAAACATAAGCATCAGATGTATGAGCATACAGACAAATAATTGAAGTCATCTTGCTCATCACACACCAGTTTGCTAATGTGCGTAGGCAGAAGGTAGAAGGCTATAAATACCTCCTCTAGCAGTTTAATGGGCCACTGCACCTTCCCAGCTTTAGTGATTCTCTAATCAGCAGGCAAGAGGGTCTAGATTTATTTATTCAGACAAATCCTGCTTATGATATTGAATTTGAACCTACTTGTCATCTGCTCCGATGGTGAAAAACAGAGATTACTTTTAGAAATCTTAGAGTAGATTTTCTTTTTTACTGATGAAAGACTACTTCAGAAAATCAAACCTGAGAACCTGGCAAACATGCACAAAAGGTTTTTTTTTTCCTTTTTATTTATGTAATGCACATACTTAGACGTTTCTGCCAAATGCTCAAGACACATAGTCAAGGAGGACTCAGTTAGCCCTGTCTTTCACTGCTCTGGCAGGCCGTATCAAGTTTCATTACACAAAATGTCAAGTTTCATTATTCAAAAACGCAATCGCTCTTGTAGCTACAGAAATGAAATGGAATATATTTTAGTGGTAATTTTGCTCCTTACAAACACACCCGCAGCTTATCGTTGTATAATATACGGGTCTCATTACCCAGCCAAAGTTGATTCTCATCATTTTCCAGCGTACTGAAGAAACAAGGCAGACGAGTGTGTGTGTGGAAGCTGTGATACGACCGCTGGCATCAACATTCAAGTTAATAAACCCACGGCACTCATCCATCAACAACACCCACTCAAAGACATACATTAAGACATGTTTGCCACACCAGAGAGAGTGAACTGATTGGAATGATGTACTGATTCTTGGCCTAGTTGCTGCAAATATAAAAACTGATGCTGATATATTAACTTTTGTCTCTGCATTTTAGATCCCAAAAACACTTCCGAACAGTCTAGTTTCCTGACTGAATAACCTGACCTTCAACATATAAAGAACACTTAATATGTTCACACTTCATCACTTGTACCCTTTCACCATTTGAAAAGAAGCAGTGAAAAATTTAGACAGAAAAGACAGGAAAAAATCTGCTACTGGCAGGAGATTCCCCTTCATCAGTTTAGCATCAGTCATCAGTTCTCCTCACTTTAGCCTGTTATTGACATTCCTCCTTGTACCCATTGTCATTGTGTAAGCATTGTGTTAGAGCCATCACCTGATTAGCTTAGCATAAAGGCTGGCATTCATGGGGAAACAGCTGTCTCTGTCCAAAGTTTAAAAAAAACAACAACCTACCAGCACTGCTAAAGCTCACTAACTCTCACGTTAACAACTTCACTAACTAATATGAGAACAGTGCTTATTATCTCATTTAACTGACGACAAGAAACTGAATTAGCTCCTAAACTGTCTAATTATTCCTTTAAGATTGACTGCTTTCTTTCTATGTGACCACAAGCAACCAGTTACTTTTAGTTGCTTTAACTTAGCTGAGCCTTAACCATTGTGATGGCAGATCAGAAAAAAACCATGAAATGAAACACCTGAAATGCTCTCGTTGCTTTGTGTCTCATGGAAGGCCATGGGCAAATTATGTAATCTGTTGCATGACACATGCAACTACACAGTTGTAGGCGTACACTTTAAAGTATGTAGCAAAAGAAGAACACATGCACAAAAGAAAATGTGCAGAAAAGGCTACAGAAGATGTAATAGTTAGGTCAGGAGATGATGTTACTGGGTAATGATAAGATTTCGCCACAGCTTTAGTCCATAATGAGGCATTTAATGTGAGTCTCAGTTTCTTAAATTGAAGGCGCATCATAACCTCATTAATCCACTGTATAAAGGAGGACCATCTTGTATCCAGTGCTGAGGTGTCTTAAAGCATCAGCTGAATTTGAAACCTCCTTTCCAACATCACTATGCTTTTAACTTCTGGCCTCTGCTGGAAATGGATGTGCCTCATCCATCCTATCAGTCTTAACCCCCCGCTGACCCATATTGATTCAACAAAATTTCCTCCTGAGTCAGAGTAAGCAAGTTCCTCCATCCTGAACCAACCTGCAGCTTCTTGTTTAAATATTGAAAGCGAGTATTAGTCTGCACACTTTATGTCCCACATATTTAGAGGGATGGTTCATCTCTATAAAAGCTGTTAGGCACGCAGAATGGCCTGGACGACTTCACCTAGTAAACAAAAAAATAAAGATGGCCTCGAGCTGCACCAAGCAATAAATAAGAGATGAGAAAGTCAGCAGATTAATGCTGACATTTTCTTTTTCCTTTTCCCAGCTGCATAGTATGTTTGTGAAATGCCACAAAATGGGCTGCAAGAAAATAATGCAGATTAAGACGCAGCTTGGGCTTTATGCTCTGTGCCGTATGTGTGTGTGTGTGTGTGTACAAAGCAGGAGAATAAGCTTTGAATTGTTGATCCACCTGTTGATTCACTCTCAGCAGCCTGTAATCCATCTTTTGTTAAGCAGTCACAAAATTTTCACTTCAGTAATTGCTTTTCTTTGGCCTATATACAGTATATTGTTAAATATATTGCTTTTTCAATTTCTAATTCTAACCGGGTTCGACTGATTAATGAATCAATAGAGTAACTGGTTTGTTCTCTGATCGGTTGCCTCCCAGGTAAAAGAGGAAACACAGCAGCCCCAGATGGTGTTTACTGTGCGCCACGCCACGGTGACCTTCCAGACAGACGGGGACACGTGGCGTGAGCAGAAGGAGAAAAAGGCAGCGCTGATGGTGGGAATTCTGATTGGTGTGTTTGTCCTTTGCTGGATCCCCTTCTTCATCACTGAGCTCATCGTGCCGCTGTGCTCCTGCGACATCCCGCCCATCTGGAAGAGCATCTTCCTGTGGCTGGGCTACTCCAACTCCTTCTTCAATCCGCTGATATACACCGCCTTCAATAAGAACTACAACAACGCTCTGAGGAACCTCTTCTCCCGACAGCGCTGAGACACTCGAGACACACTCGGGTGACACACTTACACCAGCACGCACTCCACAGTGTTACTACTCTGGACAGAAAAGGACTAACCTGTCTGTTTCTGTCAATCCATCATCCCTCAGATGGATGATGCCCATAAACTGCGACTGAAAAACTGTCATTAAAAATGTGTCAGTTTTAGGTAGGTGGTGTATTTCTTACCATGCTGAGGTTACACAGTTGGACTGAGACGCATGTCTGAGATACCGTATCTACAAAGATTGTGTTGTGTTGTGTTGTGTTGCAGCGCTGTCTACATGTTGGTTTTCTCTCTGCTGTTTCAGGTTTATTAGGGAGAGAGGCATGTTAACTCCCCCATAAACAGTTTCATCATCATGTGTGAGGCTGCTGGGAATTGTTTCAAAGTAGAGCTGAAACAAATGTTCAAGACAAATCTTTTAGAATAGAACAAAATGAACCCTAATAAATAATAAACCAAGAACAAGCCGCAGCTTCTCCCGCTCCCTGCACAAATAGCCACTTTGTTCTAAAAGTTCTCATTACTATAGAATCAGTAAGCAAACCTTTACTTTGTTGTGTAAGATACTGTGATGTGAGGACTCAAGATCAGACATGAGATGCAGATCCTCAGCAAGTACCTGTATGTAACTGAGCTCCTATTGGAGAGCAACATCAAAGTGTTTTGCACAAATATAAAATATTAAATTTCTTTGAATGGACGAGTCGGCTGTGCATTTGTTCAAACGTCGCTGTCCAATAAAATCCCAGAAATCTCCCATTTGCAGTTTCTTTAAATAAACTAAAATAAAATAAAGGATTAAGTCTTCCTTTTGTTAAAGAAAATTGTCCAATTCTGGCGCTAACTAAATGGTTTCACAATGTAGGTGACAGCCACACTAGCTGTGGGTCTGTGAATTAAATACTAACTTTAGCACGCTAACACGGTCCCAGTAACATTTGTGACCATGTCAGCATTATCAATTTAAATTCATATTTCATGCAGGCATTCAATGAAGGAATGCAAGCTAAATATAAGCAAACAGAAAATGAACCTGCTGGTTGTAAAGGTTGTTCCAGTAATATTAGTTATATTCTGTGGTAAATAATAAAATGCATGGAATATAGACAGAAATAGTAAAAAAAAAAAAAAAAAGGGTTTTACATTCTTTCAGATATGGTTAAATAGACAGCAGTACTGGTGAAACTGTTCTGTACTTGTTTGGCACTTCTATCTATTAATCATATGACATAAATGACTTGTTTCTGTTCTGTAAATTGTCTGAGGGCGGTGGATTACTCTGGATTACTCACCCCTCATCCCTTTTAGGTCTTATTCTATGTGACGACCCATTCTCAGGAAATACAAAGTGTTGCAGAAATGCGGTTTCCCCATCCTTCCCTGTTTCCATTGTGGACTATTACTTCTATCGGAGGTGCTGCTTTAAAATCCATACTTGTATTCTTGCCTAAAAAACAAACATAAAAGTGAAAATTTGAATAGTCTCATTATGTGTAATTGCGTCAGTGTTTGTTTTTTTAATGTGTGTTGTTTTCTTCCACATAACCCTTGGATGATAAAACTGTCATTAAATGAGCACTTCATTTGTGATACATGGTGTCAGCTTGACACTTTGACAAGAAAGCTTATGAAAGTGACAGTTATTCAGACTGAGCCAAGAGTCATATTGCAGTTGGATACAGACACACGCTCCTATAAACACACAAGCCTGCAAAGAATACTAAGGGTTAAACAGACAATGAAAGGGGAAAGAATTTAGGGCTCTTGTTTTGATAATTATTCATTTTTTATGATGATCATTTCCCAGCCACTGGAGATCGTTTCATAAACAGGCATTGGCATGGCCTGTCTCAATACAGTGCCACTGCCAGCACTACATTTCAGAGCCAGGAGTGTGCCTGCTTCTGTTCAAAGGAGCACATCAACCCGTGTTTTCAGGGAAGACGACGTGCATGAAAATGCAGTTTGGCTAAACTGACTCAGGATTAGAACCAGCTGCCTCTGGCAAGGTAAACCTTTAGCTACTGAGTTTTACAGAAATAGATGCAATAAACCACCTCATGACGCATGCACAGTGGCAGAATTTACTCTTGTCACCACACAAATATGACATGGAGATAGAATATCAAATATCAAATGTCACTATCAATATCAAACACCAAATATAGGAACTTGTGAGGATTTTAATAAAGCATCTTATTTTAAGTTTTCCCATCATTTTAGCACCTATTAAATGCATGTATACTCTTTCTGCACTTGGATTTATGCAGGTACATCCCAAACGAAGACATCCCAAGCCAGCATTAGCCTCACACAACACTTGGACAGTAATATGTTACATGATGGGTGAAGTGCACCTGGTGGAGAGCGGAGTGACCAGACAGGAGCAGATGTCCTGCTCTGCGCTCGTCTGTCTTATCTTGACAACAAATTGGGCTCAGTCTCTTCCTGTGTGAGGCAAAATCGACCGTGTGACTCCACTGTTGTTCCACTTGTTATTCTGCGACAGCTCAGCTTTATCCAAATAGAAACGGCGCAGTAGGACTGTGGAGAAGGGAATCCTGGTGAGCGTACACGTACTGTATGTGTGATCTGAGTGAGCACTCGTTCTCACTTTCTCGCCCACCCTACTCCACTCCTAGCTCGCTTTTAATTCAGGTTCTCGGGGCAAAACGAGGGTGACTGTAGGAGAGCAGAAAATTGGAAATTCTAAAATACTCCAGAGGAGATACAAGCTGATAAACCAGTCTTTGCCTTGAGACAGAATTGGGATGGACAGCGCTTACTGAATTTTTAAATTTCTCCTTTCATATTTGAATGCATTAACTCTGCTGATGTGCTGGGTTGAAGAGAAAAGAAGAAATTTATTCAGTCATGTTACCTTGCATTGGTCTTTCTCTCTAAATACATTAGCTTTCCAAACAAGCTATCAAAAACATCGCAATGATATACATGAATAATTTTGAAGCAGTGAGAAACAAAAAAGAAAGAGAGAGAACAAACGTTGAAACAAGAGTCTTTATTCATGCCAGCGCTCTGAGGCTATACAGAAGCACAGAGTTGCTTTGAGCTAAATGCTAATGTCCACATGCTAACATTTTGACTATGAATGGCTGTACAAAATTTCATGCCAGCCTTATGAAAAGTATAATATAATTTAGGTGAAAACAAACACTTTCTTCCAGGTCTAAACCTTTTCTCAATACGCCCATGAAGAGGGATTATATATGAGAGGATTTTCTTTGGCTTCTCTTAGCTACTGGGATAAATAACAAAAACAATTCAGCATGTCATAAACAGTATTCTCATACCATGTTTTGCAGACATATATTGTTAAAGAAAGCCAAACAAGAATAAAATGTACCCATAATTTTCAAGGAACAGCTGTACAGTTCATAATAAAACTCTTCATGAGCCAGGGTCTTAAGCATATGGCATGTCAATATAAAATACTGCTGTAATAAGGCTAAACAGGACAAACGAGACAGGATTTTAAACCCGAGGGAAACACTGTCATCAGGATTCTTAAGCACCACTAAGACTCATCAGTCTTTCATTGGAGATTGTAAATATATAAGTAATGTCATCTGTTCACTGAGAACATTGATCCTTTGCTTATGTTCTGATATTTTTTGTGCTTCCTCTCTCCTCTGACCCCGGCGCTGTCATTCAGTGTAATAACTCACTCTGCCAGGCCATGAATAGTTGATACGATGTATGTGAGAGGCATCTCAAACAGGTTCAGCAGATGCTGCTGTGCTACAGTGCCACTGATGAATTAGGATAAGCCTGTGACATTTTTTAATGGAAGCACTCTCGAGTACATTTAGCCGCTTCAAAAGCCTTTCTATAAAAAAAGCAATGCATCCTCTTGTGATAACAGTGGCATGCTACAGGATGTGTCTGCACAATTTGTTTCAAAAGAGCCTGTCCATGCATCCTAACAACAAAAATATAATTTTTTTTATTGGGTTGCAGTGGACTGAAAGAAAAAACCCAAACAGTGTTATGTTTTGTGTTGTCTGCCTGTCTGCATTTCAATTTTACACCTCAGTGAGCTTGTTTAAACCAACGCAGACATGGATGGAGAGAGAGCAGCAAGACCTTTGAGAGAAGTTAAAAAAGAGAGAGAAGATGTTGCACAGATAGATGAGTCTAAAAGCTGCTGCAAGAAGACCAGCTCCCCCGGTGAGATTGGACAGGTGGCGTAATTCTGAGAGGGCTGGAAATAATGAGCAAACTATTTTGGGGGGGTTGATTGCTCAGAGTGGGCTAATGGTAAAGCTGTGGGAAGTCTCACCACACATTCATCAGGTAGACAGGTACAGCTACAAATAAATGAGACAAAGTGGTTAAGTGCTGGTTTTCAGTCATTCCGTTTGCAGGAGAGTCACAGCAGCACACACAGGTGATTCCCCTGCTCCTCGACGTTTCCCTAGCACAGCGAAGATAAACCAACACAGCCTCGTCGCTCTGTTGCTATGGCACCAGGACGATGAAGGAAAGCTCTGTATGGGTCTGTGAAGATTCTCAGTCACCCAGGTTATATAGGATATCTATATGTAAGACAGGCAAGTTGAGATGCCATTTGTTCATCCCCCAAGACCTGAAACATCTTCAACAAGTCTGTTCGACTTTGCCTAACCACTTAGAGACAACTCTCTGTACAGCAGGGATCAACTCAGCAAAAAATGTGAAGAGATAGACTGTTACATGTCGTGTTTGTGCACTCTCCAAAAGCTTGTATCAGGCTTTAAATGTTCATCGCAGTCTGCATACAAAAGACCAGCAAAGTTCAGGGAAACTGCCACTCAACCTTGACCAGCCCAGAGGATGTTTGTACGCCCACTTTTATGGCTGTTGATATGCATGTCGGCGCTGTTTTATCATTGCTCAACATTAGCTTCTGGTTAGAATTCCCTTGAAGAAACATTACAATATGAATGAGATTGGTTGCATAGGAGCACACTGTGGTTGATTGCCCTGCCAGAATGATCCGAACAACGGTGAGGACAACATGACCATGAGCTTCGGTGGCTTTCTTCTGCCCGCTCAGGATTGTATAGTGAAAAATCCTCCCGTAGGTTGTGTTTCTTAACAAGGATTTAGAGCTGCCTTCGAAAACATGTTGCCCGATCCTCTGCGGATGGAACAAGAGCCTACATTACAGCTCATGTGTTACACTACAACAAGTCCCAAGGGGGAAAACAGCCTTTGTTTTGCATTCCATTGTTACAGTGCATTTATATTCAGGAGATGCTTGTGGTACACTGGCAGACACAACACCAACTACAGTAGATTGCCCTGAACAGCCCATTAGTTCATTTTCAGACACTGAGAACATGACTTTTTTGGTGGTTTCCCAAGATGAGATTTGTTGGAAAAGCACAACATGTTGTCGAGATTGTTTCTGTTGTGTTCTGTGGAAAGAATACATCTGTACAAGCAAAAGCCTAATTACACAAGCTCAATCAACATCATCAGATCCTTGATGGAGACTTGATTGCGATATGATGTAATGGTCCAATAAAAGACAGTTCCACCTCAAGTTGGTTCAATTTGCATATTTGTATCCTGAGCTAAGAATAGCCACAAGATGTAAAAGCATTTCTATGTGTCATTGTAATATTTTCATTAGTGCCCTTGACAAATTGCGCATTGCTGAAATGCCTGCAGTGGTAACCTTTATTGGCCAGCTGATTGCCTGTTAGTGTCCACTTCTGCTGTAGCTATTTTTGCAAGATTCGAGAAGCACAAGGAAATGTTGAATTAGCATATCAATTGACGTCTGGCAAGAAGCAGATATCAAGTAATAAATGAAAACTGTAGCCAGATGACAGATCAGCAAATGCCCAATAAAACCTGAATTTATATGTGATCAATATCTTAGTGAGGAGAATATAGTGTGGTGTTAATCTCTTGCATCATGAATTTAAAAATACAAAAATCTGAACATAAACATCTTCTGCTAACAATACAAAAATGTAGTTTTGGGAAACATTTGGCTGCTGGCAAACTACAACACAGTTTGTATTTACCATCATTGTCTAATTCTGTCTTGTTTGTTTTTAATTTTTTTTATAGCTGCATTCAGTCCATGTCAACTCCACCCAGCTCACTTCTCGCTTAAAATGTTCTCTTGGGCTGCAGTACTTAGCAACATGTTCTGTCTGCAAGCCCAAGAAGACTCACGCTTTTCAGATATGTATTATGAATGAAGAACTTTCATAAAAAAGTTTGATAGTTTTATCCCCAGAAGGTGTAAAATTGAAATAATTTCCTTTAAAAACTGAATTAAAAGTAACATTATATTACAGAAAATGACTTGGACTGAATGAGTCCCCAAGGAACCATAATCAAGAAAAGAGTATGATTATATTAAGATATAGATAGGGTGTTAACACCAGTTGGTCAGTCACCATAGATCTTTCAGCTCATATGTGGCAATATTGTTTCAGGAACTTCTAAATGCAGCTCACAGTGCTCAGTCGATTATTGATTATTCAATTAGGTAGATTCAGTGTGCTGAGTGGGCAGATTCAAGAGGTGTGAGCTGGCCCATTAGCTACAGCGTGCTACCACTGATCATGGAAGTAAGTGTTATGTGGGTGGGTGAAACGCTGAACAAAATGAATGTAGGTGGGATTATAAAGGGGGATGTAAAGATGAAAACATACGGTGGACCCTTGAACAGGTGTTGAAAAATACACAAATATGACATAAAATGTTCCACTAACATCAACAAAATTGATGCACAATTTGTTTTTTTTATCGAATAACCAGCTAGAGAAGTAATGGGGCTGATTTACCACTAAAAACTGCAAATTGTTCTGAATTAATAGCTGCTCAATTTACACAGACAATCAACAATAGGATTCTTCACATTTTAAGATGGTGACTCCCAAAGCAGCTAAAGTGCAGGACCGAGCCTAGTCGTTAGCCAATGTTAGCCATTAGCCTTAACTCTGATAGCTTCCAGTACAGATTTCCATACAATGCAGGTCAGGAAAACGTATTTTATTATTTATAATGTAACCTGTAACCCCACAAACTAATGTAGTTAGCTACTGGTGCTTAGTTACTACTTAGGTACAAAGTAGTAACCATTTACACTGACACTTTTGATTTTGGAGAGGCTAAATATGACACCACCTTCCAAACTGCTTAAATACTAGAGTATCACTCTCACTAGAGCTGATTAACTCCACTTCACCCTCTGCTAAGGATGGACAGGGTCACTGTGCCTAGTTACAGTTGCCAAAGCTACAACTGGACAGTGGCTGTTTGGAGGAGGGTTGTAATGGGTTGTAATGGTCCACTGAATAAAATTAAACACACTGTTGCTGTAAATTAGAAAAAAGGTTGTTCACAATAAATGCAAACATTGAAAACATACAGAAATGAATAATTAACTGGGGCACTGAATAAATAATTATGAAAAACAGATGTAGTGTGCTGACTGGATGTGGTTTTCTGTCTCCACCGTGTGTGTGTGTGTGTGTGTGTGTGTGTGTGTGCATGCACGCGTATGTGTATGCTTGTACTTGTGAGTCATTTGTCATCATCAAGACAGGAAGGAGCTGCCAGACAGGGGCCAATCAATCCCCCCCACCCCGCCCCCGACCTATGCACGAGGCAACAGAGCATGGACAAGAACACGATGAATCTTCAAAGCAGAGTGATCATCATCAGTCCACTTGCTTTGTGTGCACTGAGCGTGTGTGCCCGGTTCAGGCCTCATGCAGGGACTCCAGAGAGATGCTAAACCTCTGAGCATGCATTATTACTTTAGCACATGTATCAGCCTCTGGTACTTGTGAATATAAGATAAATCCCACTGATGAACTGGCCACTGGTTATTCTGAAACAGATTCATTACCATGACAGGCTTCAAACGTTACTTCTCTTCTAAATGTAATACTAAATTAACATAAATATTATATTCGGGTGCTGTCTTGCAAATTACAAGCCTAATGACCATTAATGCTTGAACAGATTCTGTTTTCCTGCTGCACATTCTCACTTCCAAACCCCATTTGTCAGGAGTTCACACTAAAAGTGTTGACAGCGGTAGAGAAACAGAGAAGCCACATCCTCCATGTCTTGGTCTTCTTCCCCGCTTAATTAGCTTGTTAGCCTGTAACGCGTTTGAAAGGAATTCCCAGAGATGGCCGTACTTCATGTGTGTTGGTGATAACATAGCTATCCTCATGAAAAGCATCAAAATAAAAGCAAGAATATTCAGATTGCTCCATCGTCTGCCCCAACACGCAATCATGCACGTACACTTTCCGCTCAGAAAAGAATTAATCTCAGTGACCGTTTGTTGCCACTACAGCAAAGGAACAGATTTCTCAGGCTTCAATACATCTGCCCGGTTATGCCACTAGTCTCTGAAAAAGTTCAGAAAAGTGCAACAAGGTGTGTTGCATGACTAAAAAACCCCAGCTGTGCAGCTTAATTGATATTCACGATGTAACTCGTGGTACCATATGTGGATTCATGTCTGTGTCTCCAAAGTCTGCAGCGTTATCAGTCACAGTTGTCCATGTGACCATGTCTGTGTAATTGTAGGACTCATCATTATTTATAAATATTGATTTAGGGGTCTTTAACAGACTCATATTTCTTTAAGGTGGCAGGACAAATTTGATTCCCCGCTGAGCAACGTGGGACATTAAAAATGGAGCGAGCAAGTGATATCAGGTCAGGAAAAGCAGCTTTTTGAATGATAGGAGTGATTGGAGTGTCACTGACACCATTTGCTGAATGTGCTTTTCCATCTCTCTCTCTTTACTGCTAATGGTTCCCACATTGCCATCTCCTCTGTAGCCAGCAATCTCAATTAGCATCCTAGTGCTCCATGTTCTGGCCAGTAAATTCCATTTAAAACCAGCACACTGCCTCATCTGTTACAATTGTTTTTTCACCTAGAAAGGAGGTCCTGATCAGTTGACAGTATTTAAATGAGGGAAATTCAAAATAACTTTTTAGTGTGTTATGCAATTTTTGTATACAGCAAAATAGTGTCAGTTGAAATACTGGCTTGCTGGAACAACAGTGGCTTATTGGATAGCTGGAACTGGAGAGCTGGAGAGCTAATTCTGGAGTTATATTAGCCAAAAAAGAAAGGGGGCCTGAAGTCATTTTCCAAAGATGCATTATTTATGCAAAGTAAAGTAAAATAAACAACTCTTCATTAAAAAAAATAATTTAATTGTCTTCTCATTCTCATTTTGAATATACAAATACACTGATAAATGTTTAAAGATAACATAACGTCCGACCATTTCATTTTGGAATTCGTGTAAAAAATAGGGATCACAGAACCTGACGGTAACAGAATATCTTGCTCTACATTCACAGTAACAACGATAAATACAGAGAGGATTCACAGTGAGCACTTTCTGCTTCTGTTCACAAAGACTAGTCTTTCATTTGGCCTTTCGAAGAAGCTTTCTGCCTCACTGCAAATGGCCTGAGCATAGTGAGGAGGGCAACGTGAGGAGAAAAAAAAGCACATGAAGATGTAGACAGAAGACAGGGTGCTTATGACAAATTCCTACAACTGACTGTGCAGTTGAGATGGTTTAAAAAAAGATACATTTTATGAAACACATACACAGTAACATAAATGAATACAGGCAAAAGCAACACTGCAGAATATAAGCAAACAACTGTCAAGACTTTTCCATCCTACCAAAAAATTCAGGACACAGAGAGACTTGAAGATGCGAGGAGGTTCACTCCAGAGCGAAACCAATATCTGTGTCAGTTCTAATGAGGCCGTTTGATGTGATTAACTGCGGGGCAATTATTGATCCTTACCAGAGGCTGAAAATAATAATGATATAGCTGGCTCACATCTATAATGAAGTTCTGGTTATATTTCGGGTTTTAGTCCCGCTTATTATATTTTCACATATTTTTTAGTTGTTGTCTTGACTGTAAATAAAAACAGTCAGGTTTGTGCATTGTAGATACTGGTGTCAGTGTAAATGAGGATGGATGGCAGCACCACTTCTATGCTTTCTGACTCAAGACAAAGCATGAACAGCACACACTACTCGCCACTGCCACTGCATAGACCCACTCAAACACGACACTGTGATCAATGCCTGCCAAACGCCTGCCTGAATGACTATTTTGAAATCCACACTATACATACAGTAGCTTTGCATGAAGGAGTGTAGGTGTGCTTCTGTATTAAGGTTGGCAGGCTGTGCTGTCTGCCCCCACCACAAAGATCTGAAAATACAAGAAAAACCAACGCAGTGGTTGGATGAAAATAGACGGATTCCACAGTGCAGCAGGAAATGAATCAAAGGCAGTGAGCCCGAGATAATCATAGCAAGGCACTCTGCGGAGAGATCAAAAGTATAATGTTCCTGCACCTGCCAGTGTGTGTTGTGTGGCGTGTGTGTCAGGGTTGGCTGGCAGGGGGAAAACAGGACTACACCTTCCATATCCTGAGGGGACCCCTAACACAAACACCGGGTGACTGATGACTCTGTGCAAATGCCAGTACTGATTCCTCAGACCTTATTTGTAAGCATCTTGTTTTTACGAGGTTCAGAGAAGATGAGACGCAGAGGGCAGCATGTGGGAATTAAAGCGTATATTATTTGCTGAGGCGATGCGTGGAGGTGTTTCATCCGAGGAGTGCAGTGTCGTACATGATGAGCACGCAATCATGTGGGTCCAAACGGTGAGATGTGAAGGGTCCTCTCACGTGAACTCTGACAGCTTAACCTGGTGTCACCATTTGGGAATTTCAGAATGAGGAAATACTGACATACACCTTGCCTTTTTCCTTTAGACTTACTGTTCTTGCTGTTCTACACTGCCCTTTCTTTTTCTATCTTTGTCTTGTAAGGACTTCTATTAGATTTATTTGTGTACAGACAAGTGAAATCAGCTGCACACTTTCGCACTCTTCAACAGATGTCCTTTCCTCAAACCTCAAACTTAAACTGAAAAATCATCTTTACAAGACATTATTCATTTATTTAAGCCACTACAAGCCATTTAAATTATGTTTATAGTATTTGGTGTTGTTTGACACTGTCAGTAATTGTAGTATTTTATGCGGCGTACATTGGATTTGAATTGAAACAGAGAGGAAACTGTGCCCAAACGCCCACCATGTGACTCAGGTCCTCGGAGCGCACCTGTTGTTTTCAGTTCACTGAGTTTGGAGACATCACCTTAGCAAAGTTGCAACCATGTAGTAGTCCACTCAGCCAGCATCATCATCATTTTGTGTCATTATTGTCAGGTGGGTGTAGTGTCGCATGACTGTAATTTTCACATCTATAAAATGCCACACATTGCATTGTGGGATAGTTAGCATGAAGATACACACTGCTCGAACAAGATACAAACTGTAGAACAACGTCAACAAACCACTATATCAATATTAAGACTAAGAAAAAAGTTCAACTAAGATTAACATAATGAACGCATTGTTATTGCGGCTGATTATATGTCCGCTATGGGAATTATGTGATGCCACCAAACTCGGTGAACTACAACTAATAACAATCATAATCCTGCTCTAACCACGGCAGCAAAACAGGAAAGTAATGGACCTGGACCTGCACACACGCAAAGTTGTGACAAGAGATCTAATTAGGCAGCATAAGCAAAAAAAACCTGTGTGGGTGAACTATGAGTGTGTGTGTGTGTGTGTGTGTGTGTGTGTGTGTGTGTGTGTGGGCTTTAATATGGCTGTGGTCACATTGTCATGAAGCTCAGCCCATGTTACTACATTACATAAATGTCTTGATACATTTTTGCCAGAAAAACGTGTACATGCACATCCTTTACTAATCCACTTCAGTTATGATTCACATACACTGCAAATGGTGACAAAAATAATCCAAGTGTACTTTTATGTATTAAGGATACAGAGGCCAATGTGAATGTCAGCAGGTTAACAATGAGAAGATTTGCTAATCACATCCCTGCTGAGCAAACTGACCTTGCGTCCGTATGGCATCATCACATGTTCTTTGAAAAGCACACGACTCTCGAATGTGAGAGCTCTTTCAGCTCAGTGAGAGCGTGTTCATAAAACTTTAGCACAGGATGCGTGATTACGTCCTGCCGGAGCTGGCCTGCTTGGCACTAACACACGCGTTCAACTCTCAGAACAGTGCCCGGCCTGTTTTGAGGCAACATAATTGAAATGTGGGATGAAAATATTTTGGTGAATAGCTGAGTATTAACTGTCAAAGCTCTGACTTAAAGGCCCCAGTTTCAATTAGCAGTGTGTGAGAGTCCCGTAGGACTATACTTTCAATTTTCCAATGACTGTTGGCACATTTAATCTCCCCGATCTGTTAATAACCTGTAAGGTGATTAAATTGCTCAAACTTTCTTCTGTCTCAAGGACTTTGAAAATACCAGCATGTACACCCATATGTGGCACATTTTTCAGCTCCCTTTTCCTTTTCTGTTCCCTCAGGATGATTAATGACAGACTGCACACACACACACACACACATATACATAATATAACCATCCTCTGAGCCCAGACTGGTCTATTTCTCCTCATGTACACTCACATGCGCTCAAGTCGGTGTCAAATGCAATACACCTGAGTCTCTATTTGACTTGCTGGATTCAGTTTCACCTTCAAGGCTTTACCAACCAAAAGAGATTCTCCTCGGTCTGATTCACAGGCACTCAGGCATTGATGAGAGTCGTGACCCGTCCACAGTCTCGCTGGGGTAGTGGTGCCAGGCGCTTGAACTGGCTTATGAAACATAATGCAGGGTGAACCTCTGAGCTGTGAATTTTTTTCTTTTGCATGACTTAAAAATGTAAATTAGTTACTATACATGTCATGTGAGGACTGTTATGTAAGAACCGACTAAAAAAAAAGATTTTTTTCATTTTAGGTGCACGCACGTGACATGCAGTTGATCAATACAACGTCTGGTCACATTGAGACGGGATATTTTCCAACTCAAAGTATAGTGACGTCAAGCAGGCCCACTTGACAGTCAAAGTAGGGTTTTTGATATGTATATTCACTGAAATTATCATCCTTGTATCACCACCTCATGATTTCATTATCTGCAATTAGACGACAAGAGAACTTTTGTAATAATTGCCTGCAATTATTGGATAGCCTGCACCCATTAGCATTTTGCTTGTTTCATGATTTAAAAGTGCCCTGTGAACCGCCAACTGTAATAGATCTACGAGGAACAATTACCTTTAAAGGGATGGTAATGGAAGACTAAGTAGAAAACAATATACCTGCTTGTGCAAGGAAAGCACAATTGTGGCTGCATAGATTCAAGAGAAAAAGGAGAGTAAATCATATGAAAAACAATGTTCATGTGACAAAACAAAGAAGAGACCACAACACAACTACAACAGTACCAATGGACTATATGAGTGTACGTTTAAAACAAGTTTTCCCTGCCAGGTGAAATTAATTCACAGGTAATATACACTCTGGAGCCAGCACTGGAATGGAGAGTCACTCGTCTCCGACCCTCTGGACCACCAGCTGTTTTCAACAAAACATGCCTGTTGCCTCCGTGTTCCCTGCTGGCATTTAAAATGAGCTGAGAGGGATCTCAGCTCAGAATTAAAAACGTCCACTTCCACTTCCACTTCCACTGAGAAAAAAACAAATCAAAAACAAGAACACAACAACCTTTGGACAATAGATAATTTCCAATTCATAGTACTGCAAATGAGCATGCAAATGTTTAATTAGCTGGAGCATTAGCTCTCTGAATCTCAGAAAGTTTACAGCAAGTTGTCAAATTCAAATTAACAAAAGTTTTCAACGTATTTTTTCATAAGTATCTCAGACAAGCCAAAGCTGAAGGACATGTGTTTTTGTTCTTGGTGCCATAGCAACAAAGCCTTACATCTGTTGTGGAAATGATGAGGAGGAGGAGGGAGTGCATCACCTGACTTAATTCTCCAGCTCAACTGCTCAATGAATGATGCTAAGACAGTGGTTTAGTCACCTGCTCTGCAGGTGTTTAGTTTTTCTCATCTCAGGTGAAACCGTGATACAGGCTAAGACTCAATCAGGCATGTGGAGAAATATTGAGAGCAAATTAGGGAGAAAAGAGGAAAATTCATTCTCATTAATTCTTTATTGGCTGTAATGTGGGTGCCATCTGCTGGTTATTCTTGTGCAAAACGTGAACTCTGCGCTTTACCCTAACCTACCACTAGGAGGGTACCGTACTACTGCATGTGATGTGAAACATGGAGGCTTTTTCATGACTGAAAAAAGCAATAAAACCTCTTTCTTAAAGTGCCACATCCTGTCGGGTTTTGCAACCATTTTTCCCCAGATAAAGCCTTGTCTTTTGTTTCTTTTATCTCCCAGATAACGCCACCCGTGCTCCAGCACTATCACCATTCTAACTTATCAGAGCGAGGGATCAGTCACAGGCTGCCTGCCTCCGTCCAATAGTGACCCTGCAATAACTGCCGCACTTTATCAGTGATAAAAAGTACAATAACAACAAGAACGTGTGGATAAGAAACCTGGGAGGGATTGAATACCCTAACCCAGTTAGGTCAGTTTTATTTATATAGTGCCAAATCACAACAGAAGTTATCTCAAGGCACTTTTTTTATATAAAACAGGACCAGACTAAATAATATTAACAATACTAGTCAGAGCATAATAAAAGGTTCTTTTAAATAAGATAAAGATTTATTACAATCTATATATGCAATAAATATATAGTATCTAGTATTTTGAAATGAATAGGCCCCAATAATACTGGTTAATAATGAAGTAACCCCACAGAATTGAGACAGAAAAAACAGGTTTATTTTGTTCTCTCACAGTATTGAGTATTTGTAGAGGACTGTAAAATTTTTCAGCTCAGATTCTTCTTTATAAATGAGAATAACAGCTCATCTACTGTCATCTTTACAATCTTCAAAATCTGCTGCCCAGAGTGGATGTAATTTGAGAAAAGCACTGAAGGCTGAAGAAACAGTTTAAAACAAAAGAAAGTCACATGATTGAAGTGCATCATCTGGGACAAGTGCAGGGCAGGCCAACAAGGACAATGGCAGGACAGTAATAGGGGACAAGCTGTTCAAATCTCTGGCCAGTCCTGTGACAACCAAAACCACATGATGTCAGTGACATTCAACAGAAACAGAAACAGAAACAGAAAGAGAACTTCTATATATGTCCAGAAACTGCTTTCTAATTACTCACAAATTGCACAAGTTTAATTTGTTACATTTTGATACAAATCTAGTATAAATACCATGATAGACGTTGCCACAGGTCAAAACCTACATCAAAATAGCTCTCACCTTTTAAAAAATAGGTCATCATACATCAAAACAACATAGGAATTATGGCTTTTCTGTAAACAACAGGGTCAAGTGGAAACTGCCCGAGCACAGTAAACAAGGTGAGTTTATTTTTTAACTTTTAAGTGCTTTTTTCCCACACTTATCGTCTTTGGCAACAGCATGTTCAGCACTTGGCCTGATATGGGGCCGTGCTATGTTAAACATTAAACTACAGCCAGAGTTAGCTAGGTGAAGGTGGTGTGATCGAAAGCAAAAGTCTCTTATTTAATCAAACCTAAATTATGCTATTGTGCTTTGTAATGTAAAGTCAATATCAACAAAATTTGTGCCTCGTCATTTAATGTTGCTAACACACTGGTTGGAGTTGTTAAGTTAATGGCCGGCAGGGCTTTTTTTTTTTAAAATTAGATTTCAACTGAAGGAGTTTTACCAACTATTAGTCATGTGCCCAATTCCCAGTGAGATCACAATGGGTGGTGTGCCATCACTGTGAGTTGTCCTATTATTCATTGTCTGTAAAGCAACTCCTGGAACTCTCTGTGGATGACATCATCATGTTCATCTAGGGAAAAGTGTTTAGCAAATAAAACATGCCTGCACAGTACTGCAGGAAAAAAACCATGTGAGGTTTATCTTAGGATCATTGTCAAACTTTAAACAAACTCTCTCTATTGTTCTTACTACCTCTCAGTACCGCTTTCTCTCACACAGACACACAAATGTACCCACTGAGGGAGTGACGGTGATTGGTGGAGAATGACACCTGAGCAGACAGCCGGGGTTTAATTTGGGATGCTCATTGGCTGTTGGAGCTGCGCTGTTCATGGGCACTTGGGTCTAGCTGACTTTGAGTAGAGCTTTTGTGTAAACATGCCACATATACAGGTACTGGGGGGAGGGAGAGGGGGGTGAGGTCAGTGTCACATACACCTGCAATCTAAAAGAGTCCAATAATACATGCCCTGCAACAAAACAGCTTGTGTAAAGCTAATAATGTTCTGTTTTTGTGAGATCGTCAGAGGGTGTTAATTCAGCATTTTAAGTTACAGGTTTGAGGTGTTGACTCACATACTTTGTTTGCTAAACTGCACAAAAAACATAAAGTAATTAAAAATACAGCCACCACCTGCACTGTAGATAGTAGCACTTATCACCTTGGTGCAATTTCCTCTGAAGAAAGATAGCAAACTGAACTGTTTTTCCTGTGAAGTGAAATAGCTATTAAAAGGTCAATAGCAGCAATAAGCTTAGCGGCGGGACGCGCACAGCTGATAAGAGGAGAAGGCAGTGTTGTTTATCATAACAGACACATAATGAAGGCGACGTATCAACTTAAAGGAATAGTTTCATATTTTGGCAAAATAGGCTAATTTGCTTTCTTGCTAAGATGATGATGAGAAGATTGATGATTGACATGTGATTGACATAAAAACAGGGTGAAACAGCAAGCTATGTGAGGAGGTAATAAAATCGGCCCCTGTAATGATCACTAATTAATATTATATCTGTAGCATTTGTCTTAAAGTGTAAATACAGGGCCAGGCTAGCTGTTTCCCCTTGTTTTCGCTCTATTGGCTTAACTAAACTAACCAGCTGCTGGCTCCAGCTACATATCATACAGATGTGAGTGTGGCATCTACTTTCTTATCCAACTTCTGGCAAGAAAGCGAAATAAGGTAAACTATTCCTTTAAACAACCACATTAAATCCAGGTCACTATCTCTGAGACCTAAAACTTTTTCTTCTCTGAAAACCAGAGTTTGTTTGGCTTGTAGCTCTCAGGATATGCTTATCATCCCTTAAAGCCTAACATATTCTTTCTGTTTTGGCATAATACACCCAGAGAAATAAGCATGCTATACAGAAAAGGATGTAGGATCTGGCTATGGAAAAAAGGTGAGCTGCTCTGAAACAATTTTGGAGCTGAGCGCTAAAGAACAAAGGGGCTGCAAGATTGCATCCTGGTGCCACACCCTCAGGGTGTAGAGTCAGGGCCTTTATGGTATCCTTTGTTAAGCTGCTTGATACACTCTGTACCCCAGAATCCCCTTTCATCTTCCATGGCACACTGAGAGAGAGAGAGAGAGAGAGAGAGAGAGGCGAGCTACTGAAAAGGTTGTGTGTGTTGAGAGGAGTAACCAGAAAGCATTGAAGCAATGGTATCGGAGAGAGGAAGAAAATAGGGTTGGTGAATTTTAAACAAACTGTGGATTTGGAAACTAGAGATAAAAAAGGATGGATGCTACCTATGGTGGATTTACATGAAAACACCGTCCTTATGAATGGGTTGCATACTTTCAAAGCTTATCGAACTGTGTAGTACCTTAGCACTTATGTGTGTGTGTGTGTGTGTGTGTGTGTGAAGCAATGATTTTTTTTGACACCTGAACTAGAAGGAATACACCAAATGAAGCTGAAATGGCTCTCGTCTTAATCAACTCTCTGAGAGGACGGATTAGGATGTTTCCCTTCTTAATTTCACACAGGATCGGGGGAGCAAAATTGTCAAGCTCGAGTTTGATAGATCAATTTAGCAGCTGTTCCAGAAGGCTTTTCCTTTAGCTATAATTCAATCCCTCCCAGTCTAACAGCATAATCTATGACACGCTTGATCTGCTATTCATTTGAAGTGTCGTAGCATCCTGCTTTATCTTCTGATGTGGCTGAGACCTCCTCTACGCCAGTGCCAGCGCCGCTGGTTGCTAGGAGCTATTTGCTATATGCCGAGTCATTTTCACGGTTATTACAGGCCCAGCATTAGCTAACGTACAACTTGTGATTTCAGCCGCCACGTTAATGCACATGTTACTGTCAGCAGAAGCAATCTAAATTTGCACAGTGCCGCTATATTTTTCACCATTCAATTTGTTCCCCTCCTTTCATAACATAATAGGATATTTAATATGACTTGTGTGGAAGTCATCTCAGGTGACACGTATCCAACAATAGGGTTGTTTTTGTTTTTTTTTTTTTTACACACATGCGTGCTCAAGCCAGGAATGAGATTTACACACCGACACCCACTCACACACACATATTCACTGCTGTAGGCTTTTATCCCCGGGCACCTAGATTGCCAAGCTTTACATAGAGAGAAACCTATTAATTTGGGGAATGTACACACTTCTTTCCAGACACGAGCCTTTAACATGCTCATTTTGTACTGAGGCAGAGAAGAATACCATTGTTGAAATAAAGGAGTGGTGCAGTAGTTTGGGGCCTCGGGGTGCTCCCTGAAGTGGCACCCTTCTATTTTTGACCTCCCTTTCCCCCGTTTGTGAAACTGGGGCTGGGGGGATTTATCTGTGGTAACCACATGGTCCACTGAAATTAGGATGGAGTAAATATGACTGATGCCATTATCTATGGATTGCAGCGAAGTGAACGTCTCTGAACGTCATTTTAGGATCACGACAGCATGTTTGTAAAGAGGTCACGAGTGGGGATCCATGTATTTTAAGAAAACTATGAAATAAGTAAGGGAGGAAAAGAAGAAATCTGTTCATATATTTCAAAAGCAGAATGTCCACATTGACAGTCTTTCTCATCCTGTAAGACATGCTGTATTTGTTCAAGCCTCCTGCATACGCCAACACAACGCCAAGCACTCAGAAATGTGACGGAGGGGACAAGTGCAAACTTTTCAACCCTCAATATACTTTCATGCTTGACTTATTTGGTACAAAATGGTGAAACGGCTCCAATGGAATGCAACTGTGACATTTATATTTCACCATTCAGTTATCACTGCCATGGGGTGCAACTGTGACATTTATATTTAACCATTCGGTTATCACTGCCATTTTAGAATTGGCATTTTCTCATTCAGTTCAAGTGGAACCAATTTGAATTTGGTCAATTTGAATGTGCTGTCTGGAAACTATAATACCTGTAAGATGACTTACATACCCATATGTAATACGACCACTCAAAAAGTCATTCCCAAAACTGCTTTAGCGGAACTAAAAAACTGTTTTATCTTTTCATTTGTGTGATGACATGGTTAGTAAATTATAATATGAAAGGAAGTGGAAAAAAGTTGCTTCGCCCCAACTACATTTGCCATCACTGTTTGCAGGTACCATGGCCCTCATATATCAAATATATGACATATCATGGATGTGTGAATTATATAAATTACATATTCAAGCTTCAGCTGGAGTTCGATTAGCCACACCAACAAAGTGATTTCCTTCAGACTGCATATTTATGAACTCTTTTAATGCCAAATAGAACTTCTTTGCTCGACTGGACTTGTTGTGATTGTTTCAGCCTCAAGGTTGTTGAAGTTTCACTTCTTGGGCATATTATGCATAGTCGTAAACCAATGCACATGAAGAATTGACATTTTGACCTGACAATGGTTGTAGATGAAACATTAAGGATCATCTAGTTGCAAAAATCCATCCTGAGAGATGCATGAATGCTTCTACCAAATTGTATAGCAGCAATCCAAATAGTTGTCAAACCATTTTCATGGAGAGCCAGAATCATCACCAAAATCATTAGGGTACATCATGTAGAGACCATGAAAATGTTCACTGGATTACTAGTAAGTATGCTGGTGGTGTAAGAAGAAAAGTATAAAAATCACATGTGCCAGGGATCTGGTTCTGTCCTTTTAACAGTTGTTAAAATATTTCAGTCTGCACCAAACTAGTAGACCAAAAAGACCAACCAAGGGATCAGCATTGCCAACCCTACAGCTATATCGCTAGCATGGCTAAAAGCTTTCTGATGCGCCTGCAATGTTTCCATGTCTATTTTCATAAATATAGTTATTGGGCGTTTTTAATCAATATTCCCAGTAATTGGGGCCTCATTTTCCTCCATGTGGCACATCAAATCAGCCATAAAAAGTCGAGATAAATTCAGCAGTGGGGTGAAGTCTTTGAAGCTGAATACTGGTTGACAACCAGAAATTAGCTTCCACATTGCACAATTCTCCATTTTTGTACCGCATAATCACCAAAACAAAAAAGTGGATACAATACCCTGAGACATCAGCAGTGCAGTTAATTACACAAAAAACAGGAATTTAATTCAGCTTAATTGAAAAGAAATGCTATCTGATTGCTACGCTCTCTGTTTTTGTTTACCAAAATTGCTGTAGGTCATCAAGCATCACTCACTTTTGCAAGCCAATTTGCATGGAAAAAAAATCACCCATGGTATGACTTTCTACAAAGTGCCAGCAGCTGAAATTAAGTAAATGCGATTTAGTTTGGGACTTTTTGACAGTTAAGTTAAGCAAAGATGGCAAAGTCTTGTTAATTGCTGTGGAGAAGTGTTACAGTTGTTATATACAAAAAAAACAATGGGTCTTTTGTGTCATTTGTGTAGGTGTGGTTCTAAATCAAATAAACACCATGTTCCCTATGCATATCCTCAGGCAGAGAGAAAAGCAAAACATACACCCAGAGATGTATGCTTTTTGCTGCACGTATGCAGTGGGTGGAAGTTTGCTATTGCACCACCCTATAGAAACCAGTCTGGGTCACACAGGGTTTTTGCGTAACATGTTTCCCTGTTGTTGTCAGTCCTTGAAAGACCCTGTCATCCAGGGCACTGAACCTTATTCCCTTGTCACATTATGACTGGCTGAAGTGCAGAGGCCCTACATACCTTCCCTGCAAACTCCTCCTTGTGAGCCACACCTCCTCTAACCTGACCCCAAAAGTTCAACGACTCTTTTTTCCCCCTTTTTTGTGCCACTAACCCCATTTCTGAGAAGCTGCATGTATATATGGGGGCCTGTGTTTGGCATTGCAGTTTGTGAATGTGGAGCCTGCTGGAAAGGTTAACAAGGAAGATATGCTGGATTTGCTTCTTCAGACAACATCTGTGAAAGTTTGAGTATTTATACCAGACGGATCAAGCTAAATATTTTTCTGGTAAACACATTTCCTCTTAGAAAACAACCAATAATGTTATAATGGGTAATGGGTGATTATTGCAGCTGTTGATTTCAGTTCTGAATTCGCAATGACTTTTTAGGCTATTTTGATGTATTCTTTTACTTCTACATTCCCACATTTTCTCTCGTAACAGGCCACTCGGTCACAGTATATGCTGCATCCCTGATTATTTAAGCTTTTCGGAGCAAGAGTCACGTATGTTTTGATGCCATTTAAAGTAATTCCCCATTTCCACTTTCACTTCTTCAGCTGCTCCTGCCTACTGCGCGTCTGTCCCGGACGAGGGAGGGGGAGCGGTGGTGGGGTGGGGTGGCGTCACGTCATATCGGCCGCCGCGCTCCGATTGGCTGCCGATTCTCACCCGACACAGCTGTGATTGTTTTCTGCAGAGGAAGCTCGCGCTCCCGGTATGATCTCTGTGCTGTGGAGTGGAGCAGCACTGTACGTTTTTCTCCTCCCTCTCTCTCTACGCGTGTGTCTGCTAACGATGATGTGAACAAAACAACGTGATTGCGGTCCTTGTTGTAAAGAGCAGGCAAACAAGGAGAGGGTGGTGGTCGTGGTTTCGACATTAGAGAGGCGCGAATGAACAGGAGAGGAGGTTTCTGTTTGGACCAGACCCCGAACACGTCTGGAGAGCAAGGTATGGGACGAATATTACATCTTTATTTCTCTCTGTGTAGTCTCGCTTAGTTTGAGCAGAAATACTGTATATCTATATTTCCTTCTCCCTCAGCCCCAAAGTGCCAAATGCCAAGACTAGACGACCACTGCTGGAGCTGCTCCTGTGCATCAAGGGTGGAAACTAAGCACTCGCCATCATCATCCGGGGCGAACTGGTTGGCATCCAAGGCCGAAGAAATGATGTCCATCATCACCTCGGTGCTCAGCAATGCCTACGGCTCCCTGCACGACGTGCGGACGGCCAACCTGATCCGCAGGGGGCTCGTCCTCTTCACGGTGGGGGTGTTTCTCGCCCTGGTGCTCAACTTGCTGCAGATACAGAGAAATGTCACCCTGTTCCCCGAGGAGGTGATGACAACTTTGTTTTCGTCAGCCTGGTGGATCCCACCGTGCTGTGGCACTGGAGCTGGTGAGTAGACAACAATGGTGGCACAAAACAAAGTTAATCTAAGTAGTTCTGAGGAACAGTTTGACCTCGAGGTTATCTGTAGTTTGTTGCTAAGTTTGGGACAAAGGAATGTGGGGAAGGGGAGTGGTCAAAGTGCAGAAGCTGCAGACAATTTTCATTAAAAAAAATAATCAATTAAACCCCATTTTACCAACTTTTTGTGGTCGCTAACGTCTTGAAATTAACTACGGGGTTAATTTGCGCCACACGTCACTTTAGGCATTTGAACAGTGTAGGTTTAAACTATGAGGTAGAGACAACTCTTGTATAATTACCACTGCAGTCAGCTACCGTATGATCAGGGGGTACTGGACAATAATTCGGCTTTGTTTTTGTTGGCTATTACATAAGCATTCCCCTCTCAAGCTGCACTAGACTTGGTGGTTTTTGTCTGGCAGTCAGTTATGAAAAAACTGACTTTGCACCAGATAGTAACGTTTCTCGAGCTCTGATTGGTCGCAACAGCCGGACACGAGGTGAGCTACGCGCTCATTGGTCAGTGTCATAACGGGTGAGCTGAGGGGGAGGTACTTTCAAGGCCAGGAACCAGGAAGTTGGGAGAAGAAGGGGGAAAATTAGAACGTATTTGCTGTGCTCCTCCTCCCATGTGCTGCAGGGCAGAAAACAAATGGAGGTTGATATGTAGCTTCATGTTTTCACCGTCTGGTGTCATAGTGATGTTTATCAGTGTCGTGTAGAGACATGTTTAAGGTTTTCATTTTGTAAACTTTCAGTACTCTACTTAAGTACTCAAAATTAGTCTTAATCGTGGCTGCTATTTGGATTCATCTTTAACTGTTTGATTTAGAAAATGTCCTAAAGAACACAAAAATGTCCTTCACAGGTTTCCTCAAGTATATTTTATTTGATTAACAGTTCAAAACAGGAACTATTTAATCTACAGAGATGAAATAGAGAAAAGCATTAAGTTCCCACCTTTCCACAGCTGGAAGCAGCAATATTCATTTAACTATTGGTAAAATGTCAAATAACTTGTACAAACAGGGCAAGTGCTTAAGATTACACAGCATGAGGAATTACACACAGAATAAAAACAGTCAAACAAACAAGTTTGAAAGGCAAAATAAAAGAAAATGTTTTGCTGTTTGGGGTTTTTTTAAGTGTACCCCAAGTGTATAACTAAGTCACAAATTACGGAAACTCTACAACAGAATTTGCCCTCTGGTGTTTCACAGAATTTCTGCTTATCTTGTGTAATTCAGAACTGTTTGTCCCTGTCTGCAGCTGTCATCGGCCTGCTCTATCCCTGCCTCGACAGCCATTTGGGAGAGCCGCACAAGTTCAAGAGGGAGTGGGCCAGCGTTATGAGGTGCATCGCAGTGTTCGTCGGCATCAATCACGCCAGCGTTGTATCCTTTCACAAAGAGTCCGTCATTAAGACTAGAATGTCACAGCCAAAATACGAGGAACATTTGCCTCTTCATTTCTGGTTTGAACAGGATCTAAAGCAGCAGGATGTCCTGCTGTGATGGAACTTGGTGCTACTAGCACGTCGCACAAATATTTGAATAAGATCTCATCCCAAACTGGCGTCACACTGTTTGACTTTGTCCTTAACTGCCCGGTAACACAGAAACTAGACTTCGACAACAATGTACAGCTCTCCCTGACGCTGGCTGCCTTGTCCTTGGGCTTGTGGTGGACCTTCGACCGGTCCAGGAGCGGCTTTGGCCTGGGTATCACCACTGCCTTCCTAGCTACTGTGATCACGCAGCTGCTCGTCTATAACGGAGTCTACCAGTAAGTTGGCAGTTCAAATGAAACAAGTTTGTGCTTTTGAGAAAACAAAACTGAAACTCTGTTGGTTAGTCATGTGCTTTGTCATCTAATCTCTGGTTTCCTATTACACCCACTACAAAAACTTCCACTTGGTTTGAGAGTTGTTAAAGTAGCTGCCAAAATAAGCCCCACCCTGATGTGCAGGAAGCAAATAGAGTACCTGGAAGTAAACCCACAAACAGATGCGACAGGTAACATGTGAAGTACTTAGTTATACTTCTGGTATTCCCCTTATCTCCAGGAGCCCAATTAACAGGCCCTCCTGCCTGTGTCAGTGACACTTCGTCAAAATTGCACAGCTGAGAAAAGAGACTGTTGCCCATGGTTAAGAGGTTTGAAAGGAGGCTGCAGCTCATGCTGACTTTACATGGTAGAAGCACAGGAGGGAGGAGTGAGAGGAGATAATTCTATTTTCCAGATTTTGTATGTCTTTCCTCATTAGGAGATCTGTCAGATGATCTTTTTCCAGCTTTGTCTTTATGATGCGTTTTCTGCTTATCAGACGTGTCTTATTCAGGGATTTGCCTAAGGGGCTGAAGGCGGTGTAGTTTGCTCACTAAAGGCAAACGTGTTTAGCTTTGGAGGGACCTCTGTTTTCTTTTGACCCCCTCACCCTCCTGGGAAGTCAGAGGTCAGGCTTTGCTGCAGAACAGCATCACTAAACCTTCTCTGGGTTATTAAGGGTGGTTTTTCATAAAATGTTGTCTTTTGCTCTCTCTCTTTCAGGTACACGTCTCCAGACTTCTTGTATGTGCGCTCCTGGCTCCCGTGTATTTTCTTCTCAGGCGGTGTAACTGTGGGGAACATAGGACGCCAGCTCGCCATGGTAAAGTTTGGAAACCACTGATAATGATTATATAATGTGGTAACTAAAGGGTCAAACTCCAGCTGTGGTCTACACTCAGTCACATTATGTATTTGATATTTCAGTGTATTAGTTTGAAGTCCAAAAACGTTGAGAATCTCACAGGTTGGCTGCTTTTGGGTGAACTATTCCTTTAGGCGGCTACCAAAGCAGTTTCTGTACGGCTGGTTACAGCGGAATGCTTTGGCAGCGGCACAATACTTTTCCTCATTGCTAAGAAAATAACTCGGGGGCAAGTATTTGGCTGAACCAGAACAGCAGATAACGTTGTCAAATGAGTTAAAGTTGTGGAA
Source organism: Psettodes erumei (assembly GCA_016785225.1). Lineage (NCBI taxonomy): Eukaryota > Metazoa > Chordata > Actinopteri > Pleuronectiformes > Psettodidae > Psettodes > Psettodes erumei. Next base: position 219,123 of record JAFBJZ010000960.1, on the reverse strand, counting down.
ACAGCACTGGACGCCCCCCGTGCTTTCATAATTATCCCATCAAGTCGACTCTGACGTCTTCATTAAAGCGTCTGCCCAGAAGCCTCACCTCATTCTGTCTGTAAAGCGAGTCCCCGTCACTCCCTCGGTTTGACTCAGTGAAAGCGTGAAAGCAGATTAAGAGCTGTTGTTTTTCACAGTCGTGGCGAGACACCGAGCCCAGTCAGGACTCGGGCCGACCAGAGGGGTCATTTGCTACTCGTTGTTTTTGTTTGTGATGAGGCCTGAAGAATGTTGGCACAAGCCTCCATTCGCGGGTTTTGCTATGTACTTATTTTTTTCCCCCTTTCTCCCTTTGGCTCCACTGCGTCATTTATGGGAAGGATCAGGAGGAACATGAGACTTTTTGGGGGGAGGGTTCTTCTTTTTTTTAGGGTTTAAGCCAGTTACAGTAAAACTGTCAGTTTGGCAGCATTAACCCCTGCTTTTGGAAGAAAGAAAAAAACAAGCTTAGATCAGATGAATGGCTCCATGTCACAAGCTATATTTCCCCTTATTCCTTGGGCACATAAGGTGAAATATATCTGAGCACACAAACGGCTGAGATCTTTACATCTGATGTTGAGCAAGTGGTACCTTCCCTTCTTTTTTAGAAAAAGATCAGCTGGCATTTAGGAAAAAAAAATCACAATAAAAAGGTTAAAAAAATGTAGTCTGTAGTCACTTTTGTGAAGCTGTATTTTACTCAAACCTGATAACTGAAACTACAGCTCAGGAAATCCCCCACAGAGTTTGCTTTAGGCTGCATGTTCATGTGTGATGCCGGTCTGGAAAATGAGCTTTCCTGCATCAGTTCCTTAGTCATGACAAGTTCCCTGTGATCAAGTGGATTCAATGTACAGAAGCTCCATTTGAACAACTTAATTTCTACTGTGTTGTACCTACAGATTCTGACTGGATGTCTAACCGCTTCTTCTCTTGCTTCCATCAGGGTGGAGCCGAGAAACCCCACATGGACTGAACAGTGGACGGACAGAAAACCAGGCGCAGGGCACCCCCCACTGAGAAAAAAATGGACTAGTTATGATGTGGACATCAGGAGAGAAAAGACTCGTTTTTGACTTCATCCTTCGTCCTCATAAAGTGCGGGTCAGAAAATCCCCTCATCCAAACGTGCCATGTCCTCTGGTCTGAACCTCCTTATGGCCAAACAACTTCACCCTGCCACCTCTGTTGTACACTATTAGCATTAAGGCTAACTTGCCTTTTTTCTTTTGAAGTGAACTGTTGACTGGTTTTAGTTTCACAATGGAACTACGTATCTTCCCGCAGTTAATGGAGTGGAAGCGTGTGCGAGCTTTAGCGTGGACGTTATCTTGGTCTTCACAGAGAAGACATGCGGGAGGTGCTATAATGTCTGTTGCAGGTTTCTTTTTTTTTTTTTGATTAGTCAGAATTTAACATGATCATAAAAAGGGAATTGTTGTGTCTTCACTCTTACATAGAAACACATTGAGCAGCAGTGGTGGCATCACTGAGGCACAGGGGAGAAGACTGTCCCCAGTCAAACCAAACTAAGTATTTATCTTGTGGATTTTTGAATGAAACCCCCAGACCAAATGTACACCATGTTTGATGAATGATGATTCCATTTTATAGGTAGATATTTTTTTGGAAGGAATACTTTGATGCTTGGGGAGATGCGAGGTAATATGAGGGGATATTGATCTTCTCACCCGAGTGGAACTACTACTTTCAAATGACAGTGAAAGACATTTTTTACTATGGTAGATAGAAGAGAGACATGAGAAATGTATGGAAGTGCCAATTAGTTCACCACCAGTCTGCCCTGGCTAATAGTCACGCGCGTGTGAGGATTTAAAGAGAAGATACACTGTGACCTAATTTGGCGCAGAACTGCAAACCATTCCTCAGTGGACGTCTTATTTACTTGGACAGTATCACATTCACCCTAACCTTCAGTATGTTGTTGTGTCTATTTCAGACAGACCGGGGGAAGAAGTACAACAAAGTATTAGTGTGGACTGAAACAAATACCAGCCATGTGCTTTTTAAAAAAAAAATTACTAGTAAAGTGAGGAGAGCCACAAAGGTGGACCGTGTTCTGAAAGAATGTACAAGGGGTAAACTACATCTCTACTTCTCTTTTTTGCCAGTATCTGTGGTTACTGTAAAAAACAAACAACTTCCTGGTGTTTTTTTGTTTTGTTTCTTTGACCTTCGTGGCCACGTGTTGTAAACATCTCGTAGAAACAACCTGACCTGATTCCCATTGAGACCGAGGTTTAAATCACGTCTTGGAACTTGGCGATGGGAGTTTGGGAACATGCAGCGCTCGAAGGCGAGGGGAGGACATTATCACTTTAAGATTTGCAATCTGTGATTGCCTGTGTATTATAGAATGTAGTGCTTTTGTCACTATAACAGTTTAGTTTTACCATTTGTACAAACATAATGACATTTCTGCTTGTATATATAATGGCTTGCCAGTGTAATCAGACAAGGTATATTACCATTCTAGACCTACAGTATGTTAGTAGGGTTTTTTGGGAGGGGGTCTAGAGGATCAAGTGCAATCACAATATAAACATGAGCCGATTATTCTTCTTTATTTATTATTATTTCTGACAAAGGCTAAAAAAAAACAACGTGTAACTTGTGAGTACATGCAGTGTGGATACTTCAAAAAAAGCAATAACATCTTCGTTTTTGTGAACAAGAATTTTTGTCAGAGATTACATGCCTTGGAGTCAATACCGATGACTCACCAGAGAGACACCGTAAAAAATATCTTGTGTCAAACTGTTGTAATAAATCTCATTTAGTAGCATCATGGAAGGAAACCTGATTTATTTTTTTAAAGATGTTTAACGGCAGGTCACTTCGGGTTCATCTGCTGACAGGAAGCTTTATATTTTCAAGGTGGTGAAGCACCTTTTTTTTGTTTCTGTGTGTGTCTGATAATTTCAGCTGTGTATCGTTTTTGCTACCTTGGATTTAAGTGGAAAAAATAAAAAAAAGACCTGATGAGATCCATTTTTTGTTTGTTTTTTGTTCATTGCTGCCACATAAAATGGGATGAGGGGGTTAACAGCAGTTTATTAAAGCAGATATGTATTTGGATTACGTGTACAGTGGTGACATGTTGATACAACCAGTAAGAAATAAAGAAAGTTAGGGGTGTGTAGCTTCCATGTCAGTCATAACCCTGATACCAGCATGTATAATTGAGCCGGGTTTCAGCCAGTCGCTCTGCATTTGATTACTGGACACTATCCTAATTACACGTCTCAGCAGCTTCAGCAAAACAATGGCCCTCTGATTTTTCCTTTTCCCTTTTTTAGGTGGTGCAGCAGCAGCTCAATTGAACCCGGAGCTTTCTGGGGAGCTGATGATGGCGTTTGTTGTGTCTGCTGTCACGGCAAAGTTGAATAGATGAGGACACTAGTCCTTTGTCCGGGGGTCTCTGTCTGTCAGTCTCCAGAGCCATTATAATGTCCTCTGCATCTTCCCTCTCTCTCCTCTAGAAGACCCTTCCCCCTACAAAGAACCCCTGAAACTACCCCTCTGTGCCACTGCGATCAGGAAGAACTGCCCCCCCCGAACACGCCTTTCTGGAGGGCAGACTTCTATTTATACCTAGCGGGGGACTGACAGTTAACCTTTTGCACTGGGGGAAATTTCTGGGAGTGAGGCCAATATCTGTGGGCTATTCTGAATCAGACCCTCGTTCTGGGAGTTTCGTTATACTTCTATGCATCTGTTGTGTTTCTATCCATCCATCTATCTATCTATCTATCTATCCATCTATCGCTCTCTCTCTCTCTCTCTCTCTCTGACAGGGCAACGATCCAGCGCCACACGCCACCTCTTCTCCCTCCCTCCTCTTTCAGTCTCCTCCTCCTCCGAGGCTGAATAATTGGCTGGGCTTCAGCCTCCTTTCATTTCCAGCCACAGCAACCTGAAAGACTCCATTAGAGCACCTTCTTTTTGCCAAAAGACACCCCCACCCTCTCTCTCTCTCTTCCTCTGTCTGCCCTCTCTTCAAGGGGAGAAGACAGGCTTGGGCCCTATTTATTGATTTGCACCATCTATAGGTTCGCCCAGCAGGCAGTTCAATTTCATTTCCCCACAGCACCTTTGTCATTGATTGTACTTGTAAACACAAACACTCAAATACGACTGTTTGAGAGTTACTTTACATTTGACTTCACTGCAACGTCTTCTTGTCTAATGTGTTTCTTGAAATTCTGCCCTGTTCAGTGGGATGTGGTCACAGTACATAAGTAAGATCGCAGCAAAGATGAATCTTTATCCAGCAATTTCTTTTCAGATTACTCATTATAAAAGCATGTGATGAGCTCATAAAATACCACACACTGTAAAAGATTAAATTGGTGATTCCTACCCTTTCCGGCTGGTGTTGTGGCTCTTTGTCATGTTTCAGATGTCAACACTAATGGAGATGTCCCCTGTAAACTTCTCAGAGGTGAACCATCACCACTGAAGCAACTGTGGGAGACAAAGAGGTCAAATTTGTACAGCTTTTCCTGCTTTCCCACCACATTAATCACCATCCAAACTCCAAACCTTACTTTGAACAGTTCTGCACTGATACTTTTACTTAAGTAAAGCTTTTGAATGCTTCTTCCAGTCACTGTTAGTTCCTGACTCTGTCCTGGCTGGATGCAGTCGGCCCGTCTCCCTCTGAACACGTCTCTGTGGTGAACTTCCATTTAAAATCTCTCAGGTGCTATTACACAGACGTCTCAACAAATGTTTGATGAATTGGTTCTCCAGCCATCCTGGACTGAGCTCAGTTGAATCTAAACAGCAGGTAAATGAGCAGATATTCTGCAGGAGTAGAACCGGGCAGTGTAGTGTGAGACCACAATGCTGACCACTCACTGGTGATGGCTTTTGTTACCACCAGATGACGGTATTTATCCTCTCAGCTTGTCTGAACCTTATTACCGTGACATCGATGGACCCCTAGTGGCGGGAGGCGGAACAGCAACGCCCTTTAGTGCGTGATCTTGCAGTGCAGGTTTATCCTACTCATCCAGCTACTTCTAAAGAAGAATACGTTTTGATCAAATAACTCTCTTGAGGCCTTTAGACAACACACATCTAGCATGTGTTCAACTGAGCAAGCTCTATACGTTTAAAAATGCATGTTCAAGTGTACGGATGTTGCAGGGAGAAAGCTGGAGTATCACATCATCAGTGTTAAGAGTGCAGATTCTCTTTAAAGCCTTTCAAAAACCACTGATGAACATAGAAAATTCAGATTCAGGGGGATAATTTATTAAACAGTGGCAGGGATATTATTCTTGGAATATTTATCTCAGACTGCAGTGGGTGCAGGCAGAGTCACATGCATGATAGAAAAGGTCAATGAAATGGATTGAGTGTGGAGAAAAATCATTGCACACTCTTATTTCTCTGCCAAAAGGTCTTCAGTGGCATTAATGTCCTGCTCTGTGTGATATATAATGAAAGATTGTGCGTGTGTGTGTGCCTGCGTGTGCGTGTGTCGTTTAGGTCTACTGAGTCTTCATTACACCAGAGCTGGGTCCACTTCTGTCCTCTGCCCTCGCTCATTGCCTCTCCCTGTGCTGGCCAGGAATAATGAATTACAGTGGATGCCATGGGCTGTGTGTATGTATGTGTGTGGGGTGGGGGGTGGGGGTGGGGGTGAAGTGAGTGGCTCAGGAGTGGCCTCCATTTTAGTTCAAATTACCGCTCAGATCCCATTCAAATGGCAGTCTCAGGCTGCTCATTGCCTCCTCTCCCTGTCTGAGGGTAAAATGATCCACTCACGTCTCTGTCTCTCTCTCTCTCTCTCTCTCTCTCTCTTCATTTACTCATTTAAGTAGCTGTGATTCCAGCTTTTTTTTGGGGGGGGGGGTTCTCCTCCAGAGTTCTAGATCAAATCACAGTTAAAGTCAGAGGAAAGGAAACAGAACACTTACATTAAAAACACAAAAGAGACAGCACCCTCTTTAAAGGCGTAAACAACAGTCCATGTCCCCAGTGGGATTTATCAGTTCAGTCAGCGTGCTCAGCCTTGTGTTGCCGTTCCTGTTGATTCCTCCTCCTCCTTTCCTTCCCTCCTCTGCAGGACAATAATAAAAATGACAGCATAAACCTCAGGTGATGGCACATTATGCATGCCATCCAAACAAATCCTTCCCAGTGTAAATTAAACACATCCAGTTGCATCTTAAAGCCCAGATCAGGTTCTGCAGATCGACCTGGGTAATAACAACAGCAACTGAATAAAAAGGTAATGGAATAAATCAAGGTGAGCGTTTCCACTGCACGATCCGTGCTGAGAGGGAGACAGACAAAAAAAAGCTTCAAAAAACAGGGAGTTCACGCTCATCCACGAGTTTCCTCTAAACAGCCAACAGTTAAAATAGGAGGGGATGCTCTTTCAAGTCTGGATTCCATAAATGATTTTAAGACAAGTTGTCTTTGTGGGTCTGTGTGTGGGCTTTAATTGTGTGAATGAAACACATACTTTACTTTAAAACATCAAATAAGCTCCAACACCTGTTGTTTGGCTGAAATCACACAGCTCTAATTCCCACAAACACACACACACACACACACACACACACACACACACACACAGCAACAGGCAGGAGTCCTGATCGTCTGCTGAGAGATGCACAAAGTTGGCAGCGCTAAAACCATCTGGGAAAGTTACTGGGTCTAAAACGGCCTCTCAGCCCCCCCCCAAAAGAAAATAAAAAACTCCTGATAAGTGACAAATTCACAACATATTCCCGGCTGGGGGGTAAAAACAACTCAGGTGCACAGGGGTGGGTGAAAGGGACCGCGTCGCAAGGGAGTCCAGCACTATTTTGGCGAGTTAAACGGCGCAGGGCGCGATGCCACACAGGGAGAGGGGTCGAATGGCAGCGTATGACTGACCCCCACCCACTATAATTAAAGTTGCAAGCTGGACCCGGAGACATAACAGAAATTGTTTCTCGCATTTAGAATGAACTCCGATCTGAAAACGGAAATAATCTGGCGAGAGAGACAGAGAGAGAGAAAAAAAAACCGAGTGCATCCTGAGGGCAACTGCTGCATTTTCGTGTAACTTTTAAAACTTATTGATTTGATATGATGCCATCTGACTTGTTCATTTGATATTCAGAACTGTGCAGACGCAAGAAGTCCAATGAGCAGGCTGCAGGTTGTAGGGTTATTTTATGTAAAACTGGAGATGAACAACATGCATTGTTTTGGAAAGTGTATGAGTCGTGCTAGTGATCGCAAACAAACAACTATCGCGCCTTTTCATTTGCATATTGAAAATGATTACAGTGGAAAGCTGCGCTGGTCGTTCGCCTCATAGCGATGACCTCACCCCACATTTAAGTGCGCTGCAGGCATCATGAGGCTAATATGAGTTTGTTCTGCAGCAAGTGCTTTCCACCTGTCTCTCTCCCACTTGTTCCTCTCGTCCTCATAAACGCAAGACAGGTGCACGAGGCATGTGGACCATCCAAAACCCGCGAAGCATCAAGGACCTAAAACTTTAGTGAGCTGAGCTGGCCTGAATGAAGGGGGGTGCAGTGGACATCAGGTAGACTGTGGAGTCTTTTACATTATACAGGCTTTTTCTTTGAGCTGTGGTCAGCAGTACATTTGCCCACAATACCCCCCTCGCCTCCCCCTTACCCCCACCTGCCCCCTCCATGTTGCATGCTCGCCTATTTGTTCTGTATGACTGAGAATTCAAAAACCCGTTCAACTTACGGAAATAGCCACCACGTGCAGTTCATTCTTTGCTGCAACAAGTTAAGACGTCCCGACACGTGAACGCTCCCGCAGACCAGCTGGAGAACCCGGACCAGAACCAGAACCAGCTGACGATCACGCAGAGCCAGAAGGACTTCTGACACGCTGTGAACAGACATCGGAGCTTATTAAAGCAAATGACACTTTTCATGACTTTATTTTTAACATATGAGTAAGAGTGAAGCACCCCTTTAAAAAGAAATGTACGAAAACATAAAGGTCAGCAAAAAAAGATTATATCGATCCTCCTTCATTTTTCTTTCTGGCCCTTTATGTCCCTGGGCCTTAAAGTAGCAACTTAAACTTTAATTTAACAGCAGTAATTTCGTTCTATAGCTTTGTACTTAAAATTTAATTTTAAAAAACAAATAAGCTTTTAATTGCATTATTAGGCCACAACTGCCTACGGTAGACGACATTACTGCTGCAGCATTTTCGTGTTGCACTTCTGTTTCTCTTGTAACTTTAATTTCTTTTTGGGTGGTTTATGTAGTGTTTTTGTTTTTATTTTCAGTCAGTTATTTTCGGCCTTTAAAACACGAGGAAACAAAGCGACTCCTCGTGTTGTTCGAATAGGTTCATGTCGCTCTTGAGATGCCTGTTTGGGATAAATACACTCGTCACTGTAACTTTGTACAAAGCATAATGTTTTCATATTTCTGGCATGCCCAGAAATCAGTATTAAAATTTACTAAACTTGCCAAAACCCAAATTGTTATTTTCAGCTAGTTTTAAACTGCTTTTCCTCTCTTTACGTCTAACACAAGTCAAAATACACCAGAAACTTTTTTTTTACACTTACGGACAATAAGAAAACTTTGTAAAAATTGTTTTACCTTTCTAAAATGACGAAAATTCAGACTGGAATGCTGCAACTTTACACCTATGAGAAATCTTTCTTTCGTAACATTTCACAGAAAAAAACTTTTTTTAAAGTGGTTATCAATTGAAGGTTTTCCTCGCGTTAGTGGAGCGTTCATGGGTTTGCTGATGGTAACGCGGCTGAATTCAATTAGCCTTCATCTAATTTAGCTGAGGCCTTAATTGCGCTCAGGGTGGTGCTGCAGTTGTTTGCGCTAAGCTCAGTTTGAGACTTCTTCTCCCCTAAGAACAATCCCGATTCAAATGAGACTTATCTACGCCAGACCGATCAGACGGATTAAGAGTTATTAAAACCTATAAAGGGCTGAAACCAGAAGATCCTGCAGCCCCAAAGTCTGTTGCGACTCCAGAGGATCTCTATGTGAACGCATTCACACCACGGGAAAAAATTATATAGACATCATCTGAATAAATAAGATAGCATCTGGAATATAATACAAAATACATTTTCTACATGTTTTCCATAAAAATAAAAACACAAACCTTAGTTTCATATCACACTTGCTTTCAGAAGAATCAGAAGTAGTTTGGGTGTTACAATCGTTATTTCAGCTTGATTTGACATTAAAATAAAGCAGTACAGCAAGAAGGCAGAGCTTGCATATTACACTGGAAAAATATCCATATCTTGACCCAAGTGGCAAAAATAATACTGACATTTGTTTCTTATCCATATCTCTTTTAACACAGGTTCCTTGTCCTGTAGGCTGGCAGACCTCTCGTTTCTAGAAAATTCTTGGGACACTATGGGGCACTGGAAACAGGAGGAACACCCTCTTAAAATCCTGAATTTCATTTTGGATCAATTGTATTTCTGAACTGATTGACTTTTTGCAGTGTATACTACGCGCAATTAGGCCTGCTTCTAATCTTTTCTAATTCGGCTGCCATGCTCTTGGCTGACCCGGGATGGAAAAACAAGGAGGGGGAGGTAGAGGTGGTGGGGGGGGGGTTAAGGGGGCAGCGAGCTTCCAGGCCCACAAAAGCACAACAGAAAAAAAAAATCATACAGGATCATCAAATAGGAGAGCCGTGCTTTAAGGTTTTGAAAGGCACAGGAAGCTGCAGGATTTGGGTCCGACCCCTGCATGGTGACAGAGCTGATATGTATTAGAGACCCCCATTCATCTGGAGGGAGGGATGGTGACCGGGAGAGGGAGGGGTGCCGGGGCAGGGTGGGGTGAAGGGGGTGCTCAGGGTGCATCTGCAGAGGTCCCAGCGCCCTCTGATCTGTGAGCTGGCACACATCACGGCGTCCATTCACAAATCCTCCTTCTGCGCGTCACCTTTTGTAGTACTCCATAGTACCGAGCGCTGGTGACGTGTAAGACAATCCTACCAAGCAAAATACAGAGGGGAAAAAATAGGTTATAGGAACTCAAGGACAGGGCACATGCGCACAATGCATGCGAGTTATTATAGTTCTTAGGAGGGGTGCGTATAAATGCGTGTGCGTGCGTGTGAGGAGCAGGGAGGGAGGGGTGTTGAGCTATAAGTGAATATGAAACAGACACAGTTTCTGGATTTATAGGCTGCATAGACACAAAATCAGACGTTCAAACTGTGCGCTACCAGCCTTGAATAAAAAAGGGGGGGGGGGGGTATTAACCCTTCCCTGTAAAAGTGATGCTCCAGTGCTTTAAAAAAAAACAAACAAAAGAAAAGAGAGAAGGAAACTGAAGCAGTTATTGAGTAGAGCCTGACAGACGTGACATGTGCGATAATCAATATTTGCTGCTTCCATGAACAAGAGGAGAATATATTCATGAGTCTATATGTATAAACCCAGCCTATGCTTTAACCATAACCACTGTACACTGTTAAAATAGTAAGGAAAATGGTTATTGACTGGGTGGCTCTATTTTGAAAAAGAAAAGACTATAGATGGTTCAGAATTTTCTGAAAACTTCACATCATTGCTTATTGATTTGATATTGATCAGACGTGAGCTCGCTGGCGGCTGTTTGGAGGTTACATGACATGAGTCCTAGAGAGCAAATTAGAGCAAGTGTACCACCTGAATATGGAAACGTGTGCGTTTTGTGTTCCACGTGCAGAAATTTATTGCAGAGCGTGGCTTCGGTTTTTACGCACCTCTGGAGAAATTGATTTAAAAAATAAAATAAAAATGAAATACAATGGCTTTTGCAGAAAACAACCTTCTCTGACTGCACGGCTGGACCAACGTTTGTTAAAAATGTGAAAGCTCAGCTATGACCTACACATGCACAGGTTTACATACGCCCCATGAAACACAAGGCTGTGTGGCCTGCTTGAGAAGCACATGCACGAAATGAACGTTTTTTCCACCATGGCACAAAGAAGAAAAATGAAAAATATACTATTTTTGATTTATGTGGATTTCTGGATAACATAAGCCCAGACTCAGATTAAAAATAATATGGCTGCCATAACAAAAGCTCGATTTTAGAATCGTATTGGTTTTCTGTATGAAACAGTAATTTTAAAAACGATAAAGACTAAATGTGGAGGGGCTTCACTATGTAAACCACTTCATAGCCAATACAGAGCCAACAACATACCAGGAAAGACTACAAAACAAATAAAAAAGGCCAAAAACATGAATAAAACGGGTTTTTAAAAAATACACATAGCTTTATGACTCATCATGTCTGACTTAACCGAACATAAAAGAAAAACAGCAATACCGTAATATGTAAATTAGCTGAATGCACCAACAATATTTGAACCCTTAGCCGTCCAGGACAAGCTGCATGGCCTTGGAAGATATTTTCAGTCACAAGCAGAAAAAGTATAAACCACAAAGTCGTGAAATTGTCAGGAAGTAAAGCAACGATGGGGAAGAATGAGAGGAGTTTTTCTTCCACAACACGATACACGTTATTATTGGTTTTTTTTGTCTTCTCATCACTACAGACCAAAACAAGCCTTTCTAAAGTGGCCCAAACCCCCACAACAGTGAGGATTATGTATACACTGCAAAAAATTTAATAAAAGTGCTCTACACATATGGTTTATTTTTGGAGCTTAAAAGCTTTTTTTCCTTCTGCAGCAGAGTGGGGTGACTTCTTTACACTATTTCATCCAAGTCCAGCTTTTTCTTACAACCTGTGCGTAAAAAACGTTACCTATCCCCGACGTGTTACCGTCAACATTAATCTGTTTATTGTTCTAAATTGGACACTACTGAGATAACTGCCACCTGTGTCACTTTTGAGGTAAATAAAAGATTTAGTGGCTCAGTAACTGGTTGGCGTGTTAAAATGTGGTTTTTTATCCGTTTTGGGTTTTTGTTGTTTTTTGCAGTGCATGCACACAGGCTCTTGTTATAATTCAGAGTCTGAGACGGTGTCATTTCCTCCAGACATCCCCTGTTTTTGCTGGGAGGTTAGAGGCCAAGCCCAGGCGGTAGCGGCCCTGTCTGTGCCTCCATTGTCTGCCGCTCATTTAGCGCTCAGCATTAATCTGCGCTTCCCCTCACAAGTGAGAAACAATCGCAGCATGAAGAGCGGCCTGTCTAATGACATATTTCACTCCCCAACTTTCACTCCAGCAGCCGACGGCGGAGTCTGGACGTGATGGGAGGGGGGCATGTTAGACAGGACCAGAGGGGGGTGTTGTTCAGGTGGATTTGGGCTAAGATTATATTAAAAGGCAGCCTGATCAGATAACAATCATACACGTTTAATTGAAGAGTAGTATTCAAAGATCCACTATGCATCCTGAGATGTTACACTCTGTGAATCTGTATGCATGTGAGCTGCCCAGGCGCGTTTGAACACAAATCCAGATTAACTCCAAACAAATATTCGAGGTAATAATATTTTACAATAACTGGCGTGTAATTTGCATATAACCCGTATTTAACAGGTGAAAAAAGTCATGGATATTATTTTCCCTCCCCCGCAGGACAAAACCTGGCGTAGACTTGAGTTTAAATTCCAGGGCTCATCGTGCAACAAATACAAATGAAAAGCAGGAGTTGTGGGCCACAAAGACCCAAACTTCCCATTGTCCAAAAAGATCATTTGTTATAGCAATGATGCACACAGTAAACTAACCATATAACCAGTAATGCACAAATTAGCACATTTTTCATCAATAATAATTGTTATGATACTTGGATCAAAGTTACTCACATAAACCTGGAGGAAGACAATGCACGCTTGTGATAATAAAAAAGAAAGTAGCTGACTTTCTAACTGAAATGATCAAAGGCTCCTCACTCAGTCTGAGTCTCGTTGCTCCTCTGGTCCTCCTCCATGCCCCCACGAGTACGTGCTTTTTTTCTTTCTTTCTTTTACGCGCAGCCCCCGGTTCAATCGCCAGCGGAGTAACCGGCTGAGCCATCCCTGCTCGCCCGATGGAGTCCTGGGAGGACAAACACAAACTTAGTACCGGCCAGCAAAGTTTCCCCAAAGTTTCGTCTTTGGCGCGACTCGTTATCCCGAGCGCCGCGCACAAAACAGTTTGTTTGCATCAGTGATTTTCTTTTAAAGGGATACGGACCCAGTTGTTTGGTGGAGCGCAGGGTCACGACAGAACATGGGAACTGAAAAAAAAAAAACCGAAATAACAGAGTGAAGGGGTTGCTTCGGTTTCGTTGCGGGTTTTTTTGTTGCCAGTTATGAGGCGACTGAAGTCAACATGACGCATCGGACCATCCTGCAAACCAGAGTTACAGTTACATTTCCTGGTATGAGCAAGAACGTCATGTTGATATGGGTTTAAAAAATAAAACAATTTGAGATCAAATTCTTTTTTTAAAGAAAACACAGCTACTCCACCCTCAGTACAAAACGTGATACAGACATGCAACATTCTTTCTCCGCATTTAACCTTGGCCAGGGCAGACCGACTCAGAGCCCATTTGACCTTACAGGTGCTATAACCTTTGTATATAGGCTACATTCTGGGTTATTACCAAGAGACACTGGTGGTTTTCAGATTATATTCAAACGCACTTTGCCTCGAAGGTTCTCATCCACATGAGGCCATTCGTATTTTGACAGGATCTGTGTTTCATCTGGCTTCATGTGAGCAGATTTGTCCCTACTGATTCAAAAATTAAACTGTATTGAACTGTGGCGCGTAAAAGTGTCAGAAAAATTAACCTCTTCGCGACTAAGGGACGTTAGGTTGTATTCAAGTAAAGTGAAAACGTACTATTCCTCATTTTATTTGGGAATCCCTCCATGCCCTGCAAGCAAGAAACCCCGGGGGTCCCCGAACCCCCCCCCCCCTTTTGACAACCCCCATGCCTCTATCTCCTTTGTTTTTCTAAAACACAAACGAGCTAATGTGCGTTTTCCTTCGCTAACTAAAACTCCAGTAAATTAAGTTAGCGTGTGTTGATAAACGCAGATGAATTTCTGGGAGTTGGGAGCATGCACGGGATTTAAATCAGGCTTCTTCCTCCGTTAGTCCGGGACTCTTTCCCTTTACTAAAGATGAGGATGGGCGTTTGTGGACTGCTTCGGAGTCGGCGTCACGTGGCCCGGTTTCTGCCACCCGATTGGCCCAAGGCACGTGTCTGGGAGGACGGTGGGAAAACGTCACTCGGGGGGCTCGTATTGAAAATAAGAACAAAACTCCAGAGTGAGAGTATTAGAGCATCAGTTTAGGAGCCTCTTTATTTACCCTTAGTTTAGTTTAGGTGTAGGCACTGCCGAGCGCACTGAAATCGGATAACACTAAATTGGATGGTGCGCAAATGGCACACGTTTTAGCACAACGGTGTCAGTTGTAACCCGAGATAGAGGGGATATATGTCAAAAAGTATGCTTTTCACAGAGGACACTATCGCAAGGCTGTGCATGGTGTCCAAGGCACTCACTACAATTTGAGTTTTCTTTTTTATTTATTTTACGCGCGCAGTTTTTTGCGATTTAATTTCCCCGAAGTTCTTTGCGAATTTTACTGCTGCGGAGAGAGCGATAAAGGGGTTAAAGAGAGTAAAGCGGGGAAAGTGAATCAGTATGGAAGAAAATGATCACGGTAACAGAGACGTGGTGGAGCGGCAGGAGTCGGCGGATGAATCAAACAGAGCCATCCTTCCCCTGTTACAAGCGCCGGGGAACCCGCAGATCCCTCACCGGGTTACCAATTTCTTCATCGACAACATCCTGCGGCCGGACTTCGGGAGGAGAAAGGACGGGGCGGCGAACCGCGAGGAGAGTAGCTTGGCGTCGCGGGAGAGCCGCAGCAGCCCCGCTGCCCCTCAGACCGAGCCGGTGGGGAGCACGGTGCCGGCGGAGGGGACCTCAACCCCGCACACAGTTACCGGGGCTAAGAAGCCCACTATATCCACCGAGGAGCCCCTGAAACCCCGCGGGGAGAACGGAGACCAGTGCCTAAGCTCAGACTCAGACAGTTCCCAAGCCAGCTCAAACCCAGCAATGTCTCAGCCCATGCTGTGGCCAGCCTGGGTCTACTGCACCAGATACTCGGACAGGCCTTCTTCAGGTTGGTGGCGACCGTGCATGCGTTTTATATACTACACCGTATCCTCCGTAACCTGAAATACCCCGTAACACTGACCCCGGATGCCTTGACCGACTTCTGCTTGGTAGAGTGGAGCGAACCGAGCAGTGCGCCGCAAACCCAGAAATAACCAATTGTATTTAATTTTTTTCATATAAAAATATACGAATATTATTGAGCGCAAAACACAAATCCAGTAGTCGACTGTATCTTTTTCCTTGCACATATTTTCGCAAAAAATTAAACCGGTGAGAGTAGGCCTTTTTTTTTAAAAATGCTAACGAGAGAGAAAATATTTCCCATAAAACAACAGAAAATCTTTATATTTTAATTGCTCACCAAAAATTTTTAAATAGCCAGTTAGGAACTATCACGCACAGCTTTTTTTTTTTTTTTAAATGCTCCTGTTCAGTCAGCCTTCTTGGAAATTTCCTTTTGGGTTATGAATATGATAATACTGGGGGTCCTACATGTAGTAAACATAAGCGCGCTGCCACGGGCTGGACGTCTTCGAGAGCATCTGCAGGTCTACAAAAATAGGATTTGGTGCGTTTGTTCATCCAGGGGCTGGTTTGCTGCTCAAGTAGCTTTGGAGGAGCTGTTTGGGATGAATTAAAAATGCATGTTGTCCACAATGGACGCTCCCATTAGCACATGTACATCCCGGTCATGTAGCGAGCTGCTTTTTTTTTTTTTTTAAACTATTATTTCGTGTCTTTATTTTTAAGATTAACTTTTCAACACTGCAGCAAGTTTAATCTAGTGTATTTTAGTGTCCTTCAAAAGTGGAGTACAACTTGTTCTCATGCATTATGTAACGTTGTATAGAGTGGCGTAGGCGACTACTACGAGTTGTAGAGCTGTGCAGTTTTTATATGGACTGCTTGGAGGAAAAAAATAAGACGAGCGTTCATCATTTTTTAAAAAACCAAACACGGTTCGGGCTTTGTTATGTCGTTTTAATGTGTTTTCACTATTTGGTGGAGGGAACCAAACACGTAGCCCAAAAGCACCACTAAAACAGGCCTCTGTCCAGATAGGAAATTTAAATGTGTATCTAATGTGTGCTACTCGGATTCTGCTCACGTTTGGCCACTGAAGAGCTTTTCATGTGGCCCACAAAAAAAACCCTCAAATGCAAAGTAGCTGCACTGAAAATGTATCCTCAGCTCACCTGCAACTGCAACAGTGGCTGAGACGTGTCACACTGGTGTTTTTTCCTCCAGTGTCGTCCTATTGGCTAATAATTCCTTGTTACTAGAGATGGTGTCAGTGTGTGTGTGTGTGTGTGTGTGTGTGTGTGTGTGTGTGTGTGTGTGCAGGCGAAGAAGGGGGATAGAAACAGGGAGGGAGGGGAGGTTTTGCTTTTCTTGGATGTTTTTATCCAATGGACGTGTCAACATTTTACAGCCAGTCCTCTCGTTTTTTAAACCAGTTTGGCCAAAAGGTTTTGGGCATCAGAAAAAAACTTAGATTTGTGATTTTTAAAGAACGTAATCTAATGGCAGCAGATGTCTGAACCGCCATTTGTTTAGTCTTTTTTTCAATTTTGGAGATTGAAATAACTTTTAAAACCTGCATTTTCTTATTAAATTGACTTTACGCAATTGTTTAAGAAATTTGTAGTCGCTATCCTAAATGCAAAGTGGCAGGTAGAGTGTAGTACGTAGTATCTGTTGAGGGAGTGTTTTAATGGGAAAACCTCAAACTGAATCTCTTTTCATTTATAAACTTGTTACTGGGCCATTTGCTTGGTTGTCGCCAATTTGAAAGTGCATCTTTTTTATTTTTCCCATATTCACAACCACGTTTTGACACTAACAAAACAATGTACCTGTGCCCCCACCCCCCCACCCCCACCCCCCCAACCAACCATCATCCCCACACCCCCTCCACCACCACAGGGCCAAGATCTCGCAAACCAAAGAAGAAATCGACCAGCAAGGAGGACAAGCGACCACGGACGGCCTTCACAGCAGAGCAGCTGCAGAGACTAAAATCAGAGTTTCAGACGAACCGGTATCTGACGGAGCAGAGGCGGCAGAACCTGGCGCAAGAACTGGGTCTGAACGAGTCCCAGATCAAGATCTGGTTTCAGAACAAGAGGGCCAAAATCAAGAAGGCCAGCGGCGCGAAAAACGGCTTGGCCTTGCACCTGATGGCACAGGGACTGTACAATCACGCCACCGTTACGTCGAAGGACGAGAAATCAGACAGCGATTGATTTTCAGAGAAGTAACAGCAGCCTCCTGACGAAAAAGAACCTATAGTAATCCTATATAGTTTTTTTCTATTATTATCATAGAGATATCACAACAAAACTCTACCTACAGGAATGTTTAATGCCACCACAGCACAAAAAATACCACAAAGTACTATTACTACACTAAATGTGGGCCCACTACAGATATACACTGGGTCCAGGACACCATAAGAAATAACTAAAAAAAAAAAACTACAAAAGGACACAAGATAACTGGGCTACTAAGAGTCCCTACAGGAATATTTAATGTTCTCCATAGGTTCCTATAGGAGTATTATAGTGATTTTTCGTTATATGGGAGGTTTAATCAAGCCTACAATGCAATAATTTCATCGAATAAAAGGGCCAGTGTATAGAGTATACCAGCATAAATTGTTTAAAAAATAAGAGAGATATTTCTGCAATATCACGTCTATAAAAGATGTTGTATAAAGGTATGTTTTCATTGTTTGTCGCCCCCCCCCAACCCCCCAACCCCCCAACCCCACACCCAGGAGGTACAAATGCTCACACCCTTCATTTTTTTCTACAGGCCTACTGCTATCCATGATTGTCATCGTTTTACATTCAGCTGGCACTTGACGTTTAGACGATCTGTCAGTGTAAAAGTGAACCAACTTAAAAGTCCAAAGAGTATTTTTTCTGCTGCATCCAGGCTACTGTGAATTTAAATAATAAAAAAAACGCTAACACGACTTTATTTCCACGCTTTGTTGCTTTTTCCTTTTGTTGTAAAAATGGACAGAGGGAGATGTTTGGTGATGTTTTGGGTTTTTTTGTTGTTGTTTTTTGAGTGGTCACTCTCCGACCTAATTGGGCAGACGATGAATTTTGATACATTTTTAAAAAAAGAAAAAAAAGAAAAAGAAATTCGCAGGAACAGTTTATTATAAGTGACTAAGAGAGGTAGCGATTTTTTTCCTAACACGTCACTTCACTAAAACGCTGACTTAAGCCTTGTTTCTATGTATGTGCTCGTCTCATAGCCTTTAAACAAACTATTACGCGCGTATTTCCATCGTTATGCCAATGCATCAGTGCAGCTATTATAGTTTTAAATAGCAATATAAATCATTTTTTGTAGCTAACTGAATCCAAGGCTATAATGCTGCCTATCAAGTCACAGAAACAACTCTGTAGCATAAAGACAATGATGACAAACCATTTTTGCGCACTGTTTGAGCATAGACTATAAATGCAGGTTATTGGATGTTCTTGTTAAATCTTTCTCTATATCTACATTTTATTACATATCCATATATCATAAAAGAAGGCAAAATCCGTCAGTGACTGTATTACAAATGTTGGAAATCTCTTATCGTTGTTGAAAGGACTTCATATGTGTATTTATATAGATTATATTGAGAAAAAAATCTATCCAATGACCAGTGTTGCTTTAGAGTAGATATCTGAGGTGTTTACACTGCTTGTTTATCTTGCAATAACTTCTTTTCTTTTTGTTTTCTTTTTTGTGAATGAAAAAATAGTTTATGGGGCCTTTGCATGAAAGCTGCAATTTGTTGTACTTGGGCAAATAACTGTATTTCATAAACTTTGGTCCTTATCGAAGAAAGTGTGATCGAGCTAAGTTTTAGACTGTATCCATACCAAATTGTGGACTTTTGCCTTTAAAAGTGTTTTTGTTGTGTATCTGCAAAAAGTGTGTGTGAATTAAAATCCACCAAACAGAGACACACTTTGCCTTAAAGTTCAAGTGTGAACTTTTTATGAAACAGAACTGTGCCGTAATCAGAGAAGCAGTATTACTTCAAATGCAGACTATTCAAGTTTAATGCCTTTATGAAAACTGCTGGTACGACATTATGAATTTACTCATCAGCGTATATCTATCTATATATGAACATGTTTAAATAAAATTACAACACAGAGTTGTAGAATACAATGCTATTTTTTATTTTATGTTGGAAGTATTCTTTGGTATAAATGTACATAATTTGTATCATGTATTAATTGTGTAATTAACTGCCTCCTGAAAACTGCAAAAGAAGAGTAAATAAAGCTTGAAGATTATACACAAAGGTTTCTGGCATGTTAACAACAAGCAAAGAGTCCATATTTCTCTAAAAATGCAGAAAAAATTACTGAGGCCTGGCTTAAGCAGGAAATGAGACCTGACACAGAGCTTCTGCAGGCCTGAAAAAGAACAAGTGCATTATTGGCTGAAATTATCTGGAAGGGAAATATATACAATTGTAGTGTTGAATAAATGTTGCAAGATGTCAAGTGTTCACAAAGGTGATCACAAACATGGATAATTTGCATAGGATAACAAACATCCTCTCATTCTCTGGGTAGTTCAGGATCAGATTCATGGAGGATCAAATTCACCGGTTTCCAGATTAAATCATTCGCAAAAGCATCCAACATTATGCGAGGGAAAGCCTTGAACAATTCCCTGGCATGTTTCCTCAACAATGCCTTATCTGCATTTCCATGCTCGCACCACTAGTCTTTGAACGGCATGTCTAACGGCCAGTGACTACCATCAGAGCAGATAGGGCTGCTCCCAGCAGTGTCTCTGCGACGGTCAGTCCTCCTCGCCACCTCTGAAAAGAGCCTGTGCTTCTATCACAAGGCAGAGATGGGAGTCGAAAGGGGAGGGAGAGAGAGAGAGAGAGAGAGAGAGAGAGAGAGAGAGAGAGAGAGAGGGAGGGGGTGAGTGAATGAGAGAGAGAGAGAGCGAGAGCAATGAAGGTCAAAGCCTGTCATGGCTGCAGGTGGCTGGTTTCCCCCCTCCCACCCTGCAGCAACCCATTCTCCACACAGCTTTCTCACTCACTAACCCAACACACACTCTCTCTCTCTCTCACACACACACACACACACACACACGTCTTACTATCACTTGGTTTTATTACATTCTTGTCTAGCACGCACACAGCCCTACACACGCGCCATCGTGTTTCTTTCATTTTTACTTCGCCTCGCAAACGCACACACCCCTGTTGTTTTGGTCCCTCATTCAGCGCATCAATAGGAACCTTCATCAAAATATTCACAAGGCGGAGAAGCTCCCTGAAGTTCAGATAGGGACACCACAGCATGAACAATAGCTAAAGCTGTACGGCAGCATGGGCACATTCTCCTGGAACAAAAGCTTTTTTTAAAATTTTGTCTCATCTCCACAAAGTGAGAGTCAGGTTGGTCGAGTGACCTTAAGTGGTCGCTGTGTGTTGCTCTTAGCGGCGACCAAAAAGTCTTCCGTTGCTGTCAAAACATAATATGACAGTATAAATCAATGGTAATCTGCGTAGGTAATGCAGAAAAATAAACATCTCTTCCAAAACAGAATGTAGAAACTGCAAAAAGAAAAAAAGCCTGGAATACAAGCTATCTTCTGCAGTATTGCTGACAATTTCAGAAAGTTCTCCTGCTGCAAAAATGGAAGTGAGCGCAGGATACATCAGGAAAGTATCAATGTCTACCTCTAAACACAAAAGGGCCCCCATCCTGCTATGACCTCTCCTACCCTCCTCCCCCCTCCCCTACTGTGTCATTTACCCACAGTTTCTAAATGCTTCCTACGGCCGGAGTGGAATCTGCTCGGAGGTGCCTGGGCTTTGTGGCGGAAACATAATTAAAGTGGTGAAAGATGTAAAAGGTGAAGAATGGGGATGACATCAGGCCAATTTCACACTTGGCACTCGAGTGGCTAGGTCCA
Organism: Psettodes erumei; assembly: GCA_016785225.1. Taxonomy (NCBI): domain Eukaryota; kingdom Metazoa; phylum Chordata; class Actinopteri; order Pleuronectiformes; family Psettodidae; genus Psettodes; species Psettodes erumei. The sequence continues at coordinate 198,013 of JAFBJZ010000960.1, read as the reverse complement.
AGCCAGGACTCTTGCCTCGCAACGCAGATCAAAGCCCACTGTCACCGCACCAGTGCAGGGGGAAAAAAAGGCAAAAGGACACCTAACTATGCTAATCCCCAGGACGAATATATTTTAATCTTGTTAGAATACAAGTTAATGCCGTGGCTCAGTGACTGAACTTTCTGGCAAGAATGAGAGGTGGACAGAACTACTTTTACCTTTTCTACACAGAGGTGCCTCTGTCTGGCACCGGATAAACAGCCCGAGTCTGAACAAACTTTTCTTTTGGTCAAACTCAGCTTAATATAAAGCACCATACTGTACGGGCTAGATAGCAGCCACAAAGCCCCTGAAAAGGCGAGCAACAGTTTTCGTTACAAACAATGAAAAAAAAAAATAATTCAAGTAGCTGTGTCAGTGACCCCGTCTGAATCCCCACTAGGGCACCTAACATGCAAAGGAAATGAGTATTTTGTGGACGGGTTTGTCCCCTCTCACATTGAGCACTCCTTTCTCAAAAGCACCTTGGTAACCCTTGATCTCTCATGTATGGAAGTCAGGGCGCTGGGGCCTGCAGAAGTTGACTGGGCAGACAATAGCTAGCGGATGCTTTCTGGAAAAGTCACACCCAGGCAACTCTCATTTCACACACCGTGTTTGAGTGACCCTTGGAAAAAAAAAAAAAAAGAAGATGCAGGAGTTTTCACTAAAGATTCTTTTTGTTCACTTAATGAAATTCAGGGGGGAAAAATAAAGCATCCATGTTCTCTTTCCCATGTAGCCAACACATCTGGTGTCCAGCACTGGAGCGGATGTTTTCTGCTGAGTGGGACTCACGAAAAACATGAAATGTTGCATTAACTGTCACACTGTTGTTTAAATAACCAATTCTGTTCAACAGTGCCTCTTCTAATAATGGCTGAAATGTGGATGCGTCCCAAAAACGTGACTCTTCTTTTTGACAAAATTCGGAAACAACAGTGGGAGAACACTACACGAAATATCTGCTCACAAAGAAGAGTTGGTGTTTGTAAAGAATCAGCTTATGTTAACTTTTGGCAGGTCATGATCCCAGTTACACTTTGAGGGTTTTCTTTTTTGCAGGCTGATTTTCATACAACATTGTTTATGGCTTCTGTAAAATTACAGGAATTGACAAGAAGTACTTTGAAACTAAAAACTCAGGCTAACATGAACTTTCAAATGATGTGGAGATATGATGGTTATCTTTTTTAGGCAGGTGGATGCAGGTAACTTTCACTGAACACAATGATTCACATTTGTTTGACTCCATGAATAACAGATATTAACTTCTTTAAACCTTTGTTAACGGCTAACATAAGGGCAAACGATTATTTTCATTACTAATGAATTTGTCCTTTACATTTTTCCTTAGTGGATTAAGCACTATGCATCTATGAAATTTCAGAAATTATAATTTCACCGGGGGATGAGGTGAGTTTTAATTTGTTTGTTTTGTCCAAGCATCAACCAAAGTCCAAAATAAAAATTTTATTTACAATGATATAGAATGGAGAATAGCTGCAAAGTGTTTGGGAGTATTGTTAATAAGAACTGCTGTTAAATACTCGTCTGCCGATCAACGGCTTCAGCACTAAATATATAATGATAATAGCAGGTAATAATGTGTGCAGTCTGTAACATTTCATTTTACATTTTTTCCCCATATGGTGTGAGAAATATGGCAAATCAAAAACAAGATGAGTGACGCATGAATAAATGCATGTTTTTTTTAACAATTTTCTGGGTCATCTGGGTTGAATAAGTTTTATTAAACACTGATTAGCCATTCATGCTAACAAGATACGCCCAGGCGTTCATTAGAATTATTCTTGTAAATGATAAACAAATACTTTATCACAGAGAGCTGTAGTCTTCAGTCCTTTGCCCACGCATCTTGTGCGGTATATGTCCTATTCCTAAAGGGTTTTCTCATGTTCCATTTTGGAATATCAGAGTAATGCATTTAGGAACAGGAAATGTTAACAGCACTTACCTTCTTTTACGCTTTAACTCTAAGAGCTTTGCAAATTAAAGTAAATGTAAAATGTGAGGTATAAACACACCTTAAAACAGGCTCTGACTTCACTCTGACATCTCTTTTCTAAGTCTCAACCTGGGGGGGGTGTTTTATGTTGTATCTGACATAAGTAAATAATGCTGAATATATGTCAAAAATCAGAGTTCATTCTTAACACAAAGACAGGAGTAAAGCATTCAGTACTCTGGTGGAAATTCAAATGCACAGTGCAGGTGTCAAAGGTATCAGCTGTGATGTGATATGCTGCATTATAATTTCATAATTCATAAGGGAGCCTATGAAATTAAATCAAGATCTCTTGAACAGAGGCAGTCGAGGTGGTTGTGTTTAACTCTCTTACATTCTTCTTCATACTAAATTAAGATGTACAGTGTACAGTCATGCCAGTTCTGGCCTAGTTTTTTTCTTTCTTTACTGAGTTTGTGTTGCTTGCTGACACACAGCCAGACAGGGTCAAGGATACATCTGACTCACCTCAGGCCCCATGCCCCCCCCCTCCCCCTCAGGGACCAGCCTGTCACTCACTTTGTGGTTACGCATCATAGCTGACAGAGGCACAAAGTGAGTGCTCGACGCTGCATCAACAGCAGCAACATCATCACCAAAACCCATCCTTAGCATGACATCTTCCTCCTAGTCCACCACCAACTCTCTGTGCTGTGGAAGGGAAGACAGAAAAAACACACACACATTCACACCAAGAGCCAATAATAATATGTCATTCAGTGTGAGCAGGTAGACCTAAAAATAGAAGATTTGGACGTTTACCTTAAAATTCTGCACACTGCGGTCTGGATATGGCATGCTCTGCAATAGAGTTGTTCTGAGGTGGCAGCCAGACCTGCAAAGGTTTAGAATGATTGGGTGTGATGCTTAATTTCAGTCGGTTTATTGAGACACGATATATACACACACGTGCACACACAGACACACACCTACGCTCAGTGAGCCATTTTAAATGGGTCCTCCAGCTCACCGAAACAGCAGCAGGTTTGGTGTAGCGTACAGCCTTTAATTGGTGTTAGTTAGATGACATAATAAAGTGTGTGCACAGGGCTACTCTGCTAAGAGCAAAAGGGATTCAATTTTATTCGTTCGACATTAAAAATGAATATATGCTGAAATACTGTGCTGCACCACCTCAGCATACAAACGACGCTGTGATGACCGCTGATGACCTAAACTGAAATGTATTGGAACTAAATGAAACATACAAAGTAAATGAGACACATAGATGTTTTTACACCTTCCATGCTACAGAGCAGAAAGTTCAAACAGATAATCAGCGGGCGCCCGTCACCGTCGAGCGGAGCCTGCGACCGATAATTTGAAGAATAAAATGGCAGCTTGCCAAAGACCTGGGTGAAGAGATCAAAATTTGTGAACGCTTTCCATTGCAACATAGTCACTGTCACAATAAATACCAAACAGCATATTTTGCATGGATGTTTTCTACACGGCTGCATTTGTACTGTGTATCGTGGAGCGGCGGTTTCGCTAAACAATGTTTGGATGAATCTTATCTGTTAAATTTGAAGTATTTCACGGAAAAATATTCAGCAACATTTGATTTTACATCTGGACACACTGTGGCCGAAAATTGAGCGCTGACGTGAACTGCAGTTTTTGGATAAATCTGCGACAAAAAGAGGTTAACCCGTGGCTGGTTTCAGCACAGTCTACCTGTCTAGACATGTTTAGATTCTACGTTGCACTCAGATGGCCGAATACACCAAAAATAATCATCTCGGTTGGAGACGGCACACAAGGCGAGCTGCGGCTCAGTCGACTGTATCCTTGGCTCACAGTAGTGGGCGTTTCTCCCTTTCTCCCTCTCACTCATTTTGCTGCATGCTGCCATTTTAACTGTTCCTGACTGGCAGGCGAGAGGGTGGGGTCGGTAGTGGCGGCCATGATGGGGGAATCACTACACCCGCTCCTGAGGAGCAGCCTCAACATCTAAGCCAATTCACACTTTAGCGGCAGCTCAGGACAAAAGCAGGGACTCCAGGTACAGGTGGGAGTAACAGTTGGGAATAACATCAACCACATCTCGCCGTGTGTATGACAAAAGATTTCTGATAGAGTAGAAACATGTTCATTTATAGGTGCGGAGAAACATCCATCCAAGTAATTTTCTTTCACAGACTCCTGCGCAGAAGTTACCAGTCTGGTAATAAAATACAAAATACTTAATCAACGTCGCACATCAGTGTTTTCATCTTCCTTTTTAGAAACAGACTTAAAAGAAGATCAGCAGCGTTATTTGTTGCACCGAATGCTTCTCGAGAATCCATTTGGGATATTTTCGAGCACATGCTTTCTCTTTTAGGTACAGTAAGTAAGTAAGTGCATCTTGAGAAGAGCTAAGAACACGGTGCACCACAACATTCACATACTGAAATAAAACCTGATAGAAAGATAGAATAAGATAGGAAAACTGGCTTCGGCTCAACAAGCTGCAGGAAGAATTCTTACTCAGCTCTGGTAATGTAAAATACTGAGTGAAGGTGAGGATATTATTCCTTGTTTTACAGGACAGATATCAAAGTCAAAGATTACTTACGGTACATGAGAAATAAAATGTCCAAAAATGAAATAAAAAAGAACCACCAATAACCAATGTCACCAATAAAAAAAAAAATAAAAAAAGCAAAATCAGTCCGCCCTCCAAGACATGTCATCATGGATCTGACGGACTAATGCAACAAATATAAAACTCTCCAAAAAGTAAAAAGTGAGTTGGCGTTTAACTCGTTTCAAAGCCAAAAGGCAAACGCATTAGTCTGTAACCTAACTGAAACTGCCACACAATAATTCAAATTTAAAAAAAGGAAGTTTGGCCAACAAAGTCATGCTTGTGTCCCTCAAAGCTGATTCAGTGTTGTGTGGGTCACATCCATACCCCCGCCTCATTTCTCCAGCCCCCCAACCCTGAAAATTAAAAAGGAAAAAAAGCCCTCCTTGGATAACCACAGTGGCTCCTAACCAACTAAATTTGAGAAGTTGAGGTCAAAGTTCATTATATCCCCTTGGCAACACCAGGGCAACAAGCAAGGGTGTCTAGACGGGTCATGGTACCCCCCCATGCCCAAACCAAACCCACCACCCCTGGCTCTTTCCGGAAGGAGGTGTCAGCAGCAGCCAAGTGCAGGGTAAACAGGGCGGTGGTAGGGGGTGGGATGGCGGGGGGTGGCCTTTGGCCCTCGTGAGGTCGGATCAGCACCTCCACCCTCCACTGATCAAAGACGAGGATCCTCCATGCCAGGGCCCTGGTCAAAAGGGGGCAGGGTCGAGAGATGAACTCTGCGTTTTCTGTAATCTAGACGTGTCCAGACCCAATTGTCTTCTTTCACAGCCCAAAATGGACCCTTCCGGTGCTGCTGATTACATTAGGGAGGACAGCCTCTTTTCACAGGGGCACCCGGACAAAAGAGGCGCTTCCGTGCCCCTCGCCATCTGGTCCCAAAATAACAGAAAAGGTCCCAGGAAAAAAGAAAAAAGAAAAAAAGCCCAGGCAGCGCACACAGCCTTAAATGAAAGGAAAGCTGTTTGAATAGATGGGATGGCTGGACAGATAAGCAAACATACAGTAAAGCCGCACACATTTACGCACAGATTGGAAGCCAATCTACATCGGCAAATAAAGCAGTGTACACGGGCTCTGATGAGCAGGCCTGCAAATCACTGATGGATTTAAAGCAAAAATGGAATTCTGCTCTGCAACGAACAGAGCGCTGTGCCACACATACATCATTATTATTGCAAACTATCAGTGCCCAGAGGCTCCTCCATTAGTTCAAACTAATCTATGTTGTACCACATGGATAGATTTGTGATGGAAATTAGAAGAAAAACACTAAAATATGTGATAGCTCTGCGTTTTTAATACAATACAGTCGATAGGAACGGAGATACATAGTTAAAGACGCTATAGATTAGGCATAACCAAAACAAAGCCAATGCATAGGGTGAGCAAAAAGATTTTAAGCTCCGAGTTCAGTAAATCGGCACTGCGGCAGCACAGGTGCATCACATTGAGCTGATTGCCAATTAGCAGTATGTGCAGCCACACAGATACTGCACACTGTGTTTGTCCTAACCCATGTAGCCCTTGTGCCCAGTCCTCTTTATTTAGTCAGTGCTCTGCTTCACTTTTTTTTGGATTATGTAGCCTAATTGCAGCTCACATTGCCGTAAAAAAACTCCCATAAATCCAAGTGTCGATTAGTGCACCTCGGTTATAGCTGAAAAAACTGGTAACTGACAATTTCATATTATATTACTGAGTGAAAACATTACTTTATAGCTGAGATTCTTTGTCTATTGTGTGCTTGTGGAGTGGAGTGTTAATAGAGTTGAAGTGATCAGTCACCTGAGCATCTCTGCCATCACACAGTTTTTCTTTGTTGACAGAACAGTGTAGGTTTTTGAAACCCAACATGAGATCAATCTGAAAGTAGAAATGTTACACAAAGGCTATACTGTCCTATGACATTTACGTCCACATTTAAACCCAGTGCCACTTCTTTTATGTGATCTGTTCAGTGAGAGGTTCACATGTTTGGATCAGAGACATAGTGTTGTGCTGTCACTCAACGTAAAACTTGGTGCTGTCGGAAGCTATGCTTTGCTAATGTTGATTATGTGCTTTGCTATGCATGGCCTGCTTTTCTCTCACAGTTTAAGTCCACAAGGAAATTTGGTAAATAAACAACCTCATTAGTGGCAAAGGTGATGGTGCCCTTGATCTTGAATGGTTTTGTCAGGAGAAAGGTGAATGTGCAGCATTGAGAAGTGAAGTTAGATTGAGCAGCCTGCCCATATGGGACTACCTGCTTTGTTATGAAAATGGAGGTCCATAACAAAGCTACAAATCTAAATTCAACTCTTGACTGGCACAAGCCAAAGCAACAATTACGTGGAGAAACATTTTGTGCACGAGCACACAGATGCCTCAGTATCATATATTTTTGTATACATCACAGTGTATCTGCAAATCACAGGGATGATGTACTTTATGCCTACATTTGATCTGAAAAGGATTTTCAGAACCTTGAGGTTTGTCATGATGAAGAAATTCTGCACCATGAACCACTGTCAGCTCCAAACTGCAGCCTCACACTGCACCCCTACACTGTGCACACCAGATCACATTTTCTCCAGCTACTGCTTCTCTTGCTTCTTCAGTTTCCCTCTCATAAAGGAACCTGATAGAAATTTCATCCAGGCCCAAACCTTTACCGTCTTTAAAAGCCATTAAGTGAGTAAAAATAAAGTGAAATGCAGCCAACATATGGTTGAATGGCACAGATAAATAAGCTGATTCATAAAAATGAAGTCAAAGTGAATGGCATTCTGTGGGTATGATTTTTGACAGCTTATATCCTGAGCAAAGTGGAAATTACTGCAGACTTCAGTGTCTTACTTCACACGTGACATCAAGCTCTTCTCATCCCTGCTGTGATGCAGCAACATCCTGCAAGTGCTTTACATCTGACTCCCCCCATTCGTGTCATTTCTTGAAGAAGCAGTTTATATTAAAACAATATGGAGAGGCTACACCAAAGCAGGCGCTGTGATCCGTTGGCTACTTCTTGTGATGAAGGCCAAGACAAAAACATGTTTGCTCCAACACCAAATAAAAGTACACGTGCCAAACTTCAAAGGTGTGGCCCTGACACATACAGGTATAACTGCTCTATAATGCTGAAGACGTGTGTTCAAACCAGGGCATGACATACATGAACATGGCTTGAACAGCCAGTTGTCCTCTGTAATGATGCTGCACACTTGTTACCTTTACCTGGAGACTGACACACACACACACACACACACACTGATGGGGCTGATATAGCTTATCTTTTTTTTTTTTTTTTTGCCTCACAATTACTGATGAAAAACAGCCCGAAAAAAAGGCCTGCACACCAGAAGAGAATACACAAGTACAAGTTTCTGGAGTTGATGTTTTTTTTTGTAGGCAAGCATGCTGCTGATGACAATAATTAGGACTTAATATATTGGTGAATGGTGTAACATGTAATATGGCTTTAAATGTCTGGAGGTCAGATGCACAATGTAGGTGTCAGACAGTTATTATTCACACAGCTGAATAATGACAATTTTAGGAAATCACTTGGTGTATTTGAACTTGCTATACTGTTGCAACGCCGTGCACAGATGTTAAAACTTTCTTTTCTGTAAACTCCGACGACCCTACACAGAAGTCCTACAAACAGAAAACTATTTTATATTCATGAACTCCTTTGCCAGATTTTTTTTTTTCAAGCAGGTAGTGTGGAGAAGAAGAGATTCACAAGCACAGCCAGAAGAGAAGCCAACTCCTCATTCAGTGCCGCGTGTGATCGTACACCATGTTCCTGCCCTGTTAAATGTCGACTCCCAGCACACTTAAAAAAAAATATTCCAGACTCGATGCAAGAAAAACCAAAGCTCCAGCAGGTCAAGCAACAAAATCCGACACATACTGTTCAGAGAAACACGTGTGCTGCTGCTCGCCTTAACACAAATATTTCCACAACTTTCTCTCCAGTGCTTTGACTCTCAACTTTCATCCTATCAGTGAATGCAGCAGCACTAAAGGGACTTCCTTTACTTTTGCCATCACTGAATCCTCACTCCACAAAACTCTCTATCCTGCACTTCCAGTATTTTTCAATGGGCAAAGCAAACGCAAATAACAGCCGCATTATAAAGCCCCAATCCACTACTGACTCATTGTGTGTGTGCGTGTGTGTGTCTGCTGGGGGTTGCACACAACTGGCAGACACCATCTCAGTTTCACAACTGTGGGATGAGTGAAGTGAGTGTGACATATAGAGGGCAGGTGGTGCCAGTCAAGTGAAATACGCGAGCGTGGTCCCAATCTGTAGTTTCTCTGCTCCATAATTAGATATTTTTCCATAGCAATCACCAAATTATGTCATCAGGCATTACAGAGTATTCATTATTCACTGCAACAAACACGCTGGAAGTAACAGTCAATCCTATGGAGACCTGAGAACTGCGTTCCAGGGAGGGGGCTTGAGTCGCTGTGTGAAACCAACAAGAACCAACACGACACCTGGCATTTTCCAGCTAAAGTGGGCTGTTGCACACTGCTGAGCACAATAGCAAGACATGCTTCTTAATTGTACAGGTTTGAGGACACTGAGGGGGAGAAAAGGGAAAAAAAAAGAAAATGACACATATGGCTGTCCATAAGCAGCTTAAAAACCAAAAGCTTTTTTTTTTAAATAAATAAATATCTGTGTAAGAACGGTGTTGATATTTTAAAAAAAGAAACATAATCTTGATGCCTGTGTTCACCTGCAGTAATTAATCTTCCTGAGCAGCAGCATAAACATATTTTAAAAAAAACAGAGAAATGCTAAATCAGAAATAATGAAATGGGGAAATAAACACAAAATGGTTGTTGTGTTGTGTTGTGTTGAGAAGAATTAAAATGTAGCCAAAGAAAAATAAGTGTTAGAAGTATCTAGGGTTAATTATCATGTATATCCAAAACTGAAAAAAGTTAGAAAATACAATTTGGTTATTTTATTTTTCATCATCAATCACATTAATGTACTGTCCTTTGAGGAAACGCCTTTATTAATGCTGTATTTCCACACCAAATGAACTTACATGCCAATAACTGGCCAAGCTGTGTTGCTGAAGGTGTGGGGGCAAAAAAAATTACAACAATCTATTAATCAGGAAAAGATTCACTGTGGTCTATGAGTGTAAATAAATTAGAAAAAACTAGATATATAGAGAGATATACTCTCTCAATATGATGACTTTTTTTAAAGACTGAACATGACTGTTACTGCTGCATTACTTTCAACGTATTTTAAAATAAAAAGATGTTTATCAACTTGCTCAGGCAAAAACTTTTTAGACTAAAGCAAACTGATCACAGGGATCTGGGGGTGTTCACCCTGAGACCAGAATAAAGAATGAAAAGATAAATTAGTCATAATCGTAAAGTAACAACTGTCACACAACAATACAAATTAATCCATGTCTGGGATATGAAAAGATGTGTAAGATATAGCGTTTATGAAAAGTAAACAATATTAAAATCTAAACTTATCTGTCCCATCACTGCTCAGACTGAGTTTCAGACATATCACGATAATGGAAATATTAAATTAAATTAAGTCATGAAGAAATATGAGAATCAGAAAACTGTTCAGCTCTTTTAGATGCTGCAGCATAAAAGAGTTGTAGAGTTTACTGGAGGAGCCAAATTCTGTTTGCTATAATGAAAGTAGCAAGCAGCGAAAAGTTTTCATCAGCCTCAAGACAATATTCATAATTAACGTTAATGGTTAAGTCAACTGGGATGGTGACTTAAACAAATAGTTTCAAATGTTTTTAAAAAGGACAAAGTTACTCAAATACAGCCCTTGGGAATTAGCACGACACCTGTACTTTGGAAATCGTGCAGCGTCCGCACTTTCTTGAAAGAGACATGTGCCTTGACTTTAAGTCAGTGCAAACATTTTAAAGAGGGTAATTAGTCCACGGTTAAAGGCAGTAATCACCCAGTGATGAAGATAAAAGGGCTCAAAGGAAAACAAACTGGAAATGGGCTGGTACCATTCACATCACAGTCGGATTCTGGAGGTCATGTGCTAAGTCCTGTTAAGAGCCTCAAAAGGGCAAATGCTGAACATCGAGCACTTTTGTGTGAGTGTTTTGAAACACAGCCAGATTTTAAGCACACAAACACGAAAAATATCAATTTCACATTTGGTTTAACGCTTTCACACTTTGTGTCACTGACACCCAGAGAGACGGGCTGTGGAAGACAAAACACAGCTCCTGGATAAGGATCATGTTAATGCCTATCAATTAGGATCAAAAAGGGATTAACCGGCATGGTTGCAGCGGTGGGATGGGGGCCCATGCAAAGTCACTGAATACTAGGGGTCACACCCCCGACTTCATTAGGCCTGACCTTTCCGCGCCATTGTGTGACAGGAAAGAGACCCTGCAGTCTGCGCTTCCCCTTTGCCCATCTTAGATGGCTTATGGGTAGGCAAATATGAGACATGCAGAAAAGCTGTTAGAGATCAGTGAAATATGAAATATTCACTTCAAAGTCCAGGGGGACTTATTGGGTTTCTGCAACTTGGTGCAGGTGGGTATTTACTCATCAACGCCCGCCCTCCTCGCAGAGGCTCATTTCTTCCACCTTGGAGAGAAATGAGACTTACTATTTAGTCATGGTGCAGCCTCCCCTCGCTATGATGTACCACAGGGTTGGCGAACTCTAACTCCTTGTCATCTTAATTCACAAAAGGTCAAGAGGCAAAGTGAAAGCAGGTACTCCAGGTGTGTCAAAATAAGCCCCAATTAGGGAAAAATGTGAGCACACCCTCGAGTCTCACATATCTGACTTTGAAGCAGAGTTTCAGTCAAGCCTCTGAACTGGGGACATTTTAATGCTGTAGCACATTACAGTTTTTATTTATTTATATATATATATATATATATATAGAGAGAGAGAGAGAAATATTAATGATAGAGAGAGAGAACTTTTACACAATACAACCTCCTTGTATGGATACAATATGTACGCTAAATTATTAGCCATATAGATACAGAGTTGTCTGCAACTACACAAGATCCACTCCACAAACGACCACTTGACAGGGTTGTTGAGCTTGGACAAAAAACATGCACATTATGACTTTGTAGTCTCTCTACGATCAATATACTGTCTAAAAGATAATGCAGCGTGTTGGACTTTCATTCAAGCATCTTTGGGGCTGAAAAGAGACAAATATTCAACTGTGCCATAAAGAAATTAACACTTGACTATTTACGATGACGAATTCAGTCTGGTACTTACAGTATACAATTTTAGATTCTGGCTATATATTACTACACACTCTGGTATGAACGGTTACTTTACTGTTGTAACATACCTTTTGCTTTACATGGGTCCTTGATAGAAAATGTGTATGAAGTAAACAAATATCTGCTGAGGCATTTTTGGACTGTATCAGACCATAAGATCCAGTATTCGAAACAGCGTAAATTAGATTAAATCTTTTGTACCAGAGCTGCACAGCATGTTGGATGTGTAAACCCCTGAGCTGAGAACAAGGTGGACCTGGGTCCTAAAACTCACGTTCACCCATTCGTACCAACAGCAGCCACAGGTTTTTTATATCAAAAGGTTAAAGAAACATTTCAATCTTTTAGCTGCCAATTAAGCCCAAGTGAACATGCATCCCACAGTGTTACAATAGATGAGCTTATCCCACCATATTAAGGAACTATAAATTCTTTATTTAGCACAGTGTAACACATTGAATGCATAATTACATGCAACTCTTTTGCCATTTTGCTGGAAACTACTCCTCTTGATTTCACTCTTTTCTTTGTGGGCAGGTCTCAGTGAAAGTTAGGACTCAAGTTTAAAAAAAAAAAAAAAAAAAAAAAAGAAGTTCATCTCAGGCCAAAAGTTTCTTCCTAAGTCAAGCTGCTGTTGAGTTTAAGTAGGCATGCGGCCATGCACTGCAGTCAAACAGTGGTCACCCAGGCCTACAGCCTTCTTTGTACTGTTCATGAGGTTGTTATAGATGAGCACACACCATTTAAAAGCCAGTGGTGGATTCACAGTCAAATGAAAACAGGAAGTATTGCTGAAGCTGTCAAGGCCACGCAGCTGAGTGGGAACGGACATGCTGCATGTGCACATCTCAACAGTGGTTGTGCCACAAACGGTGGACACAAATGCAGGCAACACAAAAGCAAAGAGATACTTATTTAGGTCTCAGAGAGCTCAGCAATTCAACAAGTGACATTTGCAGTGTGGTCACAGTGCAATTTCAGGAAGGCAAGCCATCTTGTTATGAGGATCTAACAGTTATGAGACGTTGATACTGATACCGCATCAGTATCAACGGAATCTAAGCTGCGTTGGCTGTAGCTTAAATTCAAGATTCGCTTTCTCAGTAAATCGTGTGTTGACTGCTTTTAGGTATAAACTAAGGTCTGATGTCTCCTTGCTATTGACTCAAGATCCATTTCATCGAAGACAAGATAGTTTGTAAAATCCATCCAATAAACAGGTCACTCACGTTTCGATGCTATTACTGGGGCATCTTGAAAACATCACAGAGTAACCTTACTCAGCAGTAAACTGACTGACAGAAATACTGCACAATATCAAAGGCGTTGTCAACAGAAGTTTCAATATGAAAAATAATACAGAGCAAAAAAGGGTCTAATTTAAAGGTGCTTGATTACGATGTGTGAAAGTGCCCTGTTCGCATTAGTGAAATTTGCAATTTATTTCTGGAGAAAACTTCACTTGTTTTGTCCCATCTACAAAAGGTCAACAGGTTTGAATGTGAAAAAAATCTAAAATGCTCTACTGGACAATAATCTTAAAGTTTAGTAATCTAGATTACAACCTGCCTGGTTTCCTCATGACGCCACAACACATGCATAAACGCCAAAGTGCCCTTTTTCTCTCTCTATTTTCGTGGCAACAGAGCCGAGGCCCAGCTTAATATGTTACTGACAGCCACTGTTGTGTTAGGTGGCATCAGAACACAGTCTGGCTTTCACATGAGGTCTTAACAGTGGACCAAAACAAGTATTCAAGGGGGTAAAGGTCACCTAAACCTTTTAGCACTTCTCCATCACAAAATGCAATGTTGCGGGGGTGGACCTTAATTTGAAGTGCATTTACAGTATTTACATCATAAAAAGATATAAAGTGCTACTTCTCATCTTCAATTAACACACATTAACAAAGTAATAATTCAGCATCATACTGCTATAATTGCTTTGGTTTTCAGTGAAAAATATACTAAAACATTTCATTACATTAATTTTATTTACTGTATCTGCATGTATGAATATTTTAGTTTCCGAACAATTAAAATGGTTGTGTGTCTTAAATTCAACATATTTGAAAACTGACATATTTGAAAAATATAATCATAATATGATCATACAAAGCAGAAGCAAAATACATATCGAACATTTTAAATTCTTTAACGACTGCAACGACATAAAACAAAAAGTCTGAAATGTTTGCGACGATTGATCGACAAAGAACAAAAAAATCCAGCATTATATTTACTGTTAATATATCCTTTTGATATATATGTAATTTAGGTTATTGACAAAAAAGACAATCTAACAACATCGGCAATGAATAACTGCTCTAATATTCACCGAATGAAAACTTCAAATTCACGGCAGCAAATCTCCAAAACACACTTTAAAAATTGTTTCCATTGCCTTTTTGAATTTTTTTTTATCCAAATAAATGGCATGATTTACTCATCAACATGTGTTCTTGATGAACTTGTAGCTTGGTTGTCTTTTGCAATAAAAACGCTTAATAAATAATAGCAGTTATTCTTTGCCCATAACATTTAATATAGCATGTCATTTTTTCATACCATTAAAAATGCCGTTTCTGTCGTACGTTATTATACATGTGAGATCTAATGCAATATTTTATCAATGCGCGTTTTTGATAAAACATTTTAAATATTCCGTCACAAACATTTGTAAGATAGTTAAAAATGTCTAAAAACAAAAAATAAAATAGGAAGGTTTTATGATAAAATCAAAACGCTCAGCCAAAGAAAATGAATCGTTCTGCGCTTGACAAAAAGTAAAGCTGTAAATCCTAAACCTCAATTCTATCGAAATATTTTTCACATGTATCCATTTGTTCAGTATTATTTTCAAATGTTCCATTGACAAGTTTGTTTGCTCCACGAAAGGAGGTTTACGCTTCGACTCCTTTTTCTACGAGCTACGTTACAGTCTCTTTCGCCACTGCCTAAAACCTAAAATGGACGCTGCTGGCTTCGAGTTATCAATGGCTAAGACCGGCGAAGGGTCACAGCTGTGCAGTTGTGCTTTTAGGAGAGAACAGGCAAATGGATCCATGTTTTGGCAGACTGCCAGGAGACTCCTTAAAATACAGGGAAGGCCTTGATTTAAAATATGCCACACCAATGTCAAAGGAAGCTGCGTCATTACGCAGCAGAGGCTGGTGAGGTAAACAACCCACGTTTACAACAGACAACGGCAGGTGCGGTGCAATGCTTTGAAACGTGCTCAAATTTTCCTGTGCATGCACACAGAAATAATCCAAAAAATCTTTCCATTATACCTCAGGAAGCATTAGAGCCTAAATGAAAGCCTGTTTTCACCAGACATCATCATGATGTTAGACCTCGTGACCGCATTGTGGGTGGAGACAATGAGCCAATAGAAAAACAGGAAGAAGATTCAGAGCCCCTCTTGCATCAGCATTTTCCACCTAAGCCTCAAGTGAAAGTAACGAGATCCATATCTATGATTATGTTATGAAGAGATCAAAAATGTGTGTTAATAAAAAATGATTGCTGCTGACGAGTGAATGACAGCAGTGATTAGGCATTTCTCAGCATCGTATCAGAACTGCAGGATTGGCATTGCAAGCCAGAGCTCAACCTCTGTAAATACTGGTGTGCAGCAGACTGATATTTCCCTCAGGCAATCACGTTCACTCGCTGTAGCACCTTAAAGCATTCCTAGCATTGCTTTTCTCAACTTTAAACATACTCAAATGTACTTTAATGAACAGGTCAAAACAGATCTTACCATTTGTGCCGAGGGACTCCAGCGTCGAAGACATGAAGGCATGACAGGCGGCAAGAAACCATGGACCTCCTGTGAAACCAGAGGGAAAAATATTAGCAAACAACCGCGGCTCAGAAATAGTCAAGATACACATTATGCTATCACAGTTAGAGTAATAGAAATTAAATAGGATAAGCATTATATATAAAAGGCTTTGCCATTTCCGTTTGATTATAACACTGGAGATTTGGCTTGTAAAAACTTTCCAACGAAATTTGCAAACAAAAAGTTACAACATGTAAATAAATATTACACTGCAGATGTTTTAATTTTCACTGAAATGATTTTAACATGTTAACAGTAGTTTACGGTTCTAAAAAATGTGTGCGAGCTGTATTTGTTTCTATTTATAATATTTCCTTTAAATAGATGATATCTAATTCAAGCCGCATAAATTAGGATCAACTTTGTTTTAAAGGTAGTATTAAGTAACGTATCATTTTAATTTCTATTGTGCATGCAAACAGTGGTCACACAAATCCCTACCTAGTTACTACTGAGGTCACTTTTACAAATGAGTATAAGTATGCACATAACCAAAAAGAATTGTATGATACATAATCAATGTTTTATGCCGCAGAAACAAAAAAACAATATGTACATTCTGATCAACATTTGCTAATTTATGACGGTAAATGCAAGCTGTGATAAGATAGAGAGAAAGTTAGGTGTAGCTGTTTTTCGAATCTTTCTTACCTTTCCAAATGCAATTCCTATCATTTTTGTCGGACTCCGGGTCAGGTTTGGGACAGGCCTGCGAAAGATACTGCATGTTTTTAAGTGTGGCTGTACGCTCCAGTGAAAACACAATCAACAAGCACTTGAAAACTATTAAGGGATATGACAAAGACGAGGCTAAAGGAGCTGTCTGACAGCAGACGAGTATGTACTAAGTAGGTGATAATGAAGAGATCTGTCCAGGCTGGTCACTGATATGGCAAACAGATAAACATCACAGACTCACTGAGCAAAAGTAACTTGTAATGTCAAGACTGAAGCTTGGAGCAGTTTTGAAAGCCAGAGTTAATATTGCTTGTGCCCTCCCACACTGTGAAAAGTATACTGCATCTACTGACTAAAAACACATGTCTCAGCTTGGTGCAAAATAGGATTTTTTTGAAGCAGTACAACATGTATATACTGTATATCTGTCATCTTTCCTTCACTTAATAAGTGCTTCCTGAAATGAACGACAGGTCGCTGTTCAGAATCCTAAATCTCCTGTGAAAGTAAGAGATTTTATCTCGTATCATCCTGCAAACCGCTTGCCGACAGTATGATTGTATTTAAGATAAGTTTCATTGGCTGTTTCTACAGCACTGAATTGAGTCTAAAGCAAACAGAAAGAAAAAAAAAACACACATGCAGAGTTACACACTAGTCTTTCTTTCAAAACTGATGAGCCATGTACTCTACTGCTCAGATTTAGGAGAGCAATTATGTTACTTTCAATGACTTTCAGTTACCTGCTCTAAATATTAACTAAATGTTACACAGTTGCAATTTTCCGTTCCCTTTATTTAAACATGGGAGGCTTTGATTTTAAATTCAAACATTATTTCACACCGAATTAAAGGATATTTGCGTTCACACTGTTGCCTTCAGTGTGCTTCACCACATGTTAGGAAACGCCAAGTAGTTACAGATAATAGCTTTTTATTTCTTTCAGACTGCCTGGAAGATATGGTAATTACCTAAGAGATAGCTTTTGTAAGAGTGTGCAACATACTGTGAGTTTTCAAGAATAGTACACTACACTAGAAGAGTGTACACTCATTCTAACAATACAAATCTGTCTAAATCAAAAGCAACCACTGACAATGAAATAACATGCAGAGAGATTATGGCTGTTCACAAGAAATTCTGGGATGCCCTGCAAACATTTGGCAGCGATGAATCAGACAAAATGGCTACCAAGTGTTCCAAAAACAGACAGAGAGATAATTACAGAGAAACTAGCAAGGAAAAAAACTTCCATCAAGTCAAGAATTATATGAACATGTTGGTACTCCATTGTTACTGGGCTGCAGTGAACCAAAGATGGCGACTGGTGATTCAACAATCCATTCAACTAAACACATATTTACATTAGAGAAACCCATTAAAGAGTTACCATTAACCATCCCCACTGTGTGTACCATATACTCAGGCCGGTGATGTCTCGTTTCATTTAAATCCACTGCTGCACCATCATTCCCATGTTTTTTCACCTCACATTAATTCATATACGTCATGGGTAACAACAATGCTATAGCAGCCATCTTGCCCCAAAAAGAGCAGACATGGGGGGGGGGGGCAAGGCTGCCCGAGTCATATGACTGCACTGTCTGCAGACAACTGCAGTGACAGAGCAAAAGCGTCTGGATGAGTCTGAGGCAGCAGCAGATCAGGTACACATACTCTGTCGCTCACAACCAACTTTGACTTCCATAATATTTTCTTAAGATCAATCTTAAAAACATGCCTTTGCATTTCTGCGCAATGAGACACAAAAGCTCATCATATTGGTGGTAGGAAATAGTAGGACAATTAAACTCTTCAGAGCCTATAAGGAAGCATTGTTCAAACTCAATTCCAGTAAAGATTACATAATTTTCAAATATACCAAACAAATACACTCAACAAGGCTGATATGGTCCAAAAACCACTCAATTAAAAAGGTGATGATGCAGCCATGAAATTACATTTCAACATTTGTGTTAGAGCTATAGATTATACAGCATAAAAGGAAGCAGACAATTCATTTGATGATGTCAAACAGTGTGGGAATATATGTTCAATTTGAAAATATGCCAATTGCTTTTGTTACTTTGAAGCTACTTGTAGGAAGTTTAAGATAGTCACTGAAAACATGTAATACTCCAAATGTTTTTTCATTGTTTGGTGTGGGAAATGTAATCGCAACAATGGAATAAAGGCAACGACCTTATAAAGCCTATTAAATCTATGGTGTAAGCACTCTTTAATCCTGAAAAGTGAACATGCTGTCCCTGTTTGGTTTCAACCTACACTGTGTACAACAACTAACCTTTTTGTTGATGGTCCATGCTGCCTTCTGGATGCTGCACTCCTCTTGAACTCACAGGGCTAAAGGGCTGATCCCCTGCAGAGCACGAACAAGGACAAGAAAAGACGTTTTTTTCAAAACATTTCATACAGGACTCCTATCACCTCACCTAAGGGCTACGTGGTTTAGGTTAAAATAGTTAACTGGAGGTATGTGTATTAATTAAATATGTTGTTCATTCATTTGTAATCAGGAATTATTAAATTGGTGCAGCTGAAAGGGTTACAAACAACAAACATGGAGTCCCCACGCAGAGGACAGCCCCAGGTGTCTGCTGAGTAACAGGTTGGCTAGCTCAAAAGCGCGTGTGGGGTTAATCAACAACCTCACGTCAGCAAAGGTGCGTCACCTGCGTGTCCTCCTGAAGTAGTGTGAATGAGGTCAAGTAATGAAAACAAAACCTCTACTGTGTGGGAAACATAAGAAATTGACCATGTATATGTACATGTATAACATACGCGTTATTTTAACGACGAAAACGTTATCAGGCTACTTACAGTTTGTTACGGTAGAAGAGGCTAATTCAATTTTTAGCTAGTAAACCGTTTTTACAACCAAACCAACGCAGCTAACGCTCACAAACATATTTTTGGCGGTAGTGTAACGCTTTAATGCCCACTGTATGTTAGGTAATTCTCACTCCGGCGCCTGCCTTACCCACCTGTCTGTTGATAGCCTGCAGAAGAAAAAAACTTTCACAGCGTTTATCTGACAAACATTTTTCGGATTGAACGTGGCGACTTGTGAGCGAAGGCATTTTTCTGAGGAGGAGAGCAGGAAAAAAATTCCCATTTTCCAACAGGCAGCTGTCTCGCAAACGAGCAAAGGAATGCAAAAAAAAACTCCATCTCCAATTTTATCAATTTCAGACAGACTCCAGACAGTCTCCGAGCGGTTACGTGCCTGCTCGCCTCGCGCGTGCACGCTGAATGGCGCGGGAAGCTATGATAACAGATCCAGAGCGACATCGCGAGGGGCCAATGGAAAAGAGCAGTTCCAGTTTGGTGTCCAATCATGATGGCCGATAAGTACAAACCCCGCCCCCCGCCTCCTCGCCCGTCTGTTGACAGTGCACTGAATAAAACAACAGTCTGAGTTAAGCAGTTCATTGCACTGAGATGTGGGTCACTGACTGCAGCCTATTCAGACTGGTAAAATGGCAGATATGTATGGTCTTATGTATTACAAATAAATCATATGCGATTACTTCCACATTTACATAAATTATACAATTAACTATACGTTCTGGATTGGATGCAGTTTACTACAGTGATCATAATATAGGCTACCTTTTTGACATGCTTTTTTAAAAATATACCATATAAAAGCCTATGATTATGACCTCAGGTTAGAAAGTAATCAGCCAGATTTCCCCTGGCTCTGTAACTATTACTGTTTGTTTTAAATCACAAAACATAACACACAATTTGTAGTGATAAAGTGATAATCCCATATACTGCAGCTGATGTGTCATTATATGCACATACAGTTTGACTGGAATTTGTTCTCTTCCTATGATTTTCACCAATGCCTCCTTCCCAAGTCTGTCTATTTAGCTGTGTGAATAGTAAAATTTCACACAGATGAGTAGAATTTTTTAAAATTTTAAATGTATATAAGTCAGCTAGATAGATCGATAGATAGATAGTGCCCAGGAATATATTGTGCACTAGTGTAAATCAAATGAATAATGCTATATGGTAAACATACACTGTACTGTAAGATTAGGATAAGGATGTTCTTTATTAAAATAGAATAACTGGATCCTATGAAAGATGCTCAAATTGGAAGCTAAAATCCCTTACCAATGTCCAATGAAAGATATGGAATTCAAACCCCAGACTTCATGGGATTGAACCAGACATTTCCAAACCTGCAAAGTATATTAAGCTACAATCATAATACAGTAGGTCTTGGATATTCACATTCCTTTGACCTGCTCTCATTGAGAAAACTGTGCCAACCTGGTTATTCTGCAGCCAAACACAACACACATAATGATTTAGACAATTAACAGATTCATTTTAATTTTTCAAAATAATCTATTACAGGCCTATATACTCATACTCCGTACTCCATAGTTCCAGTGTCACTTTCTCAAGACAGTTGGTGAGCTCCATGAATTGACAGCAAAAATGTACTGTCTCACACAAAACAACTTCCAAGTTGGCATTTAAATTTTGTCAAAGTCTACACAAGGCGTACAGACAAGTTTGTTGTAAAGAACCTCTGTCCTTTGGATGGAAAATAACAAGTCTTGTCTCCTTAGGCTTTGCACCCTTTAATTTGCATTGTTATGGAAAACCGCTGGATTTGGGTAGGGCAAAGAATCATTGAGGTCACCATAATAGAGTGTGACAGCTCCCCTTTTCACATCTATTTGGAAGTAAAATCAAAATTCCTGGGAAAGTGAATCCAGGGAGCACAGAAATATCTCATACAGCTTTGGCAACATCTGTTTATAGTGAATATTTAGTAAGATGTAGACTAGATATTGAAATGACCAATCACTGCATTCATTTTAAGGAGGAAAACTGTATATGTAGTGTATGCACATACATGTAACTTAAAAAAGCTGGATAAGTTTGGAAAACGTGATAAAAGAGCAATGGGTCCATGTAATTTTAATTTTTGCTTTAACTTGTACACTAGTGTAAACCCTGAATAGTGTGTTCAGATGACATACAAGGAAGTGTCTGGGAGCTTGCAATACTTTGGCTACATTTTATTTCATATAACTTTAAAAAAAGAAAAGGTGAACACTTGCCAACTCAAAATCTTGTCTTGTTCAATCCTCACAATCCATTATAATTCACCGACTGTCTTTCACTGGGAAAGTCCCTTTACGCTTTCTCAAATTAAAAATCTCACGGCTGATCCCCTCCATCGCCCTGGCTTTCAGATATTGACCTTGTGGTGCTACAAAATAGCTTCTTCCTCACTGCGGGATACCATAATGAGCCAATACAATGAGGCTTCAGTTCACTGCTCACCTCTCTTTGGTGTCTCTCGGGGTCTTTGTTGACGTTTGTCAGCCCAGGAGGAATTTGGGGGGTTAGAATTCTGCTGTAGTCAAGCTGTAGAGTCGGGCAACAACTCTGACTCCCAGACCTGGGCATGGAAGAGGAAAAAAAATGGTCAGAGATAAAAAAAAAAAAAAAAAAAAAAGGCTTTGACCTTACAGGGCAGAAAAAAATCAAAGGAGTGACTTGAATAAAGATTAAGCAGCATTTTGAATTTCAGCCAAAGTGACCAAGATTTGAAAAGGGCAAGCATTTAAACATATGGCATCTTTGCTATAACAGTAAAATGGAAACCCAGAATAGTCTTATTTTAAAATTAAGAAATAAAACAATTTTCAGGGTTTGGTTTAATGCAATGACCAGTCTACACTATGTCTCAGCTATGAGTCCTGACCACATGATGATTACCTCAAGCAATTACTATTCAGTATTGAAAATGTGTCATTGTAAGGTGAAAATGTAATTACTTACATGTGTGAAGTATGTACCTGTGATTCTGGTCATAATGTTACCAGAATCTATTACATTCAAAGCACTGTTTGATTTGGATGTTTTTTATATTCTATTTTTTTTTTTCCATGACCAACTTTGGTCACATTTTAAATAATCTTTGTTTTTATTGGCTTGTAGGAAGCCACTAACTATACCCACTGTTACAAGAGCCATGCCTCACTAGTGCAAGGCATATGTTCACAAAAATAGTATGTTTCAATTCAACCCAGATGGTTTAAAAAGAAACTCATATAGTTTCATGTATTCATAGCCTAACTGTCAGTCAACTGGAATTTATAAGCGTATTAAGAAAATGCCCCCTGCATATTCTTGATTTTAAAAAAAGCCTTGTAATGAGGGAAGTTAATTAAAGCAAAAATGAATTGAAATGCATAACCTTTCCAACTGTAAAGAAAAACCTATTTTTCAACAAATGTACAGGACTACATGTGGTTTAGGATGGTAGATATTTCCAAATGTACAATGATTAGCCTGCGTGTTTACGTGACCTGTCAGGCAGCTCGTGCTTGTGCAGCAAAAAACGATCAGGGGTGCTGGTGTTTCTCACCCACAATGCATCATTGCTGCAACCACATCACTGCCATGTTTGCGCTCCGGTCGTGAATGGAAATCACTGCGGCATAGACGCTGTTCTGTTGCAATTCTTACGTTCTTGTACTCTCCTGCAAGTAATACTCTAAAGATTAAATGCAACCCCCACGTTAGTAGTTAAATTCTAAGCGGGACGCGCAGTGCACCATGTCAGCCAACGCTCAGGGTGAGTACTGTCAACGGCTACGGTCGATATTGCTAAGTTAGCTATGTAGCTAGCTAAGTCTGCTAACGTGGCTAGCAGATTGTACAAGGCTGGTGTGATTGTAGGCCGCAAATTGTAGCTCGGCTACAGTAAGATAAGAAGGTTTACACAAACAAACCTTCATAAGCAGCAATCTTTGACATACGTGGTTGTACGTTGAAATACGTTAAAACGTAAACGCGCACGGTGGTGTCAGCTTGTTAGCTAAGCCCATGGCATTTTGTCGTATTTAGCGGCATTTATCAGAAACCGCAATTCTCAAATGGCCACATTATCCACTAATTTAATGAATGAATTCTGGACCAATTCACGGGCTACTGTTAATGCTTGGCTGTCAATCTGTTGATTTTGTCCAAATATCCGGTTGCTGCAACCAGCAGCTGCGTTGCAAATAGCATTAGCAAGAGCGCTTGCTAGTCAGCTAACTGGTTGAAAGAGCGCCTCATCCTCATAAGAGTGATTTAGAGCAAGTGTAGCGTCGTGCTTGCGACATTAACGTTGCAGTTGAAATATTGATCACGCTACAAGTAAATTATGAGCCTATAATGCCAGTTGTTTGTGCACTAATGCTACCTAATGTTAGCTACAACATTGCTGATAAACGCTAGACAGCTAACCTTCATCCTCACAAGGCAGTCGTTAGAAAGAACACTCAGTTCTTTGAATAATGGTGTTATGTTAACCGCTTTAACCTGTGTACTCAGTGTTCGTTACGTTTTCTGGCCATGTCGCCAGGTTTGGGACTGAAAAAACAGCTTTGTATGTACTGTAGCCAGTATATGACGCAGCGTATGTACCTCATTAATTTTGTTGATTTTTTTTTGTATTAGAATGGGGTTGTGGAGGCCTTCAGAAGATAATTTATCTTGCCATTTTATATTAATATTAGTTATATTCGTATGTATACACCAATGGGAGAACTTAACCTCCATCTCAGTATACAGTATGGACTTTTCCGTTTCACTTCTAAATTGACAAATTACAAATAATCTAGGCTTTTGTGATTTGTCCATACAACTAATATTTATTCTGTATCACACTGTGATAACCAACATATTTAGAAAGGAATGGATGCCAGTCTATAATATTTAGGCAATTTCTGATATTTACTTAATGCAGTGGCTTTTCCCCTTGGTCAAGGTAAATGCTAAGCCTGTGTAAATATGGTTGTTCTCCAGCACTTGGCTATAGTACTGTGTACAAGTCTACAGCAATCATACAGGAGAAGAAGACAATTTGAAAATCGGCCTCTGATTGTTTTGAAAGTTTTACAGTGGCTTTGTTTCACCATTGCAAAGTGTTATTTCATAACCAATTTAATAAATAATGTAAAATTATCAATGTATTTTGGTTGGAGTGTAAAAGCATGTGTCGGGTTGCCATGCCAGCTGCAGTTATGAAATTGCAAAGGCTTGTGGGGGCATATGTGCATGTTTGCACAGCTTGGCATCAGAAGTATGTGGTGGGCCTTATTTGGACAATTGAATGCTATGAAGCCACTCTTGATGGTACCACTTGTGTTTTTCCAGTTTGACATTGTTCAAACTCTTGCCAAGAGCCAAGTGGTCCCAGGAACTAAACACAGGAATTCACTCACAAAATCAATGCTTCAGCCATCAATCTTGTTTGGCAGAGCCTTCTTATTAAGGGTAAGGTGTAACTGGAAACTTAAATTACTGGTGGGTCAACATACTGAACACTTAAGCTTGTGCTATTGTTGTTTCTTGAGTAGCGATGATGTGAAGATAATGAAGGAATCTCCGCTGACACCGTCTTGCTTGTATATAGAGGTTTTTTTACAAGAAGTTCCGTGCCTAAACAAGCACCATGGACTGCTTGGAGGATTCAGGACCAATGTGAATCTCCCCCGAAGCAGCTCTGAATACCCACTTATATAGTCAAGTTGTTAATTCTAAATAAGGCAAAACATATGGAAACCTTAGTAAGGACAATACTTTTTAGGTCTCCTCAACTTTTGCCCCTAGCCTTTGACCCTGGGGTCTCTGACCTCAGGATATTTACGGTGACACACCATACATGGGATATTAAGACACCACACTATCTATACTAACTATAAATTAAGCCAATTATAAATTTCATTCATGGATAGCTTTTATTAATGGACAATAATTGGGGGTCCCTTTTCATTTGGACTCAGCCATGAGAAAGATTGCTGGTCTCTACTGTGTTCTATGCTGCTGGTGAACATGGTGTGTTTGGTACTTGCACAAGTGAATGAGTGGTTGGTATAAGGGGGATGTGCTTTTTAAATGATGCTTGAAAGGACAAGACTGTCAGCCTATGAGGGATGCTGCATATTATTTGCAGAGCCCATTGCTCTGGTCTGAATCTATGAGCAAATCTTCCTTTCTGTTGCAGATTATGACTTTGATGAATATGACAAACCTGGTGCTGAGCGGTCACGCAGGAGGAGAGGTGAAGATGATGATCTGGAGAGGTAAACTACCTTATCATGTTCTCATGAGTGCTGTACTATATGTGCAACCTGCAGTGATAGTCAAAATCAAGACAAGGTCATTGCAGCATAAAACTCCTATTTTCCTGTAAACAAAATGTCACTGTCTTGTGAAAACCATTGCATATACAAAACAACAATTTATTAGAAGATAAGAAAAATAGTCACGTTTCCAGTTTTGTGACAATTTTTTAGATAAGTCAGTGGGTTGAACAGTCTATATTGAAAACTGAATTGTTGTTGCCATTGTGAAAGAAACGTTATGTGTTGATGAATTCTCTTCTCTTACTAGAAGTTCTTTAAATGTTTTTTGGTTTCTCTTTTCTCTATTACTGTCTCTTTTATGACCTCCGGTGGCACCTTGAAGTTATATTTAGAATGGTCCTTGGGCTTCAAGTCTCATTGTTCAATATAATCATTTGTGAAAAAGACATAACACTGTTATCTCACACCGTTCTCTTTCTATTGCTTGTCTTTTTCCTTAAAAGTGACTTGGAAGAAGAATTGTTGGAGGAGGATTGGCTCTCGGGTAAAAAGGTAAGATCAAACAGAATCTCTTTGACTCTTTTCGTTTACTTTGGTTTAATGTGAGTCACCAAAAATCACTGTGTTGGTAGAACATTTAGAAAAATAGAAGTGAGAAGTGGGCTTGGAGCAGGTGGCTCCTCCACAGGGGGAACTGTTGATGTGAACCAGGAGGAAGTACAGAGGACAAAAAAGAACTGTGTTGACCTGCCCAGATTGCCTTCACCACATGGGAATAGAGCATCCTTTGGGTTGGAGGTGGTCCCCTGCCACCATGCAGGTGGCAGAGGAGTAGAATACAATTCTAAAAGAGCAGAAGAAAATGTTCCAATATTTCTGTTTCAGAATCCCTCGGAAGTATCTGATGAGGAGCTGAATGACGACCTTCTACAAAGTGATGATGAAGATGTGAATATGAGGTAAACTAATCATTGTTGTGTGCAGTTTTCTCATGTTTTCAGTTGAAAAAGCTAGCAGAGTCAAGCTCCACGTTTTACATATTTTCCCATCATACTCCATTTTGTTCCACGTTTTGTTTGTTTTCAGTGCTCAGGATGTGAGCCTCAATGCCACATACAGCTTGGGCACATCCTATGAGCAGCAGGACCACTTGCAGGAAGCAGACGACACATATGACGTTGTGAACCTGGGCGCGGAAGGCTGTGAAGAAGGGGATGTGGAGGAGGAGGAGGGGTACCAGCAAGAGGAGGAAGAGCAGTACATGGAGGAATACAGCCAAGACGACAACACAGAGATGCCCGAAGACCAGGTGGATTACACTGAAGAGCTAGCTGAGGGTGGAGATGGCTACCAGGATGAAGTGTTAGACATCCAAATCAATGAGCCCTTAGATGGTGAATTTCAAGTGAGTTCTCACATTTGCCCCCTCACATGTGAAAGCGTGTGGATGCACACACAAACACAAACACACACCCCTCCCGCTCCTCTTTCTATCTAACTCTATTGTATCCAAGAGATAATGTCAGTTTTCCTGTCTCGGTAAGGGGACAGTCGGGACTGAAAATCTATTCAGGAGAAGGAGATGTAGGTCGGCTTTTTTGGCAGAGGAGGATTAGATTCATTATCACTTCCTGCCAGTTAATTTCTCCATCTTGCTGACAAAGTTTGTGTTGACAGCTTGTTTGGTGTGAAGTAATGCTCTGCTGTCGTCTCCAAATCCCCGTGCCATTGTGACCTTGGGCCCTGTATCTTTAGGGGAGTAAGAAGCTGCTTTGTGTCGAGGAGATGTGCTGCCAATCGACGGAGGTTAATGTGGGGGGCTTTTATCTCTGGCTTTAGACTGCATCTGATAAAGTCTCATGCAGGTGAAAAGATTATTGACCTTCCTGAGGACACCCCATACAGTTTTCTAATGATTGATGCGAGTTTCCCTTTTATTCGTATCCCTTCCCTCTTAGCCCAGACTAAGCGGATCAAAGATAAGACCAGATCCATGTGCAAATGTCCGTTATGGTCCATTTACCAAGGTGTGATGGTGTTTGGCACCTGACAGAGATATATTAGCCTACTTCCTTTCTCCAAACAAAGATAAGATGTTGACCTTCTTACTGAGGGTGCACAGCACAAGTGGACGCCTATTTTGGATTTTTGGTAAATGTCTGCAGGTGTGGATGCCCATTTGTATTGTGTGTAATAACGGTTTACAAGGTCACTAAACTGCCTGGCCTTGACATTTTCCTCGCCATGGTATTCAGTGAGTACTATGTGGAACAGTTTAAAGGATTAAGCTGTTGTGTTCCCTGGGGGCAGCCTGTCCATCCATCGGGTTTACTGAGTGAGTGTTTTTTCCCCCCCTTTCTGCATTAATATGTGCTGCTGTTTTGCAGGTTAATGGAGCGCAACACCAAACACCATTGTGTGACCTACAGTCTGACCTTATTTAGCAACGAATTTTTGTCAGAGGAGTGTTAGGCAGATAGGATGTTTGAATAACTAGCATACTACTATACTAGTTATGTTGCTGCTTTGCTGGTGGGTTTTCTGAAATGACTGAGGTCTGTGTGTGCGTGTGTGTGTGTGTGTGTGTTTGTAGGATCAGGAGTTGAGCTGAAATCTTGTTATGGAGAGAAGAAAAAAAATGATTTGTCATCTCCCAGAATGTTTGCATCAGTGCCATGTTTTTGGCATGGAGTCGTGAACTTGCAGTGCAGCCAATAACGCAGTGATTTGCGAGGAGTCAGTCAATGATATTTTCACCATCACTGAAGCGGGGAGGAGTGTTTTTATCTGTGCCTGCATTTCTGTATATCATGTCAAACATTTACATCTCATTGAATTTCAAATGCTGTCAGGAATAGTAATGAAGCCTTGCTCCCACTGTTATGGTAATTTAGGTTGGGAGGGGGGTTACATGGTGCCTCCCCAAAATCCTCTCCATAACATTTTAATGTTTGCCTTTATGCTTTGTAGGGTTTTTGTCTTTGTCTTCAAATTTCTCTGTCTCATCATCATTGAGCCAACTCTTAATTATTTTAGCCATTAAAAGTGTTTAAATGTTCAGATTTTGTAAAATGTGCTGTTGGATAATGTTTTCCATACATTTATATTTATTTACCCTGCATCATAACAGCATTGCGTGGTGGAAACAGATGTTAGTTATTTCACCAGAAATGCATTCAGATTGTTTTCCAGCAAAGGCTGAAACGCAGTCGACCAGTGCTGATCCTTATCAGAGCATTGTTACCACTTACCACTAATCAATACGTATTATCTATGTGCTCTTTTAAGGATGATGAATATCAAACCTCCTATGATGGTGGACCTCTGGATGAACATGGAGTCCAACAGGAGGAGGCCCCCGAACAGGAGGAGGTGATGGGAGGAGAAGAGCAGCAGGAAGAGGAGGAGGAAGGAGCTGCAGAGGGCTCTCGGATCTTTGAGACAGAGAAGGTACAATCCACACAATACCTTACAGCTTTTGTTGCTATGGCTTGATTGCACCTTTTTTTCATTATAATACCCAAAATAAATGGTGCAGATTAACTACTGGTTATTGTTTTACCCTTCATTATAGTTCAATGTATGAAGTCTGTAGTTATATGGTGCATTCAGAAGACTGTAGTTTCATCTTTAAAATTATTCTATTATCAATTGAAGTACTGTTTATCGAATAATAAGTTAAACATTTGGTGTATGAAATTTCAAATCAGTTCTGTTGATTTTCTGTTTTTGTGGTGCAAAACCATGAAGAAGTCACAGTTGTGCTCCTGATTAAAAAAATATTGAAGGATATGTGATAGGATGGTTGACTCATTTCTGGAAACGTCTTCAGGTTGAAAATGAAGTCATGCCTGAAGAAGAAACCAAGGAGGAATCAGATGAGGAGGACGAGGAAGATGAAGAGTCTGGTCGCATGCGGTTTAAATCTGAGAGAAAGGATGGTGCTGTTGTCCGGCTGGCTGACGCAGGCAGCAAAAGGCGGAATATTCCTGAAACACTAGGTAGAAATGTTTCCTGCTGGGCAGAATCTGGCCTCGATTCACTTTCACCCCGAGTGCATTCTCAGATATTTTCTGATCTTGTAACTCTCCTCTAGTCTGTAATAAGTTTATATTAATATGGACTTGACCTGTACTTTAACCCAAGTTTTTACCAGACAGTTAATATCTAAGTACTCTGCCTTCCTGTTTCACTTATCATCAGAACTGTCAGAGAAAGCCAAGCAAGATCTGAAGGAGTTTGAGGAGCAAGAGCGGCAGAAGAGACAAAACCGTTACGGAGGCCGGGGAGAGGAGGAGGAGGAGGAGGAGGAGGAGGGCGAGGAATCAGAGGAAGAGGAGGCTTCCCAGGCTTTGGAATGGCAGATTTTAGAGGAGGACACAGAGGAAGAATGAATGACCAGAGGCCCCCCCTGATGGGAAACATGGGCATGCAGGTAAACTACTGTACAGCTATCCACCTGCACAGCAGTAAATGGATATCTTATTTGGTTACACAGAGTAATGTATCACTCGGTACTGAAACACTCCTCTTGAAGAGTAGCTAAAGGGAGCATAAGTGTTTCACCTTCTTGTCAGTTACCACAAGGGCATGTTTCTTCAAATGTTTTCTCTTGACTGTCTAAGACCTCCAAAGCAGCGGAAAAAGTCAAAACACTCGCTTCCCCGGATCATTGTTGATATATGGATTATAGCAAATCATTTGGCAGTGGTCCATTCAGACAGTTTTCTACAAATTAAATTTGCTCTTTGCCCAGGATTTAGTTTCTTGTCGGTTTTTATTATTAGATATCACTTCATGCATTTAATCCTTTGATTTACATGGCTAATCAGTTCAAGACCTTTTGAAAGTCTAAGTCACTTCGTACATGTTGCCATAAAGAACTTGTGATGTTGATCTTTAGTAACACATGCGGAGGTTATCAGATTTCTGAACTGGGTCAGGACTTGTCATCATTATTTCCATTTTTGTGTTATTTTAATTTCATCAACGAATAGCATTATGCACTTTACTAAGACCATATTTTGTTAAAGTGCAGAAAAACAAAGTATTGTACATAAATAATAATAATAAAAAAAATACCACTGTGTTAAAGTAACGCCTCCCGAGGCTGTTAGACATTTCACTCCAGCTCTTCATTATTTTGGGAAGAATTAATTAATGGAAATAGGCTGCAAAATTCAAAACAAAACATCAGCACTGGAAATGACAATTTAGAGGTAGATGGATGACACGCCAACACCGCAAACGATATGCAGGCTGCTGGTAATGAGCTTGTACTTTTTACAATGTACTGTTGTAGTAGAGTTTAACCACTTGAATAATTTGGTCCCTGACATGTTTGTTTATTTGTTTGGTAGTTTAAATAGATAGGATGGCCAATTATCAAGAACCATTAACTATATAATTATGGGTCCAACATTTATCAGTTGGTACAGCCCTGCTTGATATATTGTAATACTAGCAGTAGCATGACTGTTGGAGTTAGTCTTTGTTTCCTCTCCATAATGGCTGCAGCTCAATTTAAAAATGCATGTTGTAATCCCACCCAGGTTGCCTTCAATTTAATGTCACTTGTATGGTTTCTTAAAAACATGCACTTTTAATCTTGAGAGGAGACTTGCATTTAATTACTTCAGGATACCGTTTTCACTTATGCTGGTGAATTGACTTGTTGCCTGTGCCATCGCATGGCTGCAAGCAGTGACATCAGGATCTTCCCAGAAAGAAATATGTTTTGACAGGTTGTTTTGGTTTTTCCCTCCTCTCCGTTTCCCCATCTCTTTCCAATTAGCTTCCATCCTCCCGAATGCCACATCCTCACCAGCCTCATCAGCAGCAAATGCAGTCTCAGCAGCACCACCACCCTTCACGTCCAAGAGGACCTCCTCCCTTCCAAGAGCATGGGCGCCCACTGGCCCAGCAGCCCCTTCAGCCCCTCATCCCCCCGCATATGGCTCACCGCTCCCCACCGCTGCGGCCTCAGATGGAGCCGCCACCACGAATGATGAACTCCCCGCCACCCCACTTCTCCCAGCATCACCAGCAGCAGCCCCCACAGCCCAAAAACATCCACATCAACCCCCATTTCAGAGGACCCACATCATCCTCTGTACAAGGTAAATTAATCCACAATCAGTGAAATGTTTTTCTCTTTAACTTCTGTGCCTTCTGTGGCAGTGATTCACTGGGCTAAAACTGATATTTAAATCTCGATCATAAATGACAACAGTTGAGCTACCTACTTTATACATTAGCAGGGTAATTTGTTGTCAAACCAATATCTGCAAGAATATGTTTGTGCTGTGTGATAAACTATGCAAAGGCAGAATACAAGAGAGGAATATAAGACATAAAATTGACGATCAGTCTTTTATTTCTATGGACACAAACACAGTATTAAAGCAGTTAGCAATTAAAATAGTTTTTTTAAAATGTATTTAGATTACTATTAAGGATCCATAATTTTAGCGTGCTCTGATTCAAGTTGTTTTGGGGTTTTTAAAATTTTGGTTTACAGTTGGTTGTAAACTGTTTAAAACAAGCGTGTGCCTTTTGCCTTGTGCAAGGTTGATGTGATAGTCCCACGGCAGTCACAAATGCTCGGTCTTCATGAAGAGAAATAAAAATCCCAAAAATATTTTTTACTGAAAAATATCTCTAAGATTCAAAATCAGTCATCATCAAGTCCCGAGTATGAAAAAAATACCCATAATTTTTTTCTTTTTTTCACCCAAAATTGGTCCCAACTAGTTTATCAGCAGGATCCTCATTTGAGGTGCATGATGCTGTTTAGCCTGGCAGTTATCCTTACCCTGTCGTGAAAGGTGTCTGGATTGGAATGTCATTTTGTTGTTTGGTTGAATGACAAGTGAATTGCTCTCTCAGCCAGTAATGGGTTTATCCCCATTTTTTTTTTCTCTGGCGGCGTCACCATTTCGTTCCCTGAGATAGGTTTATCTGGCCTGTCTGTCCAGGCCAAGATTGAAATTTTGTTAGTGTGTGTGTGTGTGTGTGCCTGTGTGTGTGTGTGTGTGTATGTGTGTGCAAGTGTGCATGTGGGGGTTTGGGTTTTGTTCCTGAGAGGAAGACGTGTTGTGGAAGATCAGGGATTGCCTCTGGTTATGATTTAGTGTGTGCACGTGCATGTGTTTGTATATACATTATGTCTGTGTTTATTTATTTATTGAATTCATAGATTCCAGTTGAATGTTTCCAGTCGTAGGTGTTGACATACGATTGCAGATACTCTTATTTTAAAGAAGTATGCCAGCAATACAAAATTGCAGTTATTGGTTTGTGCCAAATGTTGTCAAACAGCAAATGTCTTATTCATTTCTATTTATTGAATTCGGCAAATGATTCTCGTGTATTTAATATTTCCTTGAGCTCCCTGGCCTGTGTCCAGCTGTGTAAAGATGTGAGGAGCCAGTCTGAGGCAAAATTGAAGATGTAGCTCTGTGAAACAGCCTTTAGCATGGAGATGTCTAATGGTCTCCTCCCTTTCTACTATTACCACCCTCTCTCTGCCTACTGCCCCTCATTTTCATTCCTCTCCCCCTCCCCCCTCCCACCCCTCTCTTTTCTGCCCTCTCCCTCTCTCATTGCAGTGCCCTTGATGCCTCCTGCTCAGAGCCAGCCCAGACCTGCTGTGGGTCCTCAGAGGTTCCCCGTGAGTAGCAGCTGCTCCTCTCTCTCCCCTTTTGCCTCACTTTCTCTCCCTCTGCACACGGTTAGCATCCCTTTTTGTGAGGGTAATATCATTACGGCAATTAGACTGTCCTGCCCAGGCCAAATACTGTTAAAGCAAATCTGTAAACACTGATACGAGTCTAGCTGCACAACTGGAAATGCGTGATAGGGGCTTTAGGCGGTGCAGTTTTGGAGGTCGGCGCTGCAGTGGCGGGACTTAGTTAGCAACTCTTCATGGATGGGCTGGGGCTCAGACCGGCCAGCTTGGCACATAATGGAATTGTGAAACCAGTTAAAATTCACTTTCCACAAGTTTGTGTCCCAAAGGCACGGAGACCTTTTTTGAACGGTATTTGAATTAATGAAACATCGTGGTGGTTTGATGGAGCTAGGCTGTGAGCCTCTTGCCTTTTTGCACCATATATTCCAAAGGCTGAGTTTCATGTCAGAGAAAGGGGATCTTAAGTCAGTGGTTTCCTGCAAGAAAAGGTCCTTTATTTCACTCACAAAGAACCCATCCAAGAGATGACAGAAATGCCTTTAAAGTAATTACTGTATTGAGGGAAATGGCTCACCGGCAAGTCAGCCAAAGTGCCAGAAGTTACTCTGTCTCTCTAGTTAATGATGCTCAGGCATCAGGTGGCGCTGGTACTGACTGACATCTTCCTGGAAAGTGCATTTTATATGGATTTATGCAAATGAGCCATTGGAAAATAGCTGCATCCAATTGCATTCACGTGGATTTACAACCCTGTTGCCAAATGAGCTGCACTTTCACATAGGAGTCAATCTTAATCCCAAAAAATATATATATATATTTACCTCTTTTTCCAACCTTCAATGTCAGTATTGTGCAATTCCTGTTCCCTGAGGTCTGTGATGGTGCTAGATATTGATAGCACGGTAGCAGGGAGCTGTTTTGGCTCTTATCAGACAGTGGAAGGTGGGGCTGGGAGGGTATGGGCTGATGAACAACATAGTGTTGGATTCCCCAGCTGTCAATTGCATTTAGGCTGCTGTTGCCAAGGACACAATTTGAAATGCGGGTGACATACCAGCCGGCAACTTTCCATTTACCAGTGGGCACCTGATTACTCACGATTATCATACATTATCATCCCATCAAATTTAATTGTTAAAAGAGCAGGCGAATAGGGGGTCATAGCCTCTAGTATTACTGCATTAAATTTGTGCCGGTAGAGGCTGGTTTTGAAATATTAATGTCAGTGCCAATTTAGTGCTGTTCAGTTTAACCATGAAATAGAGATGCCACCAACTACGCTGTTTGGAAATATTATCAGTAGGGGCTATACTTTCTGGTGCTCACTGCCTTTTTGAAATTCTTTTTCTCTGTAGCGCATTTTGAAAATTTAAATCTTCCTTTGCAGCAGTCGACAGCAGCTCCTCAGCTCTGAACCTATCCTGAAAACAAAGCAAATGCTGTTAATGCCAACAGTCTACATTGTGATTGGCTGTGATAAGTTAACATGCAACCCAGAAACAAACATCTCTTTAAGCTCAATTTTCCATTCTTTATTGAATAACTGACATTTGGCCCCTGTCTGTTATGTCTGTCATGGTTATCCCCTCAGCACTAATAGCTATCCTAGCATCCACTACATATTGAGCAGCCTGCAGCCTCTTTATCAAGGATTAGAAGTGGGAGAATGAGCCGTGTTATTTTAGCGGTATTATATGGACACCAGAGTCCTCTTTGTGCAAACCTGCCTGTCTGACCTTTTAGAACAGTGTGATTGCACCCCCTTTGTGATTCCCTGTCTTTGTAAGCCCCCTTGATTAACTTTCTGTTAAGCAAGTTTTTGGGACTGGCCTTCTAGCTTTCTAACACCTCTCCTCTCTAAATACCGCCACGCAGCAGTGGAATAAAGATGGATTAAGCCTTGATAGCATCTTAAGTAATTTACAATAGGCTTGGAGGAGGCAAGCAGCCCATTTGTGGAAGTGCCACGTGTTGAATAGCAGGTTAATTTTTCAACAAAGGTGGATGTTTAAAGGAATAAAGGAGACGGTTATGAGGAGGATTCGAATTCCAAGGAGGGATTAAAGGGTTGTTATCTACTTTTCCTTGGAAGACGGGGAGTAGTGTGCATGCAATGAAAGCTGTCGAACATGCTAAGTGAAAAACAAAGTTGAAGCAAAGATGAGGGCACTTGTTCTCTCCTGAGATACCCTTTCCTTGTTAGAGACGGGCTTTAGGAAGGTTTATCAACAAAGCCTCAAGTAGCATTAATGCAGGTTTGTTCACAAATTCATGCTGAAGGGTTTCTTTAATATTGGCATGCATATTGATGTTTACAACCCAAGATTCTGTGTCTTTTTAATGACCCTAGCCCTTCAATTACAAGCGCTTCCTGCCCGATGCAATACTCTACAGCAAATTCCCATTTTTCATTAGTTTAATTTGTTTGTGATTATTGAGTTCCCTGTATGGCCTATAATTCATGGGTTTTGTGTTTTCTCAGGGACCGGGAGACTTCCAGCAGCACATGCCTGGTAATTTTGGTCAGCCCCAGCGGCCCCCTCATCACATGGAACCACCCTTTAGGAACCAGCCACCTCAAGGCCCCCAGGACAGGGAGCCCCTCTTTATGGCAGGTAAGTCTCATGCCCAGCCTTGACGGGGGTTACAAAGCTCTCTTAGCATTTTTAGCCCTATTCAACATCAGCTCTGGCGGTATACCTACAGGGTATGCTGCTAGCTCTCTGGTGCTGCTCTATTAGCAGCACTCATGTTAAATGCATGAGTATATATATACATCTAAATGAGACTCGGAAATTTAAAACATGCATTAATCATAGATTTCATTCAGATTTGTCATTCACGGTGTTGATGCAAAATTAAATACAACCCACTTGTTTGTTTACCATTTCACCTTGATAGAGTTGTCTGTTTTTATTTCCCTTTCTGCAACACTATACATCTGGAGAGGGAGTTACTGATGTATTGAAATTGGCTCCGAGCACAAAAAAACCTGACATCTCTGTTGTGTTGTTTTTGTTTGGTCTCGGGCACAGAGCGCGAGTCAACACGTTTTCCGGGGCAGCACATGTTTGATCACCAGGGCCCCAGTCCTCTCATGAACAGCAGCAACAACCTCCATCAGCAGCAGCTGCCGCCACACGGACAGGGTCACATGGGCTTCGGCCCACCAGGACCGGCCTTCAACCAGCCGGGCCAAGGCCCACTAGGACTGTTTCCGAGAGAAGCCCCAAGACCCAACCTCCCTCCTCACCAAGGTCACCAAGGGATGGTCGGCTTAAATCAGCAAGGTGGCCCCCCTAATCAGCCCAGACCTTTCATGGGCCCTCGTCAGCCGTTCGGCCAGCAGGGGAACCTTTTTCCCCCACCACAAGTTCAGTTTGGGATGCAGGTACGACTAAGAGTAAGTGATTTTTATAATTAATAGATGTTCTGTGTACTTGTGTCTGTATGCTGTGCAACAACTGCATGCTGTTTGTCTATTTCTTCTCCAGTCATTTCTTGAATTTGCTTGCTGAATATATGGTAATGTGATCTCAGTATCATGATGTTTGTTTTGCATCTTCTCTTGCTTTTGACATTTCTTGTAAAAGAACCCAGCAAAAAATGCACATGCTCTCTCTGAGATGAATGTATGAATTTTTGCTGGCTTTACACGAGATTGTTAAAATTGTTGTGGCAAGAGTGATGACTAGATGGCTAGAGCACTGTACACATGAATAAACTAAACTATTTATCATATTCACTGCTACTGACGCGTTAAAAAAAAAAGACATGTTTGTCTGGCATCTCGGCATTCGTCGAGACGTATACACGAGCTCCCTCTAGTGACTGAATCGCCGTTGTAGGGGAACTGTGTGGATACCAGTTGTACAGCCATTGCAGGTTAATCATATGCAGAGACTGTTCCTGTGTTGAAAATGTTGTTTATAAGAACAAATCCTTTTGCTGTTTTTTTTTTTTTTAAAAAAAAAGAAATTACTGAAATAAAAATGGACTGTGTGTTGTGTTTGTGCTTCTTTTCTGTAATTTCAGGGCTTAATGCATGGTCCCCCTGTCCCCCAGCTTCCACATCACGACTCACTGCCACCCCATCAGCCAATGCACCAGCAGCAGCAGCATCATAGGCAGGAGTTACCCCATCACCAGCAGCAACAGCTAAATCTCAGTGAGCCTCGCCCCATGATGCAACATGGCCAGAATCCCTTCCATCAACAGCAGGCGCACGGTAGCCCCAGGCAGATGACTCCATGTCCTCCGAACCCCCAACAGCGCAACATGACCAACAGGCAGAGGATGGTAAGAGATTAACATATTATCTTATTAGCATATTATCTATTTTCTGCTGAAACTGATTAAAAGCAGTTAGATGGGGTCTCTATGAAATCACAGTGTCATTTTAGTTATTCTACCTTACACTGTCAGCATCTCGCCACAGTAAATAAAATATTGCAAGGTGAAAATGGGCAGAACTAAACGTATGTTAAGTTCAGATCAATTGTAAACTCAACATGGAACGTCTACATTTTGCCCTTTCTTCAGAACACGCCGCTCTCCAAGCAAATGCAGCCGCGCAACAGCAACCTACGGGAGCTCCCGGTAGCACCTGGCAACACAAACATGAACAGTGCCCGCCCCGCTGCCAACGTCAGGCCCGTTGCCCAGGCAACACGGGGGCGCGTCCTGGGCAGAACATTCAGCCGATGCCTGACCGTGGCAGAGGAAGGGGCCAAGTTGCTGCCAAGACTGAGCAGCAGCCTGGGGGGGTAGGCAGGACAGTGGTTCGCAAGGAAATCCCAAGCACACCGTCCAGCACGGCACCACAGGTCAGCTGTCTAACACTCTTGTTACAAAAGAAAACACACACACACACACACAGAAATAGAAAAAAATATTGCATTTGTTTGCATAATAAACAAATTATTTCATATAACATCTTATGTTTTCTCAAGTATTCTTCTGAAATGGTACTGGAAAAACTGGAAAGTCATTTCCACTGTTGTTTCCCTGCTCAATTCAGTGACCCAGACATTTTCAAGTTAAACTTATCAGTGTGCTGAGAAGGATTCCCATTTATTAAAAGCCCAATCATAAGGTTGTTAATGACGATGGTCTCATTCCATTGGAACGAAGAGATCAATACTATTGCATCTTTCTCTTGGGTTTTGAATTTGATTACATCTGAGCGCCGGGCCAAGTAATATGGATCAAATAAGACACAGTGGCTCATGGCCCCCCTGAGCAGAGGCATGCAGTCGTATTGTGAACTTTCGTTTTGTGCCGCAGGACCCTAATGAAGATGAGGAGACGCGGCAGTATCGTCTGAAGATTGAGGAGCAGAAGCGTCTAAGAGAGGAGATCCTTAAGAGGAAGGAGATGCGGCGGCAGATGCAAGCCGGCGTCAGAAAGAAGGAGCTGCTGGAAAGGCTTAATTCCAATTCTAACACACCGGGCCAAGGCCCTGCTCCTACACAGACTCAACCTGCACAGCAAAATCTGCAAACACCACACCCCGCACAACAGCAACAACAACCACCCCCACCACCACAGCACAGCAGCAGCAGCAGCAGCAGCAGCAGCAGCCACAGCCACAGCCACACCCGCAACAGTTACAGCCACAACATCAGAGACAGTTTCCACCGAGAACACAGCAGTCATTAAATCAATCAGTAAAGAATCCCCATCAAGGCACCCCCATTCCTCCTAATGGTGCTGCTCAGACTATTACACCACGTCCTAATGTCAAGACACGCCTGCAGATGCTAAAAGGGAGCACCCCACCGCAACAGATCCCCGGACCAGGTCCAGACCAGCAGTGGAAACAGCCTCCACAAAATCAGCCTCAGCTCCAGCAACAGCGAAGGAACAGCGCCATGCAGAATGTGAACAGACCTGGCGCCCAGATCCGGTCCAGTCAACAGAACATACCTGTAACTCCTACGGTGGGCCCTGACCAGGCTCAGGCTCAGAGTGAGGGACCTAAACCTGGGGCTAAGAGAACTGTGATGCAGCGAGCCAAGAATGCTGGTGTGGAGGGTCAGCAGGTGCCGCAAAAAGTCAGAGTCGTCAAACTTTCAGGAGCGGTGAGCACGTTGTTCCATTTCTATCCGACACTAAATAAATGTCGAACCTGTGTTTTGGTTCGACATTTATTCCGTCCTCGACAACTGATTTTTGCTCGCTAGGGAAGCTACATAGTTTTGTAATGAAATAGTTTTAAATGTCAGTGATTGCCCTCACGCTGTCTATTTTGAAATCTAAAAGATATCTAACCTATGGGAATGACAAGATGATGTCTGTGTCATTTTGGGAAAAATTGATCTGTTAAGAGTTTCCCCTCTAAAGCTTTGAGAACTGGTATTTAAGCCACGATGCCGT
This sequence comes from Psettodes erumei, assembly GCA_016785225.1. NCBI lineage: Eukaryota > Metazoa > Chordata > Actinopteri > Pleuronectiformes > Psettodidae > Psettodes > Psettodes erumei. The sequence continues at coordinate 158,361 of JAFBJZ010000960.1, read as the reverse complement.
TACGTACGTTTTACCTTGAGAACACATGAAGGCTGTAGGCATTAAAGAGAGCGATATGACATTTATCTGCAGAGAGACACCTCATCACTGCTCTTAAAGGTTGATGTCCTCTTTTAAGGGCAGAAGAGTGTTCTTTTAAAAAGATAGAGGCCTTTGAGATGGTAAAACAAGAATGACAGTAACACCAACAAAGTCCAGAATTACTACTGCTGGCTACTTTACGCTGCTGTGGCCTTAATTACACATTAATCTTTATTGAAAAAGCACAAAGGCATGCGTGTTAAACATTCATACTTGTCACTGATGAGACGTGTTGGTGGGATGTGATAGTATTTGAAATAAGCCGCTTTCCGACTCCATCCCGGAGGATCAAGCTGCAGAGCCAAAATCGCAGGCTGGCTGCAGATGAAGATAACTGGGTGTCAGTGCCTTAATGGAAACCTGCGCAGAGCTATCTGATGTGCCGCATCTCGGAGAGAAAAGGGGTGTGGGATGCGAGGTGGTGAAAGAGAGATGGAGACAGAAAGACACAGCTAGGGCCTGTAGCCGCAGTGAAAAGGAGATTCTCTCGATGCTCCTTCTTCCACATTGTTCTGCTGTCATCGACGGGAGCTTGACAATGTTATCTCCGCTCTTATTTTTTTCTTTCTCGCTCTCTCTTCCTCTCTGTCATCCCTCAGTTGCTTTTTTCCATCAGCCCATCTCTCAGGTGCGAGGCAACAAAAGAATGGCAATCCAAGACCCTTGTAATTAATCTTTCTTGGTTGGGGGGGTGGCAACATAATACCTGTGTAAGAAAGTTGCCACTTTTGAGGATTTGGATTTGTATGGCTTAGGCACACAGATAAGAGGCAAATTATATTTTCATCAGGGATAATACAAAGCAGTGCAAGACACAAAAGCTGGGGAGAAGGGGGGTGCAAGGGGGATGGGGTACACATCGAGCTGCTGTCGTTCCAGTGTAATGCAGCTTAGCATTTGATGGGTGCAATCAGGAGCTGTGATTTCTATAGGAGGGATTAATCCATTTACTCTCAACTGGGGACAGGTCAGAGATATCGCCTCTTTTCTTCCCCTGTATTGATCTGTCACATCTCGCCGCAGAGTCGGGAAAGAGACGACCTTCAATTCCTCTCCGCATGTCAACAGAGTTGAGCTGTGACTTTATTTGATAATGAGACCATCACCTTGTTGGGTTGATCTTTATTCCCCGCTGCCTGTGTGATAGGGATCCAGCTCCAGTGCCGGCACTTTTTTAGTTTTCTCTGCAGAAGTGGCCTTGCATTTCTCCCTTTTCATCTATAAACTCGACACTTTGCCAAAGTGCTTAATTTGACCAGGGGTTTGTCAAGCTCGCAAACTGAGACAAAGGCTGGGGATGTTTTGAGTTGTTAATTTTGTGTTATCCTCCGTCGTCGTCCAGGGCGGAAGGGGGCCCGAGGCCACGGGCAGCCCAGTGCAGCAACAAGGCGCCTGGCCGGCAACTGCGCCCAACCAAGGCGTCCAAAGGAAGGTTACCATGACAGGACAGCAGCAACAGGGACCAGGCGGAACACCGCAGGCTTGCCGAGGGGGCATGGGGAACCCACAGCAAAACAGGGTAAGTGATAAATGAGTGCTCACTGCCGCCTGTGCTGTTGACATCAGCAGCCATTTCACCTGAAATATATGTATTAATAGTGCAGACTGTGAGGTAATGGCAGTTGCGACATAAAAGAAGCCAAAATGTCTCCTGTAAAGTTGGCCTGTGCCGCTGGCGCTACCCTGGCATTGAGTAGACGTACCAATCGCGCGGTAGTGGTAATAAGACAGGACAGTATGCCAGGTGCAGGAGTATTGACAAGCTGAAAGCAATGTAACACGGGGGGCTACACAAGGTCCCCTGGCCTCTCTGCACGCCTGTCACCACCAGGCTGCTGTCACTGTTACCATACTCACTGATGCTGACAGGGTAAGGCTGCCACCATAACGCTTGCATGGCTCCTCTCCCTTAATGCTCCCCCACCCCCATCTCACACACATTCCCTCTACATCTTCTCTTTTCGGGGTCTCTCCCTCCTCCTCCTCCTCATCCTCTGCAGCTGAAGAAACATACCCCTCACTCATGAGATATGAAGATATGCCATGCCACATGTATCGTGCTCTGATGTTGATGTTCTATGTAGAAATATGATAAGTCAATCACGTGAAAGCGTGGCGCGTCTGCGAGGTGGGAGAGGAAAACATGGCGTTTTTAAATTTGCCTTTGTGCTGGGAAAACAGCGTAGCTCCTCTCCACACGGCTGAACGCAGGATTAAAACATCAACACGCCTGTTTAAACAGGAAGAGGTTCAGTCGGCATTTCCGCTGCATCACCCCCATCCCCTGCATTTTTTGCTCTCGTCGGGCAATTGTTCCTCACACCTTGCGTTGGTGCAGGTTGTCGTGTCGGGCCGGGGCCGAGGGAGAGGGGGCGGTCAGATGGGTCGCGGGCGCCCGATGTCCACCAGACAGAACCAAAGAGGTGCCGAGAGCGAGCGCTGCACTGTGTCCATAGAGGGCCTCTCCTCATCCACAACTGACGTTCAGCTGAAGAACCTTCTCAGATCCATCGGCCCCATAGAGGTGGGTATCGCATTCCTAGCAACTAAATACTAACGCACTTCAGTTGCTTTTTTCTGGATTTATACGTTTGGGTTTGTTGTTTGTATTTAAGCTATGTAGCTCGTGAGGAAAACTTAAGAAGCAGATGTTTATTTGCACCCAGTCGTGGCAGCGATGAAATGCTCCCAGTGTGATCCTACAGCGCCCTCTGTCGTAGTGACGATAGGTCTCGAAAGTGGTTTTGCCTCACCACCCTCACTCCCCCTTGTGGATGAGCGGAGCATCGAGCTGTATTAAACGTATCTCCGTCCATTGCAGATGTTCAAGATGATGCCCCAGCAGAGGAAAGCAGTCGCCACATTTTCTAGTCCCCAGCACGCAGCAAGTTTTCAGATGAGCTTCCACAGGTAATCAATATTCCCTCCTTTTCATCATCTTTATACGCATGCCAAGTTAAATGATGACGTGCTGCGGTAGATCTTTACGTGTTGCCAATGTGATGGTGTTGAACTTTAGCTTCTGTGAAGACTGTACAAAATCAAAGCATAAGTGTTCATTAGTATCTCCACCCCATTACACACTGGTTGAAACAGAATTATCACAATTACCACACAGGCACATGATTGATTTGTCCCACATTGATGTGTCCCTGATTGATGGATGAGGAGCCCAATAGAGTCAGGAAGTCCTGTCACTTTCTCCTGACGTCGGAACATCTCGAGCATGGCTCCAACATTGCAGCGGAATATTTCTTCAGCCCTTCGGTGGCCACTCACAATCGGCGTCTGCACAGGAGCATCGTTCGGCGTTCATCTCCTGTCAGCTTGGAACAATGAATACAAACACCTGAGTTTGACTTTGTCTGCCAATTATCCATTGTTGTAAAGTGGCACTGGAGAGACACTGGACAGTTAATCCTACTTTAAAGTAGTTTGTGAAGAATGTTTCTGTGCCTCTTAGATGGACACTAAGTAGAACATATGAGATAATGGTTGCTCCCCTCCTCAGTAAGATTCATTAGAACAAGTGCAAAAGGACACTTAAACGTGGTAATTGTCATGGAACCACTTCATAGTATGTTTTTATGATTCTTCCTCGCGACTCTACACGCTCGTGGTGGTTGTGGCAGAGTGTGTTCAGCTATGTGGGCCCTGCCTTTGCAGTGTTCCTCGCCCGCTGTAGATGGCAGTATGTCATCACTATTGGCGCTTCATTTCTTTCTCTTTTTTTTCCAACCCAATCCTGCTCTCAGGTGGAGTTGAGTCTCCGAGCAGTTTTCGGGTGAATGGCACGACCTAGTGGAGAACTTGCATACAGGCACAGAGGTGGCCTGGGTGAACGGTGAGGCACAGGACACATAACCCGGACTAAAACCAGATTATCACAGGATGTAACATTAATACGCTTTTTTTCCTCGAAATTCCCTGTAATTCTGGGGGAGTTGTGGTAGCGTTGTGTAGATAATGTGGTGCTTTAAGTTCAGATCATACCTCTCAATAAAGTTAGTTCAGTTGGTCCTTCGGCTTTGCTCCTTGTTCTCAAAGTTATGAGGTCTTTTTAACTGTTAAACTTTTAACACCGGGGAAAACCCTCATGTCGTTTGGGTGTATATTTTAGTTCGTACGTTTGATTATGGAGTTAGATCTAGCTTTCTAATCTGGACTGAGTTTGCGTGGAGTACGTTTGTAAGTTTTTTTGCGATTTTTTTTTTTTTTTTTTTTACAACTTAAATGTAAATTGTCAGATTTAATAGTTGTCTTCTTTGATAGATCAGATAGAATTGCTAAAAAATCATTTCAGGATACCCACACTTATGTAATTTATTTAAGATAGGATATATGTTAGTTTCTCTCCTTTTAGAAATAACTGATGTGAATCAGTGTGGCTGTCAGTTGACAATTTAATATCCCTATCAGCGAGCTGCATTATGCACCTGGGTTAACACTCAGGCAGTAATGTTTGGCAGAAGAGCAAAAACAGAAAGAAATTACCCAAAATATTAAAATCCCTCTTAATGAAATATTGATGAACTTTCTCTGTAAAGTCTGACCATTAAAGCCTAATGATTAACTCTTACAGTGGTGCAATTTTCTTCACACGTGTGAGAAATTGCAATTAAGTACAGGCACCTGTACGATCACTGAAGCAATACTTGATTTTTCTCTGGGCATGTGCCCTTGTTTGGGTTGTGCTGCCACATCAGTGGAATCCTTGAATTATCTAAATACTTAACTTCAATGCCTGGAATCATTATTTAGCAGCAAATTAGGCTCATTCACTCCACTAACTCCGTTATTATTTTTTTTTTTTTTACTTAATCGCACCACATTTTTGTCTGTTCCGGCTTTAAGATTTGTTGTACAGAAACGGTTCTTAATATTCAAACACACTTTATCCTTGTTTAATAACTGAAGCTCAGAAGTGAACTTAGTGGACGTGACGTCACGTAGGGAGGTGAGGGGGCAACCATTATCTGCGTAGCGATCATGTACATAAGTAGAGCAGAAATTTAACTCAATATTTATCCTGTTAAACTGTTTTGACTTATTCTTGACTCATGTTGTATCAAGTTAAACATTTTTATATGTAAAGATATGCTGATGTGTCCAGGCAGAAATCATTTTACAAGTGTTTTGTTTTGAGCTTAGAGCCCAGATGGAGAAAAAACCAACTAAAACTGGACCACGTTTCTGTTTATAAGTCATTTGACAAAGAGTTTAAGGTAAAACAAGAAAATAAAAACAAGGCCAATATACCGTGAACATGCAGGTATGTAAAGCCAGTTAAACTTTAGCTGAAGACGTGTGGTTTTGTGTGATGTCCATGTGTCCGGTGCAATGAAGTATCTTTCTTATTTGTGCCACATTTAAGGTTTTTTGTAAGTTCTGGGTTATTCACATAGCAACATATCATATATATATATATATATATATATATATAGAACTATTCAACCCTTTGGGATTAATGCACAACTCTTTTGAGGATTTACACCTCCTTCACTACCTCATAAAACTGAAGGGGAATGCCACTGAATTTTGGCAATCAAAGAGAATATTTTTTTCTCTTGCAAATTTAACCTTGATGTCATACTAACGTGCGGCCTCATGAAGCGAGAGACATATAGGAATATGTTCAGTAATTACAGCATCTCACATGATTCTGGAATATTTGTTTGGTGCCAAAGCAACTAAATTGTGAGACAAACTGGAGAATTAACATGTTGAAATCCATCTGGTGTTTAGTTTAGTGTCAGAAGATCTACTCCTGGCTGTGCATCAGGGTGACATCACAGATTAACTTGTCTGGTTTGGAGATGTACAACGTAGTGGCAAAGAAGTCGCTCTGTTTGCCTCTGTCCTTTCTGCATGTGTGAATCAGTGAATTCATTAATTTAGTGGTATTTCCCTTAAATTAGTCACTACTTGAAATAGAACTTCATAGATTTGGAATTAAAATAAGCTGCATCCAGTGATTCTTGCCAGTAAAGGTCACTAAACTTTCAAATAGCTTATCAGCATTGAAGGTATTTGGAAGAAAGGGGGTGTCTGCAAATGTCCAAACCCCCTAAAACCCCTCCTGATTTCTTGTAAAAGTTGAGGTTGGGTCGTTTCAAGCCTTCTGTGTGTTTCCCAGTTTTTCTAAACTGACTTCTTTATGTTTTAATCCTTTTGTTTTTGAGTTGAACTGATGTAGAGCTTTTTGTTCTCTCACACTGTGTATTTACTGTCTTGTCATGTTGTGGGTTATGCTTTATATTTATTTTAGTGCTGTGGTAAATCCTGTGGATTTGACAAAGTATCGGCAATGCCAGTCATAGTGACATTGTTATAAGACAACTGGTCTTGTAATGGCAAAACAGATTCACATTGAATCTAACTGTACCTTAATATTAAGAGTTCCGTACGTATGTACCTTGAGTCATTTTCTCTAAGAAAATGGTGCTCATTTAATACCAGTAGACTGTTTTAACGGGCAGGGTGTTTTTTCCAATCACTTCACCTCATATGATTGCAGTAGGGTATTTATCTATGATTGAAAAAGGCTCATCTTTCAGATGTGTATGGAGCTTTCTTGTGCTTGTGTATAAGAATGCTCCATTTTTGCTGCTGAAGGCCAGTATCACTGTTAATCCTTGCTGGGTTCTTCACCACACTAACAACTTCCCCCCCCCCAACAGGTTAAGTTGGCGACTCGGGACACTGTGGCTGAAATAATCATTTCATTCTTTCTTTTTTCCCTTCAGGTCACATCCACGTGAGCAGAGTGTGTCACAAGCAGTCATCAGTGTGGTTTCTGGCCCAGAACGCAAAGTTACGTGACCATACCAGGGGCTAAGCATGTTTTTAGCAAATCAACAGAGCAGGTTGTCAGTATGTTGTAAAATGCTGCTGACCATTTTATCAGATTAAAAATTCAAACTGATTTGCAAGCAGCTGTTGGTTTTTGACTTGTTTGAGACTTGTAACCTGCCAATCCTGGGCTTCATTTTCTGTGTGTCAGAGTTGTGTTATTGCTTCATGATAATGCTGTTCACTTTTATTTATCCCCTGATGTTATACAAAAGCTTAAAAACATGAAATTTGATCTGGGTAGTTTACTGTTGATGCCCTAAAACCAACCCCAGTTTCTATCTCTGATGTAAGCCTCTGTGGCCTCATTTGACGAGCAGGTAATTTAATATCACTTACTGCTGTTTTGAAGACATGTCCGGATTACTTGAGACTTTTCTTTATTTGCTGCATGTTTTATACATCACCAAAACTTTCAGGGTTCTATTCAGGTTTATTTAATCCCAACTTCATCTGAAGCTGTTTTTAGTCTTTGTTTTGTTCAAGTAATAATAGCACATTGTTTAAGTTTACTGTACTGTAAATATTGGAAATATTTATAGTAAAAATAATATGGAATATTCTTTGTACCAGCAAAATGTAGCATCTAGTGTTATCTAATGGCCTAGATTATTTTTTTTTGTAAGTTGCCTTGTCATTAAGGAATGACTTTTAAATTTAACCAAAAATGTATTAGTCTTAAATGACGAGGTATTAATTACATGAGAGATATAAGCGGGTTGAGCAGAAGCATGTGAAACCACTGGTATGGTCCCACACTGGTGCTGCTGCTGGTGTAATCACGTTGTAGCTGCCGTTTGTTTTGGATGTCTTATGAAAACAAACCTTATGTGACCACAGTTGTCACCGCATCACGGCGCGACTCTCAGATTAACAAATGAATTTTTCAGCAGCACACTGGTGGGAAGAGCCATTTAGCAGCTTCATCCATGGAACTGCTTTGTCACCTTTCCTGCCTTGACTCACTCACCTCACGCTTTGGGTTCTCTTACAGCAACACAGCCTGCAGCCTTGGAATGGAGACTTTACTTGAGCTTTACTCCCTCGCGAAACGGATTCATTAGCATTCAGGGTATCAGGCCAACCCATTTCCTCCCATTACAGCTTTTCCTGCCATTGCTCTTCTTCCATTTTTCATGTATTTTGACAGTTGCTCGTCTTGTCCTCGATGCTGCCGTTGTTGAATGAACTTGAGACTTCTGTATCAAGCAGGGTGGGCCTACCTGGATTACCATTGTTTGTTAGCCCAGTGGCTGGAGGTTTCCATCTCTGTGACGACAACCGGGTTCACAGAGCAGACACGTAACTCTAAAGCTGCTTTATGGCTTTCACTGCACCAAAGGTCATCCCAGCTTCTTGGCATTCATTGTTTGGTTGGATTTTGAAAAAAAAAAAAGACACTACAGCGGTTTCCTCATCTCGAACAGAACGCTGTGCCAAATGATATCCAAAACTCCAACCTACTACGTTTTGACTGAAACTGTTGACGCAACGTCTTGTTTTCACCCTTCGCACTGATGTATCGTATGAAGTAACCATGTATTCTGTTGGAATATTATGAAATCACTGTGAAAGTACTTCTCATGCTGTAAACTGTTTTTTTGTAAGATGACTAAGCTATTTTATAACAAACGGAGTATTTTCTGAAGACATGGAATGTGTTCAAATCGATACCAAAAACTAAAGAAAAATAAACCTTTTGACATAAACGCTCAAGGCTTTGTTGTCATTGTGAAATTTGGAGCGGTTGGCATTTTTTGGAGTTTAAATCTACTTAATTTCAGACCAAAACCACCAAAGTGCTTTAGTCAGAATTAAAGGCCGAGACAGAACAGGTGTCACTTGAAGCAGTTGTTCCAAACCTTTCTTTTTGGCTGTTGAACTCTTAAAATGCCCTTAATCCACGCTTTCATGTTTTTCAGGTGTGGGTAGTTCAATGTTACCCTGAATTTTACAAGAGCAAAAAAAAAAAAAAAAAGGGGAAGAAAGACCTGGACTTGAACGTACATCAAGTATTCTCTAGGGATTTCAGGTACAACATGGTGAAGGGTCTTGGGAACTCACTGAAGTAACACTATTTGTCATTCATTCTGACTCCACCCGGCAACTCTGCCTGAATGCATCGTAATGTTCACAGTATGTCTCTCAGGATCTATCTTCTGTCTGTCTACTATGTCCATTTGTCCCTCTGTCTGTCATGAGCTGATTTGCTTTGTGTGTAATTGGTCTGTTGTAAGCAGTTGACTTCTCTGTTTCAGTCTGTTGACAGTAAGGGAGGGGGCAGCAGTAAAGGTTTGATAGCTTGGTAAGAATCAGATCCTTGTGGCTTTTCTTTTCCCTCTAACTTACCGCTGAACGTCGTGAACGCTGCTGTCACAGAGGGAGCACAAGTTGCCCTTTGCAGAACTCTTAGAAACGGGGAGTTTTGTTTTCCAGAATGCCAGACTGTTCATGTTTGCAAATGTCAACATTTGTAAAAGCCGTTGTTGAGCTCCGGCAGACGGAGGGACCCTGAGGGGATTAGAGGAGGCTCTGTTTACCTGCTCTGAGGAATGCTGCCCTGCACGGACGCTTTTGTATCTGTCAGGTACCCAAGGTCACAGAGCTGGGAGAGATGGGCGGCTTTGTCCATCCTCCAAAGTTTCCACCTTGCAATATCAACAACAACACACAATGTGGGAGAAGGAAATGGAATTCCTGCTCATGTTGCAACAGTGTTCAGAAACTGTGGTTCAGTGGCCCCCTTTACCTTTCCAGAAGTCTGCGTGAAGGATGGCTTTTCAGCATTTTAGTGGATGTAGAAATGGAACAACAATAAAAGAATCACAGGAGCGATTTGCTTTTTGATATATTTCATAGCTCCGTTTGAGCCGCTGCTGCTTTCTGTTTTTGTTTTGAAGCATCAAACTGAAATCCTTAAAAACGACCAAAGCGGCAGCCAAGAGAGTTTGTCCTATAACTTTCACTCTCCCAGTAGATTATTATTTTTTTTTTTTACAAATGAACTTAAGTAGTAGGTTATCCTCTTTTTTAACGATAGAAGTCGTTGGTCTCTTATAAAGCTACATTCAACTCCCCTCTATCGAATTGCTGGAACATTTCTTTGTAGCACTACCGTTGATTCGCCGCATGGTGTCGCACTTGCATAACTTAACGACAGGGGCAACTTCGCGTGTGTGTTGGGGGTGATGTTGTAATCAATTACATGGAGATAAAGTAGCCTAACGATACCAATGCACACCTAGAGAGGACAAAAGGCATCAGTGAAGGCTGACTTTTAAGTGTTACATGCGCACTACAAGTCCCTATGAAAATACTGGAGGATTATGGCGATTTGTTAAGACGCAACAAATGTTTTTGCTAAGCTGTGATTTAGACTACAATGACTGTATTTCTTCTGTTGTCAGCCGCTGATGGAGCAGTATGCCCCCCCCCCCACACACACACACACAAACCACCACACAAACCCCCCATGCAGACGCCGAGAAGCTGATTTAGGCTCCAACAAACACACTTTTGTTTAATTTTGTCTGCAAGTTGGAAGGTATTTGCGGAGCGCAAACCTCGTTAAATCTGACATGGACTCTCAACATTTCGCAAGCACGCAAAAGGCAGTTCAAAGCGCAATATTTTTTTTCTCGACATTTAAAACAAAATTGCAAAGAGGGCGGAGATTTTGTTTGCTAGCACTCCCCAGTTAGGCTAAACATAATTCAATTAGCCTGTAAAACTTGTTACAACCGCCTGAAGTTAATGCTTTGTGCCGTACAACAGATAAATAGACCAATGGGGGATATTTATACAAGCATACAGCTGATTTATTTATGAATTAGCTGTTCTAACAACTAATTTAAGACCCTTAAAGTGGCCGTTAAATATCTCATAATGTTCTTCTTTGCGTTTCCTGTGAAGCTCATTCAGACAAAGACATGTAACAACTGCAAGTTTGAAGATTTTCTTTATCTCATTTTGTAATAAACATATAAATAATAAACTCTAGACATTTTTGACACATCGCCCTGTTATGAAAGTTAACTGGTATGGTCTGGCTATATAGACTATCCAAACTGTGCATCTGCCGCAGGTCATTTCTATAAAACTATTTCCCTATTACAAAATATGAAAAGAAAAATACATTTTAGTACATTTTACAGGAGTTACTTATTAATTTATTTAACGAAACCGTTTCAGTACTACTTTAACTGTTACTGAATTGTCAGAATCTGCATTTTAATATTTTTTCTCAGAAGAAAACAGAAAAAGTAAAAACACACAAAAGAAAAAAATGCAAGAGAATGCAGACATGAGGCAGAATATCTGTCCCTCTCCGACAACTTTAAACGAACAGTTTCCAAAATAATAGAATTCTTAATAAACCAAGCAGTACAAGATTTTTTCCAATACTTTCCCAACTACTGTATTTAAATTAAAATATATTCTCATATCTTACACTATTTCAAATAACGAAATGTGATTCGGTAGCGATCTGTCAAAATCTAATTTACAATTCTGTGTATAAAAATATAATTTATGGAACCCCGCGAAGTTTCTCCCCAAAATATAACAGTCAGTTGCACATATATGCACATATGAACATTACAACCTGTCAAAGTTAGCTCCTTTCTACATGGTCTTCTTTCTCTTTGCGCTATTTTTTTTCTTTTTCGTTTTTTTTCATTTTTTTCGTCCACTTTTTTCTTTCGTTTTTTTGTTTTTGCATTTGAGATATACAAAAATAGATTATGCACAATTTGCTGCTCACACCGTTTCAGAATCCATTTGTGTTGACAGCAGCGAGTTCACATGAGAATAAATTATTCAAAGAGAAACTTTTTAAGGCTCCATTCATTCTTTGAAAGGGGACACATCTTGGAAAAGTCACTGAAATAAATATCCCAACTCCGCTGGGGCCTTTTGTCTTGTTTTGTCTGTTCGTTCGTTTTTTAATTATTATTATTATTCGTTTTTTTTATTTTTTAATCTACTGAATAGTTCGTATGTCCTACATTTAAGTCCCATTCTGCTCCTGTAGTAGAGGTTTCAACTCGGGTATACTGACATCCCAAGTGGATGGATCGAGTGGCTGTCCAAGAGCCATGTTCCTAATTGATAAAGGATCTTGGAGTACCAGTGCACTCCGTCGTTCTGTGCACTGGCCTGAGGCTGGGAACTGAAAAGCAATGAGGACACCCAGTGGGCGAGCCTGACAGGTGCCAGGGCCCAGTGCGCCAGGTCGTGGTCTTCGATCACTGCGTAACAAGACGCAAGGACCTGGTCCACCACAACGGTCCCCTGCACGGTTACCGGCGCAAAGGAGCCCTCGTGCTCTTGCGTGTAAATCCGTTTTACGATCACAGGCTCGAGTCCACGTCGCTCGGCGTCATAGACGAACACCTTCTGTCCGGGTCGGACTTGGCTTGCGAAGACCGCCGACATCCGCTTGTCCTCCCTCTCCGTGTGAGAGCTGTTGTTTCCGACGAAGAGGAGGTGCGCGGCGGTGAGGGTGACTCTCTGGCCCGACTCGGTTTCGATCACGTGGAAGAGCCTCCTGGTCGTCGAGTCTTGGTCTATGAACATGATGAAGTCGGTGTAAATCGGGTTTCCATGCGCGTCTGCTGCCAGCACCTTGTCGCCAGCTTGTAGGTCTTTGACCGCCTTCTTGGTGCCATCCTGCAGGGTGACAGTGGAGGAGCCTGGGAAGCAGCCACCTGACTTTGCTGCCACTGAGTTTTCTGTCAAAATAAAAGATTCTTTTGTTAAAAAAAGAAATCTTGATTTTTAAGTCTTCCACCGTGGCAGAACCCACTGTGGTACTGCAGCATAATTTTGCAGGAAAAAACTTCTTCAATTACTGTGTCCCAAAGCTGCAATATTTAAAGCTTTCGGGACTTAAAAGATAATAAATCATACGTTTGACTCATCACAGTGAAGGACCGCTGCCCCATTCAAAAGCCCATTCAAAAATCTTTCTCTTTTTTTGCTCGTATTTTTCCCGCCTCCACACATCCTGGTGGGCCATATGCATTTTGCATAATGATTCCGTCGGTCTCCTCCGTGCCAAATGCGTATTGGCTTGGCCCGCGTTGTCTGAGACGAGAAAACTGAAAGCCTTGGCTCATCTATTCTTAATTAAAAAACCCAATAAAGAGCAGGCATTGATATTCTAAATCAGCTTGTGGATCCAGCTACTCTCGGTAAAGAACACTTACGGCTTTCCCAGCTCCTCTTCCCATATTTACTCAGGTGCAGAAACCTCCATGTGACAATTCACACAAATAGGCGACTCACAACTACTATTTACCCAGTGGAGCCACTTTTCCAAGCCTCTCGAGTTGTAGATTTGAATTTAAATGAGGGCCCGGACTCTTAAATGCTTTCTGTTGTGCAACATCAATGTCCCCTCTTTCCACCACCTCTCCCTGCTTTGTTGTCAGCCTTGATGACAATAATTTTGGCCTTGGTGGAGCTCTTCACATACCAGTCTCTAGGATCACACTGTCCTATACGCGCAGAAAAGGCGGTTTCCTACTCAGAATTTGGGGGCTTTTAATCTTCTTTTAAGATTCCCGAGCATGAAATAAGGTGACAACTGAAAACCAGATTTACCCCAACCAATTCAACATTGTTCCGCCAAATCCTTTTGGTAAAGTCGCATGACCCCTAATGACACGTCGGCCTGGCCCATACTGTGATCTCAAAACGTGTGTGCTGAATGATAAATAAGGGATTTATCAATAAAGTCTGAGCTTAAGAACAAGTGCCATGCTTCATCAATCACTGTGAAGGAAAAAAAATCCCGTAAAAGTCCCGTAGGTCCTATTGCTTAATGGAGGAATAGGAAGCCGATTAATTTAGCCCAAAGTGAGCCACAAATGTCTTAAATTAAAATGCATAAATAAATAAATAGAACAAATGAGATCCGGGAAAAAGAGGTTAACAGGCAAGTTCTTTTGTGTCCATCCCCTTTCATGTTAAAATCCAGAATTTTGCCTAATTCAGTAACGCAAACTCGCAGCATCTTATTTTTGGTTGAAATCCACAAGTTAGAAAGATTTGCTTTTTCTCGGTCACACCGACACCGTCTTGTTAGATTATGGCAGTGGTTCCCACCAGGAGACAGTGTGGGGCGATGTAAGATCAAAAAATAAGCGGCATGAGAAAATGCTCATAACGCCACAGGCTGGGATGTGTCCCTGCACATCATCCATTCAAATGTGCTATTTACAATTTAGTATTCCAAAAAAGATAGATAGGCTCAATACTGCAATCACCTCACCAGCTCATTTTTGTTATTCATCATTAATTGAATGATAATTTGGGCCTAATCTGGACTATAATCCTGCAATACAAATGAATGAACAGATTTTTATCACCTCTTCTCTTACTTTAGTTCCTTGGAGCTTGTGAATGTTGCAGCTCACTGGTCACTGAAATCAAGGTTTTTTTGGACACTTGCATGAGTCCATACTTATTTTTGTACTCGGCTAATGTTATTACATCTAATCTAATTTACTTTTATTTTTTTTACTCATAAAACAGCTGGTGAAACCCTGATTTTTGCATGAAACTTCTCTAGGAGATAAAGCTGGGCTGGCTGCAGTTTCCATGAGCTGCACCTGCTGTTTTAGACGATTACAATCGCACCTGACGGAAAATGGGCGCTGCTGATAAGATACGGTCACTTTTCTCCTACAGCCAGCATCGCAGTGCGCATGACAGGCTTTCTAAAGGTGGTATTTCCTCCCACCCCCCGTCTCGCAGACATACCTGCTTTCACAGAGCAGTGGATGTGGGCTTTGGATTCATAATAGACCCAGTCGAATCCGGCTTCCACAGCTAGTCTGGACAAGGTGCCGTACTTGCTCTTGTCTCGGTCTGAGGTGGTGATGTCCACGGCTCTGCCCTCGTAGTGGAGAGACTCCTCGAAGTGGTGTCCGTCCTCGTCCCAGCCCTCGGTGACCCGCAGCTTCACCCCGGGCCACTGGTTCATCACAGAGATGGCCAGCGAGTTCAGCTTGTCTTTACATCTCTGCGGGGAGGGAGAAATGGATCAATTAGTCACCTGTTGTGTCGTAGACTGGGTCATAGCTCGCGGATAATCTGCCCTGGGGCGTAAAGTGCGAGAAAGCCTGCGTTTCGAGTAGCCTCTGCCACTAATGCCTTTTTGGTGCCACGACATGCAGGTGCTCATAATAAATAAAAGAGACTGTCTTTTCTGATAATAATTAAAATCATATGTGGACTTTTGAGGCCTCGCCCACGCCTCTCCACCCCCACCCATCCCTCCCAGCTGAGGTGAAACACTGGGGCTGAACTGCAGCTCTGATCCTGAATGTGAGCTTGCATTTCTCAGTTTGAGAGCAGCAGCGTCAGAGGGCACATCTCGGATAAGAAAGCTGCCGATGAAATATTGATAAGGCACCGCATTCGCTTCACTGGCCTATAACATATGGGTCTTTGGTCTTGGGAGAGGTGCGAGCAGCGTCCCTTTCTACCAAGAAAAAAAGTATTGCATTGAGCACAACATGCGTGCATTATAAATTCATGAGTTTGTATTAGGCCATGGAATGAGCGAGTCCTTTGTTGGTTGCGACTTGTCTGTTTTCTTTAAATAAATAATTGATATGCAGATGATATGAAGATGATCTTCAAGAACAACCGAAGCCTTAAAATATCTGGAGTTCGTCCTATAAATAAATCGTAGCACCCCAACCTCTCCGAGTTCTCCCTCAATGAAGATGCTTGGCCTTCTCCAAGACAACTATTCTTAACACTCCACCAATATGTCAAATAAAACATCACAAAGAGTCTTTTCAGTCCAACGGCGGAGGGAAAAGTTTCATTATTCTTCTCCTGCAAAGTCTCGGAAACGTGACATGCCTCCTTAAGTCGCGGTGTTTTGCCTGCTGACTGACAGACTTGTGAAATATCCAGGGGATGGTATGGGAGAAGCACAGAGAAGCGTCTATGTGTGACCCACTGTCCCACTCCCTTATGGACACAGGCTGCGTGTCCTAAAGCAAGAATGTTCACATACACCCCCCCAAAAAAACAATAAGGAAAAAAAGAACTTCCTCCTATATCAGTTTTATGAGGATATCGCACTTGTAGAATGTGTTGAATAAAAACCAGCTCCCTAAAAAAACCCTCCCACATTCTGAGTGGGTTTGTCGGAGTCAAGAGCCGTAAAGCTTAACCTATTTATTAATTCATTAGGTCGTGTGCCGCAAATCAAGCCAAATTCTGCTCAGCCACCGTGAAGCCCACAGCAGGGCGCCCCGGACCGGCGCTTTGTGCTCGGGGTAAAGTTGTTCAACAGCCGCCCTCTTAATCTTTTCACAAATGATTTGGTTAGAGGAAACACTTATCAGCTACCTGTCAGTGCAAACAAGCCGCCAGCTCATCTCTTTTCCGACTCGTTTGCACTGTGGGCAGGGACTGCAGGCTCCACATAGTGCACCACTGCCAAAAACAATATCCACATTTAAAAGCCATTTAATCTAGTGTTGGAATTTTCTTGATTGTTAAAAGCAACATTTGCCAGTTTGGATGGCATGACACCAAAAGGCAACTCAAGCATGCTTTACAAGTCGTCACTGGAATTTTTTGGAAATAATTAAACTTCATTGGAAATAAGTGGAATTCAGGAGATTGAGCAATCTCGCTGCTCCACAAGAGAATACTTATTCTATTGTGAGACAAATAATCTACCACTCAAAGTGCTGCTATAACTTTGTGGATAAAATGAACATCTCTTTAACTCAGCCTGCAAACTGCAGCCCTTGCTCACTTTAGGTCCCGTCACTCCAGGAAACACTATCTGTAAATGTCTGTACAACACCTCAATTGGCAACTTTCCTGAGGGAGTGAGTTGTGTCTTTATAGTTACAGAGTTGGTGCTTGTTCAAGAGCTACTTCAGCTATCAAGTATTATTATAAACCTCAGTGAAATGCTAGATTAATTCATTTATTGGACAGAGATTTGGGGTGGGGGGTACAACAGACGCGTGCCTTGTTTCATGCATGAATACAACATCTATTTTCTGCAACGTAAGATTACGAGGAAAGTTCACTATGCTCGTGCGTAAAAGTCGGTGCGTAAAAGCCCACAGGGTTCATGCGCAAAGCCTTGGAACAGCGCAAAGACTGTTGGCACAGCGTAAATCCCCATGTGATAATGCTTATGCCTTTGCCAGCGCAGTCAACAAAACAGCTACAGTCACTCTCTTGTGAATGTACACGCTGTAATTTGACGGCTTTTTAGTGGCATGTACGATAAGGACAATCTCACCTGTTTTAACTTACTTTGGCCTCCCGCTGACCAAAGGTCATAAGTTCAAATTGCGTCTCAGGCCCAGTCAGGGGTGCCTAAAAGCCCTTTCATGTACATTTCACACTTAGAGTCGGTTGTTGTGTTTTCCATAAACGCTCGGATGCTGAAAGGAAAATGCGTGATAAAGCAGAAGCCACAACCACTGGGATTGAAAAAAATCTGTGAAACAAAAAGCAACTCCTGAAATGCAATTTAAAGGGTCCCTAAACAGATAAAATTCATTGTCAGAGGATTTCCGACCTCGTTTGTACAAGTAAACGCAGACCTGCAAACACAACTCTTTATACAGCAGGTGGGGCATTTTACTCAGATTGAAAGTGTTAATGACGACACATGTTTCTGTGCTCAAAAATGAATGAAGTAAGCGTGAAATTAAGCATTTCCTCTTTTTCCTGAGAACCTGGAACCTCCACGAGGAAAACCTCAGGGGGAGGTTGGGGTTCCCTGAACCCCCGCTTTGCGCATCACACGCCTGCAATTCCATGATCTGTGCGTATGGGAACCTATAGGTTCATGGCAGAGGAGATGTGGGGAGGGCTAGGAGGGACGCCAAGACCGCACGCACAGTGAATATTTCATCGGAGCTCGTGCTCATGCTTGGTGCGAGGCACGGGTTCAGGGACTCCGGCGCGCGCCCGGCGTCATCACCATCACCACCAGCAACACCATCACCACCGGCATTTTATTATTACTGAGCCGATATCACCCAAGCGCGTTTAATAATTAATCAGCATTTGAGTGCTAAAAGTCATGCTGGAGAGACGCGGCATCCTGCAGCCCGGAGAGAAATCAAGGCTCCATCTCATCGATGTATTGTGAGCCTCATCTCATCTGTACGAAACGAGCTATGAGCTTCGATAACTAACTGTCGACACAGGGACTTGAGTATTTAAAAGCCAGCTTCCGTGCAAGTGCATTTGTTAAAAAGGGCACCATCACCCCCTGTGCGCCCGGCTCCTATAATTGGCCGAGGTCCCACCCATTTATGAAGTCCTGAACACTCTCAAAGAAATGTCACTGTTTTCATGCACTGATGCACACCATGCGAAAAGCTAATTTACAGCAGCCTGTGCGAGAAAATGTCTGAATGAGCCACGCTATGCCTGAATAAGCCCGGCCGTTTGAAGCGGTGCGCATCCCCAGGGCTGGAATAAAGAAAAGGCGCTTTAAACAAGCTGTAATGTAAAGCTCAAATATGCAACAAATGCTGGAGGTCTTCATGAAACATAAGGAAACGCGAACGTACGGCAACAAATACTGTTTCAAAGAGATACAAATATAGATATGAGGAGAGGGGCACATTAATATTTTAAATACACTGTCACAATCATGAAGGCCGAGTGTCCTGACTGTCCGCCTGCATATTACTTCCCCAGCTGGATTTCTACATTCGCATCAAGCCTGCTGCCTTGGAAAACTCCCATGCTGCTGCATAAAGCGCATCTTCTTTACAGTGAAGTTAAAAGGCTTAGTGCGAAGAGTTCAGCAGCGGGTAAAACAGACTTCACTTAAGGTGCGCAATCAGTCTGACAAGGAGGTTGTTGCAGTGCGCAGTGATGGTGCCTGAGGAGACGGGCAGTAGGGGGGAAAAAGGTTATTCTGTCTCCTTACCTGAGTCATTAGTCTGTCTGCACCGGTGTTCTCCTCATCCTTGAATATGATGTCTGTGTTATAATTTGGAGTCAGTTCTTTAAATCGCTCGGAGTTTCTTGTGATCTTGCCTTCGTATCTGCCGCTTGCCCCGAGGGTCTTCTCCGCCACGTTGGGGATGAACTGCTTGTACGCAAGAGGTGTCAGCTTCTTCGGATGTCTTCTCCTGCCATAGCCCCTGCCCGGTCCGCATCCCATCCCAGAGGACACCAAGGACAAGCAGATGAGAGCGACCAATACGATTCTGGTCCAGAGCAGCATTTTTGTCCTTTAAGATCTCAAGCGAGTCGCCGCTGCTATCTCTACCGTCTGCCTCTCCCGGCTCTCGCAATGTCCTTGTCTCCTCCTCTACTTCGCCTTCGCCTGGTCTCTACCGTGGCAGGTGCGGAAATGAACGCCTCAGACAAATGATAATAACGGGGCACATCGAAGGAGGGTTAAAAAAAAGTAGCGATGGAATTAAAAGCCACGGGATCTCTAGTCGAGCTGCAGCCGCTTGTGTGAGGCGACCGCTTTTACTGCTTTGTATTATAGCACCGATCTATAGCAGGGGAGGGACTTGATTGGCTCGCCTAGACAAACCCTCCTGATGTTATCCCACAAAAAAATCTTAAAAGATTTCTTCCACCTGGGGGTTAGCCTGTGTCGCGGGGAGGAGGGGCAGTTCCATGGGAAAACATCAATTATATACCGTTTCTCTTTCACCCTCCCATTTCCCAGATTTCTCAGGGAAGGCAGGATAGACAGGAGCACTTGCACAGCGCTGAGCTCAAACCCGAGCCAGGGTAGTGATTTCTGTGTGTGTGCGGTAATTGAAGTGCGTCTGGAAGAACTTTCTGCACAGAATACATTTCCCCAGTAGAATAGAACTGCACGTGGGCGCGCACTGCACACGCATGCACTGGCTGATTTTGCTGTGACCCCAGTATGAAGCAAATTAATACGTTAAGACAACAAAGAGTTAACTTACCGTACTTACTATACTGGTGGAGTCAATTCGAAATTGTTTCTAACCCAATGTACCGTATAAAAGAACGTGGATATATGTTCGCAATTACTGTTAAGACTTTTCTTCTTTCATTCCATTTTGGTACATTAACGTTTAAATAAAGTTTAACATACATAATGGAAATAACCAGTTGGTTTGACACTACTCAAACTTTATCAAACTTAAGTCAAACCAAAGATAAACCTGCACTAATATATACACAGCGCTGTGCGCCCTCGCTCCACCCTTCATTTTTACGCATCAAAACATTTTATTCTTTTATTGATTCTTCCGAGATGTCTCTTTCTTATCTCCGTCTGTATGCAACTAATTATAGCACATAGTTACAGTACATTGTTACAACTCTGACTTACATCATGAAGTTGACTCCATAGAAAGGAGGGAACGGGACAGACTCCGTAGACATGAGCTATTAGGAGGTGTACCCCAGATTTGTTCATCTTATCCATGGCCTTTTTGTAACGCGTAAAATGTTCCGCGTACGTCTGCCCTGGCCAAGGATCAGCCTATAGCCCCTTATTCTCGCTTTCTCTTCCTTCCAAAGTCCATTTCATTAACAGGTTTAACCTTGCTAACCGCTGTATTTACTGGTCATAGTAAGGACATTCGTGTTTGTGCGAAATTCTCTTCTGCTCCGTCCTTTAAAGAGGGGCATAAGCCTTTCACTCATGGCAAGCATTAACACCCAACACTTCTGTAATCATTTCTCGATGTGTATTGGGATTATGCTTGAATGCTGAAATCTTTTTTATTTCAATCAACAACCTTCCTGGTTTGTTTTAGCCCAACGCACAGGAAGTTACATTTCAATGATGAGAGCAAATTAAGAACTATTTAAGGGTTGTTGAATAAAACTGTATGCCACAATCGCTGTATCCACATACAAGGCATATCAGTTCAGACAAAACGAAAATGTTTCAGCAAAGAAAATGATTTGTGTGATAACAAAGAGTAATTACAGGAAGAGGGACTGTTGTGGGGCAACTTTAGCTCTCATCATACTGACAGTGTGGCACAGGTGCTCTGAGGTGAGGACAGATATGCCAGCCTTTGGTGTGGCTTCAGTCTCATTAAACCTC
Source organism: Psettodes erumei (assembly GCA_016785225.1). NCBI lineage: Eukaryota > Metazoa > Chordata > Actinopteri > Pleuronectiformes > Psettodidae > Psettodes > Psettodes erumei. The sequence goes on along the minus strand of JAFBJZ010000960.1, from coordinate 137,357 downwards.
GCTCTGGCTGACCTCCAGTCTGGTGTTGTTCAGTCTGTGCCAGGCTTGTGGCACCCTAACCAGGGCAGGTGAGACTACCTGCCGCTCACGGAGACCGTGAACCTCGACTCTTGGCCAAAAGATGGCTTATGCACTTGGCACGCTGCTGTGTAACCCTGACCAAAATACTCGACCACCAGCACTCGGCTTTCAGTCTACATGTCACTGAATCCCTCCTGTTTTTGCCGAATGTCACAGAGATTCTCGAGATGTCTTTGTTGGAGTTCAGCAGCTGTCTCTGCAGAGGTGCTGTTCAAACACAGAGCTGACAGCAGTTGTGGAGCCCTGAGGGACACCGGGGGTGCTGTCTGGCCCCCCGGGTCAGAGTCTTGGTTCAGGTGTCACAGCTCTGAGATAAAACCTGGCATGTCACATGAACACCTCAAAACCACAGAGAAAGGAAGAGGAGGCAGGAACAGTCCTTATAAGTCTCAGTCTTCACATCTGAAAAATTATAAGCATCTAATAATGATAATAACAAGACAGAGTTTTTTTTGTAAATGAACCAAGAGACAAAATGTGATGCTAAGTGAAATGAATAATGCAGAGTTTGCAATGAATAATGCAGCCTAAAGAGCGAGGTGTGCTGCTGTGACAGACCAGATTTGAACTTGAGTTTCTCCCGCAGAGGAAACCAACCATCTATCAGCCAGACCTGGGTCAAATAGTATTTGCAAACATTACACTTCATTGTTTGATCTTGGCTTCCTCCAGTGCCAGATGGGTGGAGTTTGCAACCGAAGGCAATGGAAATCACAGCAGACAGTTTAGACAATTAATCATCAAGTATCTAAGGTCGATTTAGTATGTGAACTTTTGATTGAGAACTGATCTGATACTGTCTGAAAAACACCAGAAAGCAAACACCAGAAATATTTGCTATGCTGCAAGACGCAAAAACTGGTGAATGCATGCTGAGATGTAAACAACATGTCACCATGACTGTAGAGGGGTTTACACATGATCAAGAGTAATACTGTATATTCTCACACATACTGACAATTTAGAATTTCCCCTTCAGCTTCAGAGTAGCTATTTTCTGTTTGCCAGAATGGGTTTTGAAGGGATTTTATGAAACCCAACAGCTAAACCACAAAGGAGCACATAATCCCGCGATTTAAGTTAGAACAGCCAAACTGGAAATTTTCACCTGACAATTGTCTGCTGTAAAAGGTATTTAAACATCACAAACAAAGAATTCTTTCAGGTCTTTAACAAAACAAACAGCTTCCAAAAACCAAGACATGTACTGTTAAATGACGCTCTGTTACTCTTTTATTTCCACTGACCTTAGTTTTGTGCATGAAGGTGACACAGCAAAACCGAGGCTGATTTTATGAAACAATTCTGGAGGGATTTAGGCCATTACACAAGTCATATTAAGAAGTCTGTTGCATGTGATGGCTAATCCAGTGCGAGGCGTGAAAACAGCCTGTGAGTCATCAGGTGTTTGGCTCTTTTCTGTGTCCCATCAAGACCTGTACCCCCAAAAAACACAGACCTCACAATGTCTACATCCGCTCTGTTACACCATGTTTCCTCTTCAGCCTGACATTCAAAGGAATTATGAGATATGCTTTGAATCAGACTAAATCCACACCCATGTTTGATTTCTTGTGCCACCCTCTCCATGAGCATGAGCGAGATGCAACTAGAAGTGGTTGAGCAGAGTTTTTACCGGTGTAAGTCCCCCCCAATTACTGCTTTAAAGCCTTCTCCTGTCTGAATGTTTTGTAACATTGTTAGACGGATTAGGTCTACAGAATAATCACGCACAAACATAAGTAGTGTCAGGCTTTCCGTGTTGTTTTCCTTCACTGAAAACATGGTTTCCTTTCTTCCAACCCCATGGAAAGCTGGCTCTGCACCACAATCCATTGTGGTTTTCTCTCACAGGTGGGGTCTGCATTCAAACCTTTATCCTGTTCTGAACGTGTGACAGTCTTTATAGCACAGACGCATTGCCGTCTATCCCGTTAACATGTGTACTCTTTTGTCAGTACAATAAAGTTTGAATAATCTTCCTCTAAATGGTTTATCTAAGCCGCACGCATCAAGCATTATGAATAATGAATGGTAAAGAGCCAAAATTCATCTGAACAGATTCAAGTGCCCCGAGGCTACTCTCGTCAAGCACAATGGAAATTTCACAATACAGTATCTGGAATCACAACCCTCAGCGTGCCCCAGAGTCTGTAAAGGCATTTTATTTGCACTCTCCAGCCGCTCCCAATACTTAAACATTAAACGCCAAGGCTAGACAGGCAAAACCACTTTGAACTGCAGTGCAGGGTGAACTCAGTGGGAGGGGAAGGAGGTGAGTGAGTGGAGAGCAGGGGGGCTGTTGTGTGTGTGCGTGTGATATTCCACCAGGTGAGTCAGTACTGGCCGCCATGCAATACCGTTGCAGTCTTAGGCAATGGTGACGGAGAAGGGAAGGGCTCGGTGGTATTGACAAGTATGTGTAGCTGTTTACTTTCAGACTTAAGTGTGTGGAGAGTTTCTGAGGAAATGCTGTAAAGAACTTACATCTAAATACTGTTGAACTTGTGGGTAAGTGAACTTGTTAGTAGAAGTCTGAGAGCAGGTTTGGGGGGGGCTCCAAAGTCTTGTTGTCACTATGAGGTTGACAAGAAAGCCCAGAAAGTCCCTGCACTCGGCCAAGAAATAGTCCTGCATATGACCCCAAGGAGAGAGATGTTTTTAGATTTCTCTTTTACACAAACAAGAATAAATATGTAGTTAATGGACTTTAGAGATGGTGGTAGGTGTATCTCTTTTTTAACTTTTGGACGGAGCTAGGCGAGCTTCTTCCCCCTGCTTCTTGTCTTTATGCTATAAGCTAAGATAATTGTCCCCTGCCTCCTGCTTCACATTGAATAAACAGATATGGGAGCAGTAATGTGCTTCTTATCTAATTCTCAGCAGGCTTTTTTTTGCTCATAATTTAAAATTTCAAGCCTTAATCAGAGATGAGCTTGATGACATCACTGTGACATCATCAGGATTATTTCCTTGGACTTTTGGTTTTCGCGCTCCTGTCATACAACCTTTTACACAGGCTAAGCAGCACTCTATAAAACTGGTGGATTGTCTCTCTCTTTTAAAATAAGTGGAAAAATCACCAGAAAATGTGAGATTACTTCATTATCTCATTGTAGTTGTTTCATTTTATTGACATTACATCTGTCATGAAATATATACATTTGGGATGCTGATGCTTGTTTCTAGAAAAGCTGTGTTGTGCTGTGATGTCTGAATATGAACTCAGATGCCTTTGTAATAATTTGTGTCCATTGTAAGTGAGTAAGTAAGTGAGAAAAATGTTTTGCTCAACAAGGTTACAGGGAACCGTTTTGATCAAAACATCACCAGTGACTCAAAGACATAAAGTTGTGAAACAGTGTCTGACTGAGGTACCAAACTTCTATTTGTATTCGCATAGCTGTGTATATCGGCTATGCAAATACACTTCTTAGAGATGAACAATCTGCTTCAACATGAAGTCCTCAGTGTTTGCTTTTATTAAAGGGAGGACACTGATTCTATCTCTTTAATGAGCCCTGAGTGCTTCGAGTGTGTGCCATTTCACCCAGGGCTATGAAAAAAATGGAGGTTATAATTCCCCCTCTGACTAAAATGAGGTGAAGGAACACAACAAACAGCAGGAGAGCTTAATCACGCCCCGTTAGCAGGCTACTACACTACCGATGCCAACCACACAAACCACCTGTGTGTCTGATAGTCAATTATGATATGCTAACATGCTGCTCAGGCATTCCTCTCCTCAATCAGCTCTTTCTCATCTGCTTTGATGATATCTGCAAAGCACTGCGTCTGTCATCAAACCAACAGCCAGTTGTTTATTTGTTGGGTTGTTTGGTACAGATTACTTGCATATTTTACATTAATAAACATTACCAAATGTAATTTCCTGTGCTGTGGCATTACAATTTTCCCCTTTGATTTAAACCATTTTTATGTTGATTTGCCGCAGATATTCCAATATATCAAAAAGAGGAAGTGCCGGCAAGGCCCTGTGGTGTCACAGTTTGCGTTAAATCACAGTTGACAGCCATCATTTGCACAGCAACCTGCATCCTTCCCCCTTTGTGTGTTCGTTCAAACTTTACTAATCCAGGAAATTGCTGCCACTGATGAAAGTTATTGCCTGGAAGGAACAAGGAAGCCAGACAAAAGTGACACTGCCTCATATCTTATTATGAGTTGTGGCTTTGGATGGACACAGATTTTTGTCAGCTGGATATTTGATGGGATTTCAAAGTGAAAGTGGCAATAAATTTTGTGTTGAACACTGTGGTCTGGACAATGGTCAATGCTCTGTGTGGGTAACAGAAATGATAGAGATGAGAAACCCAATCATACAAATATTCTTCCTCTGGTATTCATATTGTATCTGTTGATTTATTGCAAAATGTGTGGATTGGTCACATCCAGCCACTCAAATCAAATGGTTTATGGTAAATGTCCCTAGTTTGGCTGATTAATATCCACAGAAAAAACCCATCTCAGTCTGAGCAATATATTTCCTGGGGTTCATTTAGGGACTGTATAAAAGGTATTGGTATGAGGGGAGGGTGGGGTGTGGTAATTTCTCAACCATTCTTTATTTTGTCATTGCCACTCTCTATTAAGATACAGAATTAAGTGAATGTAGACACTGCTGAACTATAGTGAGAAATGTAAGGATTAAGTTTAATTATTGAAGACCTTTCCCCCTCTTGCCCCCAAGAATGTAAACTAAACTCCCTTCTGCAAAAAAAAGCATAACCCTCCACCTTTTCCAGAGACCCCTCCTAATAATTTCCATACAGTCCCTTATCTACGTGAGAGTGAAAAGTGGTGTATCTGTTGAGTATTAATCCAAACAGACAAGGGAAAAAAGTGCACACTTATGCTGTCAGCACACTCCAAAATCAATTCATCTGATCAGAGGGTAATAGGCAGAAAGTGAATCCCGCAGCTGTAGTAATTCACACAAGAAGCAAAACATCAAAACCTGTCAAAATGTGCAAACTGACAAACACTCCGCTGCCGCTGAGTGGGAAACTTTGACACAGTGGATGCTCCTGCGTATGCAAGGGCACATGCATATACTACAACTGAAGCAGTGGGAGCAACAGCCCAACAGGGGTTAATGAGGCGAGTGACTGACGGAGCAGCCTGACTGTGTCAACAGAGTACGGAAGCCAGTCGGTTGGGAGTTGATCGTCTGAGAGAGCCCAGGTGAGGAGGGAGAGAGAGAGCAAGAGCTGGGAGCCAGTGTTGATGGGAAATGTCAAACGCTGCTCCAGAGGACGAGTCTGATTAGCACCCAGACTGCACTGCACCTCTCCCTCGCACCTTGGCGATGACCCCTGCCACTTTACAGCCTGACGCCCTGAATGACAAAATCCACCTTGAGACGTCTTCACTCATCTTTTTCTTTTAACAAGCAGAAAACTCCCTAAGAAACTTCAAATGAATTACGGGTGGACCAAATCCCTTTATGGCAGCTTCATAAAAAGCTGCCAAACAGTCAGCTGCCACTCATATGTATTTTTATGATTTGTTTAGCCAGCATGGTTGTGTGGGCCATGGGTTAATTATCTGACGTGGCAGAGGCTTCTGTTTTTGTCCCCTGAGAGAAAATATGGGGCACTGACCTGCATTAAAACTCCTTTGATGTCTGATCAGGAACAGACAGATTAAACTGACAGACGATGCAATAAAGCCAACAGGTAGACAGACAGACAGACAAATAGACAGATGTGATAGGGATGTCTGTGTACCAGATAGACTCACACCTCCTGCCACATGGCTTACAATAACCACATAAAAAGGAAAATAGGTATATTTCTCCTTTGGTTGGGCAATATGACAGTATACTGTTATGATAAGTCTCTGGTGTGAGAAGACTCTGGAGGTCTAGTGCTGATGTGACATGGGTGATGACAGGTGTGATGCATATAATTTACCACTGATATGTCACACCATGGAAACGCCAGGAGAACTATGGTGGAGATGATGCCCAAAGGCTGAATGGTTTCATTTGTTATTTGGACTGTGTCCTTATCTTTGAACTTGCCATCATGCTCGCCAGCTATAAAGAGTTTTGCAAGTCTCCAGCACGGACTAATACACCCACCAAAACAGAACACGCTCTTTGTGCTTTTAGCTTTATTTTGGTCTCCACCAGCTTCTCAAGGAAATGTCTGGCTCTTTTGCTGTTAAATTCACCACTATGTTTGCCAGCTAGTTGTCAACTGTGTCTGCAGGTTTGTTAGAGCTGCTGATATCGATGCCACAAGAGTGTTGAGAGTCGACCAAAACACTGAGCTCAAAGATGCTAAAACCCCTGCAAAGCTGAGTGATAATTCTTTGTGGGTTAGTAACTACAAGTGAGCTTTTTCACATTACATAGATCACTAATTTGATCCATTGTTAATATACACGCGTTGATTAGTGCAGCTTTAAGTTGTAAGTGTATTGAGCTCTCTCAGCATCCTTAATATTATTGTATAGATATATATTCCTTCTGCTGCATATTAGGGCGGTTACATTCTTTCACCCTCCACTCAGGGTTCAAACAGTCTAAACTGCTTCTCCTTCTTGATGTGTCTGTGTACAGCTTGGTAAGCTGGGGCTAATCCTGCAATGCCACTGCAAATAAAACCCCAACTGCTGCATATGTTTCAACAATACAAACAAGAAAGTGGAGCATTGCTTTAGGTGGAATATGGTATATGGAGAAGAAGGGGGGCTGCGTGGGCATGTCGGGGCATGTCCCAAACATCATACTGTATTTCTTTGCGTTATCGCAGAAGGTCAGAACATATCGTTAGCCACAAAGCTGTCCTGGATGTTTGTTTGTATTCTAAATTGGGCAGGATAAGGTCTAAGAGGTGAAAGTACAATCAGGCCTGTGTCTCGCAGCTCTGGCAGTAAGTGAACTTCTCCCCACTTCCTGTCTACAGGTGGGAAACTCCTCATCCTTTATCTTTATTGCCTCGGAGAATGGCTGCCCTGTCAGGAGCAGAGGGAGGAGTTTACGGGTTAAAAGTTTTTTTTTTTGTTTTTTTTTGACTGTGCTACTGCAGGGTGCAGAGGTTTATAAAAGGCTTAGATCACAGGTGAGGGGATCACAGAGGAGACTGTGCAGGTGTTTGAGGAGTGTACTGACGGCTGTTTTAGTACCGTGTACATATGAACATAATATCATATCGTACATTATCTTTTCAGCTTTGTGAAGACGTGTTCTTTCTGCAGATCAAAAGGACAGGAAATGGACTTGCTTACAGTGGGGACGGTGGTTACACCTTGCAGTGCAGCCAATCTCACAGAGATTATCTTGCTCAAGGCTCTTATTATTTAATAGTAGCACAAATTGATTATTGTTTAGTGCTGCTCAAATTGATGTTTATGCTCTAGTCTCACAGAAAGGGTGTTTTCCCACCTGAGATCCTCTTTTGTTTCTCAAATACCCTCACCTACCGCTATTTCTCATGCGACAATTCCACATTATTGTCACATTATAAGATATTTTTTGGTAGCCACATGGATTCGTTGCTGTTTTTTTGCATCACGTTAAGTGTTTTTGTTCATTTTAGACCCCCTTCTGTTCCTCTATAATCTCACCAAACTATCAGAGGCCGGCTTCCACCGCCAGAGTTTTTGGGAAGGTCGGGGCCGGTGTGAGACTTTGCCACATCCTCCACTTACGTAGCGCCCTGAAAACTGACAGGACAGTGTGTAAAAACTCACCCACTCGCTACATTATCAAGTAAGCTGCCGACCAGACTGGAGGATGGTGCTCAAAAATGTGTTGAATTTACCGGCCTGAATGCTTTTTCTTCAGATACAGAAACTCAGACACACAGAGGAAAGAGTGATTATCCAAAACGGGCAGTAACACTGAGACACGAGGGAGGTTTTATTATTCGATAATGACAGCAAACGCTCACTGACTGTTGATTTTATATCATAATGTAGTTTATGTGATTCAACACTTGGAAAAAAATCACAAGAACAAGACCTGTGTAAAAGTAAGAAAAACTGATTTGTATTCTTGTCTGCTGGTCTTCTCCCTATCAATGTGTTTGTCTGTCTGCATGTCTGGGTTGAAACAACGTGCAGCGTAACGCACAGCAGGCTGACATATCAACCAGCACTGCATGCAGGCAGGCTGATGAGACGTGTCCTGAAGCTGTCTGGCTTCACAGCATTGATCACGGCCTGTTGGAGGTCCGTGATAGATTACGTCCTTTGATGTTGGACAAGAAGCACCTTATTTTCCTCCTGAAATCTATGCGAATTAAAAACAACTGAGGATCTTGCTTCAAAATCTGACAGTAGTTTCCTGTAAACATGGCTATTTTTACTCTTATCTTATTGTACTCTGTACCTTAAGCTTTGGCTGTAAAAACAATAAAACATACATATCATCTTCCTCCATCTGATTATTCTGAATGTCAATAATTTAACAGAATCGCCATCTCATATCTTTTCCTGCAGGTAGAAATTACAGACAGGATGTTACATTTCACAGAAAAATCTCTAAAAATGTGAACGTTTTAGGAAATATCAAATCTTTATTTAATAGTTTTTTTAAAAGTTTAGATAGTACACAGGGTCATGATTGTAATGAAAGTCAAAAAGTAATAATGTTAAAACTGGAAATGTAAGGTGTTTCGCACAACAGCAATGAATAATAAGAATGCAAAGCTCTGCTCTGATCCCATAGCTATGTTAAGAGCCTTATTTTGCATTGAAAAGACATTTAAAGCACTAACATAAAAGTAGCAAGTGTATAAAAGTGGAGGTAATAGGCGGGTGGATCGATCTCCAGAGAAGTTTGCATAAAATCATCTTCTGATAGCCCTGTCACTGTTGAAAAGGTGGTTGTTAACTGTGGCAACCGCAATGGTGCTTTAAGCACTTAAAGAGCAGTGAGTGCATCAAAGGAAAAAAAATAATAAGAGTGAAAAAGGACAAAGTGAACAACTTTAATGAGGGTATGATCAGTGTGAGCGACTGCTGCTCTTGTCGTGGAGTGAGAGAGGGCAAAAATATGGACTTCTCTCCCTGCTGCTCACCATAATTTCCTCCCATAAGAGCCCCTTACGTCACTGTTGCACCTATATATCACTGCATCAGAAAAAAAGGAGAAGGAAAAGGGGATAACAAGCGAGGTTAAATGCTAAAAAAAGGACAGGATGCAGGTGGGAAAGAGGGAGAGGGCAGTAAGAACAGAAAAAAGCAATGCATTTTCTCAGTTTGTCTTATACGGCTATACCAAATGGTGGTGTGTATATGTTATGAAGGACCTGAAGTGATCATTTTTCATAGTTCACTCACATTTTGTCAGAATGAAGTCTTGTTTCTCCCCACGAATGTGGAGGATCAGCGTGTGAGAGGATCAACAGATGATTTGGGGGCCAATAGGGGGCACTGGGGGCCTAATCCACAAGTTTGGGAGCAAGCAGTAGTTCAACACACATACTTTTTCCTTCACTTTCATCTCTGTTGCACTGAACCTGTAGTATGAGCAGGTGTATTGAGAAAAAACCAAAACCCTTACGACTCTGGTGCCATTTTGCAGAGATTAATCTGGGTTAAAGCGGCCTGGTGCAATCAACCTTCTGTGCTTGACGAGAATGCGGACATGGCTGCTGCTGCTGCTGCTGTCTGAACCGTCATCAGTGAGTCAGTGATGTCTAATCAGGGCTTGATTGGCACCCTGGGTAGAAGCGGCCTGTAAATCAATCAGATGTCAAGTGCTGTTTCAAGGGCTCAGTCAGTTCTCTACAAGTATAGATGCTGCTGATGTTGTGCTTCTATCAGGCATGCGTCAAATAGCTGCTGCTCATTTCTCTCCTTAAATTTGTGCAGTTTTAACATTTTTTGAGAAAATCTGCTCATTATCAGATGGCATTCAACAAGCTTGAGAAGCTTTCCCACCAATTATATCCTTGCTCTGGTTCTGTGATGTATTTGCTGGAGCGAATAATGATAAAATACATTGTTGTCACCAATTATCCTGCATAGACAGACTGACCTGCTCTCCTTCTCTACCTCCCGAGCCATGGTTACCAATGGAAACAGTGCAAGGCTAACATTTACCCTCACTCTTTTGTGTGATGTATTGCAGTAAAAAATGAACAAAGCACAGTAGCATACTGTGTGTGTGTGTGTGTGTGTGTGTGTGAGAGAGAGAGAGAGAGAGAGAGAGAGAGGCAGACAAGGCTCTGCAGAGACTGAACTTTCTCAACTAATGTACCTTGAGAGTCTTGGTGGTGACAAAGATAAATTAGCCAAAGAAAGAGCGGGCGACGCTTCAGCAGAAACCGACCCTCCGACACCAATTAGCAGATTGATTACGCGCCTGAGAGAAGCGGACGCTTGTCAATCAGCGCCACACAAGGGGAGCGACAGGAAGGAGGCTGGCGTGGACGTACCTGGAATGTTAAAGGAACAAGAGGCAGCTCCAAGGGATCCATACAGAGGCACTGATCCATAGGACTGTGTAGCGCTCAACACTGACACACTGAAACAGCAAAGGCGCAAATACCACTATGCCACACAGAGGCCTGAATACCTTCACCGGCTGAAAACTCAAATACCTGTATGACTGGAGCTTCCTCTACCGCATGATCTGAGTGGATTACTGCAAACAGTAATAGTGCAAAAAGGAGGTGTTTTTGTATGTGTGTACGTGTGTATGTTCATGTGTATATTCTTGTTTCTCTTCTTGCGCACCATGCATATGCACACACAGCCGTACTCATCCCCCTGTTATCCATCAACTCCTGAGGGGCTGGGCAGTGCTGTCCTCTGGATGGTGACAGTCCTGTTCGCCTTCATTTAGCAAGGACACACCAGCGAGGACATAAAGTAAATAAACGCCAGCCGCTAAATTTAGTGCTGCCTGGCAGATGCGAAGGCCCGAAGAAGAGGAGAGAGTTCATCTTTTTAACTCGGACACAAGAGGACTTCAACTGCTGTTAATTTCCTGGGGTTCAAACCGGGTTACCTGCTTGCCGTCACAAGCAGAAACACCAAGAAACGCTGCAGCTCCATTTGATATATGATATATGACAAATGCAAAAAGCACATACAGGCAAGTCAATAGTTAAAGTCCAGACAGCTCAGTCCTCTGCAATTGGGCAGTTAAACTTGGATAAGATAAGGGCACAATTAGATTTGGCTGAAGGAGGACAGACCATTAGGTCCTGATTCTCTGCCTCCCCACCCCTAACAATATATGGTGCAAAGTCAGTCTTGAAAGGATGAGACGATGACATCACCTCCATATTCAGAATACCTTCCGCAGGAAAGAATGAAAATAAGGAGAGGAAACAGAAACCAATTTGTTAGATTAAATATTTCTCATACAGCCGCATGATTTAGAAGGTCTGCTGACCGCAGTCGCACAAGGTTCTGCCTCCCCTAAGACACAGCATTCTGTCAATCTGGCCCAGCCAGAATTTCTAATTATAGGCTGCAGAAGCAAGAAGGTCAAAAGCTTATTAAAAGTCAAGATTAAAATTCCCAATGCATATTATAAGCCACCTCCTCCCCTGACTAGCAATTATTTGCTAACTCATACCAGTACAGTGAGCAATATTTTCTCAGGAGGAACAGGTTATGTGTGGAGTGTGTGTGTGTGTGTGTGTGTGAGGAGGTGCTGGGGGTGTAATAGTGCTATAAATGATAGTGTTGCAAGTTATTTGACTTTGCTGACATCTGCTTGCACCTGTCTACTTCCTGTTCATAAAAAAACATTCATAAAAGCATCAAATTACAGTTTAGGTGAAAGAAACTTGTGGCGTCTTGTTGTTCAATTTGTCTTTGAATGGTTTGTCCTGATCTTGATCCTGATCCCCCCCAAGCAAATCATTCACTCGTATCCTTATGATGTGATGTTGTCGCCTTGCTCACCAAAAGGTTATATGAATGTTAATATCAGTGTGTACAGATGGCAACTGTGTATTGATGGGCCAGTTGCCAGAAAAGAAGTCTTTCACAAATGAGCTGTGTCACTGTTGCTCCTCATTTGAAGTGTAGCACTGAAGGATAATTCTGGTGTATTGCAACTTCTAATAGTATTTTCTGTCATTCCCATTGGTTATTGACATTTTGTAGTCAGCAAAGTAACTACTGAGAGATCTGAGAACAGACAAAAGGTTGTCTGATCTAAAACTTGTCTGGAGCTGAAATTGAAAGTGAGTGAACCTGAAATTTCTCAGGGAAAAGGGAGGTCAGAGTTGAATCAGGATGGGCAGGAGGTTTCTGATGTTTACATCCAACAATATGGGCAATAATTTCACAGTTTGCCTCTGTCTTCTCATCCAAATAGGTCTGGCAAACCTGACGGTTTAGCAACACTGCTACGGTCCCTGATCTCAGTAATTAAAGGTACTCAGTGGATGTTGTTTTCTTGTAAATACGCAAAGTAATGTTTACATTCAACAAAACTTATTATATGTATCCTTCAGGCTTAACAAATGTGCATGTATTTCATTCCTTATATGCAAAAAATTAAAATCCTGCAAATGTTTACACCCATGTTTGTTTTCTTGCTGATATCAAGCCCATTCATGATATAAACAAGACAGTTGTGTTATGGGTAAAAACCAGTTCACGCTGCTCATGGTGAAAAACTCCATGGGCTACCTGTAACTTTTACTCATGTTAGTTTTTTGGATAAGATCGATGGCCATAACTAAATACAGTTTGAGATTTTTTATTTTACAGACCACCCTTAGAGGATGCATTTTTAGAACTCCTCGTTGTACAATTGAAGGACTCAAGGAAAGGAAAGTTATTTGAAAGCATTTTTTTTTAATTGATGAGCTCAAATGAATATATTTTGACCAGAGAAATCAGGTGATATAGTCCACGCCATGTTGATATGGTTTCAGACAGCTTTACTTGTAGATTGTCTGAAAGTCTAGCCCTGGAGTAGCATGTTTTTGCACCATGGAAGCAGCCTGACAGTGTCAAGCGGGGTCATCACAATAAACATCTTTTTGCTCCCTCTTGCTCAGAGAGGCTGCTTTACTCACCTCCTTTAAAGAACCTCCCAAAAGATGTGTGGACAGACGCCTCAGTGGACCAGCTAAGCTGTTGCTAGCAGACATGGTCTGTTATGAACCAAGGCCATTTCAGTCAGCAGGATCGATTGAGAGAAAAAAGTCTTGCCTTCTTTTTTTCCTCCCCTTTTTCATCTCTGGAAATCTTCCAGCGGCATCTAATCACCTCGCTGCTCCGGTATAGATCCGACTTCACCTTCCATTACAGCATTACAGAGCCTGAATCATAATTGAAAAATTGATTACAAAATAATGACATGACACTTGTTTAATCAGCTCACTCCAAGCCAAGCAAATAAACTTACACATGCACACACATACACACACACACACACACACACACACACACACACACACACACACACACACACACTGGTGTGTGGGTAATGAAAGCTGCAAGGTGAAAAGCACTTTATCAAATGAATGGCTGAAACACTGCAGACCATAGTTATTATCAGTCCAGGCTGGAGGCTGAGACTCCTGTGAAAACCGGGACGCAGCTGAGAGTAATCTCTAACCGGATTTAATTGCTAGGTGGAGAATGGGTGTGGGGAGGGGGGATGATTTTTTTTTTGTGGTGGGGGGGTGCCATATTTATGAAAGTAAACATGATACCTGGCTTCCATGCTGCCTCCTCACATGTGGTTTCTCCGATCTCAGGTCATCTTCCCTGCATCTGCTCTTCATGAAGGCAAGTGAAAGGCAGAAGAATAAAAGTATTAATTATGGCTGTGTGGTTGAATGGTGTCTGGGGTATCGCCGTGGCAGAGCATTTTAAGGTTTTGCCCTTCATAATTCCTGTATCTTTGGAGCTCAGATGCAGGACCAGGCACGTTTATGGTCTGAACCGATGCATTCAGGGTCCAACGCAACAAACCCTGAAGAAAGCCGTGCATCTGTATTCATTTATTCACAATACAACAATGACCCTCTCTGTGGCTCCAAAAGGGGGATAACACCAGCTCTGTGACATCCACACACAGTGATCAATTTACTCCGCCACACAAACATGTTGTTGCTGACCCCCCCCTCCCCTTTCTCTGTGATCTTTTGGTTTGGGTGACTGGCATTGTACAACAGACAGACATCATCTCTGAATCCTGTATCGGCCGTGTTATCTTCATTGTAATAACAGGGTCACTTGATATTTCGTGGTTGTCCACATTGCATCATTCATGGCACCTGCAGAAAGCCGCGGAAGGGAAAAAAAACTTGCTATGGTCTTGTACATTTCCATTATGGTAATTTTCAAGTCTCGGTTTTTGTTTTGAATTTCCGGATGGAGCTTATCATCTGCAGACTTAACCATACATTGGATCACCATGTTTTTAGTTTTAATTTTAATCTCCTTTTGATGTGTTCTTCCACGCAGGAGAGGTAACTTAATGCACAGGTATCAGTAAGAATTACAGGCGGGCTCCTGCACACTGTCAGCCACACTTTCTTGTGGCTTTCTAAGTAGAGCTGGCTGCTGTTGCAGATGAAGGGCCACTGTGAAGTTTTACATAGATGATCATGCCTGATATTTTTATGTTCTCTGCTCCAACCTTTGAACACAGGATGTCTTTCCAAGTCGAGTAATTAACTCGGAGCATAGCCATTTTCATCGCCACTCTCTCAAAACTCTTTGAGGGAACGTTACCAAATAATGAAAATGAAAGATCGATACTTTGCATTCAGTTGCATTATTCTAAATGTGTGTGTGTGTGTGTGTGTGTGTGACTCAGTTGCAGTGATTACTTAAATTGTGTAATGAGGTCATCGAAGCAAACTTAATTCAAGCCAAGTTCTGAAGCCATTCTTGCTTGGCTCATAATTCAGCAGTGCCTTGGTTGAACCCGTTGCTCTGCATTTCCAATGAGGAAAGTATATTAAGGATTATAAATTGCAGAAATAATAAATGACAAAGCAGTTTTTGCATGGGAGTAAGTCTGAGTGTGAAGCTCTCTTGCTTCTGTGTGTGTGTGTGTGTGTGTGTATAAGTGTTTATGTGTAAAAATTTGTCCACATTTTTTTCTGCCTATATATCATATTTGATTGAGTGCATGACAGTGGATCGAGGTAGATGGGAAACAGGAAGATGAGTTGGGTTGTTTCTCCTCTTGTCACCCTCATTTACCCCCCACAGTTTAAGCGTTTTGCCGTCTTCTTTGTCTCGTTGTCTCAGATGCTGCAGAGAAAGTTTCGAGCTCCTCGACACACAACTTCAACCTCTATCTGGTGTTCTTTATCTATGTCGCTATATCTGTCTGCAGAATATCTCCAGAGAGAACCAATCTAAAGGCACATCAACACTGTACCCTACAGTCTAAACTGGAAAATAAACAGAAAAATATTGGACAGAAAAATATTTTGAGCTGGCTAATCAGACTTTGATTATAAAATAACTTACACTGCAATTAAAATAATGGCTATTATAAACTTAAAAAACTACTTTTTTATCGTCTGAATTTCTGTACTGATAATAAAAATACTGAAACCTAATAAACAGTTATACTGCCTTTCACTATTGCTGAATAGAAAACAAAGGGAAAAATGAACTCTGTTGACTAAATAAACTGTGCAAATATTCAACATTAGCCCAACAATGCTGAACTGAGTCAGTAAGTACTGCCTCACAATTAGCTAAAACCTCCTTTAACAGCACTAAACTTTAGCTATGTTGACTTACCCTTTGCTGCTGCACATACAGAACCCAAAACCTCTATGCTCCATCCACACACCTGAATACTCAACATTAATGGAAAACAAATCACTAACATTCTCCAAGCTGCTCAGAAAACTGTGAGCTGCCTGACAATAATTGCCTCCCAACATGATGCCTGTTGTTTTGTTTGCCAGTTGAGCCAATTGGGGGACTTTAGCCGCTAATATGAGTCAGAACAGCATGTACTATTTTATTTTCCATTAACTCTTTAACTTAAAAGAATAGAAAAGTATGAGTGAGATGGCATCCTCTCATTTGCAAACTCAGCCCTTATCCCAAAGCATTAATGAAACTACTTCAAATTTGCACAAATAACAAAAGTGACTGTATATGACTGTATATTGCAGGAAAACAAATGAAACCTGTATTATGTGAACTATTTACTGACGAGTCAAATTGGGATGTTTCCTAATTACTTTCATGAAAAAAATCATGATATTGGGCATTACATCCTTCAATTTGTAACTTCACTTGGAAATGATAAATATATAGACAGAACTTTTGGGCATTAGGTTTGCTGTGTAAGCTGCAGACCGGCACACTGAACAGTTTCTCCTGCTTCCTTCACTGTTTCAGCTACGGTGATGCCTTCTGTGTCACTGTAGCCTCACTGCCAGCCAGAGGTATCAATGATGTAATGCTCATCCAGAGACAAATACAGATATATGATATTACATCATCGGTACTAAACTTGTGTAGAGAGTACACACTCACATTTAGGATAATTAAGCTTTTGCTGCTCAGCCTGCATTGTTGACATTCAGCAGCCTTTCAGAACTTTTGAATGCGGTGCTAATTTGGCAACGTCGGTGCCTTTTTATCATTTAGCAGATGCTTTTCAATCACGTGTAATGCCGTTGGGGGGGGGGTTGTATCTCAGGATAGTCTTGAGGAGTTTGGTAAGTTGGTAGATTTAGGTTGAGGGGGGTATGAGGAAGCTTTCAATATGTCTACACTGAGGGTGGGAATGACAAGACCAGGGTGCAGGAAGAAGCAATTATATCCCCTGAAGAGTTGTTTGACAGTTTTATAGTGCAACATCTATTTTTTCAATCTTCCATATAGACACATGTCTGGGGAAAAGAGGGCCATTAGTTCCCCGAAAACACATCTTAATAATTAATGTTATGCTTTGGAAAAATCACTGAATATGGTGAATAGAAATGTAGTCAGGCCATTGTTTTCATACCAGTCTGAAGAAAGCATCAGCCTCTATTCTCATAATATGCTTCAGGGTATTAAATGCTCTTGACGTGTGCTTACATGTTTAAAATGAGACACTGAAAAACATAATTGCTGCTTATGACATGTGTAAATCATTTTAAACACCTTCAGTGCTCCGATGTAGGTGTTTTATTAGTAGATATCTGAAAGTCTGTAATTATAAAAATAAAACCTGACAACAAACAGAACAGGATCAATAACTGGAAGATAAGGTTTCTCAGATTTCACTGCTGTACAGAGGTTAGGGCATAAGGTATCATATCTATCATAACAACAGCAGTCAATAAGATCCCCAGTTAACTAATGCAGCACTGCTAACAACTTTGTTTCTTTTCTTTTTTGGTCCACAGCTGAAAGTAATGCAGACGGCCATATGTTATTTAGCTACACAAGTGATAAGAGTGAATTTCCAGATGCTGCAGTCCCGGGCACCAATATTTACCTCTCCAATGTTAACGTGCCTGCCAAAGTACAATTATTCTCTGTAACCTCCAAGAAATTGCTTTTTACCATATTTGATGATGACTCTCAGTGTTTGGATATCATTAGAATTAATACATGTTCCCAAGAAGATGGGATTAAAATCAATACCAATTCTCTTACTTCAGTTTTTAAATTGATAACAACTGCCTGCATCCAAAATATATCCGCATAACCTTTTTTTCTTTTGCCCGTTGTTCAGATTCATTTTAAGTTCTTTCTGTCATGTTAGGGTTTTTCCATTATATCAGTGTTTGTTTTAGAACAAAGTAAAGTTTGAGGGACTTTACTCATTTGTGCTAAAACATTATTTTTAACAAAACTCATAAATTCACATGGTGACTATAAAATACCAAATTCCAACTGGACAAAATATTATATCAAAGGTAGACTTTGCTCATTAAAATGAGATCTTGAGGCCATTTACACTTGAGCGATAAATTAATAGCATCTTAACAGTCGACACTAGGCTGTAAATTAGGTTACGATACCATCATTCAGACCAGTGAGCAAGCAGACAGCATTTCCTCACGCGGTTTGAATTGCCTGGGGTCACGCACTCTCGGGCCAAGTAGCGTTCTCTCCACTTAGCTGCCTGTTGCAGTTGAAATACAATAGGATGACATAAATCACCATATACTGCATGAAGTGCATACCATTGTAATCTGAGATGTTATTAATTAGCACATCAGGATGTGAGATCAGTGAAGCATTCCTGTGAGATTTGTCAGAGCCTGCAATATACAGGATTAGATTTTCATCCCAGGTTTATTGCAGAACCTGTAAGACAGAGTCTGTCCATCAGATGCCAGAAAGATGAGGAGCCACGCATCTGTCATTTAAAGAGTCTTTTCACCATGACGGGTCATCAAGGGTTCTCTGCAGTTTGAAAAACCTGTTTCACTCCGAGTAACAATTAAGTGCATGTTGTGAGAGGATGACACATCTAAATACAGACGTCTAACAAGACACAACACATTTATTAGAGCTCCTTTTCTAGCAGATGAAGCTGTATTGAGTTAAGTTGTTTTGATAAACTCTAGATAGTAATAAAAATATTGCCTTGAGCAGTCACAGAAATATAGTTCGATTTCAAAAAAGAATCCTCTTTCCAAGCTACTCTTGGAAAGATGCAAGAGGTTTCCCTTTTAAGCCCCTAAAGACATCTTTGCTCTCTCAGCATCTTTTTACAAGTGAGTCTTCTCGTATCTTACAGTACGGACTTGAAGTTGGGGCTCAGATGAGGGAAAAAATTCATTTGTGTAATTCAAATCACAGTCTGGTGAGACTCGTCAGTCAAATCTCTATAAACTTTGGCCACACCGTCCCCTGGAGACAAAGTATTTTCAGTTAAACATTTGACAATTAATATTATAGATTGTTTCTTCTGCACAGAGAAAGACCAGAATTTTATTCTCCAGTTTACAGAACCAATCATTAGTTGTTGTGCTTTTCTCATCCCATTTTTATCATTTGGTTGCAAACCTCACTAGCTGTCATAATGCAGTTCCTCTGACATCTCATTCCGCCTTATCCCATAGGTGCTCTGCTTGTTGGTAGTGTGGGACACAGGCAAGAGGAGTAAACATGATGATAAGTCATTAATCCAATCTGCATTTGGTAACGGAGAGACTGTGGCTATTAATCTGATAGCATAGGCATGGTAAGGGACTGTTTTTAGGGTTGTGAAGGGTCTGATATATCTGTTTTGTCATATTTAAATACATATTCCCAATAAACCAGTAGCTAGCTGCAGAGTTGAAAATGGATTCTTTGTGTTTTCAGCTAAATTCTCATTCAGTATTGGTAGTGGTGTAAAAGTACTTGTACGTGTTCTCCTGCACATCACTGTGCTGTTGTCATCAGTGAGTTTAAATCTAAGGTCTGTCATTAACTGGATGTTTACTGAAGTGAAAAACAGGCAAATTTAACTTCTCAAAAAAACAAAGAAAAATCCCTATGGCTGCTGCAACAGACGCACCTGGCATCAGCAATCATATCATGTTCAAAGTTGCCTAAATCACACGTTTTGCCCATTCTCATATTTAGTACAATAGAAATGAACTGCTGACTCACTGTCTGCACAGTCATGCTGTGTGTGTGAACAGGAAGATGTTCCTAAGTGCCTATATATGCAAGGAGGAAAAAGCATCTCTGTTTTGAGCTACCCAGTGTTTTCCCACAGTAATTTCATAACTATATGAACTTCCTTATATAGCGTATACACATCAACGTATCGTGGCTTTCGCAACCAGTGAGAGTTCTTCTTGCCTCTCACAATTATGTGCGAGTGTCATCACTCTTTAGCTGAATACCCTGTAATATTATTTCTTCTCACTGTGAATTAGGGACTATGAAAATTACAGGCTCGAGGTCTGCCTCGCAGTTTTTATGAACTTTAAGTGCTGATATTGATGGAAGGGTAATGGTAGTCCTCGGCCCTGAGTGTAAATAGTATCTAAGGTGATTACTCTTTTATCACGTGGGGGGGGAAGTGGAGAAGCACTTAGGGGAGAAAGATGTGAGACCCAACACAGAAGGCCACAGTCAGAGAAAACAAATGCTGGTTTAGTTTCATCCGAATATTTTTGTCTTTATCAGTCGTCCCATGATAGAAACATAAACTAATGTCATGTGATGCGATTAAGTGTTGTTAACAAGGGAAATGAATAATTTCATTTATATAAACATAAAATCATCATTTATACTTCTGCTATACTTGATTTTACATCTGACAGGTATAGTTTTTATCGGTTCATTTTTCAGCTTAAGATTTTACATACAAAATATATGACAGGCTTATAAAATATGATGCCTTATAATAACTTAAACTACACAGCAGTAGATATAGCAGCTCCACCTGCACCATTTATGATTCTGCACACACTGATGCATCAATAATAATATTATAATCAGAGGGAAACACCTATAGGGACTGTGTCCTTCCGTTTCCTTTTAATACTTTAGTACATTTTGTTTATAAAAATTGTAAGAATCTGAATGCAGGACTTTTATTTATATTGTAATGTGTTTTTACAGTGTTTTTGTATTGCGGCTTTGCTGCTTTTACCCACTCAAAGTGTCTGAATACATCTCCCAGCACTGTTTATATTTAAGGTGATGTGATTTCTGCATGTTGTCATTGTCTCTAATGATTCGTGTCTTGCAGCATTTTACACAGCTGAGGTGTAGTCAAAGACAAATCTCTACCACAGTGGAAGTGTGTTTTTTCTGTGAGTATATTTCCTAGCTTTGTTCTTTCTTTCGTTTTAAAAATGTTTTATGTCATTTTTATGAGGTGTAATAATAATGATATTTATAAGCTTCTTATTTAGCACTTATAAAAAATGTTGCACAGGCAGGCAAACTGAATTAAGTTATATAAAAAGGCTTATGTACATAAAATGTGTTAAACTTGGGGCTGCAGATGAAAATAAGATGTTTTTCCCCGTTTTTACATTTCAGTTGAATGTTTATTAATCATTAATATTTGTGCAATGTGTCAAACTCTATGTGTGTAACCATAAACATATAAAAACATCCAATAAACATATTTGTGTGTCGAGGACAACAGCAAACTCAGTTACAAACATGGTGTACTCTATCTCCACTGAATACTGATGAGCTGAATCTGTGATCTTCAGATCTGGCACTGGTCCATGATCTGTTCAGCATCGCTCCACGGCTGAGGACTCACCGTCACAGAACAGCAGAGCGTGATCTGAGAGTCACTCTCCTCCGCTACATCTCCAATCAATCTGCTTGGCAGCTCCTCTGTTCACGGTTAAGCAGCTGTTAAATTGTTTTGGTTAATTTATACGTGGAAGCTCTCGTTACGCAGGACTCCCTAAGAAGCTCTCTTGACACCCATGTCGACGGGTTAAGATTTTTGATTTTCATCAGTGAGTTGTGCCCCCCACCACCCCTCCCTTCCTCCTCCTCCTCCACCCCTCTCTTGCATTTGGCCTCCTCTCTCTGGGAAGCTGAACATATAGCTGATATCTTTCAATCAAGAGCTCTCCTGTCCTTGCAATCACAGTGTCATTGTTCGCCTCATGTTGTGGAAAGCTCTTTTGACAGAGCGCTGTGATGAATCACCTGGCTAAGGCTTTTGGAAAAGAAGCCTTCAGATCCCATCGCCCTCTTTTTCATAGAGTTGGAAAAAAACAACATTCAATTCATTTCTCCTGCTCTTTCATGTCTCCTGCTGCTTTTTTCACTTCGTACACAGTGTTTTAAAAGTTATTCACTGCAAGCCCTCCTCTTTTCTTCTTGCTGGGCTTCGCAAAGCAAATATCTGGCGGGTTTAGTTCATAAAGGAAGCGCTTTTACTTGCTTAAGGTGCTGACGGCAAGGCACACTCTGTTATGTTGGAGGCTTAGAAAAACAAAACTTTGCAGGGTAAGTCTCAGCCGCCAAATTAAGTGGCAGAGGCTTCTACTTCTTCCCCGTTCACCCTATGGAAAAATGAATCCCCTCCTCTCTTTTGTCCAGTAAGCCTAAGAAATGCAGAGAAACTTGTGCTCTTTTCAAGATTGTTATGAAATTCCACTTTTTTGTTGCATTTTTTTTCTCTTATATCAACTCTTAAAAGTGAAAAGAAGGACAAATATAAACTTGCAGGAGCAGCATGTGAGCACATGATCGGGTCCAAGGTGAGTGTTTTTCAAAAGGCTGAACACATCATAGAAGAGACCGACTGTGGGAGAAGTGCAAACGACACTCCCTCAAACCAGGCAAAGGGAGTGATTTAGAGCACCTGTGATTTCACTACACGAAAGCATGGTGTGCTTCTTTACCTACAACAGGCTGACCAAAATCCTGTGAAACATGTGCAGCATATATCAGTATTTAAATCGTGACAAGCAGCAGATTAACAGGGACGCTTCCTTGAGATTAGAAAGCATCTTGTTGGGTTTTTTACCTGTAGTTCTTCTCAGAGGGGTTGAGTAAAGGTGAGGGATGTCATGCATGGCTGCCGAAGGGAATTTATAGATCCAGACGCATTGTGCCTGCCAGCTGTGCTGCGATCACTCCGCGCAATTCTCCAAATGCAGACATAACAAGCTTCCTGAGTGATGGGATACAAACTTTTGGACTGGCCTCCAAAAGCTCAACCTTAACCAAACACTACAAACTTCAAGGACACACAGATGAAACCTTGTAGATACTCATATATTTATACATCAAGAAATTCCTGACCACACCAAACACTGCAATGATCTGCCAAACACCTCAGGGCATGACACTGCTGAGCAATTAAAACACCTTATTGCAGTTGTATACAATGCAGGGAAGTTATTATTTCTTCTTGATTATTGTTGGTTGTTAAGAGTGTGAGTAGCATGCTTGAAAGTATCACATGCACAATGCAAAACTGGATGTCAGACAAATGTTTGTTTGTGAACATTTAAAAGTCGGAAGTTTTCTTAAGACCGTGTTTCAAAACACGACTTTCAAAGGTGTTTTGAAAGAGTCTTTTCCTATTTCTTGCAGCCCCTTGAATACAGGGCATGTTTCAACATTTCAACAAAGGGTACTGTTATTTTGTCACGATCTTCAGTTATATTGAATGAAGCAATCTGTACAATTAGGGCGCAGAAGCTTCAGCAGTGCTAAGTTGGGAGACCTGGACAAACCCTTTGCTGTCTGCAGCGGGGAGGCCTGACACCTGGGCAAACACTGCAGCCCGGTGATCTGTCATCAGCTATGGAAACCAGCACCAACCTGGTCGCTTTTGTCAGCACACAAAAGAAAATGCCTCAAATTAATTTAGCACTCGGCATTCATCTTCTGTTGAGGCTTAAGACCTCATCTAAGCTTGCGAAACAGCAAGGGGCTCATGGGGCTTCATGTAAGAATTTTGGCTCATAGGTGAAGCCAAACGATGTTAAGACATGACATGTTGACTGTTTAGTGAAGTATGTGTATCCTGTTAATTCAGACAGTTGGTAATACCTGGGATCTACGAAGCCCTTAGATGTACTTCTGTGTGTACCCTCCTTCTCTGATCTCTTTTACTCAGCCTTTCCTCCACAATGCCAGACCTCTTGAGGACATACAAGATAATTGTCCCTCAGCCTCCTCTCTCCCACAGACAACTTCAAACAGAGCATTGCCAATTCGAGATTATGTTGAGCATTGCTGGTGATGACTTCTAAAGCGCTCAATGATGACATGTTGAGTTTTGTGGTGGCCGTCCTGGTGACGCATTGCTCAGACTTGGAGTAAAAATTCACACAGTCTAGAATGCAAATGGTTAATATTGTTTGACATGGTCATATGTCATCCTTTTAGACTTTTGGATGCAGTCATGTTTCTCTGGAATCTGCACATCATAAGAAATTAGATTGTAAGACAGACAGATTTCAAAGACAAAACACCAACTTGGACAATGATTCCAGTGATCCAGAGCAACAGAGGCTATATGGAATTTGACATAATGTTTGACTGATTCTGTAGAGGAGGCTGGAGATGAGGATCTGATGTATTTTTTTATTTAACCTAATCTATTTTAGAAGTCTGCGACATCATGTGTCATAAAGAGAGAGAGAAGCTAAGAGATGAGTGCTGACCCTTTTAAATTTCTAAACAACGTCATTATTTTGTGCTGCATTCACTGTTTTCATGCTTTAACAGCACATTAAACCCACAGCTATGAATGCATACATTTATCGCAGGTATGGCTACTATAGATGGCCACGAAGCACAGCACAAAGGACCTAACCTGAGTGGCATTTCCATGGTAACGCCGTGTGGCTTGGCTGCAATCAGTGCAGCGTAGCCGCGGCTGTCACACAAAGCCATTCATACAGTCAAATGACGAGAGACCTTGAGAGTAAGACGGAAGGGGAGCCAGTGTGACAGGAGCCTTTTCTTCTTAGCGGTGCATTATGAGGCACGCTGCTCAGACTTGATCGCACACCAGAGGAACTCATCTTAAGCTCTTTAAACTAGCCAGTAATCCACCAATATGTGCAATGTGACATGAATCTTTTGGCTGGAAAGGAGGGCATGCTACTGCACCGCATTCAGGCCACCTAATTCCTTGTCAGTGTTATCCATCCCACATCCATGTTATTATTCTTAACAATACTTGCTTTCAGATCAAGCACTTAAAAGGGAGTTAGTGTATCATCTGGATTTACTTGAATGGCAGGAGAATTTGGCAAACACATCAACATGCAATGCCAGAAACAACTCCAAAAAATATTTTCACCGTGACACATTTCTTTTAATTTTTGCTATTTGTTGCATCATATACTCCTGCCGCTGAATTTAAAGATTAAATACTTAGACAGAAAGTTGATGCGTGTCCACTTCCAGTCTTCTGAATCAGGATGCCTGTTTGTAAAGTAATCAATAAAGAGCAGGTTCTTTTCTACAGCCACTCTCATGGACACTATGTTTTGTTGGCATGGAATATGTAAATATTAAACTCCTTCAAAATAAAATAAGTTATGTAAGACTAACTCTAACTGGGCATATTTGCTACCTGCTCTTCATGTGAGAACGTTTGCTGGACATTTTTGCTGGTCACTATATTATGAACATTAAGGTATCTTAAATAGCCTTAAATTTATGAACTAAGATCTGCTGAAGCACTCCATGTGCATAGATAGTCTAAAAAACATGCAAAAAATACAACTATTCTTGGCCCTTCAGCATCCACAGTGAGCCGAGCACAAAGATATCTAAACATATCATCTCTTTGCTATATTTGTGTCTTTCGTCATGTGTCAGTTGTACAGTTGCTTAATTTCATGGCTGCCAACATACTGGTACATGTCTTTTGTTAAAAAAAAAAGCTTTAATAAAAAGCTTAAAAACTAAAAATGGGATTGATTAAAAAGAAAAAAAAACCCAAAATGAGTAATTTAGCGTTCAGTCCTCAGTTAACAAATCCTTCCCAGGTTTCCTTCAGTGTGGCCAGAGGATGAACAATATACTTTGTCAGGCCACCAGTCTCATGGCTGGCTTCCCCGCAGGTTTCTTTTCAGCGACAGGTTAGCCACCAGGGCAGATTAAGCCTTCTCCCCTCCCCAATCATCCAGTAATACCAGCAGGCTGTATTGAGCCCATGTTGGGTTTTGCCTGTTGAATGGTGGCTTATGGCAGCTAAAGACCTCTAGAGGGGGAATCCTGAGGGGATTACTCTCACGTTCTCCATGAAGTGGGAAATCAAAACAGTCTTGAGCGTCTGGGGATGATCTCAAACATCCAGCATTCCCCCACACGCATGCACGCACCCTAACCCAACACGCACACATAGACACATCTATGCTTGTTTCCAAACATGCACAATTACACAGTCTCATAGACACACACGCACACATAAACTTTAAGTATATTCCCAACCCTCTTACCCATTGGTACCCAGGGTTTTTGATACCCAACTATAGACATCTAACAAGGGGCAACTCCACTCTGAGAGGATTAGTGTAAGTCGGACTGATAATGAAATCATGGGCTGAGTAGCTCTTGGGAGGATTTTATACAAAAGAGGCCTGAATTACTTTGTCTTTTCTTTTTTTCCGAAACCTTTATTCTCTATGGTGAGAACATTAAGAACAGTATGAATTCTGCAGCGCATGTCACCCTGTGGCCCCATCCCTCTGCGCGGGGCACCCCCAACATTTCCACCCTCCGTAAAGAAACTGCTTAGCTCGATCTCATCAGCAGCGGAACACATCGTCATGGCATTAATCTGCTGTAAGGCCTGCATCCTCTTTCACCACAAGAGTTTCAACTGGGATTACACACACAATCAGCGTTCTCCTGCATAAATAGATTATTGCATGAACTACGTACAACAAGTGGGCTGTGCCATGGTGAATAGTTGAGTGTCATCATGAATTTCTGAATTATCATAGAAATGCAAATAATCACATCTTCATTTCCTCTCCTGTTCTCCTGATACTTCTTTGAGCTGTGTGGGACCTTATGTAGTTTTTATGTTGTTTATTGTATAAACTGTATGCAGTTCATGTTATGATTTTTATTCAGAGTAAGTGGCCTAAAAATGGCTACCAAGTAAGTCCAGATCTGTATTTTGGAATGCAGTGATTAACAATAAATCACAGCCATACAGAAATGTGACATTCAGATTTTATAGCCCACATTTAGTTTGCCTTAAATTTAGTGTTTGCTTATGACCACTACCTGTCCACCTGTCACCTGCACTGATCTGAACAACAGTGAGGATGCGTTCTGAGAACTAGGCCTCTTCTTTAGAAGTTTGAATATACATTGTTTTTGGTCTTGAGTAAATATACATTACATTTAGTCATTTTGTTTCCTGTGATGTCATACTATCCTAACATATGTCAGGTAATGTCATCATATATATATACTGTACATTAGATATTTAATTCACTGCTTAAGCACTTCTGGTTGCATTTCATTGCTTTGTACTTGTGACATGTGCAATGACAATAAAGTTGAATCTACAATCATATATCATTCTTTGTTGTCTTGTCATGTCAAGTCTAAAGAATTTACAGTATGTTATGTTATAGTCTGTATCATGCACCAGTTCATGTCTTATTACATCACATCATTAAATGCATGCAATGTTGTCAAACTGTATCATGACACTGACTATCATGTCATGAAATATATCACATGATGCCACATCATGTAATGTCATATCAGATGATGTCATTTTTGCTATGCTATGTTATGTTATGTTATGTTACACTTTCATTCCACGATTGTGATGTTATAGAAGGAACATATGTAAACAGACACTTCATCAGAAGCCAAACTACATACAGTGGAACACCATTCAAAGACCTGTCCACCCACAACATCACATCATCAAAGGAGGATTTTCCATCTTAGGGAAGTTATCTTTTAGCATTTTAAACCAGAGTGAGTCATGCACAAACACCCTCTCAACTCGCTTTCAGGCAAAAGATCCATAAACAGCTGTTACTTTTAAAAGGAAGATTAAATTTTGTTTGGCAAATACTGTGAGACATTTGTTAATGACTCGGCCTTCTTCAGTGTTGGTCAGAAAATAAAGATTTCATTGACGTGCCGAGTCACAATGCCAGTGAAACTGACCTGTAGCTTATGCACAAAAAGCTTGGGGAGAAATGTAGGTCAAAAGCTAATTAGGTGGTCTGGCAAGTGGGGCTTATATCAAGATATTTTACAAGGACTACCACGGATCTGCCTGCACATGCTTGCTCAAGACATGTACCATGTGATCGGCTAGGCTATTTTTTGCTTGGGTATGGGAGACGGTCACACCTTCACCTCATGAACTTAATGGTCTTCAGAAGTCAAAGTCCAAATGTCAGCACAAGCTGTCACAATGCTTTTGTTGACTTAAATCAAAGAGAGAATACAACAACTTACAATATTTGTCGAACCCGTCCCTCACGGAGGGTCTCACAGAAGAGCAGTAATTTAGGGATCAGGAAGGGAGAGCCACCTGTTGAAAGACAGAGGGTAAGAGGTGTCTGTGGGCCTTCCCAGCATGCCTCTGTTTGCAGCCAGGAAGTACAGTTTCAGGGCTTAACGTTGCATTCCATGAGTTGCCTCAACTGTGATCTCACAGGAATGCTGCTCTCAAAGTGTGTGAGATTAATATTTAACACAACATTAGCTGAAAATGCTGCACAGAGTCTGTGGTTTTGTATGACTGTGTTTTCTTAAGAGCTCTGCTGCCACCGTTATCAGGTTCGTGTTCGCACAGAGTATTTATGGGTTGTCTCAAGTGATTGATGAACAGATGGGTGTGTTGATGCCGTCCTATATACGTGCTGAAGGGCACAGGGAGATACTGTATCATATGGGAGCAATGCTTTTTTTAAATCTGCGCCTTAAAAAATAAACAAGTGACTATGTATAAAATACAAATAACTGCAGCAATCCAACAAAAACAGAGCATATGTATAACTAATACTACAAAAGATGATAATATTCCATGTTTGATATGCAGCTTATCTTTAGATATTCACAAAGACTTATATATCGTAACCAACCTTTTCTAATAGCTTTTTTTATTTAAGCAATGTAAAACTCTGTAGGAAATAATTGACAAGGTGATATATTTGTAATCGCAGGCAACTGTATAAATGCTATTTGAAAAATGCACACTGACAAGAAATGCAGCATAAACAATAAAATGAAGTGATATTTTCACATTTTACTTAATGGGAATCTACTGTGTCAATTTCGCTGTCATCCTGTGTTATTTGAATGCATTTATCAACCAAAAATTAGTCAAGAATACACATGCATGCCATGATATTGTTCTTCATGCCTGCATTTGTAATATAAAATGCTGCAAGAGATTGTTTGAAGACATCCGCTGCAAGGTACCCTTTACGCAGAGAAGCCTGGGCCCTTGTCAGATCCACATATTGCTATAGCAACAACAGCCTGGCCATTGAGATATGAACAATGTGACAGAGTAAATGAAGCAGGCTGAGTCTGGAGACGCAGGAGGGATGAGAAACTTCAGCTATAATGAAGATGTATTGGATGTCAAATCCAGTTCTGCTGTAGATCATTCAAACTGTGAATCCTTTGTCCTTTTCAATATGGCATGTTTCTCAAATTCAGAGGGAATGATCCATGTTTGTGGTTAAACTGACACATTGTCATTAAATTACTAAACATTAATTGTTGTAGGCCTTTAGTTGTTGCAAGTTAGATGCAAAATATAATTGCATAGCAACAGATCCAGACAATAAAATCATGTTCAATCATGTCTGGTTAAACATACTAATCTATTAATGCATTTACATGATTTACAGGGTATTTAAATTGTCTTTTATAGCCTCTGTCACATTGATGCTGACACTATGTGTGTGCCGACACTGACCACTGTAAATATTAAATTAAAAAATTCGGTGAGGATTATTTTGTGCAAAACCATGTACGCTGAATCATTTTTTAATGTGTTGGTCATCTTTAGCATCACTTCCTATGATTGCGGTTAGTTATTTGCGAGTAACAAAGACACACCTTTGATGGAGGACAGAATTTGCTGAACATTAAATCCTGATTATGGACATCCTGCTGTTCGTAGTTTGGCTCATCACAATATCAAGACGGCTTGTTCTACATACTAAACTAAGCAACATAAATCAATAAAAACAATAATATTAGATCTAACTTTTCAAACAAGAAAGTAAATTTGTATGTAAAGAATGTAGAGAGTCTCAAGAAATTAAAAAAAACTGTTGGGCAAACATAACTCGCTCAGAGCGATCATTGCACTGATTGGGTGACAAAGATGAAAAAGGCCCTTTCAATAACTCAGACTAATGTTGTGCCTTTGCTCAGACCGGCTGTTGCCCTGGGTGCGTGTGAAATGCTTAGCGTGGACAAAGTAAACCACGGCCGGTGCCCATGCTCCATTGTCCTCAAAGCCTCCTAAAGAGGTCTCTTCACAGGTCCAGCAAACACACTCTCCAGACTCTTGGCATATCTCTGAAGATCCTCCTTTTGTGTGAGGAAACACATTACTCTCTCAAGGAGAGGAACAGGGGAAACAAGGCAGCACTAGTGAAAAAGCTTAAGTATCTCCCCCAGCCCCCCACCCCCAGCCTTGTCTCCTCCTTGCCAGATGATAATTGGGACTGAAACACTTTTTTTGGTTGAAGCCTAATTCAGTGAGTAAATTGCAACATGGGAAAAACATGAATGGGGCCCAAGTTGTGTGGTGACTCAGCCACAGAGACGCTAAGAGTCGCTCTTTGTGGTTGTCTACAAAAGGGAAATGTTCTGTTAATCAGCATTGTTATATAAGTAAGTGTGCTTTCCTTCAAAACTGTGTGATTGAATGCCCCCCCAAGAGGATAAATGAAAAATATTGATACTGAAGGATGAGCATGAGCACTGCAAATAATCTATGGACATAATGTTGGGAAAGTAAACCCAAATGAACTCACAGTTCTAACATCTGTATGCCTGTTTTGTTTTGTGTCTCAACAAGAGTCTGTCCGGTTTCTTCATTTCTTTTGTTTCTTTTGTTATTTCAAAAGAAAGTACACAGAAAGTTATGAGTGTGGCATTTTAACCTGGATCAATTGGTGATTTCTCACAGCAGTCTAAATCCTTGCAGTTGGCATGGAAAACAAACCACAATGCTGACCTGACCAGCTTATGCTGAATTGTTTCCCTCTGATTCTATGAAAAAAAGGGGAAAAAATGCAAAGCAGATTAAAATGCAATGAGGAATGCTAAAAATGCCTCTCCGTGAGGATCAGCAGCAGTCTAAACTGTGCTACACAAATGTTTACTTCACAACATGGACCCAGAGAGAGGTTTGACTCACAGATACACCTCAGAAAAAGGACTGTTAATTCACAAAAGCTCACAGAAGCAGGGATAATTTCTTTCTTTCTTTGCTGCAGACGTTTTCCAAAAAAGAGAGATAACTTTCAATGATGGTTATTCAACATACAACAGTTTATATTTCCTATAATGTGTTTTGAAAACCCATTAAGCCAAAATGTCTGTTTACTGCTTACTGTTTACTTTTTTAAAAATCTTCTAAAAACTTTTAGAAGGGGCACTTTTCATTATTATTAAGAACTTCCCCATAATAGGTTAAATAAGTTCCACCTGTAAATAGGTTCTGACCCTGGTTTTTGCAGCCGACCTGTCTGGTTCCCCTGGGTGCTAAGTTACGTGTTTATGTGCCCTCTCCTTAAGCAATTATGTCTCTATTGTTTTGTGTTTTCACTGTGGAAATAACCTTTAAGTTTGGACGGAATTCCCAATATTTGTGTAACTAATAATATTAGCCTCATGCTAACGCTAATGCCAGTTTCTCCGCGTTTCCCGGTCTCATGAAGTGCATCACGCCTGGGTTGAACGGCTGCTATGTCGCCCTGTATGTAGCGCACACATGCCCGGACCTGAAATAGATCCAAAAACCCCGACCTCCAACGTGTCACTCATTATGATATCACAACACACCGCGGAGTCCCAACAGGGCGTGGTTCGGAGGTATGGAGGTCATATGGCAGATGTCATGTGTGCTCATGTACTGTCCATGGAAGTAGGAACAGTTTATGATGTCGCTGTTCCCCAAATCACAATATTACAATATTGAAGAGTTGTTTTTTTGGAAACGGGGATGACATTGAATGGATTTCATGGTTTCACTAGAAATAAACACAAATCTTAAACTATGGAAAACAATAGCAGTATGCAGTATTTGACAATTTGGGCCATTGGGACTACGTAACAAATGCTGAGCACACCTGTGCCTTTAGAATGATAACTACAATCAATATAGTGAGTGTGTACAATGTGCCATTGTGAAATGAAGCTAAATAATGATTATGTGTAGCCCAGGAAATTGTGAATGAAGCTGCCTCCCCAGAGTAGATACCAGCTCACTAAAACCATGGGCAGGTCCTGCTTATACCAGGAAATAGACTGAAAATAAGAACAAGAATATACAAAAGTATAGCTTCAGGCAATCTCAAGTGATAATTTTCCAAATTGCTAGTCTCCTCTTTCTTCTGTCTCACAGTACAAGTTCAAATCCCTCACTCAGACAGACGACTCTCTCATTACCGCTCTCTATACGTATGGTGTGAGCAGGTAAACAGCAACACTACGGCAGTGAGCTGAAGGTGCGTCAAAATAAGCTGCGCGAGGTAAGATTACAAAAGGGAAAAAACAGGGTGGGTATCTGTGAAACATCATTTCAAATCACCAAAACAGCCACAACCGAAATGTATATTTTCAGATGAGAGTCATACCTGAGGCACTTAACCATACATTAGATTGCATAACTTTCTGTTGTGTGTATATTTGTAACTTTTATATAACCGAGTACATTAGCTGAACACAGTGTTCCTGCAGGGATCCTGGGAATGTGCGCTGCGTTTCCTGGTGCATTCTGTATATTCACCGCTCGCAACGGGTAGCAAACCAAGGGACATAAAGGATGATAATCTCCTTGGAATTCCACTGCATTTTCTTATAGAGGAGAGGGGAGTGCTGGACAGTGGGGTTGAAAGGTCAACGGGACCAGTTTGCTGAGGCCCATCTGTCGGCCCCTGCTCTGTTTACGCACCATCTCAGGAGTGAAAGGCGAGCGTCTCAAGAGCTATCCTGTTCTCATAACACCACCAGTGCTTCATATTGGTGGAGGAGACACAGAGGGGAGCTTGTGGTGGTCTGTGCCCAGCTATACCAGTAGTGCCGCCCCCCTCCTTCTATTCATCATCTGCTTATACGAAGAGACCTGCAGACAAAAAGGCTTCGACTAAAGAGGGCCTTTACTTTAGAGATTCAGTGCTTTCAGCTTTGATGCTGCAGATTTCCAGGTATTTCATAAGAAGATGAAGGCTCGAAATACATGAAAGCCTTGAATTTGTTTTCCATAATAGGTTATTTTTAGCCAAATCACATCAAGACGGCTGTATTTATAGTCCACTTTAATGAATGGGTTTGACATAAAGTTATCCATAGAAACACATGACAGAGATAAAAATAAAAGATAAAAGAACAGACAGTTAATGCCAAGAAATGTGTCTGCGCATTTGGTTTGTGCTGTTTCCAAAATTGTTGATGTAATTGCAAATATCACCATCAAAATACGATTAACACTGTAAAATATAATGTGGCTGGTGCAATTAGGGAGCAGGTTTCCCGTTAGCTTCACAGCAGTTTGTTTTTTTTCCTTTGCTCCATGTCAAAGTTAGCCCTGTGTCCACATTTCAGCTCAGAAAGCAAAGATTTCATGCTTTTAAAATGACACACTCGCACCTTGAGGCCTGCTGGGTGCTCCATACCTGCCATTTTGACCCGACAGCGAGTTGTTTCATTCACAAAATCTATGATTATACGTTTTAATAACACTGTGCCACTCGATGAGAGAAAGGATGGCTGACTGAATATCAGATGGTGATATATACAAAATGAGATGGTTATCCCAGCCATTTGAAACTATGATACTGTATTTAGAGTGCATTTTGCCTTAACTTGTAAAAATTACAGCCCTGGCTATGTATTTAAGAAAAGCTGACTACAGTCGGAAGGCAATGTATGAACAGCCCACGACCACATTAAACAGCACTTTAATATTTTACTTCAAAGTGGCAGAGTAAGAGCACCAGGAGCAAGTACTCAAGCAAAAACAATAATTTCATACATCATTATAAATATTAGTTAAAATTCAAATCTGCTTTTAGGTGGGATTTTATCACGGTCACCTTGTGTAATGAGAGGTTTGGATGAAGAATGTATCGTGAGCGTCTCACCTAGGCTACTAGCTGGCTAAATATAATCATTTCTTGTATTCACTTATTTTTAGATAAAGGTTTTAATTAGCCATGCCACAATATATATACTTTTTATATGAAAGGGACTAAAACAGCCCTGTGAGCAGTGTTCATTACATTAATCACAGAAGATTAACTTAGCTTAGTTAATAGATTCTGAAGTAACATCAGTCAAATGTTTCAGTAGCATGAACCCTTCCAAAAAGGAAACAATGAGGCTAAATCTGTAGAGATAACCTTGCTTTGTGTTAGAGTTGTGTAAACTGGGGAAATTCCTATTGTTGGCAGATGTACCAGCAGGCCTTGAAAGTCCTTTAGGCACCTACTGTGCAAGTCTTGGCTCCACAAGACAGCCTGAGGAGCTCAGACAAAATATTCAAACCCCTAGATACAGAAAAAAGAAGCCATCACACAGGTGAGAGCAGTGACATAAATTGTCTTGTCAACTCAAGAGGTTTCCTGTGGAAAAAAATGACAATATGTCACCTTCATTTTAAGCCATTCAGTAAATGGGTGATATGAAATAATAATGGAGATTGTGATAAATAGGAACATCAGAGTTCTTGAGAAACATTTAGACATGCTTTGAGTAGACAGATCTGAGCGTGCCTGGACAGGCCTACATGAACATTTAATAAATCTTACATTGAAGGAGGAAAACCCTTAACAGATTGATTAACTGCTGACAGCTTTATGACAAAATTACTATTGTTGCACTCGGAGCACTCATCATTAGTTAAATCGATGGTAAGGCATGATCATTTATACTATACCGCACTTCTAGTGTCTCTGTCAGCCCTTTCATTTGGTCCAAGTCTATCACCAGTCCTCTGCAGTGCAACACAGAGACTCCTCTAATTGCCAGTGGTTATGAAAGTAGCTGTCATGTGACACCTAATAACCAATAGTATGTTTATGAAACTGAAATGGGATTATACAGATTATTCAAATAGTGAATAATATTAAAAATATATTTTTTAATTTCACTACCTCCATGTGCATCTTACTTACAGCTTACATTTAAGTAACTGACTCAACTAGCATACAGTGTGTATATCAGAGATTTTGGTGAAAGTTTGGTAGGTTGGTAAAGTTTCATGCCTGTGAAAGAAAAACAGTAACATGAAATTTCCACTTCATAGAGCTGGGGGACACTGCACAGTTTTTTTCTGTGGGTTCATTGCTACGAGTGACACCTTTCACTGTCCCAATATGACATCGGGATCATTTATGTGTAACTTCAATGTGCAGTTTCCTGTTTAAGGCTGAAATTACAGAACAAGTCCATTTTAAAGAGGCGTACATCAACGGGCTTTGATGTAAATTGCACAAAATGGCCGAGTGGAAAAACACCCTAAACAATACCGGCTTGTTTGAGTGAAATGATTAGGCTAAATCACATTTGTTTGGCCAAAGCAGCTTAAAGCAATGAGCACGTATCGCCAGCGGCATAATAACTCAGTGGCTGGAGGGAGTGACTGCAAAGTCTGACAAAACAACAAACGAATGGCCTCATTCTGTCTGTGTTCAGGTAACTGTTCATTCATATCAGCATGAGTGGCGGTTTACATTAAAATGTTCAACAGCAGGTCATCATCAACTAGTCACTGTTGACATTATCATTGTGCACGCAGCTATTTACTGCATTCACTCATTTTCGGATCAAACGTGTACACACCTGTGCATCAGAGCAGCTGTAGCATACATCAGCTACTGAAAGCTGTGAGCTACACTCTTCCCAGTGATGTGGTTTTAATTTAGCTTGAATGAAATATCCCATAATGGCATTTCGGATGACATTCTCCACAACAGAGCCTGGATGATAACTCTGAGTAAATCATAGAGCTAATTAGCACTCAGTTTTACCTTCTCATCCTGATGTGGATAAATGTTTGGCAGGAAATATCAATCCACACCTTTGCGGCTCTACTCTCCGCTGATGGAAACCTCATCGCTGGTGTTACCTGAGGTTTGACTACCCTTTGCAAGCGCTCGCTGTACTTGCTGGAACTTAGAATCTCACCTGACACATGCCCCCCTTTCAAGACGGAGCAATCCAATATGCCCTCAGCCTCGGGTCAGCCCCTTCCTTCAGCAACAGCCGCACAAGCTCCAGTAGTTAGTAACTTCATCTCGTTCACATCATCTTTCACAAAAAAAAGGTGTGTCTGTTTACAAAACCCCGGCAAACGCGACACTTACCCCGTCGGCGGGTACAAAGCCCCAGTCGAGTGATCTGGGCCCTGGCAATGAAAGATGAAAGCTCAGAGCCGAGACCGGCGCTCTGAAGCACGTGTCTGGATGATGCTCTCATCGGCCTTCAGATGGACAGGTGGAGGAAAAAATACTGCCAGGATACGAGGACAGGGAGGATGTGGGGTTGTGTGTGTGTGTGTGTGTGTGTGGGGGGGGGGTTAAGCCTTGGCCAGGTTGGACTAACTTCATTCCTGTTTGATACACTTTGATATGTGCACTCCACCTGAGCCCAGACTGTGAGTGCGAGGGGCGATGAGCAGGGACTTGTCAGACGCTTTATGGGATGCACCGTTTGTTTATTAATCACTAGGTTCTGTGATGTGTCTCTCATCACCCCAACAGGTATAATTAAGCTTTAAAGGGCACGGGAGGCTTGATGTGTCTGCAATTCATTTTGTTTTATCTCCTTGTTCCTTTTGAAGTCACTGCTGCGTGGGTAAGGTGTGAATGAACGCTTTGGAGTATGTGTGTGTGTCTATGCGTGCGTGCGCATGTACAGTAGGTGTGTGTGTGTATAAATCTCTGTATGGTCAGAGAGCATCTTAATAGAGAATTTGTCTGTGGTTCCCATGTTGCATGACCTGAAATGTCTGCTTACACGCCAGCCTGTTTGGCCTGACACGTCTTGTTTAGCCTCAGTTGTTGGGAGGAGTGACAGTTCAAAGGTTGTCAGTTTCTGATGGACCAGGTATTGTGCTGCTTGTATGACATCTTGGGTTCCCAGCATGCAGCTGCGGCAGCCTGTTTTTCAGCACAAGTATGTGACAAATGTTGGGGAGGGTTGGGGGGATAAACACTAAGCCATCTCGTCACGACTGACGCAGCGCTATTGACCCTATCAAAAGGTCAAGCGAATTGGAATATACATCAGAGAAATGTTTGAATTTTAACAGCCCCTTCCCACTTCATCTCTCCTAAAATTTGATGTTGTCAGAAGAAATATGTTGAGTGGGGCATCATGTAGGAATGTAAACAAGGCTGCACATGAGCTTCCATTGATCTTTCATTACAGCTCTCTTCCAGCGAGATAAATGCTTATATTTACCCTTACAGGGAATTCTAGCAGCCTGTCTTAGAGGTTATTTGGTTTTATTCCAAGAAGAATCGCATATCTAAAATATCTATATTGATATCGGCAATCAAAACACCTTTGCACCCTGTAAGTAGGCCACATCATTGTCCGTGCCGCCTGATGTGCTTCTCCTTGATTCTCTTCCATTTGATTCTCTGTCAGGAGCAGGCAGAAGTGTGAAAAGATGAGGAGCTCACCTGTTTACTTTGGCAGCAGAGACCCAGCAGGCAAACAGCCAGTTGCCTGTCACTTCTCCCAACTGGATACCCTGGTTGTGTCCCCCCACATGCGAGGGAATCGATGCAACTCAGGCAGAAATGTTGCCTTGGCATTGCACTGAACATGACGAGCACGGGTCGGGGGAAATTTTTCAAATTTATGTTTTTGCCTGGAGGAGCTTCCGTCAATTAAAGGCGGTGTTTCTCCAACATAAATCACATTCATGTGGAATAACTGATTGTGTCACTGAGAGAAGACTTTATTTTGGCTTTGAAAACTTTGTCAATATGCATTATAGATCACTGTGGTTTTGTTATTTTCCCCTTGTCTATATTTGATCCACTGCTTCCTTCTTTAACTGTCTCCAAACTTTTTTTCTCCACTATCCAACTTTCCTAATCTCCCCCCAATCATGCCATTTTTCATTTTGTGTGTCAGTGTCATCTTTAGCTACTGAGATAGGAAATACAGCTCAGTGCTAACAGTCAAATATCACATCTAATAACTTCAATATAAGATAAGATATACTGGAAGAAAATTGTAATTAAGTAAACAGATGGTTAAATATATTTTAGTTTTGGAGTAATGCCATTTTACAGTATTATTTGAAACAATTTCTTTCAAACAATTCCATTAAAGGTGAGATTCATAAGTCCACATTCATGGGGTGATCAGAGGAAGGGATTTGACGAGACAGATAATGGAAACAAAAACATCTGCAGCCGCACCTTTGGCACACTGGGTAACATGTAAATAAGTGTCACTACTTTACCTTTCATCGCACACTAAAATTACAACAAGAAACCAAGAGACAGTGCTTGTTTGGCAGAATCTCAGCACGCTTTGAAGTACGCAGGCTGATGGTGAATGACTTGCCCTCTGAATGGTGAAGCAGCATGTGTCATTTAGACGGCACAGATTTGATGTTTTTTTTTAATGATTCTTTGCTTTTGATGGTCAGATTCTTTGAGGTTGTTTTACAGAGAAAATGTTTGACATCTTAATACTGAATGAGCTGGGAGTGATGGTGTATGGCACAGTAGCAATGCACATAGCATATATGTTACTCAATGTTTTCTGTTAGTATATTTTTGTTTTTTCTGTTTTTTGTTTTTGTCTTTTCTATACTTTTTTGCCATTGGAAAGAGGACAACAAATCTGGATTGATATAGGGAATAACAACAAAGGTTCCTGTATGCATGAATATGAATGTTTGTTAGAGATGATAATTATTATGCCACAAGACTATTTTTTTATTCCTGTCACATACTGATACCATGTATAGTGTGGCATTAATCCATTCAACATACAATGTATAGCAATCAATATCATATACATGCAAAGATTTCACTATTTATTCTGAGACTTTCTTGTCACCCAGTTCTTGTGCATAACCAAGGGGTCCATCACACAAACAAATTCAGCGTGCGTGCTAGGTTTTTGAATATACTTAATTTTGTGACTTTTCCAGTGTGAATGTGCCACATACTCAGAATCCAGTTGCTGTTGCTGTGTTCTTTTATCTATAGTTTGGGGTGCAAAAAAATTAGGTCATACCCTTTAACATGACCCTGAAAAATAACACAAAAAACACAAAAATGAACATATGGACCCTTTAAAGCTCCTCACTTGTCACAGTCTTAAATTGTGTGCGTTGACATACTAAATATGGCTCTTCCCACAACTGTCCCACCCCTCGCCACCTAAATATGGACTCATGCGTTGTAGTACATGTCAGGTAGGAGGAGGAGACAGCGGGGTTCAGTGCAGACGCGGAAAGTCCCCAATTATGTGGTAATTCTAGAGAGTGGTTGTGATATTTATTCTTATTGCCCAAAGAACTTGGCATTTATGAGACTCACCACAAACACATTCTCCCACAGCAGAGGCAAACTTCAGGCTGTGCACTCGTTCAATCAGATGAAATAGCTGCTGCTGCTGATTTATGGCAGAGTTTGGAAGGAAGTCTCCAGCAGCCCTGCTCATTTAATTCAGGTGCTCCTTTAAAAGAATGAAATAAGTTAATTGTGTTTACAATAGCTTCTAGGTTTGTCATGGCTGTAAATATACACAGCCATGACAAACACAGCAGCGGTGTAGACTTTGGATTACACTTTTTAGTGTGTTTATATTCAAAATATCAATATCAAATGATGTTTCCCAATGATGAATCTGGGAGTCACATCAGACAAATTTGATATCAAGCTTTCAGTCAAGAATCTTTTATTTTTTCAGAAATACTGTCATACATTGCACCTGTAACACCCTACAAAGGTAAATTGACTGCACTCAGTACTAAAAGGTATGATTTGACTCGACTGGATATGCATTGTACGCAGTCAGCATGGAGTCAAAATGTAAAGATGAAAGGGAATGGGTAGAAGTTGCCATGCCTCTCAGACACAGCGGGGGCGGCAGGATTTTCTGTGCTCATGCCCTCGCGGGGCACAATTTATGGCCATTATGATGGTCTATTTCTAGCTATAGTGATGGATTCTGCTCAATTATTGTCCATTACAGAGAGAGATGGCCACATAACCATGCCAGGAATTATTGGTTCCCGCTGAAGTGACATTACAATGACATCATCGTTGCGTGTTCAGCTCAGCCAAAAGTAGCCAAAACTGGAATTTGCTTGTTTTGCGATAGATTATTGTAGTCGTTCCTTGAGGTTTTTCTTATGATCCCTTAACATATAGCCATGTGTAATTGTGGACCCTTATAACAGGTTGTATATCTACTAGATGCTGGTGCTGACCCATGCACCACACTATATCTATTAAGTAAATAAACCCTGTATATCATCCTCTTGTTTACAATATGTTCATGTCTAAAAAAATAGAGGATTGGGAAGTTGAGGGCAAGCTCCTTTTACTCCTGGCATTGGGGCGCTGCAGTGGCTGTCATCTCGCCAGTGCTTGGGCTGGCAGTCAGCACAAACTGAAGGTAATTGACAGGAAGAAGTCCCAGCCAGTTGCACAGCAGGGCCTCCATGGACCTCTGAATGCCACCGTAGCCCCCAGCAGACATTAATCAAAATGCCCGATCAATAACTTCTCAAGTGCTAATAAGCACTGGCACATTTCGTGATATGTGAGCCCCTTCATCATTTCAAATACCCAGAGATTTATAGGAAATCTATGGTTAGGTCCAAAGTATGAGGTAATGTAGCACTTAGTAAATGAAGTAAAACCAAAAGCCCAGGGTGATCTGTATTTCATTTACAAAGGACATGTCTAATCATTAGGAGCTCCATCTCTCTGAGAAGCAACCAAACGGCTGTAATGATGGCTGTGTTCTTTTATAGCTTACTTACTCAGCAATGACGCAGGAGATAACAGCAAATAGTAAAGACACGCCGTCCTCCACTCCTGACTGGTTCAGGCTCTCAGATAGCCATGGGGGACTCCTGTCCACCATGGAGTGATTAAAGTCATGTTAGGGAAGCATTATGGGTCAAGTCATAAAATAATTTGATTTCTGTCCTCCTCCACTGTCTCATATCAAAGTGATTGGTCTCCTGGTCATCTCACTGGCTGACATAATTGTTAATTAACCATTATGGGCTGCCCTCTCTCATCTATATCTCACAGCAATTACTCATTTTGACAACAAAGCAATATATCACAGTGCATGATCTGTGGACACAGACCTGTTTTATGAGTATGAACTGACTCAGTACTGTGCATGCTTTATTTACGTAAGTGCTGATGAGGTCCATGTTTGTCTCTTGATATTATCCACAGGTAAGGTCTTGGTAGCGCCACCTCAGTTAGCACCACACCATATGCACAACTGTTGCATTATTTTCCTTTCAACCTGTTGTCGCTGCAAATTTGCACCGTTTTTTTTTAGCCTTTCGTTTAAGTCATCAGCTCTTTGCATGTCAAGGTGAGTTGTCTTTTCAAAAATACCACACATCAGGTAAAGAGGTCCAGGGGGAAGAAAGTTAAATAAAAAGCTCTTTAAAATGGTATTCATAAAGAAAAAGACAAACAGTGTCCCTGTTGAAAATAAAAGCGCACACTGAAATCCATTCTGATGACAGTTGAAAGAATGCAGGCTTTATGGGGGACTTGAGCCCCATCTTTGCCATATCTTTTAAGCGTGATTATTTACTTAAAACAACAAACCAAAGCCCCAAGTCTGGCATTGTGGACAACAGGCCTTTGATTGAGCTCTGAGCTCGAATTCTTAACTAATAAATTGTTCCACGCCTTTGTCTGGGGCATTAACAGCAGTGGTCTGCGTTTTTCTTGCCCTAATCTCAAGAATGCAGCAGCCTCTTGAGAAGCTCAGGGGTTTCCTCCTCTCCCAGAGCCAGGTCTTCACTTTGTTTTCTTAGAGGACTCCCTGGATTGACAGGCCTCACCGTTAGCCCTCTCCTCGGCCATCTGTTTTCACTGATTCTGACTGAGCACATCAAAGTCAATCAAGACTGCAAAGTATTTTAAAAGTCACACACCCCCGCACTGTGTGTGAGAAATAATGCAAACTTTTCATCAGGCTCACAAAACGAGACGGTTTGTGTGTGTGTTTGTGTGTATGGTTTTCCATGTAAGAGTGACCTGTGAGGGATCCCTTAGCTCACAGCACAGGTATGAGCAGCTTAGCTTTGTTCAGTGCCTACTCTGACGACAGCTGGGTGAGTCACCGAGACACATGGACTAACCTCCTTTGGTCGGGTTCCAACTGTTCACCTCCCTGACAATAAAATAATCATTAGTGGGATCAAGACACTGCACATAGTTTTCAAAGGGCAAAATTACCCTTTTACTGTTTTATTTGTGCCTTAACATTAATGTATCCCCATTTGGTTTAAATCTTAATTTAAAAAAACAGTAAAAATTAGATGTAAGTTGAGTAAATATATTTATTTACATTACATTCTTTTTTTTATAAAACCAATTAAGAAATTGAGACATTATACTCCAGCTTTAAAAAGTGAATCATTTAAAACACAGAGCGTCTGTAACAGGCAGTTCTACACACACCATTATTTAAATATTACATAAAGAAGTCAAACGCATCACACAGTTGAATTTAAGCTGTTAAGTTGGAAGCGATAACGAATCCCCGAGGCTCACCTCAGCCAATCAGAGGCAGCGACGGGGCCACGTGGTGGTGACGCAAGGGGCGGGGACAGGTTACTCGGTAACCACTCAAACACTGCGCTGATAGGATGGCAACACGGAAGGTTTGGACTTTAGCTCCTCTTCGTTCCTTCTTTGTGTATTTGTTCATTCGTGAAAAAGTGATAACGTAAAAACCTGCGACAGCTGTACTTCAGGGTTTCTTCTTATCTGTTTGTTTAGTCTTTAGACTCTGTTCGGTTGGTGTCCAAGAATGAAGTCTAATTGCCCCGCCGTTTAGTTTGGCACCTGTTTGCTTAATTAGATAGCCAACAGCTGCGCGAAATGAGCTTCGCCTGGTTCCGTTCACAGTAAAACATAACCAAGATATGCTTTCATATATGTGTAAAATGAGTTTAGACTTC
Source organism: Psettodes erumei (assembly GCA_016785225.1). Classification (NCBI taxonomy): domain Eukaryota; kingdom Metazoa; phylum Chordata; class Actinopteri; order Pleuronectiformes; family Psettodidae; genus Psettodes; species Psettodes erumei. The sequence goes on along the minus strand of JAFBJZ010000960.1, from coordinate 94,504 downwards.
CTACATGCTGTAGAAACCAGAAGAAGCTTGTGGCCGAGCCCTGTCAGTTTGAAAATGGAATTTCTTTTACGTGGTTACTGCTACGTTTGTGAATTACAGGATTGTCCATTTGGCCATGCTCTCATTTATTCCTGCATTGTGCAATTATTTGATCTTGACATTATGTTTCAGAATACATGCAGATGTATTTAGAGTTTTTTTTACCTGTACTGGTCTAATGATAAATAAGATGACTAGATTTCCTGAATTGCCCAAGTTATAAAGTTTGCAAAGCCTCATGCATCATTTTATGATAACTACAGAAATATGCATCTTTTACAGAGCTTGAAGTCTAAAAAAAGCAACAACTTGGTCATCACCTCTGTTGCCTTTCAAGACCACATCACACGGAACCTCCTGCATCCAGATCTCTCATTTTCTGACCCTTTGCTGAGTTGCAAAATAAAAGTGCCCAGAAATCCACAAGCGAGAGGAAAAGCGGAGGAGAAGGGTTTGCAAAGATGGGGTGGTCAAGACGAGAGAGAATATGTACTTGATCCTGCTCCACCTTCATTAACATTAGGTAGAACACTATTTGGAAATGGCTTTCAGTTTAAGACTCTTACTAATAAAAGTCTAGTTGGCATAATTGTTATATGTCTTATCTTTTAGCTCAGAAGATGGGTTTGGTGGCTTCCCCAGCAGAGAGACTGACAGAGGACGAATGGACGCGGGTCAAGGCGAGGTCTGTTCAGCAGGGGGAATCAGCTCAGCCCTGTGCAATATGCAGGGAGGAGTTTTGCCTTCAGCCTCAGGTATTCCCCAACACAGTAGCTACTGTTAATACTCTGTGAGAGAGTGCTTTCCTTCTTTGTTCTTTTTTTTTTTTTTTTTTTTTTTTAAACTTGTTTTCATGGTTCTGTGTCTGTCCTCAGGGAAACCTGTGTTTCCGCGCACACACAAACATACACACAAAGCCCCCACCCACCAACCCACCCCCGCAGTTCCTGTATGTTCTAATCTGTGTAGACAACTGTACAAATTTACCCATACTGCCTTGGAACTCAAGTGTGACGTGATGATGTAGCAATCAGTGTGTAACTGTGAGGGTCATTCAGTCTTTTACACCTTTCCGATCCCCTTTTAAGATGCCAATCTCCTCAAGAATGTGGGACTAGAATAGGCGGCCTCACAAAGCACAGTTGCCATAGATGCACATGTAAATATTAGTTTGACTCGGGGGGAAAAAAGTTAATTAGAGCCTGCTAACAAGGGAAAGTGACAAGAGGGAATCTTTGTTGATTTGGCATTTTCTTGGAAGCTTTCATATTGTAAGAATGCCACTGTTTTGCCGCCTTGTGTTGAATTCAAGCATTAATATAACAATGAAAAATGCTCACAACAGCAGGTGCTCAGAACCAGTTGTGTGGACTAGAAACCCTTTTACTCCGTCCAGCTCATATGATTTTAATACCAATCACACATTCTCTGTCATAGGTCAGGATTGAAAAAGAAAGTTCCTCTGCTGTCCATAAATTTTTTATTCCTTGACCTTAAATTGTAGCTTGTCCCCCTAAAATGTTGTGAGAAGTGAAATTTCTCTCTGGTCTAATGGCTTGTGGAGCTCTTGGAAATTGTGCACTGCAGGGGGCCCTTTCACTGGTGATGGAGTGTGTTGGTCAGGCCAAAAACAATAGGAAATCAATATGCCTCCCCTCTGCCCTCCAGAGATCTGAGTAAACCGGTTTGTGTGCAAAGCCCCATAGCTGTGGCTGTCTCCTTTCAGACGATAAAAGAGCCCCCATCACAGGTAGAAGGAGACTATAGTCCAGGTCCCAGCCGGCCCACTGGGGGTCATGCTGACTCCCTCTATCCCCTTGACAAATAACACTTAATGGCAGATACACACATTCATACATATGTGCATGAATACACACAGATTTAGCATGGCTTAAAGCTCACATACACACACACCACATGAGCTCAGAATGTATACTGTATGAGAGCCTGTCTAAGGACTCAAAGTAAGACTGAAAACCAATACACATCCTAAGCAAACATAGCATCCTATAAAGTCAGTTTACCTACTAAATCTAAATCTTAATTTAATTTAAATGCTGCTTCTTTGTTCACATTATGTGTGATATTTAATCATATGGCTGTCCCTTTGTAGGTGTTGCTGTCTTGCTCTCATGTCTTCCACCGAGCGTGTCTGCAGGCCTTTGAGAGGTTTTCTGGGAAGAAGTGCTGCCCTGTGTGCAGACGGGAGCAGTATGCAACACGGCTGATACATGACGCTGCTCGCCTCTTCAGACACCAGTGTGCTACCAGGTAAATGCACTAATCCAGAGATGCAAAATACAATCTTAAAAAATTGTTGATGATGAAAGTATAGTCAAGACTATTTTAGTCCCAGTAACGCAAACTAAGAATTCTATTAAGAATTGAATTAATAAAGGAGGTAATGTACTTTTTATCTCTGCCTAGTCTGAATTTTGCCACATTTCTGTAATATTTGGAACATCCTGCTCCATTGTTTGATCATTGGTTTTGTTTTTGTGTGGCTGAAGAATTCAGGCATGCTGGCGAGGCTATGTCATTCGAAAATGGTACAGACATATGAGGAAAACAGTCTGCCCAAAAGACAAACGGTTGCGACGCAGATTCTTCGAAGCGAAGGTGAGTTCGGACTTGAAATCTGAGGCAATCACATCAGGATCTTACAGATTAGTCTTAGCTTCTTTGGCCACACTGAACACACATAAGGTCACACTGTCTATCGTCCGTCTCTTCAAGTCTCATTGTCTTCTTACGTATCACATTCTTTGAATGTTTAGTTGGATGAATAAAGGCTTTAACGAACATGACATCTTGAGGGTTGAGACGTGGGTCTCAGGGACTCACTGACCCCACTGCTAACCTGCACACACACACCTTCACCTGCGCTCACCCTCTCGAGCTCCTTTGATGCTTTGTGAATCATCGCTGTTTGTCCACTAATGTGGAGAGAGTTTTGTGTTTTAGTCAAACAGTCTGGACATTCCAGGGTCAACACAAAAGCCCGATGTCTCCTGTGTGTGTTTGGGTCTGGTATTCCTTCATCGATCAGTGTGTGTGTGTGGCGCTGTTGCTTGGCTGGATGGGAAAGGGTGAAGAGGTGAAGTTGGCCAGGGTGTTTGGATACCTGACGCAGGTCGTCATTTCAGGCTTTGTTCTCTTGTCCCATTTCGAAGCTATAAATCAGGAAACCACTGGACACGATGGAGGGAATATTTAAAAGTGAATGACCGATGGTCTGGAAAACAGCCAGTGCGTGGGGTCGTTGGACTCTGAGGCCTGTGTTGCCTTGACAGTGGCTCCCAGGAAAAGGGAACATTGCCACCTAGTGAACCTCCCCCAGCTGAGGCCTGCGATGACCGAAGATGTCACCGATCATTTCTCTTATCTAGATATCAAGGATGCGGAACAATTTTTCACACAAAATTCTTCCCCTGACGCTACTTTGAAATAATTATAGCCCAACACATATTCTTAATGTCCAGTGTGTTCAAGAACAGGCGTATTTATTTCTCTGCGCTGTGTTGTAATCACGCAGAGTGCTCCTGCACTTCAAAGTGGCTGATTAAGCAAAAGTGGCAAATGTATTAGGGCCACACTTCTAATGTGTTGCGAGGGTCGGCGCGTCCTACCCATCCCCCCTGTCAGTCCCCATCATCTCGCCTATAAACCATGCCTTAACATGTCACGTAAACAGAGACACAGCATTTACTGAGCCAATTAACTCTGTTCTAACACATTAGGCCATGTCCGGGTCCGCGTGCTCGGGATGGAGTCACACACGCCGTCAGCCACTTTACATTCAGCTTGTGTGATTCAGCGGTCGTGGGTGGTCAGGAGATTGTCTCATATCTTTTGTCACACTGAGGATGATCTTCAAGAGCTGTGAGCTGTGCAACACGGCGCTGACAGGTCTGATTGACTTGATTTTCAAGGGGAAGATTTATTTGCTTAGCTGACTGTAATGCAAACAGGCGTGTTAGTGCTGGGCTGAAACCTGTGTGAGACACAGAAACCTATTCTTTCAGTTCTCCTTGTGATAGCAGGAGGCAATAAAGCATCCTTGTGCCATGTAGCCCCAGGTGTTCCCTGGGAGAAAAAACAACTTCTGCATATCAGGTCAGTTTCAGAAATCTTATCAGCAGATCCCAATGCCCAGCTTTCAATTTTTACTTGCTTCGGAGGTCCGAACCTGAGTCAACACATTAAGGGGGACACTACCGACATCTAGATGGATTGCTGTGAGATAACGCCACTGCTCTCCACCTCCTCTTCCCCTTCTGTGTCCTCTCCTGTCCCCATCTACTGTGGAGCAAGGCAAAGTTCACCAGAGGCTGTACTGTTTGCCTTGACTGTCGAAAAGTCAGCCAGGCTCATAAAACCCTCCATCCGAATGGTTAACAGTTGTTTAATTAGTGATAAAAGCCTAGCTGTAAAGCAATTCTCATGTCCCTGTGGCAGGCTAAGGGGATGGGGTTTGAATTTGTGTGTGTGTGTGTGTGTGTGTGTGTGTTGGAGACAGAGAAAACAAGAACATTTGTGCTAGCAGGTGCCAAGGGAAATGCTACTTAAAGCAATATCTTACATTACCTTTCCTGCATGTAGTGTAGCACATTAGGACTGAGCTTCAGTCATTAGCTGACTGACAGAAAATGATCATGTTGCTTACGTTACATCCAGTAATTGATGTTGGTTGGTCAGTTGCATTAGTGCCTTTGAACTTCCAGTAGATATACAAATAGCCCCTTCATTAAATATGGAATACATTATGCAGGCGTTAATTGTTGCTTAGCAACAGATGTTGTAAATGGGAGGAGACAGATGAATCATGGGATGACAGACACTGGAAGGAGTCTTTAAAAAATGGTTGGTCACACACCTGCAATACCATCCCTGAAATAAAGTTTTATTGTAAGTATTTTGATTTGGTATATTTTATATTTTGTTAAGTGTTTAATCCTCTAAATGCTGTTTCACACTGACAGTTATTGCTCTAACAGTGGTCAACTTTGAATCAGTGCAATGTAAACTCTCCAAGTAGAAACACTGGTAATTCCATAACACTTCACTTTCATTATTGTGTAAAAGACACAAGAGAGAACATGTGCATGTGACCGTGTATGAAACAGAAAAAGTGTCAGATGTGTGTGTTTCCATGTTTCCCAGCACCGTCTTCCCTTTTTTTTTTTTTTTACTGGTTTCCATTAATTCTCCATGTTAGTGGGAGACGTGACTGTATTGATCTGGCTGTTTAACAACTGCACCCTGTCAGCGTGCCTCAGCCATTACAATACACACACAATTAGCCGTCGCCGAAAACACGACTCCATTGTGTTTCTGAATGAAACATGCCTCCTTTGTGCCAGTAAAACGTTTTTTTTCTAATTAGTTGCAGGAGTTGAATGACAGCTTTGTCCGATACTGTCACACCGACACGGAGGCTTTTCTGAGTGATATCGACCGCTCCCTGTCATCAAGCAGACGAGTCCTCCAGCAGCTGGAGAGAAAGAGCATCTTCGAACCGCGGGAGAACGACTGGGACCGAATACAGAGTCAGGTCAGGAACAAGGCACACACTGCTGAGCCAGAAGCCATTTGTATCACTGTCACAAAAAAATCTCATCCAAGTCTGATTCTCCTTCACCCAGCTTTGCCTTTCCATGACATGTTAACGCTTGCATGGGGGCAACAGCATCACAGCTGCTATAGAGAAAGCACACATCTCTCCTGAGGTGATCATTCACTTTACCAGATGAATGGCAGTGGGAAGGCTAATAATCCTCTGTGTTTACAAAAAAACACGAACCAGTCTGATAATGCACGGCAGGCTTTTCATCGCCCGGACTGCTGCGGAGGAACTGAAAACACATTAAGATTTGCTGTTCCATAAAGCTCCATTGTTGGCTTTCATAGCAGCCAGGACCATTTTCCATAGAGGGGGGTGGGGTGTATGCAAAGAAGATGTCTTTTTTTTTTTTTTATCTGGTGTGAAAAGGTTGAGCACAAGACAGGAGTGTCTCAGCCTTGACATGGAGTAGTGAATGTGCTTTCAACACATACCTTGCACCTTTTTCCACGGGCACAAATGCTCGGTATGAAAATTTTAGGAGCGGAGCATGTTGGCCCCTAAATACAGGTAGCTATCTTTGGTTAATCATTGCTGGAGCTGTGCACGTGTTCTTTTTAAGGATCACTGGTAAACATGTTATCACATTGTTGTTACATTCATGCAAAATAATAATCATTATGCAGATATCTGTGCATGTTCCTATATAGACCTCTGTAACAGGGGCTGTAAATTAATTAATTTACTTAATTTAACTTATATCTAATTATAAATTAAGGTAGTGGAAGAACTTATGTTTGTTTCAAACTCGGACAGGTTATCCAGAGAGGTGTGTGGGACTGCCCCATCTGCCTGACCGCACTGTGCAGCCTGAACCTCCCAACAGAAGCCTGCAGATCGCAACACAGACGAACCGTGCTCCTGTCCTGTTCTCACCTCTTCCACCAGCCCTGTTTAGAGGCCTTTGAGTCCTTTACCACAGATAGCAGACCTTCATGTCCTCTGTGCAGATCTGTCTACCACAAAAGACTCATCTAAAGCAGGTACGAGGCAAGATGGCGCATCTCATCTAGCAATGTTTGTGAGCGCAGTTGCCCTTTATTCAGAGAACTTTGCTTACAAAGTTATTACAACATGTTGCAATAACTAGATCAAGGACATTGTTCAGTAGTTGGCTACTATTCACTTTCTTACAGAGAGCTGGATCAGTACCACTCTCATGTTATGTTAAATATGCTGGAGCAGGAAGGTGCTTAGAATCAGGATCAGATGCAGGGGAAAACAACTAGCCTGGACCTCTCTACTCTGATGCAGCAATGATGAATGAAAAGATGCAGAAGCATTTTCTACCTTTATTTGCAAACACATGAACATCAAAATATAACAAAACTTAAATTTAGCAAACAGAGAAACTGTAAAAAATACATTCACGAGACATGTACGAAAAATGACATGCAGAGACCGACTGACATACAGACAGAAATAAAAGCTGCTTCACTTCCAGTACAGGCCGACTTTCGACTTTTGAAACCCCCACACAACACAGATGTACTGTAAAGGCAACCAGAAACGCGTACTTGAATAGGAGATGGACCCTTCAGCTCCCACGTTAGAAGCTACGGTGAGAAGTATGATTGTAATGCTTCCCTGCCAGTTATTGCAGAGCCCAAAGTCCAGTGTTGCCACAGTCACTGCAGCTGAGTGGATGTAAGCAAGACTATGGTGATGTAGGAAAATCCACATTGCACCATTTTAGTTACTTTGTGCCTGTGCCATCTTGTTTTTTTCACAGTATCCAATGATCAGCAAGGTCCTAACGCCAGTAAACTAGCTGAAGACTCACAGTACGAGCATGAGGTTGCACACAACATACTAAGAAATCTCCGAAATGGTTCTGCCAGTAAAGACTTTGAGTTATGTGGACTCTTGAAATTACATATTTCTATTTAGCCACATGGTCCTGCTTTAGGTTTGGGATGGTAAGAGCTGTTCTATGTTTAAATGGCCCTTTACAAAACATCCTCAGGTCCAATTTGCTGATTTGGGATGATGGCTTCAGTACAAGCTGTTTGATTGAGAATTGTAAATTTATCTTCAACTCCAGTCTTTGTTATATAGTGACAACCAGTGGCAGACAACTTTGATGTAAAACATTCCCAGTCCTGAGAAACAAAAGTTTTAAATGCATATATAAATTAAAACTTCCTTACTTCATTTGTTTGTCATCATCCTAATCATGTCACGTTAGACTCCGTGAAAACACATGACATCTAAGACACCATAAGCACAGCATCATTTAATCACTCAACCCTATTATAGCAAGTGCTCAAGTTTTATGGGTAATGAAAGAGCCTCCCAAGAGATTAGAGCCTCTATAATAGCATCCATGGCCAAAACAAATCTGTACATTATATCTAGGTGGCTTTAGACTACAAACTCAGTGGTGTACAGGGGATCACAGTGGAACTGTCAAGGGACAAACAACGTACATGGACACACGTGACCATGTACAGAAACAGACTACACAGAACAGGAAACAACCTTAACATTAAGCCTGTGAGAGACGTGTCGTATAAGGCATTTAAGGTGGTTCTGGAGACAGAGAACGTCACAGTTCAGAAAATTATGCAGCAATACAACAACATGTTAATGGAGCCTGAGTCACCACGTCTTTCTCCCATCAGCCAATTTGCACGTTTTCCACTCATGCGCTCTGTATGTGAAGACTGTTACAGGTTTGCATTAGATTAAGGTGTTGTTTAAAAAAAAAAAAAAAAGTACAGATTGCTTACAGAGTCAGACCTTCAGCGGGCTTATCGAGAAACTAATATTTACATCCAAATAATGCAGAAGAGGTATGAAACATGATGTAATACTGTATGTACATGTAAATATGTTTGACAAGAAATGTCAAACAAGTCTGATCAATGTTGCTATACCCTGTAAATGTAAAATATATATTTTGGGGGGGTGAGAAAAATAATGACGATGTTTTCTTACCATATGCATAATAATATTTTAGGAACTACAAAAGCATTCTGCTCATTGGAAGTGAAGCAGATAAAACCCCCACATGGTGTAGTTCCCCATTTGTAGAGTAGCTCAAGTCAAATCTAGAGCACCTTAAAAAAAAAAAAAAAAAAAATCACCATACTTCATACAGACTAATGACATCATCAATAAAGTTAAAGCACTTGAGTAAAGCCAAATAAAAAAAAGAAGAAACGACAGCATGAGTGCTAAAACGTGAGGCCCATCAGTAACGACAGCACCACTGCATATAATGTGAACTGCATCCATTCAGGTACGTACAGTTCCTGTACTGGCTGTGATGAGTGTGAGGAAATGACTTTTTCATGCTTCAAATTTTCACATTTTGAGCTTAAATCAAAAATGACAAATTGACACCTTATCGTGCCTGTATCAGTTCACATAGCGATCAGAGATGATTACATTAGAGACCATAAACTGCAAGCGCTCCATGTATCACTGCCACCAATTACCACAAACATATTGACATTAGAAAATGAGTCTAACTGAATTGTGGGGGTCTATTTACTTAGCTGAATACAGAGGAGGAGCAAGGCGATGGAAAAAACCCCCACTACCTTTTACTTTAATGTAAGACTTAAAAAACTGAAGGTGCGTTATTTCACCTACTGTTCCCTCTTGCTTTTGTCTAGTGCAGCTTGAAGAGGTTGTAGAAGAATACCAAGTAGCAATGCGTGTGTGTATGTGTGTGTGTGTCCTGAAGCAAGAGACGCGTGGTTTAAAGTCACAGTCGCAGTTGAGGTCAACATCAAGGTCACTGCAGTGATGCCAGTCTGTTTCACTCCTCGGTCGCATCCCTGGCTCTGTCCCAGCTTCCATCCGAGACGCAGAGGATGGAATGTCACGAAGCTAAATTGCTCTCAGCCTCCATTTGCAGCATCCGTCAGACACTGCCTGGGTTTATTAAGTTCCGTCCAATCCCTTTCACCTTTCAGCAGTCAGGCAGTACTGTTGAAATCTCCCTTTGGCTATGCTAAGGTGTGTGTGTGTATGTGTGTGTTCGTGTGTGTCGGTCTGCCGTCCCTTTCACAGAGTTTTCTGATGCCCGTTGGCCGAGAGCTTCCCAGATTCAGGGTCCGTGGGGCTGTTTGACAGTTGCAATTTATCCAGACCTGGGCAGGAGGAGATAAGGGAGAGAAATCTCATTAAAAAGCCTCAGACTTTCACTTAGACAGAGGTATTGATGTGCTTTTTCCCCCCTCAGTCCTTCTGTCTGACATTTTCTAACCCTATCCCATCCTGTGTATCAAACATCCAGTGCCTGTCACCACAAGCCTTTGAGACGAGCCCCATCCTCTGTCACATGTCAGTCCCGCAGCACATTGGCTCTTGCTGCAGTTTCTTCCATTTTGTCACTCCAGGTCGTACCGTCTGAGAGAAATAAACACTATTCCTCTCCAAAGCCACAGCGTAGGGTTTTTTTTTAAAAACCCAAACCTTTGCGGATTCAAAATTAGGATGAATTTGAGAAGTCAGTCTTATTACAAAATAGACTGTGTTAAGCCTGCACAACCATTCATCATATTTTTTGTTAAACACTGCAGAACAATGAAAGTATCTCTGGTGTAATGTGGAACTAGCATGTTGTAGAATATTAAAATGGACAAACTAAAATAGAGGTGATGTGAATAGCAAATAGATAAACATTTACCCAAGGCCTTCAGAAGCTCTTCTCGCACGGCTGAGGTGAATTTTCTCACCAGACAAAGTGTTGTCACGACTGCAAACAGCATGTTGTATGAAAGGACGATGTAAATGTTTCCCAGCCAATTAAATCTCCCAAAGTCTCCCAAGAGATCAAACCTGGTGATACCTGTGAAGGGAGAGACAAAACAAATACCTGGGTTGGAAAGTTGACGCTACTTTGGAAATATGTCTTTTCTTACACACAACTATGACAATGCAATTACTTGCTCAGTTTGACCCGTAATGACTTTAAATTGTTTGATAGCTGAGAATTATTTTTCCCCAGAAAAGAAACAAAACTCCAAGAAAACTCAGGAAGTTAATTTTGCCAAGTTCCTCCTCAGCAAGATAAGTTTTGTGTTCACAAGCAAAAATGCTTGCCATCAAATGGGACAGTTTAGGAAAGTCCTCTCTGTTTGTAGTTGAGGCTTTTCATAAAGTGCCTGTCTCCAATCGTCCTGCTCTTTCAACAAGTGCAAAAGCTCAATCTGAAAGAAGGGCTTACATAGGGAAAAAAAACAATTTCATGTGTGTAACAGGAATAATCGCAGTGTGAAAAAGGACAAAGGTGAAAGACCAGAACTATGCGCGTCATCTCCATTTTTTTTCCTCATATAAGAAGTTTCTAGTCTTGGTCCCATTTGACAAAAATAAGTTGGTACAGAAACATAAAGCCACTCCCAAGACATGTATATATGTAGAGCCACCTGCAGACACAGCCACCTGTGTCACACAGCTACTTGCAAGCTGCTTACTTTTTAGCCGAAATATATAAATATGCTGTCATCAGAACATGACAGAATCAAATGCATTCAGACTGAAGACAGCCACTGCGCTCCAACAGTTATGCTTATTCTCATCACTTGACTCTTGTTTAGCATTACTGTTCTGTGGAACAATAAAGTATAGGAGACTAACAGTAAAGAAGTCGTCAGCGCCTGTTGTTTTCCTGCTTATCCATTTTGGCCTGGCAATCTGCACGTTTCCCGTGCACTACCACAGGATGAGCTAGCTGTTCCTTCCAGTAGCGATGTAACGTAGTGAGATAATTACACTGTTGTGTGCGGCTGTATTTAATGTTCCTAATGGTATTCATGTCTTTTTGAGATGTTAATTTTACAGGCAACATTGACCGGGGAAATGAATACATCAGTATGTTAAGTGTATCCCGTCATCTGTATGCAGAAATGATATTCGGATGTGTGTGTGGTCCCTGGACATTCTGCTCTTCCTGTAATGTCTTCACAACCTCTGCTGTCGATTAGATTGGCCAATCGATTCAGTGTCCTGAGAGATGTATTTACAGCCGCAGTAAGCAGTTTGCAAGCATCAAGGACCCTTTAACAAAATTGCCTGTGAAGAGACAGGGAGAGAGATGACGGAGGACCCAGTCGATACAGCTCGCCACCGCGGCCTGTCTAAATTCATTTCTAATGCCGAAGGTTTTGATCTCGGTTTGGTAATTTGAGAAAATCTAATTGGGGGTAAAAAGATTGTTGGCATTTGAAATGTCAGGGGTACGGAAGCAGAGTTGGAGACATTAGCATGCAGCTGACCATGCATCCTAGATGCACGTGTCAGATTTGTCAGGAATATATGGCACAGCGAGGCCCTTTTTTTTTCATCCCTGTATTTCTGTTTTCACACCGTTAGTTTGTAAAAGTTATAAAGTTCAGCCACTCTGCAACATAAAACAGCCTTTGCATTGGGAGTCTCCAAACAGCCATTACCTGTGTGGGGGCTGGTTCTGGTATTTGGTACAGCACTATTTGTCACGACATTGTTACAACAGACCTCGGCACAGTGTTGTGCTGTAGCATTCAGTTCCTCGTTCTCGCGTACAGTGCACGTTTCCCACACCAACGCGCACAAAAAAACACCTCACGTCAACACACAAAACCCTTTCTTGTCTCTTAACATCTCACTTCGTCACACTCAACTCTCCATGTCTTCTTTTTTTTCTTTCTTTGCAGGGAGGCCTTTTTTCCTTCAACTCTGTCTCATGCATTTATTCCTTTTCATCTATTCAGCGTCACAAAGCAGAACCTGTTGATATTTTGTAAAGCTCCCAATGAGTCACTGTATGCTTGCTCTGTCCCATTCTCTGGCTCTGTTGGTCTCTCTCTCTCTCTCTCTCACACACACACACACACACACACACACACACACACACACACACAGAGTAGTGCTATTTGAACAGCTGTGCTCTGCACTCTGCATGTTTATTAGTGCCATTGTGATGGTGCTACTCCCGTCATTTTTACCCCTTCTCCTTGCACTCCTTTCTAATGTCACTATGGGAATCTATAGGAGAATTCAACTTGCTAACCTTAATGGTCTTGTGTTGGTGGTGGCGCTGACTGCAGCTGTGTGGGGAGGAGCATTTACCCATTCTGTTTCTTTGTGGTGAGGTCATTATGACACCTGAAAATTCAGCTGAACTTCCATATCTCTTAAAACTGCATGCTGGTTGCTTCGTTTAAAATGGGGAAAGTTCACCAATTAACATATTTTATCTTGGTTTTTAAAATCTGTAACAACCCAACTTCCCAAAATGTTGAACTGTTGTTCTAAATATTTAATCAGTGGGTGTGAATTAGGAAATCGGCATGACCACACTCTAGCACAGGCAGACAAACACACCTCTGTACTCACCTAGAGTTCTGGACATCACCGGCAGGGCTGAACTCAGGACCAGGATTGACACACAGCAACCGATGATCTAAAAATCACAACAGATCATCCAATTTCAGATCTCTGGAGCATGTAACAGATAGATATTGAGAGGGAAACTATGAGGAGCGTGAGGGGAAAAAAAGAACCGACAGCTTCAGCCGAGACATGCCCACACATATAAATTCACACACACACACACACACACACACACACCACTTGATGTTAAATTGGTTCCACATATTGTACAATTACCTCTGAAGTTGCTCATTACCAGGTTCTCTCCATTGTACTTTCAAGTCCTTTCACTGGAGCGTCATGGCTAGTTAACAAGCCTCACCACTCCCAAACTCATTACCAAGTGAATGGCTGCCACTATGGGCCAAACAGAGCACACATCCTCCGCCGCCCCACCACCACCCAAAAAACTCCACTCTCCCTCTGATGTACAAGAAAGGAGCTTGCACTTTGCCAGTGTTTGCGCAGCCCACAAACAAATATTGGACAGATCAGCTAAAGCCATTGAGGGGCCCTGAGGAAAACATTAGTGAGCAGTAGGAGTTCGGAGCAGAGAGGAAGGCGGGAGAGGGAAGGGCAAAAAAGAGGAAAGAGATGAAACACAGGGGGTCCAAACACATCAGCACCTTAAGAGGCATCTCAGGCCCCCCACCACTTCACTGGCCCCCCAGTCCCCTCATCCCATCTTTACCGTCGTCATGGTCGTGTCATCCTTCCTGGGAGTGAGTCCTTCAAAGACGCGCAGGCTGTAGAAGCCAACGACCGAAGACACCATCAAGTAGCTGTTTCGGCAAATCAATCAAGGACTGAAAACGCTTCTTTGCTGGGAGTAAAGCAGCTTCATTGAGTTGTGTTTTTAAGTATCCCAAGTCGGCACCTTTTCACCTACGATAAAAGGTGACGAAACAGCAGAACATGTCTTCCGGAGGGCGTCTGGCTGAACTATGCCCTGAATAAACAAAGCTGGCCGGACAATGTTGCTCTTGGCCATGGAGCATGCTACTCCGGCCACAGACAAAGGGGGGGGGTCACTAAAAGGATACAACATGAGGATGATCTCCAACACCGCCTGAGCCACGCCAAATGTGGACAAAGATGTGTTCCCAATGCCTCGGTCCTGCAAGATGGAGATACAGACAGACAACTGCATTACTCAATGTCATCACACATCAAGCTTATGTAAACACATCACAAATAAAATAATAAAAAAAATAGGAAACGGCAGCACTGCAGGCAGTCGCACACGCATGCGATTACAAAAACCCTGCGAAGTGAGTGCGCGGCACAAGAAGAATTTCCCCACTTGAGAGAGGCAGAATCAAATTGGCTAAGTAATGAATGGAACAAGATGAAAGAGGCTTTTTTCAAATCACTGTCGATCATACAATATGTGAACAGGTGTTCAAACAAAAACGGCACATCGCTTACGGTAAGCGTGCGTGTACGGGCTGAGAGCACGCCAAAAACATAAAAACAACAAAACAAATACTTCAGCAAACATACCAGGCGTGCCCCATCACCCCCCCACCCCAGCCCACCCCAGCCCACCCCCTTTTTGAAACTTGAGCAGGGAGAAAGACATACATCTACATACACTGCACATACCAAGCATCTGTGTTGTCAGTTGATAAGTATTTGCTTTTGTTGGACCGGGCACCCGTGCTGATCCTCCCAAGGATCACGGTGCTGTATGGGTCATCGACTGTGCTATACATTATGTGCAAGTGAGACGTGACCAGACTGCTCACTGTCAGTTTACACAAGATCATAGTTTAAAAGCTGCCCCAAAAACTTACTGCTGCATGTTTCTGATCACAATAGTCAACACTATATTATCATATCCAGCATATTACCAGGCGACCAGTAACCTCCAAGTGCAATGTTTATGCAAATTGTGGCTATGACTGCCATACCAATATACTACATTATTATTGCACGGTATACATCTAGAATATACATATATATTCTATAGTTTTTTTTCTACTGTATTTTATTTCTTCTCCCCCACCCTGACTGTCCTTATCTTGATTTGTTTTGTAAAAGAGCCTGAAGAAAAAAGGAAAGCCTGGCAGGTTGTTTCATGCCTCTTTATGCAACTGTCATCCCTGGGAGCTTACTGCAGAGCCATGGTGCAGTGCTCTTTCTCTCTTACACAGGGAATTAGCAGACAGCATCTGATGTCATTTATTAATGGAGGGCGGGTGAGCATGCATTAAGACTGTGTGTGTATGTGTGTGTTGTGCACACTTGCGTATGCGTGCACTCAGGACAGCTAGCTTTCACAGTACGCCTCCTTTCAACTCTTTACTTCTTTTCATTCCAGTAGCAGGAAGGGTGATGGAGTGTGTGTGTGTGTGTGTGTCAAAGCGACGAGAGCTGGGGTGTGTGTGTGTGTCTGTCGGGCTGGTATATTTGTCTGTTCTGCCTGCCACGGCTCAGTCGGCAGACACACTGCATTTGTTGCTGGTAAGCTTAACACTGTGTGTTACCTGTGCATTGACAGCATTGTCATCTCTCACACAGACAAACACAGAACTATCATGTCTCATGCTGTGAACATTTGACCTCAGGTGGGTCCTGGCTTTGTTTTTACAAAAACAAGATATATATCAGGTTTAGTCTCTTCGGTGGGGATGTAATTAAGACTGCATTATTTTAGTAAAGTGTAGCTCTAAATGCAGAGATTGGAAGTTACTGTGGATCTTATTTTCTTAGATTCATCCACTGATTTAGAAATTTGGTCATGGATGTTTAAATCACAGAATAGGAGAGATTCCAAAGGTCCCAGTTCACATACTGTTTGCTTCAGCACCACCGTATTGTAGATGTTCCATTCTCGCTCTGTGCTTGAATTTAAGGGTTGTGCTATCTATTCCTTTAGTCATAGCAGTTAGGTGTATTTAATTCTACTTTATCTTACCATAAAAATGTCACCATCATTTTTTCTAATTTCCTAACTGTACAGCTACAGACATTTATTGGCCAAGAGTACAGCAACAGTAGTCCCACTGGCACATTCACTGTCACTGTAAGGCCTTCGTGTCAAATCCCTTATTTTAAATATTAGCTTCCTATAATCAGTTTTATTATTGCAAAGTGAGAAAATGACATGATTACATTCTTGATAATTTTGATATTTATTCATACTGTTTCCTAGGGCCAGAATGGATGTGGTTGGACTTCTTGTATACATAGATATAAACAAATTTCTGTAATGCAGTCAATTAGTATGATGGAAGTTTCAAGTAGTGATGTTCAGTAGTGAAGGAATGTTTAATGAAACCATTGGGTAAGGATGTAAACAGACATGGGTCAAAGGGTCATCAGGCAGAAGTCAACAAGTCGTAGTTAAGTTGCTCATGTGAGTGAAAGCCTGAAGGTGCTTTTATTAAGTTTGTGCGTGTTGAGAGAAGGGCAACTTTAGTGAGGTGAAAATTGCGGTTCAGTCGCAGCTAATTGTCCATTTTACAAAATACAGTGTCAAGTGTGTGGGCCGCCAGAGAGGAGGGCCCGCAGTAACAATTTTATTGGTCCCTCTTAGTGCTTGTTCATCAAGCTGTAAAACACCATGTCCTTTGACAGAGGCAGCTCCGGTTCCCCTCCTCCACCCCCACCCACTTTTTGTCTCTACAGCATCTTTGCATTCTCTTCCCCATCCACCTGCTTCTTCTCCCTGATCTTCCTCGTCATCTCGCACTGCTCCTCATCATCCTCCTCCACCTCTGTCCTCTGCTCTGTAAAGTCAAGTGGGGCGCTGCTCAGTATGCTAAGGACTATAGTGGGATGCTTAGTTTAGAAGGGAAGACAAACATTGACAGGGCAAACCCCCCCCCCACACACACACACACAACTATCTGCACATCAGGGCCTCATTTGACTTTCCCACAGTCTGAGTTGCTTTACTCCGGCAGATCCTCACCCAGACATCAGACCAGCCACTCTGCTCCTTCATATCACTTTCTCTCCCCTGCCCTTATCTCCCTCCAGACAGTGTGCAGGTAACGTCAAGGGAATTTCTGTGCTAGAGGGATGGACTTTGAGTGCTGGAGGGTAGGTTTAACAGGTGGAAAGATGGAAACCATATCAGTATCAATTGTCTCTTTTTTTGTTTTTTTGTTGTTGTTTTTTTTTGGGGGGGGCTCCCCCTACCTTCTCCTTGTAATGCTGTGAGATCAGAGGTGTGGCTTCCATCCAGCTCAAGAAACGCGTAAACCATTTAGTGGGGCCACACTGTCAGGGAGGACAGCTTCAAGCTGCATGACAAGTGTAATTTGGGGGATTTTCTGTGATGCGTCATGCCAAAGAAAACATCTCTACTCAATAAAATAATTGGAATGTTGAGGGCAGCTCTGTCAGTTGCCCGCAAGACGCGAAATGAAATGAGGGAGAAATAGGATACATTATGTTGCCCCCACTCAGACAAGAATGCAACCACAAACGTGTGCGCGCACACACACACACACACACTCTCACACGCGCAAGCACATGCACACACCTCTGTCACTGCAGATGAGAAGAGATAAGGAGAGCTTAAAACACATTGCATGTTAGGCGGAGATGTGAATCTCTGAGAGCTGTTCCACACTCAGTTAGTCCGCCTCACAGTAAGAGCCCCTCACCTGGCCCTGTCTGCCTTTGCAGAGGGGGGGGGGCAGCTTATTCACTCACTGTGGACTTGAGACACGAAGCTAGTTCACTGAATCTGCACGCGGCTGTGAAATGACTTTCAATGAGCTTCCAAAACAAAACCAGAGGCACAAGGTTGGGGCCTGATTAACATCTGTTTGGGTCTTTTCTTCCAGCATGCACCTGAGCATATCCGGAATTTGACTTCTGCAGTTTACATTCTGGCCATGTGATGGTGTGTGTGTGTGTGTGTGTGTGTGTGTGTGTGTGTGTCAGGGGGGTAAACACATTCTTCATTTAGACAGTAGGGCTTACTGTGGATCCCTTGGGCATGGCAGTCTCATCCACAAGAAGGTAGAGGATGTTCAGTGCCACCATAAGAACTGAGATTGTCTGCAGACAGAGAGGAAGATAAAGATTTGTTTACACATGGTATAATTATAAAAAGATTGATCAAATCCTAAAAGTATCCGGCGTCGATATAATTTAGGTTTAGGGCCTTGCTGATCCTTAAGTATGGTAATGCATAATAACCATCTTGTGATTGTTAACTGCTCCAACATTAAGCTTCTCAAAACCTGAACAATGTGGGGGTTGTTTGTTGCACGCGCCATGCGTCTCACATGGCCTTTCTGCCTTATCTAACAATATCAGACGGCATAAACAGTATTCCCACACTATAATCTATTGAAAATCACAGTTGTTGCAGGTGGCTATTAAGCATTGTCTTAAACAGCTATTAAACAAAAGTGGTTTCCCCACCCAGACACTGTGGGAAAACTGTAAGAGGATGGGGTTTGAGGTGCAGTGTTAGTCAAAGTGGCCACCAGCCAGGCTGTATACGCCATGAGCAAACAGCTCGGGCTTAATGATAGGTCAGTCTCGGCACTCACCGTTCCTGTGAGCAGGATCAGCATCACTATGGGATACAGCAAGTTCTTCTCCCAACCTGATGCTTTCTTTCTTCTCTCTGAGACAAAGTGCGAGTGAGACAGTGTGTGAGGATTATTTGTCTTCAGAAATATATGGAAAACCAACTCTTTAAGAGCCAGATTCGGTGATGAGCTCAGCTCCTCCATTACAAACCACTTTCCACCACTGGTTAATTAATAAGTTCATCAAAGACTGCAACTGAAACCTCAAACCCTCTGGCTTTATTTACAGGGTTTGTACAGCTTGGTTTCGTAGAACATATCATGAGTGTGTGTACCAAACACACAAAGTCTCACCTCTCATTGCAACCCCCCCAGGTAATATATTTATTTCATAATCTTCAAAAATGATGCTCTTCCTCTTTAATTAGCCACATTCATCATTACCTTAATGAGTGGAAACAACGATAAATCCTGGATAAAAAGAAATGCAGCAAAATTAATTCTGTGATTTATATTCAGTTTTGGTCAGATTGTGTGTGTGCGTGTCTGTGTGTGTAGGGCAACTAATGTGTCTGATTCTTCCAAGCCACATGAAACATTTCAAGTCTACATCTACCATCTTCCTCTTATTTCCACAGCTCATCAGTCATGTTTGTAGACACTGATGACAGCCTATAGACCATGTGCACTCCGTCTTCTGTTGTGGACGTCCACAGTCCTCTTACAATATGCATCTGACCGCCCTGTAGTTCTTACCATATTGACTTTCTTTCTCTATTTCCAACCTTGTTAGTCCTCCTTATTCTCAAAGTGCACCCACCCTGCCTGCCCGAGAAGTTTGCCAAGTGCACTTTATATGCACCATCCTTCTAAATTAATGACATCACTAAAAGGCTTGCTACAATATAAAGTTTGCATCTTGTCCAATATCCTAAGTGCCTTTGTGCCCCCCCCACCCTGCTCCCCAAAAGACTCAAGCCTCATTTATAATATCCTAAAATGGATGGAAAATTATCAGGCAGTTCTGGTCCAAGTCCAAATTAAGAAATTAAGGCAGACGGAGAGAAAGCAGCTGCCTGTCAGCAATACGTAAAAAGCTAACTTCTTTGGCATATCATGGCATACCATGGCACTTCAAGGTTTGATGACAAAATATATCAGACCTGTCACATAATACAAATACTTACCCAGTTTATTTCTCTGATTTCTAATATTGTCCAATTCTTTGTTGAGCTGGTGAGCAGAGCTCCCTCGAGTGTAAGTGTGCGAGCACGATCCTGCAGAAATAGAAATGATTGACATTAATTAAATTTGATGAGCTGTTGACTATGGCCACAAATAATAATTATTTTCATTATCGATTGATCTGCCAATCATTTTTTCAAACAATCGATTAACTGGTTAACCATCAAAAACCGAAACACATTAAAATTTGAAAAACTGCATCTGCCAGACCACTTAAGAAACTCTTGGTTCAGATTGAAAACAGCCCTTTCAGACATTTCACATACACCGCAGAAAAAAAATAGAAGATGTCCTAATTAAGAGGATGTTAACTTTTCAGTCCACTTGACTTACCTCATTATTTGGTATTTGACTTATCTTTATTAAGCAATCCCATCAAAACAAGTAATCCTGCTCAGAACACAACAATGTGATCTCAAACAAGTAAAAATAATCTCTTGTGTCAGGAGCTGTCTAGCACATGCCGCAACTGGTTGAGTGGGCTGGAGAAGACAGCAAGGGATTCTCCAGGAAAACCACAAGGCCAGCTCATTTAAGGCTAATTTATCTATTTTACTCTGTTTTCCTTCCAGCTTGACGCACTAGCGTAGAGGCCCCTCAGAGCCAAAGTGGAAGAGTATCCATTTGCATCCCCTGGGGTGATTGGCAGATCAAGACCAATTAGTTCAGTGTTACACTGTTACTAGCGTGCAATAAAAATACCATCTTTCATCTTTGTTACAAGAGTGAAAGACCAATCACTTTGATCAAATCTTTTTCTTCCCTCTGTCATTATGACACGCCCTGTCTGGTTGGGTTTAAGTAGGCAAAAGAGGTGAGATAGACGGGGAGAGCGTTAACAGTCTTGTCTGTGCCCTCGCAGGTACCTGTCCCGGGATCTAAGCAGGGGAAAGTTTGAACCCTTGGAGCAAATGCAGTCACAACACAACAGGAAATGTCACGGACAGTTCAACAGCTCTTTCTCTCCAGAGATGAACTGAACACTCTGCCTCGGGGTAGCCAAATCTGCTCAGCCGCGAGTGAAGTAATCTATCACTTATGCGCATAACATATCCAAACAGGGCCTTACTCGTCATCCGCCACAGATAAATCAATGATCAAATGGAAAGAAGATTATTAACAGCAGTGAAAAATAGTAGATTGACCCAAAGACAAAGAACAACACCATTGCTTGTTCCAAGCAGAAGGGTAAAATGGTGAGAAATTCATCTGCAGTATTTTCAATGACATCATTCCAAACATAAGTTAAATATATCCTCCTCCTTCTGCTGGCAGCATCAAGCAAAAGACTGAGTTACAGCGAGGCAGAGATGCTGAGTGAGGCTTCTGGCAGCCAGGAAGGCCCGGAGTAATTCAACGTATCCTCTCCAACCTTCACCACAGCCGAAAAATTACGTCACCTACAAATATGCTAAACACCATGCTGAGACAACAGAGGCACCGGCAAGGTCATCGTGCCGCAGAGCATCTGGACAGGCGCTCTGTTGCTCTGATAGCAGCAGATCAGGGTCGTGAAAAGGGGCAGGGTGGACAAGCACGTGTGCCCGTGCTGCAGTGTATTTGTGGACTTTAGTTATTAGATTGTCAGAGCTTTCCATAAGCGCCGGCTGCCGGCCAAACAGCCGACCTCTCATTTAAGTCCAGCAGGCTACTTTATTATATTACTCTTTTATTCCGATAGAGTAGTTTTGATGAACAAGTTGCGACTCACTGTGCATGTACGTTTTGCGACCACTAGCCCCACAATGAGCATGATGACAGAGAAACGTGGCTGTCTGTCTGCATCAGTCCCCCCCCCACATGCTCTATATGAATGTGTGTGTGTGTGTGTGTGTGTGTGTGTGTGTATGCGTGTGCACATGCTTGGTGGGTAGAAAGTGGGGAGCTGTCTTCAATGTTTGACAAATATTAGCAAAATAATTGATGGCAAGACACATTAAGAGTTGCACTGAGATCACAGACAGGGGACGTCCTCAGACAGCCTACTTTGGCAAACAGTGGCAGCAGCAACAGTAACCATTAAAAAGTCCACTGAAAGCGCTGCATTTTGCATATACATCACACAGACATTTATTGGCTTAATGAATGAGTTTACTTTATTTACACTGCGTTTTTTTATAGCAGAGCCATCTCTAAGACGCATTAAAAATACGCACTAAAGCAGCCACCGTTGTCAAAGTTACACACCGCCGCCTCAGACTCACAATACTTTACAGTTTAAAATGTCCTAAAAGGCTTTTATCATTTTTGCCATTGACCAATAATAAAAACTAATGCCCAATGCCCCATGGAATTCCGGCAGTAACACATGATCAAGTATATACATTTTGTAAATTCTATCTCTGAGTGAATTTCTCCTGCTTTGTGTGTAACAAAGTTCTAATTCTTAAGTTGCACCTGCTAACTGCCCTTAGGTGTGGGGTATATCAACAGAGAAGAAAAGCGAGAGGAAAGATGCCACCCATAAGGAAGCTGGAATGCAGACAGACTAATCGGCTTCTTAAAGAAGAAGTTGATCAAAAAATGTGAATGAATCGTTCCTAACTGAAGTTTTGAATTGGTTTGAGCTACTTTTTTCCCCCACTGGCTGGCTACTCCATGTCCTTGTGGAAAAGCCCAGGGTTGTGCTTTTAGAACTCTCTTCTGAGCTAAATTACCTGTTGGAATCATACATACAATAGTGACTGAACTGGGAACAGCTTGCAAGCTTTGGACATGAGCTCCTTTTACCCCTCTAGTCTGAACTTTTGGAAACGTGTACATAACAAGGTTCTTCCAGCAGGGATTATTCATCTCAAAGATGCTTTACTAGGTGAAGATCTGGGGGCTAAAGTGATCTCAAGTACCTTTCATGTTCCTGGAACCATCTTTAGAGGGGCCTTGTGTGTTATTAATCTTCTTGAGGCGCTGAGTTAAAACTGTGCAATGAGGCCATAAAGAAATGCACCTGATCAGAAACTGACACTCTTGCGTCTGTGAACTTAGTTGAAATTCTTCACATTATCAGGCCTTCAGAGCCTGTTTGAGAGGCTGGAACCACGAAAAGTTTGGAAGTTTCACTTGAAAGTTTACTTCAGTTCTAATCAGTTATCAAAATTGTTGCCAATTCATTCTATGTTAATCAATTTATAGTAATAGTAATTGTTCGACATCCAAAAATAAATGGCCTTTTCTGTCTGGATGAAATGGAAATTTTATAAACCATCGTCAAAAGGCTTGCAAAAGCAGCAAAGAAGGGGTGCACGGTTGTGTAAGCCAGATGTAAAAATTGTTTCTCGTAAATTGAGCAGCTTATCTAGAAGTTCGAGGAGCATGTCCCGAAACCTTTCACTTATTAGGTTCATCATTGCCTTGACAAAGAAAACAGACATATACGTCCAGTCAGCCAATTTAAGCCACAACCGTCTGATCTGCAAAATATAAAACATCAACAATGTCATTACAAGTGGGCATGGCGTGGTAGAGGGAGTACAACAAAGGCCCGGGCTTGTAAATAAACACACATTCATCAACTGATGTGGCTCAGCCGTCCACATCTACAAACACAAACCGGGAAAGAGAATAATCTGTTTGAGGAGCTGGATGTAGAGAGAACGCAGGTGAAGCAAGGAGACGGCATTGCTCACCTCTGGAGTGTGTCCTGTGAACTGTTCCTGAACTGCCTTGTGCTCAGTACTCGGGGCAGATCAAAGGAACACCCCTCTTTCCGTCAGTTTCACCTACGCGTGTGCGCGGACGTTGAGTGTGTGCATGTACATATAATGTGTGCATAAAAACATCCACGTCAACATCCTCCTTTGCCTTTAATTCGCACCTCTTTAACAGGCAAAAATGAATTGCAGCCTGGCCTCAGTGCACACATGGAGATGTTGACCACCGTTTCTTTTTTTCTTGCCTCACAGTGACTTGTAAAGATCAAACGGTCTTGGGGAAGATAAGGAACAGATTACAATTATTCTATCATTTAGTTCAAAGCATTGCAGTGTGGAATGAGCCCTAAGGAACCACACGCTTAGGTGGAAGTCTATGGAGGTGGCCGGCGTAGCATTCGAAAACAAGCGCTATCAAGGAGGGATCTCGCTTACCTCCCTGGTTTGAAAGGACACTCATCCTCTTCGTTTACTTGCATCTGTACACTTGGTTGCGTGCTTGAGTTAATATTAAAGTAGGTTTTGGAACCTGGCCCAAATACTTCCTGCTTTTTTAGATTATTCAACGTCAAACAAGGAATTTGGTAACACAGAGGGGACGTGAAAAGGAAATGCAGGCTAAAAAAATAAAATCTTCAACATTTTTAAACTCTTTCTGTTGTGCCCAAGTCCAGAGAGCAGCACAAGGCCCCTGGTTTCTTTTCTGGAGTCACTGAGATGTGGCCAGAACTTCTTTATCATTTCCATTCTATTACACAGGCTACAATTCTAGGACTGACATTAAATGTGGCAATCATTTCTCCAGCAGTGACAGTTGCACTGCAGTGTCTTAAATGGATCTTTAAAAACTTCCTTAACATGAAATATGGTCCTTGCTGTGGTGGCTACTTTGCCCTTAAGCAGGAAGTTATGAGAGTAAGACAGCAGAGAAAGGCTGGTGTCAAGTGTGTGTGGACTTTTGTGGATGTCTGTGATCATGTGTGTGTGCTGAATTTTCAGTGTTAATTGATTCCAGTGTGGCATGATCCATCACACCCAATAGGCCAGTGAACCCCTCCCCTCCCCTATAATATGCCAACACGTCTCCCACAGACATACCGTTTAATCTCCTCTGAAGGGCTTCCTCCTGCAAATGGATGCAGTAAATCTGCTCATCCAGGTCCTCCAGGATCTGAAGGGGAGGGGGCAGAGGATGAAGAGATGAAATGGGTTATAATTAGGCTCAAAGTGGGACTGGAGAGATGGCAGACTGGAGGATGAGTTGGTGATGTATTTGTAGTCCTCTGTCGTTAACGTAAATGGCCGACAGATCTTTCAGAGAGGAGGAGCAACGTGGGTTCAAGTCTGAGTTGATCTGTTCAAGTTCACTGGTCTTTCAAAGGGAAACGCTTGAAAACAATAGAATTAAATCTCTATTTAATCAACTTTTTTCTCTTGACCAAACCATTTACAAACCAACCATGTATATTTAAATGGCTCATGTAAATGATTACTTACTGTTGGCTTCACTAGTAACTGGCCCATGACGGTGAACATCCTGGACAATCCTACAGGAGTACACACTACATAGCAGACAGGAAATGGTGTCATCAGCTTTTGTGATTAATCATAATAAGCTAAACTAACCAGAGTTATGATACTCGCTGTTTGCTTCAGTGTGTATAGGATTAAGTTACTTAAGGCTTACTTAGTAAAAGCAGTCCTCCCATCAGAGATATACAGGAGTAGAGGTATGGTAGGTAGAACTCCCAAAGATCTACAGAAAAAGTACACTGATTTAGTAAAATATACACTATAGAAAAGATATTCAACATTTTGGATTCTTGAATGCAACTGTGCCTTTAAGAAAATGCAACAAATAGATTTACAGGTACAAATGACACAGGTACAAATGACAATCCTTTAAAATCATACCGTAGAGTGACTCCATACTGGCTGCATCATTGTCAATGAGCGCTGATGCCACCCACACCATGCCAAGGATGAGCAAAGCCAGCAGGAAGAGCATCACAAAGGTCTCAAGGATCCGTGCCTTAATGCCCTGTAGTAAAAAATGCACATAAAAGAAAGAAATCTATTTAGTATGGCTGGTACAGATTTTTATATGAGCGCACAGTTTCATCGAAAAACCCATTAATCAAACTGATCTTCATTGCACTGAGCTGGAAGGTGTTATTTCCTACATTTTATATCCTGTTTTAAAACACCTAACAAGATTCATTTTACTAGACATTTCGCTGCTCAGTCCATCCTGCCTGGCTCATACTAAACAGCATCATTTCCATTCACAGCACGCAAACATGACATAAATGCTCCCACGCATTTCTGTGTAAAACAGCTCTTTTATACACACATACTGAGGTCTGTAAAATGGGCCTAACAGGGCTTGTGGTTGCAGAGGTGAAATTAAAAATAGGAGGGGGTTGTGGGGGGGTGCTACAAGGAGCATGAAGCCTGGCTGGGTCAGCTACTGTCTGCGATCAAGAGCAGGCCTCCCATCTGGGGCTGATTAGGAGCTCCCTTCGCACCACGGCCGCGTCCCAGGCCGGGCAGACAAGAGGGTTTTGGGGTAATTTGGGTTTTCCGGGTCACAAACTGCTGAGTGGTTAATAAAGTCCTCCTCTACCTGTTCACACAGTTTCCATTTCCCCCCCTGCTGGAGAGCTGAGCCGTCTAGCACTCTAAGATAGATAGGCGTTCTCATACACATGTCAGGTAGGCTACCAGGCACGGGATAACAAGGCCTCTCTGCGTTTGCAGTGCTGCTTAAATTGGGTACATATGAGCAATTTGTTGCCAACTAACATAATGGCTGTGCGGTTGCTGGTCAGTATTTGCCAACAGGTACATGAAGGGGGTCTCCCTTTGAAAGTTCCCTCCGTTAATCATGAAGCCACTTTATAAAATGGAAATGTTTTTTATTGTGCAGATTAAATCAGACAAGTTTTTTATTCTTATTTTGTTGAGTTCCCCAAAACAGACATCCAAACTACCGCTCTATTTGTGTTTGTGTTATAATTCAGGTCGCTGTTCTCCAGCTGTCATCTCTCCTATGCAAATACAGGCCCTCCTAATCACTCTTAAGCTCTCATCTCTTTTGCAAGCACCTATTTGGTAATTTAATGTCTGCACATTATCACCGACCCATTCATGCCATACTTTCGATATTGATATAGGGATTTTGAGATTATTCCCGTCATTGTCGGGGATTGAAAATGTTCCCGTAGCTTCATTTCACTATAAGCAATCGCTTGTTATGTGCATGCCTCTCGCCTCCTCTTACGGAGATGTTCTGAAAGAACCTCAGTGAGGGAGTGTAGAATTTTCTAGCACAAGAGAGGAAAGTGGGCAGGGTCTGGAGTGCCCCAGTGTGGCCAAGGTGGACACTGCAGCCACTTGACAGGTAACATTAGAGGGGGGACACCAGCCCTATAGAGGTCAGTCAATATGAAACCCCAAATATCACATTTATTGTGAATTAAATGACTATAACTATCTACATTAAGGGATCCATTTATATAAATGTGCCATTACTTCATTAAAAATAATGGTATGAATTTTGCTAACTGCCTATTGCTCTCTTATAGACACTCGCCTCGTCCGTGGGTGCTAGATGGATGCCACATCAGCTATCAGACAGTGGGGAAAACATTCAACACCGCCGAATAGAAAAAAAAACAGAAGAAGATGGAGAGCAACAGAGAGAGAGACTGGTGGAGGAGAGGAGTCAACGTCTGAGCGCATCTCATTCCCCTGAGGTAAGAGAGGTGAGAGAGGAATGCTTTCAGGGACTTCAGCCACGTCCCACACGCGCTCTCTTAAGGATGCATCGGGGTAAGCAGGAGCCGCAGGCAGGACGTACGTCTGCTCAAGTGCACCGGTCCACCTTAACAAGATGCCCATGCCATGCTGAAGGTGTATTCCCCTTAGATAGGTCTCTCAATCATTTATAAGACTCAAATCATTACCCATTCAGATCATTTAGGGCAAAGGCAATGCTTGTCACCTCCCTTACTATCATCCCTGACTCCTGCTTTGCTGGAAGAACAATCCACAGTGTCTGACATAATTTGACTGTACAAGAGAAAGGGGACACTGGATTGAGAGGCCTGATTGGTTTCATTCATCCATCCACATGCATGCCATGGTGCACTGAAAGATATGTCTATCCTTATGTGTTGTTGCAAGGCAAAACTATTCCTCATCACAACGATAAAGCTATGTGTGCTTTGGGGAAAAAAATGGTATAAAAATAGGAAAATCCAATGAAGCTATCATCATTGATCAAAGATAAAACTGTCAACTTGTGAAGGAATGGAGGAACAAAAAAAGAAAAAGACCTGTGCCTTGGCATTCAGAGCGCCCGCTGAAAGTTTCTATTCTTGCCATTCTAAATGTGTAACTACCTCTAAATATAGCAGCTCTGAAATATTCAGCATCCCCCGATCCTCACACTGACATCAAGTGAGGGGCTGGTTAACTGCAGCTATGTTGTACAAGACTGGAGAGACTTCCAAGAAATGCATGTCGTGGCCAGAGAAGAAAGCAACCGCTTCATGTGCGCTACCAAACAAACATGCATGAATTCACAGACGCGCACACAGGCCGAGGGACAGACAGACACACGAGCAGCAAATTGACCTCCAAATCAACCCAATTCCACAAAGCTGCACAAGGCTCGGAAACAGTTAACAAGTTCTTCCCCTACCCTGTCCTGCAGAAAAACTAAAGCAGTCTTCACTTCCCGATGCCGAATGAAATAGTGGACAAGTGTGAGACAGAGTGAGGGATTATACTTGGGAAGGTGCAGGGCCATGTTGGATGCCTTGGGGGGGGGGGATGATAGAAAGAAGTCAGACAAAGGAAGACAGTTACACGGGGCAGGAGCTTCCTACTTGCTGCCATCAATCCTTAGCAGGTCAGCAGGCGGTGGCAGAGATCATCCCACGGACCATCCTTCTGCTCACTGTCAGGGACGTGTGGAACAAGGGCCAAGAGTGTAATAAGTGAGGGAGGGGGCAGGGTCCTTTTTTTTTTAGCAAAAAGGACTGCCCTCTTTGCTAAAGACATGCCAGATGCCCAAGACCTTATTAGTGTATCCTTCAACCAGTCGGCCGCAGCGCAATGACCGTGTCAAAGACAGAAAGCAGAGGAGAGGGACACTCCCCTGTAAAGCTGCAGAATGAACTTCTAAAGACTTAATAAGACTTCTTAATAAAGCCCCAATGACACGAGAGCATGGAAAATGATCGGCATCACGTCGTATTGTTCAAACCGCGGGTGGTGTGGCAGGGACGGGGGGCGCTCCGGTAATTTTGTGATACGAACTAAAACAAAAAGAAGGCCATTCTGCATCCATGCTGGTTTCAAGTGGCAGCATGTTCTCAATACAGAAAGGTTAGCACCAAGTACGCCTCGCAGCCCATCAACATAATTCTCTGCCTTACTTAAAGTGTCTGAGTAGCTCAGTCCACGTCTTATTTTTCAAATCAGCAAAGTCAACTCAAAATCTGGGACCAAATCTGTTAAGTAGAAGGACTTAATGCTTAGTTTAGAAAAACTGAGTCATGAGAGGAGGGGAAAAAAATCCTGAGCAACTTGCCTGTTCTTTTTCAAATTCCCAGCTCGAACTAATATGTTGCCATGGTAACGAACATTGTAACGGGCGGCTTTAGGGAGACATTGTGACCTTAAAGGAAGGTATGTAAACACCACTTTATATTCTCCGGCTGGCCCTGCCCGAAAGAAGGCCTGGGAAAAATGTCTGCATGTGCAGGAGATTTGAAATAAATATCCAGGCCCCCATTGTGGAGCTCCAACAAAGAGGAGTATCTTAGTAACACCACGCGGGTTTGCTTGGCGAGACGTTTTCTCTCGCTCGCTCTCTCTCCCCCTCTCCCCTCCTCTCCCTCCACAATAAACACACTTCTCATCATCGGCGGGTTAGGGCTTAGGATGAGATTGATGAGGAGTTTCTTTAACTACCAGATGAAACCTGTTGGCCCTTTGCTGGGTCAGTCAGGGGGTCAGACTCGTTCCAACTCGTTTCAGGATCAAACACATTTCAATACTGTGGGTAAGACCAAAAGACTATTCACTGCAAAGCATACTTTCCACAATTTATGTGGTTCCTTCACCCAAAAACCTATGTTTAGGGAAAAAACCTAAAACATTAAAACTTACTTTTCATGATACTAAACCTGCAATAATTTAGCTCGAGATAATAAACATCTGAGCCTTAGTGCTGAGAAAGTAAGATTAGACGACCAGGAAGTTGCCACTTAACACCTTTTTTTACCTCCATGTAATTGTTTTTTGAGTAAATATAGCTTCAAGATATCCTGCTAAACATTTATAATTATTCAACTGATTTAAGGGCCTTGATAAAATATGTCTGAACAAATCCTAGTCCTGATGTCTCCATGGTTCTTTGTGAAGAGATGTGTTATTGACATGATCATAACACACTTATTATCTCAAAACATAGTTGGCTCTTATCAATATAATGCCATCTACTGGTGGTGTGGAGATGACATAACAGATAAGTGAGAGAACTGCTGCAGTGGGGCATGTAAAGCCGAACAAGTGAACACATTTTTATCCACCCCAGTTCACTAAAAAAATCAAAGCACTCCATTTACAATACTACTATATATACAAGATGCAGAGGCACAAGGGCACAGTGGCACAAGGGTTCCTTAAACATGATCACAACCTACAAACCTCAACTACACGAGGACCTTTAGTGGCCTCAGTGATGCAGCTCTTCTGCAAAGATTTCAGAACACAGCCGTAAAGTGGGAGACATTTTACAGCAGCAAATAAAGTCAGATCATAACATCTGACATCAGGACCCTAAGTCACTCCGATTCATCCACAATTTGGACAATTTGTTAAACTATTAATCATGCAGGTGACAGAGCCTCTGAAGAGCTGAACATTCAAAAAAGGAAAAAAAAACATCCACATTTCCATCTTTATTCTGGTGGCGTCTTTTAGTACATCGTCAAAGGTAAACACAGCCACATGAAAAGGCTGACTCTCAGCGTTAGTCATGATATTCATCATTCACTTCATTTCCGCAGTCAAAAGGACCTCATAGTGCCATAACATTATCCCAGGAGGTTAAAATGCCACATAAAACCTTATGACATTGTGGTCTAATGCTGTTATTGGGGAAAGGGATAATATCACTTTATAAAAACTGGGATCTGTGTTTTACATTCCCCTTGCTGTCGGCCGCATGATTGACTCTGCAGGCAGCTTTTTTTTTTTTTTTAGGTGAAACAGGAGTATCACCTCCACCCCTTCCTTAGCACACACACAATATATACCTGGACGTGCAGCTCAACACTGAACAGTGCTTCCTCTAAGCAAATTTATGGAACATCAGTAGCAAGCAACAGTCTCACTAAAATGGAAAAGAACAGAAAGGAGAAACGTGAAAGAGGCCCTCATCCTGCTGCCTACACATCAGGGCCTGCCCTCTGTTGAACAAATCCAACCGAAACAAATTAGTGGGGCTGAGGAAGAAAAGATCTGGCTATACACTACAGTACAGACTAATTTTTATGTGCTTTTGCCAGGAGGGACATAAACCAGAGAGGTTTCAAACTGTGACACAGGATAGAGGTGTATTAAAAGTAAATCTTTCCCCCTCCATTTTGCGAGGCTCTATTGTGCTGTCATGTTGCTGCGACTTTATGGACTTTTGGAACACGAGCCCCCAGCCTCTTTTTTTGGGGTAATCAATTAAACGAGGAAGTTCGCTGAGCCTTACAACTCGATTATTAGCCTGTCCTTTTGAAGTTTTATTTTAGAGGGCTGGGGAGGGGGTGACAAGGAATCAGGCTTTAAATCAGTGGGGCCGATGCAGCAGTGTTGAAGCGTTTGCAGTCTACGGCCTTATTGGAAGGGTTTGTCAGGATGTGGCGCTGGGCGAAGACCAGATTCAGACTTTCATGGTTAATGAGCTTTCTGCGGTGGCAGTTACGGTCAGTGGCGTGAGTCAGGGAGAGGGCAAGGATATAGGCACCTGCTGCAGCTTTGGCTATTGACAGGGAACCTTTTACACAAATAGCAATGCATGCAAATATGCCAACAGGAGAAAAAGATACAAAATTAAGCAGGGTTTCAAGTTTTGAAGTTTTCTATTTTTTTTCAGGCCTTAGTTTTTTTCAATTCGTCAGTCTTATCCATTTCTAATGCTTCTTTTGATGATTGTTGCGAACCTTTCCCGAACATCACACAAAGAAAAGAGACAAAACTTAAAATGATACATATAATGCAGCATTGTACCTTTTTGGAGCCTGCAAACCCCTCAGACTCCAAGAAGAAATAAGCAAAGGGCATCAGGACAAAGAGGCAAAGGTTGGAGAACAGTGACACCAGGTTCCACAGACCTGCAGAAACCAAACATATGAGTCATATACACAAACTAAATATTATGAATCCATAATCTGTTTTATTCCTAATATGACATTTCTTTCATGCTCAGAGACCACACACCCATTTCCCCAAACTTTCAGAGTGCCTTGCTTTGAATATTATTATGCAGTAGTTGTGAGGTGAGGTTTTTCTGGCAAGTGTCTCCTGAGCAAAGTCTAATTCGTGGACTCTAACGCCCCCTGGTGGATGATGGAACACCCAACAGACTCTCAGAAGTTCATTTCCATAACCAGTGTTTCAAAAAACTTAACTTGACTATCATTTGTTTTAGGTAGTTTAAATTAATATTGACTTCAAACTCAAATTCTATTGAACTTTCAATTTAATAGATAATACATATATAATACATGTTAATTTTAAATACATTATATCATGGAAGAACAACCTGGGAACAGAAATCCTATTTGAAACTTTTAGAAATGAAAATATATGACCCATACTAAAATGTAGAAAAAGCACTCGTCCATCACAATTAGAACATCAAGTTAATCAACACACCCACTGACTCTGACATCTGTGTTAGGTACGATTCTAATGAACGTTATCCCAAATATGTTATCTACTTGATAATTAAGAAAATATTATATTGTAAGCAGCGAGACGGCGAGAGAAAATTAGTTCATTCAACTAAAAAGACACATGAACTGTGTGATGTACTGACCATGGATGAGGGAGCCATTGAGCCACTGAATGTAATAGTTTTTGGGGAAGGAGAGGAGGATCTCATTACTAATGATTGAGAATGGCAGTAGGAAGACGGCACCACCCGACACTGCCAGGGTGAAGGTGCACAAGTACAATCTGCAAATGGAATCAAACACACACACACACACACAAACAGACGAATTAGGGCTAGTTGAGATAAAAACACATGCAGAATCACAACGAGGTAAAAACACCAGTTTCTTCCACATCAATTCCCATTACATGTTACAAGCTTGGGTACTTGGTTACTGAAGGATTAATTTTAATTATATGTTCTGTAAAAAGGTCGCTTAGTTTACAGTGTGACAGGAATTATTAAGCAAAAGCAAGTGAGGGATTAACTTTTTTAGTGACCACATAAATAACAGCACATTTAACAGCCAGTGGGTCATTGTCAATTTGTTCCTTCAATCATCCTTCCACCCCTCAATTTATCTGCCCCGCCTCAGTCCTGCAACAAAAAGTACAGACGTGCTGCGTTTCTGCAGCCTGCAATTTGTGGAGGTTCCTGGGCTGTGGTTTTCCAGATTGGGCCCAGGGGAGTTCACATTTGCTCAGTGGTCCACAGTGGGATGGCACAGAGCCACCACTGCACCGTATCACTAAAGAAGCTCATTAATCTGGAAATGCTTTCTCATGTCATTGGGGCTTTCCTGTTATTTGCACCCTGAGTACCATTTCCCTCAGTTGGACTCAAAAGGGCAGGATGACTGTTAATACAACAGCCACCCTTGAGCGTGAGGTGCAATTCTAGACTGAGAGATATGTGATACTTGCCACCACTGGTCCTGCTCAAGTAACACACAGAGAGTTAATGGTAATCAGTGAGTTAGTGCAACACTTTTCAGTTTATGTAATTAGTTTTTAGTAATAGGTCTGCAACTAATGATCATTTTCATTGTCGTTTAATCTGCTGATTTTATTTTTTTATTTAGAATGAAATAAAATATACCTGTCACATTCATTACCTGAAGTCCAACCAATCCTCACCATTAATAAGATGGAACATTACAGTCCTATAAGAATGAATACTGTGAAAACAAGTTTACTCACGATATTCTGTTGACAACAGCATCTTCATCCTCATGGTCGTCTGTAAAGGAAACCAAACCACTTCAGTCACACATTGGGAAACAGGTGAGCTGTATAAATAATACCCATTTTATACACTGCATCATAATTTAGACAGAAATTAGAAGAGCACAACAATGGAAAGGGGCATACTGATGTTTCTGCAGAGTTAAATATAACTTAAATATCTATTTTCCTACACATACTGCTTGATACATAATTTCATTACTGTAAGACTGGTGGTGCAAATGCAGGAGCAAAGCAGGTTTAGATTTCAGATGTATAGCAAACTGTTTCCCCACATGCATCTGTAATTGCTCTGAACAATGTAATTTAAATTTGATAAAAATTTCACAAAAAAATTAAAAAATAACCACGAACCAAACCACCTTGGTATCAGAATGAGAGCAGCCTAGATTTCTACTGTACAAAACTCCAGAAGGAATTTGTGGTGCAAAGTGGTCTACTTTCAAAATGAGACAAGGGAAGCCCAGGTGACCTGGACATACTATATTTGTCCTGGGAAAATAGGATACTGTCTGCCAAGGTCTTCTTGTTTCCCCCACTCTATTTCCTCTTTCGTAACCCTGTTCAACAGATCAAAAGCTGTGTGACAGACACTCACTGAATGTCTCACTTCCCTCGAGTCTTGTTTTTGTGATTATGATAACACAGGACAGGTTATGTCATTATTAGCCTAATTGTAATCATGTCACTCATTGTACTCAGGCTGACACAGCCCTACAAGCTATTTGGGGCGGTTACAGTTTGCACTGATACAAAGCTTCACTTTAAAACTTAGATCTACATGCATGGGTGTGGTCTCAAACACACACCTACAACTTCCTGGCATTGGCTTCCTTTCAGTCTAAACACAATGAAGGGCTCTGTCCACACACAAACAGAGCATAAACAGAGATAACCAAATTTCAGCAACGTTAGTTGTGACAATGGTTCCACCGTAGACATATTCTGCCATGTAAGCATTAAAAGTGATGGTTCAAGATGTGCGACAGTCTCACTGCTGATGCACATCCTGTTCCCACAGAGGGAGCGTTCACATTCCATGAGGAACACGTACCGCTTTTCTTCTTGTATCTGGTTATGATGCAGTAGGACACGATGTAGAGGACCGCAAACAGGAGGAAGCAAATCTGAAACGACAACAGAAGAATCTTAGTTCAGGAATTAAAGTGACCAAAGATGAATCGGCACATCAGCAGGCAGTTATTGGCAGTACACCTAGCAGATTTCAAACCTGTGGTCTTTGTTTCCTAAGAATCTTTTTAATGGTTATAAATTGTTTATTATAGCGAAGATATTTGTTACAGTATATATGTGAAGTATTGTCAGCTTATATGTCAAGACAATCTCTTAATACTAGGCAGACACGATGTAATGGTTTAATGTGACAAACTAATGAGAACTAAACTCATGGCTCTGGGTTATGTGAGAACATGAATGCCTGGGTATTTTCCCATGACTGAACGATCTGAATGGCCATAAGCAGGTACTTCAGTGTGAAGGGACTGTCTATAATGCATTTTGCTGCACCACGAAGAGCATGACATGTTTTTTCAAGCGATGTATGTCAACTGTCAAAAGTAGATCTTCTGAGCATTTGTCTGTCGAGTCCAGAGTGAATACACACTTGTCAACCTGAGCCTGTCCGTTTCCTCTATGTCCTGCTCTGGTGGAATAAGAAAACCTTGTCTCTTGGTATTTGTTTATACATGTTTGCTGCCCAAGGATAGCTATGCGGGATATAGATTGGTTAAAATGTGCAAAATGGGTAAGATTTCCTCTTAAATCAGTACCTAGTCTGTAGTACAGTTAAACATTATCCATTTTTTGAGATTTAGTGCAAAAACAAAGCAATGCATCACTGTTTTCCAACATCCCCTGACAGTAAATGGGTCAATGCTACAAGCAAAGTCATCCAGAAATTACTAATGCAGGGAATTTATTAGGCAACCCCAGCCTCAAAACAAACTGAACGGATCACCTTCCACATGCCCCCTTCTCCTGTGACAGTAACTTGAATGTAACTAATGTTAGAAGCTCCCACTTCAGCACTTTGCACCCTGTCAACATTGCACAACTCGTCATGGCCAAGCTGGGATTATGATATGACTCAGCTAGATACCAGGCAGACCGTGAAGATTTCAGACACAGAAACTAGCATTAACAAAAATACCAGTGTTCCCCAGTCGATCTGAGAGGCACTCCCCTTCCAAATGAAATTAGATAGTTATTTCCAAGCAATAAGCTCTGCAATGACATCGACTCAGGCAAAACTTTTGTCCACAGAGGGACAAACCCAGAATAACACATCATCAGGTGCACAGAGCTGATAAACTTGCACAGACACAAAGACACAACAGTCTGGGGGGAGATAACAAGTTTCAAGCTCACCAGTCATTGCCACTATCACTGGCCTGATATTACTCTGTTTTCCTTAAAAAAAAAAGTCAGTCATACACTAAGCAACAGTAAGAAAGCGGGAAATAACAGGTCAGACTTCTTGTAAACAGTTTGCAAGCATCCCCAACCAATTTAGCAACAGAATTTCACACCTTTATGATATATGAACTCAAGCAGGAGGTCTGGGACAGTTAATTACTTTTTTTCTAAGAGGGTTCTTGCCAGGTCTAGTCACTTGAATATTCCTGCAAGCAAGTATTGATTAGCATGTTTTATGCGCTATAGTAATCTCATTAGCCCCCTTCAGCAGTCTAAACAAGAAATGAGGGTTCCTTTTTTTCTTATGTAGTTTAGTTTTAACCTTGTTTGGAGCTGACAGGGGAAAATGTAATTACTGACCAGACCGACTGTGAATTTGTGGCACCTTATGCTGCCTTAACCTGATCAGTCACAGTAAACTGATTTTCTGTGTTCTGTGTTAACATAGGCATGGCATTCTTTAATAATTACTTTTATAGTAGGGTCCAGTGTGCAAGACAGCTTCCCCAAACTTAAGGTAAAATAAGAACATGCTGTCTTGACACTGAATCATGTTTATTAACTTAAATTTTTCCCAGAATAGAACTGACTGCAAAATAATATTCCACTACTGCCTTTAGAAATTGATCCTTGAGCTTACTCACCATAGACATTAAGCTTAAATGACATGTTCACATCAGAACATCATGCAAAGGGATCTCACAGTGATACAGGATACTGAGAGCCAGGTGAAGAGAGACGCTCAGGACAAAATTTGCAAGCTAATGCCAAGATGTTGAGCTTGATTGCTAGTGAGACATTTGATAGCGTCTACATTTCAAACGTTGTGTGTCAGGGATAATCAACAAGACCTACTCCACACAAAGTGCACTGGAACTTTCCTGCTTAAGCTGTTGTTTTTTCAAACTATGACTTGACATCACAACACAGAGAAGATCATCAGCAATAGAAATTTACAAGGCACCAACATTAGTTTATTGTGTTATTTACTGTGTCATGCTTTAACAAGTGACCAGCAAACAAGAGGTTATATGACAACGAAAGTATAGCTGCAGAGGGGAACCATTTGTCAAAAAAGAGCATTACTTCCTGCATTTAGTTTAACACTGCACAGAAATGACTTAGTGTCCTATCCTAAGCCCAATAAAGTCAGCAAGAGGTCTCTTCCTAATACATAATGAGCTCATCACAAACGAGGAACATTTCTCTTATAAAGTATAACCATTAAATCAACATCATGGATAACGTGTCTGAATATATGAATTAGACTAAAATATCTTCTCATTATTTTTATGTAGTTGTTCTAATGGTTTGGGGGCCATTCATATTTTAGGGATAGCATAACGACATCTCTCTAATACAGGGACACAGCATCACCGATCAATTGGACATTTTGTCCATGTCACGGTTAAAGATCTTCCATGTCAAACGCAGTCACAATTATCTTCTCAAATTTCCCCCAGATGATACGTTAGCTGTAATAAACTAGTTAACACTGGCTAACGTTAATGCAAGCTAACTTTAATTAGCGCACTCACTCGTTTTTCATTTAAAACACGATTTGCCCAGTTACTTAAACGCACATTATATGTGTATATAATTTAGATGCATCAAAAATGAAGTTAATGGAGCTTTTTTTAACCCCTGCTAACAGCTGATGCTAACGCTAACGACCGTTAACGTTACTGTGCGGTAGAGGACGTTATTAGCCAGCTAGCCTCGGCTAGCCGCTCCATACGTTACTTACGATGTACTCCCGAACTTGGCTGTGGAAATTCTGCTCTCTGATAGTAACATCGTCTTCTTCCATTCTTCATATTGCAAATACAAAAAAGGCTACAGACTCACTACATGCTAGCTCTTACAACTGGCACAAACGACAACCAGTCAGACGCCTTCGCTGATCTGCAAAATTACTCTGACTGGTTAAAAGACAGTTTACATGGAAGGAAACCGCTCCGTGCTGTATAAAAAAAAAAAGAAAAAAAACGCCCCAAAATAAATGACGTCATTACCAGGCGTCAGCTCTCTGGCGTGCCCCGGAAAGAAATGGTCACGTGTTTGTATGTCGCGTCAATAATGTTGTCCTCATGGAGATACATGTGCAGGTATTTCTCTGTCTTTAATAGCCGTCAGCTTTCATTCCGTTCTTCTTTTGGTTGTTTCAAACCATACATAGCGTTAGCTTGATAGCCAAACTTACCAGTCGTGTGTTTGAAATAAGGATAGCAGGTCGAGGACAACGTTGACTCAGCTCAAAGCCAGTAGCTCCAGTTTAAGTTTGTGCAAAGATGAAGGGAAAATTGAAGCAGAAAAGCAAAAAGAAGAAGGAAAATGTCGTGCTGCAGAAATATATGGTGGCAGTGGATGAATTTGTTAAAAGCAAAAGTGGCACAGAGGAAGCAGAGTGTGACCGCGGTTTAAGATTTGTAAAAAAGAAAAGCAGAAAGGAGATACGCAAAGAAAAGCGAAAGCTGAAAAAAGCCAAAATGAAAAGTCATTATGAGGGCAAAAAGACGGTCGGTTTATGCCAAGGGGGTGGTGAAAACTCAGAAATACCAGCTGAAAAACAACCAAAGATGCAGAAGAAAGTGGAGAAAGGAAAGAAAGAAGTGTCAAAAACACAATCAAATCAGACTGGTAGGGCTACTACAGACAAACCAGGCAACTCTAAAATGCCATCATCTTCCAAGAAGGGTACAAAACTTAACAAACTTCAAGAATCAAGAAAAATGGCACTCATGGAGGCAAATGAGCAAGAGGACAGAGAAATAAAGAAGCTCGAGCGCTGCCTGGGATTGAACAAAAGGAAAAACAAAAAAAGTCTCCCGCAGTCCTTCGTGGCTGATGGACTTGATTACATCCTTGGCATGCTTGACTCTGGCTCATCGGCTGCAGGTATGTATGATGACGATGATGATGTGGACATGGCCAAACAGAACTTTGAGAAGCTTGAAGAAAGTGACTCTCAGTTCTCAGAGGATGAAGAACCTGGAGATAAGATGGCAAATGAAGGAAGCGATGAAGATATGGCTTCATTTGATGATGAAAATGAGGATGAGGATGAGGATGAAATGGTTGATGAGGAGGAAGCAGGTGAGGATGTGGAGGAGGAGGAGGAAATGAAGGATGACCAAGAGGAGATGGATGAGAGTGATGAAAACGAAGGGGAAACAGAGGAAGAAGCAGACACTCCCGACGCAAAGACACCAGAATCCAAATCAGATACTGTGAGTTCACAAACTGGAACGATGCGTTTCATTTCTTTCATAGCATTGACATCTTGTGTGCCATACAACTGATCTAATCATAGTTTACATCTTCCATCGTCTAGGTCTCTGCAACTGGCAAGTATGTGCCACCTCACTTACGTAACACTGGAGATGACAAACACAAAGCTGAGCTTGAAAAACTGAAGAGGAACGTTAAAGGCCTGGTAAACAGGTAACAGTTGTACAACACTGTATCACTGTGTAAATCTTCGTTTGGATGTCAAATATCTAAAAAAATATATATTTTTCCTAAATATATTATCATAACTAGATCAAGTGCAAAGGGATAAGGTTTGATAGCATTTTATCTATGACAACCTGATTCCTTTCAGATCTCCATTTGATTATCAAAATCGTTGACACCCGTGGAGATGTAGCCACAATAGTTGAGGATTTTGATAGTGTTAGCTTTGTTCGAATTAGCAAGAAGTATTTCTCAAAGTAATAATTCGCACTTGATTTTCCATCTCCTTCAGGCTGAGTGAACCCAACATGGCATCTGTTAGCGGTCAGCTGGAGGAGCTGTACATGAGCTGCAGCAGGAAGGACATGAATGATACCCTGACAGAGGTCCTACTAGCGGCCTGCGTCACCCCGACCCTGATGCCTGACAGGCTACTGATGGAGCACGTCCTGCTCGTCAGCATCCTCCATCACGCCGTTGGGTTGGAGGTAAAGACTTAAGACACATTTCTGTGTTTAGTTTCCTGAGGGAAAGGGAAGGGAAATATCCCTTCAGTAGAACTCCATTTCACTGTCTGCTCCGCTAGAAGAATCAACAACAGGAGTCAGACTGCTTTTGGTTTTACCAGCATGTATGTGAGGAAATAAACAGCTGTCACTAATTTGGGAAAAGACACAAGATTTTGAATAATTCATTGGAGGCTTGTTTTTGTAAGTGATTAGCTTCTTTCACGCATCTGAGATTTTCACATTTCCTCATTTTCCAGGTGGGGGCCAATTTCCTCGAAACAGTCGTGCGGAAGTTTGATGAGTTGTACAAGAACCCAGCTGAAAGCAAAGAGTGCGACAACCTGGTGGCCATTGTTGCTCACCTCTATAACTTCCAGGTGGTCCACTCCCTCCTCATTTTCGACATCCTAAAGCTTTTAGTGGGAGCATTTACAGAGAAAGACATTGAATTAGTTCTGTTTGTGCTGAGAAACGTTGGCTTCGCCCTGAGGAAGGACGACGCTCTGGCTTTGAAGGAGCTCATCTCCGAAGCTCAACGCAAGGCCAGTGATTTGGGGTCGAAGTTCCACGATCAAACCAGGGTAGGTAATTAGTAACTAAAGCAAACTTGACTTATCTTTCATTTAGCAGACGTTCTTCTTCTTCGTCAACTACAGTATTGTGTAACTGATGTCTCAGGTTGTCCATTTTGAAAGCTTATCTTACATTAAATCACGTCAACTTCTCCTCAGGTGCGTTTCATGTTGGAAACCATGCTGGCTTTGAAGAACAACGATATGCGGAAGATCCCAGGCTATGACCCTGAGCCTGTGGAGAGACTGAGGAAGCTGCAGAGGACTCTGGTGAGTGACCTTACTAACATAACATGATATATGTTTGAAATACACCCCCCCCCCCCAATTAGTGGAAATAGATTCAGATTTTAAATATCTACCTCATAGGGACTTATTTTATTTTGCATACTGATGGTATTTCTATAGTAGCCTCAACCTGTACCACTAGGGGGCTCTGGAGTTCCACCTGTATAGACTCAGATTCCATTGGAGCTCATGCTCAAGGTAGTCCACTGGTTTAGCTGTCTCAACAGTTGGCATCTTTAGGATTGCGGTTGTCCTTACATATTGTACAACTGGTGTTAGCCTACAGTTGTGGCATATCACTGAATGTGTGTAACTCAGATCCACCGCAGCGCAGCAGGCAGCGACATGAAGCTGAGGGTCTCCCTCGACAGTCTCCTGGTCGCAGATCAAGTCGGCCGCTGGTGGATCGTCGGCTCCTCGTGGAGTGGCGCGCCCATGATCAGCAAACCAGGGAACACAAGTACACAACAGAGTGCTGCTGAAGGACAGGTAGAGTAGATTTTAATCACATCTAATCTGCAAAAGTAGATTACTGTATGTCCTCGTGTAAAATTTTAAATTAGATATTTATGCATTTAACATCCAATGATACATCATTAGGTACAACTGAATTACAGTAGGTCAGTAGGCCACACTATATCTTAGTTATTCTCATAGTCATAATGTGTCAGTAGTGCTGAGTTTCCATGGTCAGATTAATCATTTGTTTACCTTGTCCTTGTTCAGACAGTTCCTCATTTCCATCAAAATTTTGGCAAGGACAAATTCTTGTTCTTTAGTATGTCTTGTCATTTTTCTATTTTCAAATGAAAAACAAAAAGTCACACATTATGGAAATGTGAGTTTTGCCTCAGCAACATTTCTCTCTCAGGTGTTGTCACTGTTTTGTTGTGTCTCAGTTTAGTGCCAAGGTCTTAGAACTGGCTAGGAAACAGCGGATGAACACCGAAGTGAGAAGAAACATCTTCTGTGTTCTCATGACCAGCGAAGATTACCTGGATGCATTTGAGAAACTGCTGAGGTTTGTCATAGCCCATCTCCTTCTTTATGTTATGTTAGTTGGAAAAAAAATTATTTTAGCAGTTTTTCATTTCCAAGTGACCCCGCTGAAAGGTTGGTGAGTCATAGCCTCTTATTTGTTTTCTGTGTGAAGGATGGGACTGAAGGATAAGCAGGAGAGAGAGATTGTACATGTTCTGATGGACTGCTGCCTGCAGGAGAAAACCTTTAATGGCTTCTACGCTGTGCTGGCAGAAAAATTCTGCTCCCACGACCGCCGCTTCCAGGTACTGCTTAACATTTCAATCACATCTGTTTATACTGAAGTAACTTAAATAATAATTTCATCTATAAATGTTGTGTTTCTTTAGTCATTAAATCTTTTGAAATGTAACATCAGTTATGTGCTTATAATTATTTTAAGAGCATGATTTTTATTTTTTCTCACATAAATTAAAAATGATGACTCTTGTCTTTTAAACTCATGGTACACTCAACACTACACAAGTTGTCGATTTGTTTTTAAAGTTAGATGAGTTATTGTACATTTTATCATGAGAAAATCACTCGGCAGATGTGTGTCTGTGGCCACCCAGTCTCTTAAACTGTGTGTGACCTGCCTGTGGCCTGCAATTCACCTCTGCATTGTGGGAGTTGCTCACACCTCTCACCTCATATTATTTGACTCAAACTGTGACTACAAACAATGGGGGGCGAGACCGCACTTCCTACTTTGCTGCCACGCAGGCCGAGGGTCCATATCAGAAAACTGACGACTATTGTCCTCATCAAAGAGCTCGACCAAGGGCTGGTGGGAACGTTTGCTTTTCACATGTAAACTGGATCGGGATCAGAGGATTACCTGTGCAGGGAAGAAGGTTCCTGGTGTTGTTGAGAATTTGTGTGCTCAAGTGTCATTCATTGCAGTCAAATTATCTTTCAATACGATGTCCTGTATTCTCCTAGATGACTTTCCAGTTCAGCCTATGGGACAAGTTCAGGGAACTGTCCAACCTTCACAGCAGCACCTTCAGCAATCTGGTCCAGCTGGTCACCAGCTTACTTCAGAACAAGTGCCTGTCACTCTCCCTACTTAAAGTAAGAGACACGTGTGCGCTGAAGCTTTCTCTCTATTGCATTCATATATTTGATGTTGGAAAGTGAATTACATCTTAAATCACATTAATTATAGTCATCTCTATGTTTTTTGTAGGTAATAGAGTTTGGTGAACTAGATAAGCCCACAGTGCGCTTCTTGCGTCAGGTGCTCACTAAACTACTAAAAGAAACTGAGCCGGAGGGTCTCGTCAGCATATTTGGAAGGTGAGCTTCATTGTGCAACCACTTAAATGTTAAAGGTTTGGGGACTTAAGCATGTAAACTAATCCAAACTGAGACTTGTGGCACCAGAGGAGAATTGAAAATGATGTAGACAAAAATTAGCATTCACAGCGCCATGCTGCTAGCATCGCTTAAAGTTTATTCTAACTGGTCAGCAATGTTGACCTCTGTTAGCCAATATCTTGTAAAATCACTCCTCTTTACTCCTTGGAACCATGTGAACAACTGAATATCAATGTCCCTCATTGTTTTCCCATCCGCCAGGATTTCAGGAATTCCCAAGCTCGGAATGCTGCGGGAGGGCTTGAAGCTTTTCATCAGCCACTTCCTGCTGAAGAATGCCCAGTCACAGGGACCAGCTGAGCAAGCAGCGACGCTGTCAGAGCGCGCTCAGGTCGCCACCAGAGCCATGGAGGCCAAAGAGGCCAAACTCAAACTGTAAGACACACAACAGACATGCTTTCAAACAGAACTGTAAAACAGAAGAAGGCTTGTTTGGAGAGACACACCTCTTTATACAGAGAACAGAAGCCTACAGTTTACTTTGAAGAAGAAAACATTATGACTTTGATATTTAAATAAAGGAGTCTTTGTACATAATTTTCTTTCTGTAAAAGTATGGAGGATAAGCTTTGTTATGCTTTTTTTGTGCTTTTAGAAACACATCAGTACCAGCACTGTGTAATACATCATTTTAACAGAGTGCGCATTGGTTCACCTTTAATATTGGGCTTTAAATTATGACACCTTTAGCTTATGCTTATGTCTATGATGGTGCAGGGGGTAAGAGAAATATAGTACCTTACCAGATTTGTTTTATATGCAGGCAGTGGAGTGTTAAAAATGTAAACACAATTTGTTCCACATTAGTCATAAAAAGCTCATTAAATCCCAGACATTTTGCCTTAAGCTTTTATTTTGTAGAGGGAACTCTCATTTCTTTCATACTTTAATATTTTATATTCTGAATGTGTCCTCAAGGAGGCAGTGTACAGCAAGAGTTAATATCACAAGGTGCAGTCACCTGGAGCCATTCTTCTGGGCTTAGCTGAGTGTATTTACACTCTGACACAAAATAAAGCACATTATAATAAAATCTTTTTCGGCCATGAACACAACTGATTAGTGAACATTTGTGGATTTTTTAAAATCATTCTCTGTTGATATTTCCATTTGGGCACTGTGAGTGTGACATAAACAAGAGCAGTGGGAATAGAGGGGACGGGGGTGTCGTTCATTCAGTGTTTACACGCCCCAATGAAATGACCCGGGGCCTTGAGTCGAGCCTTTTCTGTTTGCTCGCTGACACCAGTATCTGCCTG
The DNA here is from genome assembly GCA_016785225.1 of Psettodes erumei. Lineage (NCBI taxonomy): Eukaryota > Metazoa > Chordata > Actinopteri > Pleuronectiformes > Psettodidae > Psettodes > Psettodes erumei. The sequence goes on along the minus strand of JAFBJZ010000960.1, from coordinate 49,904 downwards.
CGTGGTTAGCATAGCAGAGTCGCTCTGTTACATTTGATACTTGCTCCTATTAATTAGCTCCATTGGTGCGGCCTGTATGGGTCTACAGCCTGCAGTGTGGCCTGAGGTCAGGAATGGGCCACCAAGGTCAACTAGAGGAAATGTCCTCCGCACGTCCACAAACCGCATGGTGAGCTCGTGATGAAGGTTGCGCAGAGGAGTTTTGATTACAGTTATGATTCAGTGTTTTCATGGCAAAGCGCACATCTCCTCCATCAACACAAGATCACACATGCAGTAGTGGTATTTTTTTGGTAAGAAATGGAGAAGGCTGGGAGGGAAAACTTGAGAATTTATCAGTTTTGAAAGTGGGATCAATAGGTTCACTGTGCAGTCCATACACTGGCCATTGTCTGCAGCTGGGAGCCTGAGAGTTGCCATCGCCTTTACCTGGTTTGCTGTGGTTGGGCTTGACCCTCACCTGAACTTTGATTTAGTCTGCTAAGGCTAAAGCAAACAGCTGAAGATAACCAACAGATCCCTCAGTAATCCTTGTGACAAATGGCGCATAATCAGTCAACCCCTGCTATAGTTTAATGCTGATGACTGCGGGGAAAATGATAAGGAGTAAGACCACTTTGTAAGCTGTGTTTTCTGGAAAGTAAATGATGCATAGTGTAAGCACGTGTACAGGTGAGTTATTAAATTGTACCAATGGCTCAGTCACATTGGCTGACATTGCCCAATTTCCTTATAAGATTATAAAACAAAAGACTAGGTTGAAAGAAGAGCATAGTGGATATCAGTGTAGCAGGTGATAACACACCCTAAATAAATAAATGTTTTTGTGTAGTATGCTGATGGGATGTTTGGTTTAAATTTGAGGAAGTCTGCTTTTATTTCCTTGTAAAATGCAGAGCCACTTTATGTTTATAATAATTAGTCATCATTATTTTCTGTTGTAATCAAAGGGGGAACATAATGTACAATATGTGGTCAGCTCAGGGCATTATTGCATATTTTGTCTAATCTTTATTCCCCAATAAAGATAATTTAGAATATCCTTCAAAATAAAAGACACCCCGTGTTCGTATTTTACACAAAAAGGGAGTGGGCCATTATTTGGTGTAGCAACGTTTAAATCAGCCTAACCAACAACAATATATAGATATTTAAAATACTTTCGGAGTTGTGAATGAGTTTGAAATGATCTCAGCCCTGGAAATAGTGACCGAGCAGCCAAGTTGTCGCTGAACAAGCCGTTTAAAAGGTTTATTAATACAAGCCCATTGCTAGTGTGGTGTGAAATGTTTCCTCCGTCTGCCTGCCTACTCGCTGTTTGCTCTCGCTGCACGTTTGCACAGATCCGACAGCGCTATTAACAGTAATTCCCATGACCCCACCTGTCAGAGCAAAGAGAAAAACACAAGCCTCTGTCCGCATCCAGCCTGACACTCTGCAAGCACTTTGTAAATCAAGGGACAGGATTGAAAAGAAGACTTGAGCCAAAATGTTGACTGTGTTTTATATAAAAACATTTTATTTAACATTGTTTGCACCAAGAGAGACGCTAAACAATAATTTAGCATGCACTGGTATGACCATTTTATAAATACAGTATAGAAAAATAAACATAACACGTTTTTCAGCGTGACGTGACTCACTACGGAAGTAGAACACCACAAAGAACAAAACAGGCCAAAATCAAACAAATGGCAGCAGACTATTGGTTGTGTGTTATAGTATATTACTGAAAGACTATTGCTGAGAAAACTAACCATCACAGCGCGGAGAGATTGCAGAGTCCTGAGCCAGTTTAAAGCGTTTTGCATATAAACCATGCAATGTCACAGTTTACCATTGGCCGAGGGCTGAATGACGTTATTATAAAACGTAAATGTCTTGTTTTTATTGCTTCTTTAGATTGACACGATGGTATGCCTATTTTATTTATTCTTGACCTAAATTTAATTCTTTTCATAACAAAAAATGTTCATTTATTCCTTGTAGGTGATTAGAGGTTGGATTACATGCAATTGCATTTAATAGCGAAAAATTCCCCACAGTCATTATAAATGGAGATCGCACTCCTCCTCCTCCTCCTCCTCTTGCTCTTGCTCCCTCTTCTTCTCTTTCTTCAGCTTCAAGGCTGCGGACTTATGTCACTGCCGTGATTCCTCTCGTCGTCCGTTGAGCAGTCTGACGAGTTGTATAGGAAATTTTCGCCTTCATCGTCGTCACTGTCCCTGAAATCTCTTATTCTGCCATTTTTTGAGTCCGTCTTGCTGTGATAGTCCGACTGTTCGAGTCCGTCAGATTTCTCCTGGCCGCTCTTGGTGCCTTTTTGCTTCTCGGCCTCCTGAGCAGCCTGCTCCTTGGCCTTCTTACTTCTCTTCCACTTCATTCGTCTGTTCTGGAACCAGATTTTGACCTGGAGAAAGAGGAAAGGGTTTGGGTGACTAATTAATTTGGGTAACTAATTTAAGCATATACTGGTTGAGGAGAGTTAGTCTTGTGTCTGGTTGCTACAGTATCAGTAGCGTCCCCGGCTCTGGTCGTTGTTGCACATCATTTTAACCTTTTGTCTCCCTTCATCGCCTGTCACCTCTTTCAGATTAACACGTAAATGCCCCAAAACACAAAAAGATACCATAAAAGGAGAAAGGTAACTGTGCGTAAAGATTGCGTAAAGGTCACCAGTCCACCTGACATTGACCTCTTGGATGTTCCAAACACGTCTGAAATGTTATGTAATCTAGTACTGAGATTTTTAAATCCCCTTACTCGAGTAGAAACACGATACACTAAATGGGGCTCCCAGTTGAAAGATGCTACATCTTGAAATTTTCAGTCAGGTGCAAATTTAGCTTTCATTATGGTTTCCCATTTATTGTTATACAGACTTATTTTTCATTTATTTGTCATATTAATAACTAAGCTAAAAATCAAGCTAGGCATTTTATATGGGGAGAGTGATGATATAGCAAAATCGCTTTAGTATAAAGGCCGTGTGTGCGGACAGACTTTACCTGTGTTTCTGTCAGCATGAGAGACGTGGCCACTTCAAAGCGCTTCGGTCGTGACAGATACTTGTTCAGTTTGAACTGATGCTCCAGCTCCAGCAGCTGCTGACTTGTGAATGCAGTCCTGGGTCTTCTGCACTTGCCAAGCAAGTTGGACTGTGCCTGAGCTGCAGGATGAAAACAACATCAATTTACTGCGCTTGAAAACAGTTTTATCCGCAGTGAACAGGGCCCAAGGTTATGTCCACAGTCAACAGACAATGAATGACAGTTGACGATAATAAAAATAATGATGGTATAATATTCAAAAACGTGTATGGAGCGAGGAAAGGTGAAGAACTCTTCAGAATCAGGACAGAAATATCACGCCTCTGTTATGGTAGAATAAAATCTAATTTCCCACAACTCTGAGCTCCCTGTTTAAGCAGTAAGGTCGTCCACACATGAATATGTCCATAGAGAAGCTATTTGCCACTTCATTTTGTACAAATCTGTTAAAACCAGCAGAAACAAAAAAGGCAGTATCTGGTGAGCAAACAGCATGTCGACTGTGGGTTTCACACTCCTCTGCTACTTTCCCACTGTCCATTATCTGTCAATTTTAGTTCCTCTCAGAAAAACCATCACCCTGTGTGACAGCCTTTCCATTCAGACCATCTTAACGTGTGAGAGAGACAGCACCAAAAATCTTGAAAAGTGATTAAAAAAATAATAATAATGATAATAGTGCTGATCCATCTTTTCTTTATCAGCACGTTGTGTTAGCATCATCGTGTTGGCCTATACGATATTTCTAAGTCTATTTTTTTCGTATTTATAAGTAAAATTAAATCACTTTAAAAGGCTTTTTGGACCATCCTTGGACTACGATTGATTGTGTAGTAATAGCCTATATTTAGATCTATTTGGAGTAATAAGAGTGGAGTGCAAGAAAATTGTGTAATAACACAGATACTCACAATTAAAGTCAGACATTTTGGGCAGCATCATCCCGGCGGTGGAGACCCGGAGCCAGTGGTCCAGCTGGAAGGTGCTGGCTGTCAGTTTGATGGGGTCACTGACGTGGTGGTGATGAGAACCGTGCGGGTACGAGTAGGACAGGGCAGGGTGTTGGCCTGTGAGGGCAGCAGCGGAGTAGGTGTACATGGGGTGGCCGTACAGAGCCTGTGCCGGGATTCCTGCGGTGCTCTGCGGATGTAATCCAACCATGCTGTGCGGACTGTTGAGAAAACCCGGTTTAGGAATCAGCCCGCAGGTGGAAATCCTCGGCGGAGAAGGCGTCTCGGCGCGTAAAGACTCGGCACTGGTCGTCAGCTCCGGGGCCGCCACACTCCCGGACGACGGGATGGAGGAGGAGGAGGACAGGGAAGTCACAAGCGCCAGCGGAGACGTCTGCACCTTGGGTGTATCGACTGCTAAGAGCGCGTCAATGCGAAAGTTTTTGGACTTCTCCATCGGGCTCCTCCGGTGCACGTCCTCGTCTGCCTCTGCTGCTGTTAAATGAAGTCGAGGTCGGAGCCGTTTTCCCACCTCTCAAAAGTTATGATGTGGTCCGGAGTGTGAGAGAGGAGCTCCGTGTGACACTTAATCCCTGTCAGGTGGAGGCGATTGGTGCAGCCGTCTGGCAGGGGGTTGTCCCAAGCTTTGTACGGGACCCAACTACGCCTCTCTGTTCGAATCACTGTAAAGCACGGCGTTCGCTGCGTTATAGCTTTCATGAAATATGTCTATTATAGCAAAAGGACGCCAACGTTAAGATATTTTTGATTAGTTATAACTAAGTGTTATCATTTTTCTTGTGCAGTAATACACAGTTCATTAACAATTCTTCGGCGAGTAAAAGTTTCCATCGTGACAAATTGGAGGAATTTATTCCTTTTTATAGGCGTAAATGTGCTGCGCATTTCTGAGGACTGGCTATAACCTGTAATACAGTATGTCACCAATTTGACCAAGGTCACATGAGCAGGTGTAGTAGCCTCACATTTTTTTTATAAACACAAAAAATCAACATTCTTATTTATATGAAATAATGTGGCATTATTTATTTATAAGTTGTTTTTTCAAACTACGTTTTTCTTTTCATCGAATGAAAATCGAATTATTTGCACTCCAAGTTTGCTTCTTGACTTTTTGTTGCTGTCCCAGGAGAAGTGATCTGTCCCATGGCTCGTCTGAGGATACGAGATGGTTTTAACAAAAATGTTGTCAAACTTTAAGCAATAAAAATGAATAAACCCATTCACATAGATGTATATAATATAATATAATATATAAAATGGCAAACGTGGACATGATGGATGAGCATTTGTTTCCAGTCCAAATCACAATATTCATTCCTTGTGTGGTGATGTTAGAGGTTATATGTAACATCTGCACTTATTGAATTTAGATAGCAAATTAAATAAATAAATATATATAAGCTTTTAAAAAAGAAAGACACCATGTGCAAAAATGAACATCCTGAGGCTCCTTTAGAGGCCAACAGGGAAATTTAAGTAAAAGCCCTCCTTCTGTCGCTGCCCAAACCTGAAGGTGACAGGCTTCATGTTATAATGGAGCTGTGCACCAAATGACTCACGGTACACCCTCTGCAAACCAGAATTTGTTTTGAGACTCTTGTTTATTGGATTTTTCGTTCACTGAAAAAATGTACGACTTTTTGACAATGAAATGCTGAAAAAAACTACTGGTATTTTTTCTTTTTAAATCAAAAAATATTACTAGGTTAAACATCCGAGAAAAAACAATGAGTAGCTGTCAGAATATGTCAAATTTAGATGCAATCTGTGAGCAACGAGCAACAAAAAATAAATAAATAAAAAATGTAATTGAAACCCTTGAAGTGTGATGAGGAGAGAGATGTAATAGGCCTGTGGCTCTTGGTGACTTCGGTCTAATAAGCCACTTAAAGTTAATGGAAGAGGAGGTCAAAATGAGAATTATTGACACCCCGTTGCCCTTAACCTGTCGACCAATAAAGCTGATTAGTTTTTGTCAATTCATCAGCTGACCGTGCTCCGGGGACGTTTATTTGCTCGGGGGAAATCAACAAGTCAGCGGGTAGTTTTCAAGTAAAGGATCGCCATTTAATTGTGAACCTCGATGATCATGAGCAATTACAGAATGATAACGGGGAGATTGATGTGGGGCGGGACTGTATGTGGGGGGGCCTTTGTGCGGAAACGTGGACAAAATGGTAAGAGAGAGGGGGGAGTCAATTCACTAATGTGCTGCTGCCACCAAACACGTTTTTGTGGGGAAAATGTTACAATGATGCATGTTATGTTATTAGATTGAGGGGTCTCCTACTTAAAGAATTGTGTTCCTGAAACAAGCATTTTCTTGTCCATATAATTTTTTTTCTTAATTATTATGATAAAAGTAGTGATATATTATTTAGGGAGGCCATCAGAAATAATCAAAAATATTATAATATCTGAAAGGGTTAAAAAAATTCCTCACCTCTGGATACATAACGGAAGTCTTATTTTGTAGTTTTTTCATCGATTAAACGCGTTGTAGCCATCCGCATGATTATTATTATTATGATTATTGTTAAAACAGCCGGGCTCTTGGTCGCCACACGCCTGAGCTACGCTTTGTCCCCGCTTCGGGTTTAATTTCGTTAAGGGGGACCCGCATGAATATTTCTATTAAAGCAGCGGTGAAATATGAAGCCATTTAGTATTGGCCTTCACCGATCACCCAGATTTATCGCTCCTCTTCATCACATCCAGGGGAGAGAAAATTAATAAGGCGCCCAAGAGATGGGACCGAACCCTAAAAAAGCCTGGTCTTTCCTGAAAGCTGTTAATTTGCTCCGTAATTACTTTCACAATTACCTAAAATACAAATCAAGGTGACAAATCGGGATAGTTTATATATTAATTACGTTCGGTAAATGTGTTCATTATGAAAAGGCGATTTAAAGGGTCCTGCGCTGTCTCTTTTAATGCCACAAATACTGTGGGCTCGTTTCAGCTGGCACAAATGGTTCGCCTCCGACAAATGCGTGACACTGCTTTTAAAAACGTTTATGGCTCACAATCAATTTTTTCTATCTGATTTTTCATAGGCTGCCTGATTTCTGTCGTCACTTAATGTCAATACAGAGGGAAGAAAGACTGAAAGTAACATCGAGATCTCAAACTCTTTATGAAATCCGATATCGTTGCTTAATTTCTCTCGGACGTGTTATCGATACACTTCGAGTGGACTGTCCCCTTCAACGTAGCAAATCCACATTGTAATATATGGGCCCAATCAGATCTTATTGATGAAGCAATTTGCCTGAGCCTCATGCTCATGCTTTTAAAGCCTTTATAAATTTCAGCCAATAAAAAAGCCCCAAGAAATAAGTCATCAGTTTGTTGATAAAATGTAGAAAGGTTTCAACAGCAACAATATTATTAATGATAATACGAATATGAATATCCATCCTGTAAGTACTGCATGGCAACACAATCTAAATACTAGCAATTATATTATTGCATCTTGCCAATTAAATATTGGAAAAAAAATCAAACTAAAAAGTAAGTAAGCAAAAAACCCCAAAACAAAACACAAAAACAGAAAAATCATAAAATGGTGCAGAGCTTCCAGGTTATAATATTTTATCTGTAACATGTCTTTTAAGACCCCCCCCATTAAATAAATAAATAAATAATAAGGCACACGTCTATCAGGTGTGAAAGCCCTGTGGTTGGCTGCCATTATATCCACATTTTATTTGGCTCTGGACTCTTCCTGCAGTTTCTGTCATTTTGATAAAATTTCCCTTTTTAAGTGACTATAAATGTCACTTGGCTGGCATTAAGAAAGACCACAAAGCTACCTTGTGCTGTTTGCTGATATGTGAGCAGACTGCGGGGAGGTTGTTCTACTCTTTTCTTGTTGCTTTTCAGAACAAATGCACATGCTTCAAAATATACATGCATAAATTAAAAGGACAGGGCAGTAAAATAAAAAGATCTGTAAAAAACAAAAAACAACACCAGCAATCTCATCATATTATAAAAAATGTTATCCATTTGCGCAAAATATAGCAACAAGCACAAAGAGATGTGTAAAGCTGGGTTGCTCAGGCATCTCTCTTTCCTTCCACCAATGCCTTGTTGGAACATTTCCTTCGACATGATGCTGTTCAAATCAATGTGGGGCTGCCACCTAACAGGTGCAGTGGAAACACAGGTATGTTTTTAATGTCTTATCTCTTCTGTGTGCAAAAGTTGAGGGCACTTGAATGGTGAAGGTTTATATTCAGACATCTAATCAGACCCCAATTCACTCTGCAGTATGATACCAACCACAAACATATAGTCAGAGTCTTAACAAACTAAATCAGCAAAAAGAAGAACAAGGAGTCCTGCAGTAGAGGTTCTGACCCCCACAGAGCCTTGATCTCAGTCAGTCTGATTACATTAAGACAGTGAAAACAATGACAACCTGCAGACTATCTTGAAAAATGCTTGGCAGAATGAGACTCACTATATAACTATAGATTGCCTGTAAACATAAAAAGTAAAAAGCTCCTATTAATTGGTATTCACATGAGACGGTTATTTGAATTCATATTTCATCACATGATGTGATAGTACAAATAAATAAAGAATGTATTAATAATATGGAGTTCAATCTGTGAATTTACAACATGAAACACACACACACACACACACACACACACACTGGGGTCACACAGGCTTCTCGATGACTCTAGCTGAGAGGCGGGCTCAGGCCGTTATTGGCATGAATTTTGTCCAATGAGCTGCCAGACATGGCAGGAACCGGAAACAGTTCATGTGGCTGTTCCGTGTGTTGTGTTGATTTCTGGAGAGAGGAGGAAAAGAAGACTTGACGTTTGGATTAAGCTAAACCGCCTTCTCAGAGTTATTGTGTCTCCTTCTCCCCTTAATTCAAAAGTCCAAGGTAAACCATCCACAAGTTGTTGAATTATGATTCTTAGATGAGTGTCGCGTAGTATGAGCGATGTCAAAAGGGGACATGCGGATGGAAGAAGACACCCCCCTCGTAAAGTTAGCCTGAGTGCTTAGCCGCTCTGCTAGCTAGCTGCAGCGCTAACGTCTACAAAATCATGCTATTTATACATGTATGAGCCCGTGCTGCGACTTGTTATCAAATGGATGTTTTGTAACGTGGTGACTCCGTTGTTGTTTGGAGTCAGATAACGTAACTAGGATTTTTTTTCAGGCCCTGACAGCTGCTGAGTCATTAGCTAGCTAAGTTAACCGGCTAGCAAACTATTGTTGAAACCAAACCAAAGCTGTCAGCCGGATGAGTAGCTTAGGGTAACCGTGCGTCTTTCCGTTTAACAGTCGTCCGTTCTGAGATTCAAGTCTGTTTCATTTGGTTAAATCGATTACAAAGAGAAAACGTAACGACGTGGCGTAGTGGTTGGACAGTTTGTTAGCCGTTGTTAATCGTTTACGAGTTGGAGCCAAGTCACGAGTCGTCAGGTCATTTTCTGATTCATGATGTCACCGGTTTCAGTTTTTGCTCTGCCACCAGGACTGACGTCACATTCGATTCACTTTCTCTTTCAGAACTCAGTGGCGACCTCTGAATCAGTCAATGGGAAAAAATTAACAATGTTTAGCTTTGAGGGAGATTTCAAGACAAGACCCAAGGTATCACTTGGAGGAGCAAGTAGAAAGGTGAGTGACGTCGTGATCTTTCACAGGGGCAGATGGAGTGAAACTTTTTTTTTTTTTTTAAATAAACGCTCCATTTATCACATATCTGTGTTTAGCATAGGTCATATATTGTTATTGGTTTTCTCAAGGTTCCCCTCTTGTCTTTCAGGAGGAGAAAGCCTCTCTGCTGCACCGCACTCAAGAAGAAAGAAGAAAGAGAGAGGTAACAAAGTTTGTGCAGAGCTTTGTGGACAAACCATATGTCTGTTTTGTGTGCTTATCTGCACTGAAGTTGCACTGCTCATATTCCTAAGCAGTGAAATGCATGTAGGCTCAGAAAAGTAAATGCTTAACAACATTGGAGTTCTGTGGTTTCATCGGGTCTAAAGTGCAGTCTCTTATTATTTAGGATGAAAGGAGAAGACTGAAGAATGCCATTATCATTCAGTCCTATGTACGTGGCTACCAGGACTTGAAACGACAGGTAAGTTTGCAAGCACTATAAAGACCTCTTCCTAAGATTTCATATGACATCGTCACATTCAAATTCAGTTCTGCATTGGAAATGTCAGCTGTATCGTGATCATATTGTTCTCGAGTCAAACAAAAACGTTTGAAACTGAATAACAGTAGGCCCACAGAAAAACTCAATCTGTAGCTTTTAAATGTGGAAATGACATTTTGTCAGAAATGATCAATTGATCCTTTACATTTTATCAGCGAACCAATTCAAGTGCAATTGCAGTGTTTAACCTTTGAACTTTTACTTCCAGTATGCCATCCAGAGGGCCAGGTTTGATGAGTGCGTCACCCAGACACAGGCAGCGGGGGCTCAGCATGTCCTGGACGGTCCTGGTCTCTGCCTCTTATCGAGACAACTCATATTTTTTTACAGACAGAGCGTGGATGCACACAGATTGGTTAGAATATGTTCTATGATATGTTTGATTCTCCTTGATTGCTTCACAGCTGCTGGAGGCCCAAATGAATATCCTAAAATGGTTTCTGTTTGTGTGTTTATAAAGATATGGTTGTGCCAGAATATGGTGAAACACAACAGTCAGTTTGTGAAGCTGTTAGTGGGCCCACAGAAGCAGACGAGTATGTTTCAGATCAAGAGGATCTTAGGCTTTTGCTGCAGGTACAGTCCTTAAAAAACACTACTGAATTACTGTTTTTGGCTTGAGATGTATAATTTTTGCGGAATGCAGTTTTTTTTCAATGATCAAACTTAAACATCTATTTCTTCTTCCAGACTCCTGCAGAACTGCAAGGACGACAGTTTAAATGTGGCAGTTCCCATGCGGATGCTAGAAGTTTTTTCTTCAGAGAGAACCTATCTTCCTGTTATTCCAGATGCTAGCTATGTAGCTTCATTACTCGAGCAGATTTTGCACTATATGGTACAGAAAGGTACGTTTACAGTCAGAGTCACTGGCTTTCATTCACTGTGTGCATTAAGAAGCACTGATATTACATAGCTGTTGTCACTCTGAAAGCTATCTTGGGTATGTCTTACAGTGTGCATGTTAGTATATAGTGAATTTTCAGTTTTGCAGACATTGGTCTCATTCCACTGTTTACTGCCACACAGACACAAGTAAACCTTTTCAGGCCTAAATATCAAACACTACGCAGTGTATAAGATGTTGACTGTGTATCAGTATCATTTGTTGTGAAGTGTTTGAGCACTTTTATCTGTAAATGGCAGTTCCTGCTCTGACTGGCACCTGACTGTATACAGTGCCATGCACAGGTCAAGTGCATCTCACAGTATTTACATTTTCCCAGGAGTGTGACTCACTTTCAGCGGCACTGTTTCAGATTATTCACACTTGTCAACACAAAGCGTCTTGTCGAAGCACTATGTCAACTGCAGGCAGATGCCTTCAAGGCTAATTAAGTGGGCAAACTGGTTCGCCCGACTTTTAAAGTTAAAAATATGAAGCCTGGGGGGGGTTGTTTTTAGTCGATATTGCGCATTATCTTTGCCTGTCCTTTTCCATTCTCAGTATACTTATAACTTGAGCTTACACTGTATTGAAAGGGGAGTTCCTTTTCATGTTTACACAAGTTCTGCACAGATAGTGCTTTGGTGTTTTTTATGTAAGACATTCTTTTCAACCTTATTTCCATTTGTTTCTTCTCTTCAGGATACTACAGGTCGCTGTACATTCTTGTGAATCACAGACTCCCTTCCTGTCTGGAGTACAGCGACGCTCCCTCTATCCCTCTGGCAAGCACACTGTTGGAGCACATCCTCAAACCCCTGCACTTTACCTACTCCTCCTGCACAACAGGCGCAAGGTACAAGCACCAGAGTAGAATGAGCATTTGAGATCAGGAACTTTACACCAGTGCTGAAGGGAGGTTGCTGCGCAGCAACAAATTAACCTCGACATGTACCTGCCATCAGCAGCCAAAACAATTATTATGTAGTTTAATAGAAATACAACTTGTTACAAAGTTTCATTCTCTCAAGGTCAGAGACAAGGTGTGTTGCTCTGTAGAGAAAATATACAGTCTTACAGTAATTTTAGATCATCCTCAGTTTTTAATCATGGATCACCCTTGTTGAGTTCTCCACTGTTTTACTGCTCTTTGGCATTTATTGGAAAGTAGTTTCAGATGCTTCTGTCCGTGTCAGTGTGGTATATTGGTATATCCTTATATTTTATTTTTTAAGTGGTGGGGTGTCAAAATGATTGGTTATTGTCCGAAATGAGCATAACAGACACAGTTATTATTTGACAGCGGTGACTGGTGTCGGACGTTAACATTGCTCACTATGACTTACTTGTTCTACGAGGCGTGTTGTCAGAATATCTGGAGCGCAAACAGAACTGACAGCGAAAACTATGATGAACGATGGTGCACCTTCTGCTGAAGTGTTCAGCAGCAACAGACCTTTACTTAGTTTCTTGTTTTGTGCTGCACTGCTAGCTTTTTCCCTTTAGGAGAAGGCAAATCTCCCATATTGACAATGAATCGTAGTATCGCAAGTAAGTCCGCTGATACACTTACCTTAAAGTTATTGTTGTCTGTAGACCTCCCAAGTTGCTGCTTTTAAGGTACTGAGAACAGATAAGTTCACATTTGCAGGCAGGGAAAGCGTTTGTCCTTAGTGAATTCTTTTGACATCATCCATTAAACTGATCAGACAAACCACAGCAGTTTTTTGTCCCCTCCAGTCAGTGCTGAAGCAGTAATTGCTTTGGAGGCCAATTTACAACAAGCCATAAAAAGCCGCCAGACTCGCTCGCTCGCCAGAGTGCAGAATATCAGGCTGTTTGCCCTCACTTTGAGACATTCTTAATAACAAACGGCGAGAGGGCTTCTTTTCTTCTTTGAAGAAAAGCAAGGCGGGAGTGAGAGAAACTTGTGTACACACTGACTCCAACAGCTAATTATCTGACTCGAGCCACCAGATGTGTGTGACTGAGCCACACAAAGCAGCTCTGTTTGGAGAGACAATATTGGAGCACTCGCAAAGCAGAAAGAGGAGGGTGGTGTCGGGTGGTGAACAACCTAAACTCTCGGCTAATTTCTTTATGAACTTACAGCATTTTTTCCACATCAGCATTTATCAAGTGTGTTACCTTGTTGAATGTCTGCCTGTGTGATCGTTGCTTGTCTCTCTTCTTTCAGGCAGTTTGTATTTTCAGCCTTTAGTGAGGAGTTCATCTCGGCACCGTTTACCGAGCAGATCTTTCACTTCTTTATCCCGGCACTGTCGGACCCCCGTCTCTCATTCCCGTTCGAGGCCTTCCTGAGCTCCCTCCAGGCCACCGTCGACTCCTCCTCAGCAGCACAGAGCCAGGCACCGTGGCTCTTTTACTTTGTCCTCTCTGCGGGGGAGAACTGCTTAGGTGGGCGGCGCAGGTTAAGTGAAGTGTGTGCACACAGGCTAGTGTTTGTACTGTACACTCCCTGTATCTACTGTATATTGCAATGTGTGTTCATGAAATAATTATGAAGATAAATGTGAATTTGAAGCACAAATTCATAGCCAGACTTGATTTATGGAGATGGAGATATGATAGAGTGCGCAGTAATGAAGACGGATGTGTGTGTGTGTGTGTGTGTGTCGGTAGGCTCATTATCAGAGGAGGGTCTGCTGCTGTACCTTCGGGCTCTGCAGACGCTGCTGCCACTGCTGCCGGTGTCGGAGGGCAGTGCCAGGCCTGAGGTGAGCAGCGACTCGGAGGACGAGGACGATGCTGGCATCCAGCCGCCACCCATGCAGGTATGATTTGTTGACTTGGACGCACAGGCGCAAACAAAGTGGTAATTGGATTTTATGATGGTTATATTAACTCAGTTACACATGCTTGCAGCGCAGCTTTGCAAACCTTTGTCAGTACTCTGGCTCTTCAACCCACATTCATTTTCCCTCTCCATCAGGATGACAGTCGGATATCTGTGCAGCTGATCACGGAGGAGTGTGTCCACAAGCTGGACACCAAGCAGCAGACAAATGCCCTGCTGAACCTGGTGTGGAGGGATCCAGCCAGCGAGGAAGTCTTCACTATGATGGCATCCATCTGTCACACACTTATGGTCCAACATCGCCTCATGGTGCCAAAAGTCAGGTACAAAGACACACACACCGGATGAGATGAATTTATTTAGGAATAACCAAACTACTCCGCTGAAAACAGCATTTCTGAATTTCTTATGCGGACGGTGAGAAAACTGATGTATCTTCATCAAAAATAGCACAGGGTATGAGAGGGGCGCGCCTCACCGTGAATCAAAAGATAACATGGAAACAAGTTTAAAGCCCTCTCCATTTTTATTTGTAATCATAACATTTAACGCATCTTGTTGAGATCAGCCTTGCGTTCAGAAAGCCTGTTTACACACCCACGTGATTGAGAGGAAAACTGTGTCTTTATGTGTTTCCGCGCTGTAAGCAGTAATGTAAATAACGGTGAAGTGCGGCAGGCAGGCAGTTATCTGTGCTCCGCACCCACTGGCATTTACAACCGGCAGAGGAAGCAGGGATGTCAGGGAAGCTGTCAGTTCTGGATAAGGGCAATTACCCCTTCTCAGGTTGATTACATTAGGGCCAGGATGTCAGAGGTGGTGCTGGGGTGGATGGTGCATTGACTGATGGGAGGTGAACCAGACTGAGCTTCGCGGATGGTCAACTAGCTCTAGTTAATTATTAGGGGAACCAGTTGCTGTCAGTTGATTTGTATGTGTGGGCGGGGTTGTGACTGTATACAGATTCATATCATTTTAGCAGCTTTCTTACCATAAATCTGTTTTATTATCACCACTTTGGAGGCCCTGGCTTCCCTAAAACCATGCATATAAGTACAGATAAAGCTTCCCCTGTCATAGAAACTGGACACATAAAGTTGGATGGTCACCCAGGAATTTTGCGCTGTTACTTGCAAAGGGTTGTCCAGAATTCAGAAGAATTTCAGCTTTTTCGCCGTTACCCCCCCCATTTGCCCTTAATTTTTTACGGCTTCCTCCCTTCCTTTCGCTTTTACCATAAATCCTGCCCTTCGTCTTCCATCATTATTGGATATCTGTACAAAATAATTAGCTCACTGGGAAAGATTAATCACTGCAGAAGTGGACGGGATAGCTTTACAAGAGGCTAAGGGGAGCAAATTGCATCCCGGCCTTGATTTACTGCTCTTACAGCAAAAATAGAGAGACCGGCCAGGCGTCCAGCGGGCCCGGCACACTGCCTTTTTAATAAATATGTTAAATGTCTCATGATACTGCGCTCTGCCTTTTTTTCTCCCGAGGACATCTTAAAAGCTCTACGATGATTTGGGACCAGACGAGATTTTTGATTGATTTGCTAATTCTGTTCAGCCCAGGTTTCTTCTAATAGATATGCTGTAATTTCACTTTAATTGTTTAGTGTTGGCAATTTGGTGTAATTTCACTTTGATGGTTTGTTAGCGCTGTGCTGGTAACGGGGGCTCACTGTGATGAAATTGGGCGAGAGGTGAGCTTTGGTCCTTCATTTACTTTTGAAGGCTTGCTGTGATTTTTGTGTTGTCGTGAGATAATGATGTTGATCACGTTGATGCTGGAAAAACAAATTTGTGTTTAGGTGGAAAACTCCGTTGGGAGCGTTGGCGCTTCACAGTATCAAATCTGACCTGAGCGAGGCTTCTTTTCTTTTCTTTTTTTTTTCCCCCCTTTTCTTTCATTACCGCAAAATGAAATGATCCAGGCATGATTCATCAAGCTACTTTTCTCACACTCACACACACATGCACACACAACCCCGTTTGATGTCTTGACTTTGTTTATTAGTGGTTCATTCCATGATTGAAATGGGGGTTTGGGTTCTCTCAGGCCGTAAATCAGCGTGTCAGCTGGCATTTAGTGCTTTGTTTCCCATTTCAATCAAACACCCGCATCACTTGTTATGAGCCCACAGCACTGCTCTTTGCTTCTCTCCTGAGCCTTGTAGCACTGACAGATGGCGTGTGCCTGACTCAAACCATTTTTCAAGCCACACCGAGGGACGCGTGACCCTGCTCCTGGGTGCTCATTTCCATTTGGGCGCTTTTGAATGGGTTCTGGCAGATTGAATGCTGCGATGGGAATTCGTGCAGTGGCATTAAGATGAGAGCATTCAGCAAACGCAGGATTCCCTTTTCCCGCTCTACCTTCTTTTCTCTTTCTGTCTCGACGCTCTTTTTCTTCTGTCCACCTTTGCTCCCCCCCTCGGCTGTGAATACCTGATGCTGCCCTGTTAAAGGCAAGCATCCTTATGGGTGTCGGTACTGTCACTCCTCAGACAAGGGCCTATTATATTCGGGGCACTTTATTTTGCCTTTTAGCTTACTTACCACATTATTGTCACCTGTACTTACCCGCTGTGTGAAAAGCCGTGCAATTTAGGAGTATACACAAACACGCATACACTTGAACAAAGAGCAGCTTCACACCTCGGTGCCATGGCCCGCTGAGTGCAGAGCGGCCGCAGCGAGGTATGCGGGCCGTCCTCGGCGTGATCACGTAATTCAGTGTGAGTGTGGAAGCATGCTGGCGCTACGGGGTCACAGCGAGGGCCAGGCTTCCCCTCCTCCTCCGTCCTCCATTGTCTTGCTCCCCTGGCCATTAAGTTAAATGGGCCTCCAGCAGGAAACCGGGGGGCTGTTTATGACCCGAGCTGGGCACCTTCACCAGCAACTAGTTTACTAATGGAAGGTGCCTTGCCTAAATAAAGCTTAATGGCTCATTTAATCTCTTTTCGGGCCCTCGCAAGGTATAAAAGGGGAGAGAAAGGCCAAGAAAATTCTACGAGGAAAACGTTGGTTAACAGTGTCATTTATTTTTTTTCCTCCTCCTTTTACTTGTGTCCTCTAGTTAGCAGGGCAAAGTTAACAATCCTGACATAGCAGACAGATTGGCGGAAAGTGATTTTACTGTCCTTCACACTGATTGTGTCACCTGAATGAAGTAGTTCTCTGTAACTCATTCTCTTTTCTCTCAGAAAAAAATGTTTGGCTTTAATGCTTCTTATCTCTGCTTGTTCCCCACAGACTTCTGTACAGTTTAGCTTTCAATGCAAATTTCCTAAAGCATCTCTGGCACCTGATAACTTCCATGACAACTAAAATGATCACTGGGTGAGCTAACGCACTTCTGATTATTGGCAGATGTGTGATAAACGGATTTGTGTTTGCACACAGCACATTTCTGCTCAGGCGTGCGCCTCAAACTTAGCCACTTCCTCTCTGTGTCTGTCCCCCTTCAGCTCCATGGTGTCGCTGCTGCAGCTGATCTCGCGAGGTTCCCCCATGTCGTTTGAGGACTCCAACCGCATCATTCCCCTCTTCTATCTCTTCAGCTCTCTCTTCAGCCACTCGCTCATCTCCGTGCATGACAGCGAGTTTTTTGGGCATGAAATGGAAGGTATCCAACTGTTTAATCAGATCTTGATGTTCCTTATCAACTCCAAAGGTTTTTTATCGTCATTCAGAGCTTTGTCTGGCAAATGAAAAGGTTGTCTGGAGATAGCTGGGTATCTCATATGTCTGAGTGGGACACGTCCACCTATCCTCTCCTGTTTCCCCTGTTTGGTGTTCTGAACAAAATAATATATTGTCATTGACTTGCTTTCATCAGTCGCGTTTCTGTCCTGCCGCCACGTAAATGTGAAAATCAATATCTGTAAAAGACAAATGAATGCGTTCTCCCTCTCGACAGGTCAGACGCAGTCCTCCATGATGCCCTTCAAGCTGTCAGAGCTGGTGACTCTGTCTCGCTGCCTGAGAGACGCCTGTCTGGGCATCATCAAGCTGGCCTACCCCGAGACCAAAGCAGAGCACAGGGAGGAGTATATGGCCGCCTTCCGCAGTGTGGGCGTCAAGACCAACACCGAGGTTCAGCAGCGTATCCAGGCCGAACAGAAACGCTGGGTACAGCTCTTCAAGGTAAGATGTCTGAAGCTACCCACAGTTTACAGCAGAATCTACTTTTAGTTCATATTTGAAAACTTACTTAGTCCAATCTTGACACGGACATTATGTAAAAATAAAGTCCCCTAAGATGTTGAATTGAACAGAAATGATTTAGTCACCATTCAGTGGATAACAAGCAAACCTTATTGTTCAAGTTTTCATGGTTTGAACTTGTTGCAAATACAGTGGCCAGACTCGTTTTCTATCCCCCTCTTGTTGTGTTTGCTCTGTCTCTCACTCTCACTTTGTCTTTAAACACAGCGCGGGAAAGTGAAGGGAGAGGTGTCAGGAAACTGCACTGCCAGTGTGTGTACACACGTGGTTACTCTCTCACGCACATTGCCAACTTAAACACACACAGAGGCAGTGTGTGTTAGAGGACTGGAGGGAAACTGAAACAGTTTTGAGGAGTGAGATGGCAAAGACACGGAGAATCCTCCTGTTTCATTAATGTTTTTCTTATGGCCAGAATCAATAATTTCGGTTTAAAATTTAAAAATGCTAACATTACACCTGTAGCATGTTATCATTTTTACTGGTTCCATGTTTGTCTGTGTCGCCTATGAAGATTTCATCCTAGAATAAACATAAATAGTGCGAAGAATTGACGAGGAGAAACCGAAATTAATTCTTTCTTGGCTAGGAGCACAAACGTTAATTGTCGTGCAGCCTGTCTGTGCACTGAAGCAGAGCGGCCTAATGTTCGCCCGTGTTAGTGGAAATCCAGCATGTATGCATGAACAGGCAAAGACAAGGTGGAGCGCTGCCACGGAGGTCACCCACTGGTTATTTACCCAGAGGAAATGAGGCAGAAGACAGCGTTAACTTCATTCTCCTTGGCTCTTTTTCGCGTTCCACGTCCCCCTTTTCATTTCTCCTCTCTCCTCTCCTCCTCTCCTCCGTTCTCTATCAAGGAAACAGTAATTAAGCGACTTTGTTCTTGTCTTGAAAGGTGGCAAATACGTGAAGAGCACGTCAGTATTTTTCAGAAAGGATCTGCTCAAAGGCCTCTTGTCAGCTAAAACGACCCATTAAAGAAGTGGAAAGCAGGGGAAATGCATTTTCCAAATTGAATGGTTGGATTTACAGTCGGTTTAACGCCGCTGACCCCTAACACGCTAATGTTTGGTTCGTGTCATCAGCCGTCCCTCCCCATCTTTTATCACCTCCATTGTCGAGCTATCTATTTAATTGAAAGAAGTTAATTGAATGAAAATGATCAACTAAGCTTGTATTAATATTGCTAATGGAACTTTCTTCTTGGCCATGTTTGGAGAACGATGTCACGCAGGAGTTTGGGAAAGGCCCATTAAGGCTTGCACTTAACCCGATGGGCTAATTAAGGAATGCTTATTCATTCCCAGAGTCAGGGGGTAGGCCTCCTCAAAACCCATCGCCACGTGCCTTTTACAACATTTTGCACTTGCCATTATTGCCGACTCCGGGTTGCTTCCTGGTGATTGGCCGAGATTGATAGTCACTCTATGAAAATGACATGCTTTAGAAAAGAAGATTTCGCCGGGGTATTATATGGAAATGGAGTGGCTGCAACTGTTATGGCTGACATAACAGCTCCTTTAAATGCATTCTCATACATTGTCACACCTGAGGTTATACAGTCTGACAAGGAGGACGTCTCATAGCAGTCCAGATGAGGCTGAAATAGATCAATTTGCAAAGTAAATTTATTATTATAAAGTCTTCAGTCCCAGTCCTGGACCGTTGACTGAAATCCTAATCTGAAGCTGTTCCAGGTAGATCTTCTTTCATTTTCATCAGTTACACCACAGATGTGATTTTTGGGGAGCGACAGTGCACGCAGGCAAACGGAAGTGCGACCAAAATAAGGAAGGCAGATTCTCCTGTGCGTTGGTGCTCACCTGAAATGGCTCGGTGCGCGTCACAAAGGCACCACATTACATCAAAGTGAAATATCGTTGTCGCCACGAGCCTTCTGCGGGCCGGGCGAGAGCCACGCTTTTAACGTGCACTGCCTCGAACCGCTGCTGCCGTGTCTTTTTGCATTCCCTGTCCGATGGCTGATGTCAGCAGACCTCGCCAGTAATTAACAGGGCTGGACATTGAGGGACGGCGCAGGTCGTTTTTCTTTTATACTCCCCATAAATGGAGCACTAATGGCTGAATTCTCAAATTGCCTTTTTTTTCTCAAAGAGAATGTAGCTCATCTTGTTGGGCAGCCCGTACACAGAGAACCCTCTTTATCAGTCTTGTGTTCTCTAGTCTGAACTGTATTGGAAATGTGCATCTTACTGTCTAACGATGAATTGGATTGAGTGGGGATCCATTGGATAGAGTTTGAGATGTTAATGTAATGTGTGTGTGTGTGTGTGTGTGTGTGTGTGTGTGTGTGCTGCGCCTGTCCGTGTGTTTGATCTACTGCCCAGGTCATCACTAACTTGGTGAAGATGGTGAAAGCTCGTGACATTAGACGACCTTTCTGTCCAGCAGGTCACTGGCTCTCGAAGGAGGTTAACATCCGGGCTGATAAGGTACTTTACTGTGATCTTTACTGTTTAGATTCATCCCTGCAGTGCGTTGTTGCATGTGTTATTACGTCAAATTTCAGCCATGTTGTCAGCTGAAATGCCTCTGAATTACGCACCCAGTAATCTGGAGTTAGACTGTGTGTGCTTGATCTTATTAGTTCTCCTGTTTAACGTACTGTTAATACTTGAATGTGAACGGCAGCCCTTACATGTGCTAACGTTGGTTCGTTAGCTGGACTGACCGCTCATTTACGTCTCCAGGTCACCCAGCTGTACGTCCCCTCCGCGAGACACGTGTGGAGAACGAGAAGGATGGGTCGTATCGGGCCACTGCAGTCAACACTTGATGGTAGCGTGATCTTGTTTTTTTTGTCATTACTAAAAATAATTTGAAAATGTTACTGAATCTCCACACGCTAATAAAACATTTCATCATTCTCCTCGGCCTGAACATCGAGACTCCTAGCCTGTTACTCACAGTGCTGTACTTAATGTACACCACAGAGCTACTCCACTGGCAAAGGATGGAAATACAGAATCGTATAATGCTTGTGTCAGCTTGATCCATTGCCCAGAAAATCATCTTAATTGCTGTCCAAAGTCACCTTCTCTGTGTTTGCATTGCATACTCTGTGGAGCTGTACACTGATATTATCTCCCCTTCCTCCTTAGTTCTTATCCATAGTGGACCTACGGAAGGACTTGTCCTTTGGTGTGGGATTAGGAACAACCCCCCTTTTTTTGTTTTTTAGCTGTGAGTGCTTCTTAATGCACAGATGTCTTTCACAGCACCTCACAGGAGCAGCTTAAAACCCCAGAAAAAAGTCATTAACCTTCCCCCTGTTTTAACAAAGATATATCACCACATTTTCTCTTCATTCACTCAATTAGGCGCTCAGAGCGAAAGGCACTGATGCGAGCAGGGCGCTTCGTCTGGCTCACTTTGAGCCATCCTGGGTTTCTGTGAAGTATGGTGTGAAAACAAGCTGATAACAATGTGTGTATGATCTACCTAATGCCACTCAGAGGCTGTATGGGGTAAATCCAATTAGTGTGAAAGTACCTGATGAACTCAGCCACATCTGGTCCATGTGTTTGTCTGGCCTTTTCTCATTTCCTTAAATGGACAGGCCCGTGGCTGATGAATGAGCGGCGTATTGACCACTCCGAGGCCATATTTCTCCTCAAAGATGGAAACCTGATGGGAAAATGCAGATCAGATTGACTAATTGAGCAGAATAATAGAGCTGCAGTGGGCGCAAAGTGAGGAGGATGAAGAGCGGTTTAGCTATTGTGGCAATTTTGTGTGTGTGTGTGTGTGAGGGCTAAACAGCCTAAACACCGAGTTTAATACAAAACAAACATCAGCTTAATGGATACAGCCGGGCAGGTGGACGGGCAGCTCACAGTTGGGTTAATTAAAAGGGTGTAATTAAAAGATTTAGGATGGAAATGTCTTTAGTGACAGGCCTGTAAGCGGTGCACTGGGTCTTAACTACAGAGCTAAGCACTGGTAGTAGTAATGTTGCTGTTAAATGAGTGTTATACATGGAGGACCCTTGCTATTGGGAAGTATTTCACCTGCTGAAGTTTCCCTGAGCATCTCTACGAGATTCAGCCTCGTACACCCGTACTTGACCCGGACTAATGAACCCAGAACCAAAAAAAAACATATTTGATAAACACTATATTTTCATCTCAGTTTGTCTTTGTCATTCCTGTTATTTTCCAGATAAGGTATTTTTAATCAATTCAAGACACTTGCACCTTTAGTTTTCACAGTTTGGGCAGTGTGCTGATGGATTGCCACCCACATTACTCAAAATGACATTTGAAAAAAAAAAAATCAATTGATAGATGCAGCAAAATACAAACATTGGTATAAAAATCAGCTGACCCATGAGGGGAGAACGACTGATGGCCCAGCATCATGAAAAACCAGCGTGCTGTCTGTGGTGTTTTCTTTCACAGTCGGCTCAGAGCCTCCGCAGCTGTCTGTGTCTGAAGAGCGGCACCTGGCCATCCTCACAGAGCTCCCTTTCGTGGTTCCCTTCGAGGAGCGAGTCAAGGTACGGCTCTCAGTACAATGATGATCAATTACATAATGATATTGTTTAAAATACGTACAATGGCAGAGATCAACAATGTGGTCTATCTTTTTGTGAGTTTTTTTAGAGTATCATATGTATTTAATAATATCATTCACATACATGGCAAAGAAGTGTCTAAAATAAGACACTTTCCGTAATTTGACCTGTTGGCACTTAGCAGTGCCTTTCTCTGAGAGGCGTTTTATTCGCCTTCCCCTCCTCCTTTCTGTCACTTTTCACAGCCAATTACCAAAACAGCCAAATTTCTGACAATTGCATATAAAATGCAGTAAAACCTGTCATCAGAATTAAAGATTTTTGTAACCGCAAGGATTTGTCACTGACCCCACCACGGGGTTTACGTCTGTCTTGTAGATCTTCCAGAGGTTAATCTACGCTGACAAACGGGACGTGCAGGGGGACGGGCCATTCCCTGATGGTATCAACGTCACCATCAGGCGCAACTACATCTATGAAGATGCCTACGATAAACTCTCCCCAGAGAACGGTGCGGCTTGCATCACTGCAGTTAAACTAACCGTCACATGTGCATTATTTGTTGTGCTGAATGAGTGAGGCGGCCAGACTTCATAATCAATGTTGTCTGGAAAATGTGCTGTAGCAGCTGTGTTTTTCCCCACATTTATTTTCAAGATGAGGAGTACAAGAGAAATGGAAGCGCAGTGTAATAAATGTTGACACCGTTCCTGAAACTCTTGTTATGGTCTATAAAATCTTAATGTTGAGGATCAAGGCTCCAGTTAGCATTAAAGATGAAGGTTAGCTCTCTCCTTGTGCGGAGTCCTGTGTTTCGGTAAAGCATAATTGTGGTTCTGATTATTATAATGGATCACATAAAAGCCGAATCAATTATTTTAAGTCACCTCTTTTGTGTTTGAATTTGAAAGGGCACTTCAGTGGGGGCAATCTGATTAAAAAGAGTAGTATGAGACCTGGGCTGAAGACATGATCTATATCATTTATGTGTCTATAAGTTATAGCTGCCTTGATTTATCACTGTACATTAATTATTCTGAAAGATGACCTCTTGTAGAATTTGATTTGAATATTCGGAGGTCAAGAAAGTGCTTTCTTGCAAAATATGTTTGTTGGGTGAAAACAATATGATGCAGTAGAGGTAAGTGACAGTTTGCTTTGTTTACAGGACTGATAAGGTCACGTTTGCTTGTTGGTGACCTTACTGTTGTGGTTTGTTTCATTCAGCACATACAGAAACATACAAATGTTAGTGGTGAAGTAACAGTTTGTGATGGGGAAGAAACTGAGGTCTAAAGTGAACCTAAATAAATTGTTAACCTGCAGTGCAGGTTAACAACTGGCAGTGATAAACAGCACAAAAACAGCACTGTCTGACAAGGAACCGCTTTCACCATCAGTAATACTTGTTTATCCCTCTCTTGTTGCTGTACCTTCCTGAATTCTTCCTCATGCTCTGTTTGCCAGAACCCGCCCTGAAGAAAAGGATTAGGGTCCATCTGCTGAACGCTCACGGTCTGGACGAGGCGGGCATCGACGGTGGTGGCATCTTTCGGGAGTTCCTCAACGAACTCCTCAAGTCAGGCTTCAATCCGAACCAGGGTTTCTTCAAGACGACCAACGAGGGCCTGCTGTATCCCAGCCCTGCTGCAGAGATGCTGGTTGGAGACTCCTTCACAAGACACTACTATTTCCTGGGCAGGATCCTCGGAAAGGTGAGTGTTTTTTTGTTATGTCACATATTTCCATGGCCTTATGTAAACCTCACAATCCCTAAAGCAAGCAGGAATTTCTATAGATGTAAGAAAGTATCAAGAAGGTTGTGAGATGAAGTCACAGACGGCCTTGACTCCATGACAAATACGTCAATTATCATGAGTCACAGTCAGAGTCAAAGCCACCCTCGCTGTTAATGTAAATTTAGCGGTTGTTTTGGTGTTGCCCAGGAAACTGACAATGTTAAAAGAAAATGCCATCATTCATTTCTTGAATAGATTTTCGGGTTGGGGTTAGAACTAAGGCTCAGTTTTGCTAATTGGCCCCCCGTGCATAATCTGTTGACAGCATTGTTTTCTGTCCCTTCCCTCCTCTGATGGCGCTATTTATTTGAGCCCTAATGTTTCTAAATCATCCTTAATGCATGTGGTAGTGATTGTTTATCAAGATGCCTTCCTCATGAGGGGTGGGGGGGTGGTATCATCTCAACCCGGAGAGGAATTACCTCATGACAAGCGGTCGCCTCTCAATTAGGGCTTCCATTAGCCGATGATTCCTACCTCTTGTTTGTGTAGTGATTGCATTTGGCTGGCACTAAATCAGTGGGCCCACACAGACAGGACATAAATAAGCGTTCAAAGCATGTGGTAATAGCATTTTGATCTGTTTTACAGTCAGGAACATCCAAGTCTCTTTTCTCTTGCTCAGCTCAAGATGGTCCAGTCCACTTATCGGAACGTAACTCCTCCTCCTCTTGCTTTTCTTCTTCTTCTTCTCCTCTGTATTCTGCGCAAGTGAGAAATGATCAATCGGTGGCTACGAGCTCTCCACCCCCACTCCCTCAGTATTGTGCTCTCTATGGCTAATGGTTTAGGCAATTAGGTGGGGGGAAATTAATTTGAATTTGACTTTCAATTAACCCTACCTTAAGTTCCTCTTTCTCCATAAAAATGGACGTTTGAGTGGCCATTTGAGAGGCGTATTGATATTTGTTTAGTGCCGTTATTGCCCGGATAAAAGGCAACCGTTTATATAGATTGGGATTGCATCACCGCTGCTGCAGTGTGCACAGTGCACGTTGCGGCTCAAAGGACACAGGAGATTAATATTGTTAATTAATGTCCGAGGCGTGCCATTGTTGTGGAGGTGATGTATTACAGGCAGGAGTGGCTTGTCTAGGGTACTCACTGAAATGGGATTGAACATCAGAATAGAGGCCGGCCATCATCCTTCTTCCTCACTTGTCCACCCAGCTGGCAAGCTGAAAGATTTAAGCCACAAACGGGGAAACATGAAAACAGGTTACTTTGCTTTTGCGGTTCAAACCCTCCAGCCTAAAGACTTAAAAGTTAATGTAATTGTGATGGGAGCGTTTGCTGATGTGGTGAAGTCAAAATCACCTTCCTCATTATGTAATCGGACCTGGAGGAGGCCGTCTCCATGCCTCGTTCATCTCTCATTAGTAGAAAACCTTCAACCTCATCAGCGCTGGCCTTTTCCCTCTGTAAACCACGGCGGTGGATAAAGTTTGGTCCTCCTCCCTCCTTAAGCAACACACTCCTGCACAGTCTCTCCTCAGTGATCTCCTGGCCACTGATGGCTCCCTTTAGAGGTGTGTGAGGTTGGCACCTCAGATTGATAGAGATGCGTTTGAAAGGCATTATAATTTTATTGATTCTTAATGTTGTAAATTAAGGAATTTATTTGGCAGCTAACAGAATGCACCTGCAATGTTGCTGGCATTTATTCCACCTGATGGTGCTGCGATCTGTTTTAATTGCGTTGCCACTGCACTCACTTATATTAAAAGGCCTGGGCCATAATAATTAATTCTTTCCAGCCCAAGTCATTTTGGCACAATTTCTGGCAATAAACACTCATAAATAAAGCAAGTGGCATTGAAAAAATAAGGCTACGGTTTTTTTCCATATACTTATTGCTGCCTCTTCCCGGCACAAGTGTTATTGATAGGTTTCAAGGGGCCACGCGGCGCATATGGTCTGAAACGAGCTCCGGCCACGAGAGAAATACTAAGTGGATTATTTTGCATAAAAAATAGACAATGTTTGAAGTTGCGCAATTAACCTGTGTTTAGAAAATAGCCGTGATTTATGTGCATGTGTGTGTTTAAGATGCATGCATTATGGAAATCCCCTAGATTTATAATCCATTTAGCTGATGCGGTCAGGGTTTTTAGCGCTATCATTTATAAAGACCTGTATATTTTAATGCCTCCAACAGGCTCTTTTTCGGACTATTCCAGTACATTAGCTTTGGGTTTTATGAGTCACCTGCCCGGCCGTGGTTCTTAATGGCATTTCAGGTCAAGGTGAGAATTGGCATTTATAAAGTTTGAGGTGGGTTAAACAGAAGCCTGTGTGTTTTAGATAGATTGTGCGCTGTATTTTGCTCTCAGTCCCTCTGATGTGACCAGATTTAGTATCTTATCACTTGATTTTTTTGATATAAGAGTAGTAGGCAAATCTAATGTTGTGTAATGTCTGTTGTAATCAGATTTTTGTATATGTACGTGCTACTTGATGCAGACCGCAGTCCATTTAGTTATCTCGGTTATCTAATCATCATGTTTTATTCAGTGACACCCAAGCAATAAACAATCGGCATGTTTTAATGCTCAGAGCATTTTCTGGTTTACACTGATTGACTGATGTCTGTGGGTGTATTTACAAGACTGGAGAGTGTTTCTTGTCCTGCTGTCGTCCTCCACATCACGTCCACATTTTCCCACAGGCGCTGTATGAGAACATGTTGGTGGAGTTGCCGTTTGCCAGTTTCTTCCTGTCTAAACTTCTGGGAACCAGTGCAGATGTGGACATCCACCACCTGGCCTCGCTGGACCCAGAGATGTACCGCAACCTCCTCTTCCTCAAGAGCTACGAGGGGGACGTGGAGGAGCTGGGCCTCAACTTCACTGTGGTGAACAACGATCTGGGAGAGGCTCAGGTGAGCTGGGCCTGGGACAGAGTCACTTAATCAATTCACGTTCCCTTTTTTTTTCATCTCTCTGTCCTGGTCTGTTCCTCGCATTCAGCCATCTTTCCTACCTCCTGTTTGGTTCCTCTTTGTGGCGTTAATAATTCATTTCCCTCATGATGTACCACTTTCCAGCTCTGAGAGAGATAAAGCACGTCGCCACTGTCGCCCTGAGCTCTGCTGTAGTGCAAGGAACACAGCAGCTCTGTTGACCATTCCACCTGCCTTTCCCCTAGAAATTATCTCAGAACACGCCTGACAGAAGCAACTAGCTGCTCTTAAGCACGTCCCCTCAAAAGCCCAAGACTGCGGAGACGAGCCGCCGCCATCACACCGAGTCACGTCGGCCCAGACCTGCACTCTACCAAGAGCCCCTGTTTGCTCAGGGCCTTAACGCGTCTTATTGGCTCTTCTCAAACAACACCTGAAATGGCTGAGTTACAATGTAGCCCTCCTGGTCGCAAATAGGGCATCGCAAACACGATAGGGAAAACAATTTGTGAAAGATTAGGCACACACCCGGGAGCAGTCTGCCCTGCATTTGCCCTCGTGAGATAGCCAAAGTAAGCAAGATAACGACAGTAATTCTCTTACATTAGCACATAATCAGAATCCGCTGTGCGAGAGAGAAAAAGCAGAAAATGATTACCTGTCACTGCAGCCTCATGCGGCACGCAGCATTCAGGGGATGGACAAAATAACAGGAACACCTTCCCGTAGGTTATGATACAATCTAATTCAGTATTACCGCTCTGAATGTCTTTGTGAAGCTTATCAATCAGTTTGGGTTTTTTTGTTGAGACTGCGTCAGTGAGGTGCTGAATCACGTCTGTTGACATTTTTGGCTGTAGTTTGTATTGTTGTTAAACAAACATCCTGTTGAGTGTCAGTCAGCCAGTTTTTGTGACAGTCTGTGTGTGACAACTGTTGCGTGTTCCTGTTTGGCTCGTGTTAGCATGACTCTTAGGGAAAACTTTTCACCTTGCACACAGGTACAGAAAGGCAGTTGTGTGCACATCCAATAATAAGGTCAGCTTCAATATAAGAGAGTATCCACACGCAAAACCTGATCCTACTGTGTCAGGCCTGAAATAAAGTTTTAAAGATTTATACCTTTTGTATTGGGATTCATATGAGGTGGTCAAAATTTAAAAAAAAACACAGGAAAAGTGAGACTAAATCTATTTTGTACGATTTAACAAAAATGCAAATTCACATACAACGAATGCAGGAAAACTGCAAAGGAAAAAGGTCAACGTGATATTTTGCCCCACAGCGGCCGCTATGATGGCGTCACACACTCGGCTTTATGAACAGAGATGAGCACATCTTATCAAGTGCTAACTGCTCTAAAGCTAATGAAAAGAGAACCTGAGGCCAAATTATATTGGACCAGATGTTCACCGGACATGCTATATTTAGAAACACTGAAATGCACTTAAACCCTCTCTTCTCTCTCCCTCTCTCTCCCTCTCTCTCACACACACACACACACACACACACACATCGAGCCTTACCTTTAAACAGAGTGCTGTTGGAAAATATTTAATTACCTTTCTGTGATTGAATTAAATCCACCTGGCACAATTAAAGTACTTGCGTTGTTTGTTGGTCATCTGGCAACGGAGGCAGGCTCAGTGATATCCATAATGAAATATGCAATATGGCGACCTTACTGTAATATTACTCCGTAATGTACTACAACAGCGTGGAGACAACATCATATTTAAACAGGGAAAAAAACATAGTTTTGCTAAAACTGTGTATGTGACTGTGTCTTTTTCACCCAGGTGGTTGAGCTGAAGCCGGGGGGCAAAGACATTCCTGTGACCACAGCGAACCGGATAGCCTACATCCATCTGGTAGCGGACTACAGACTGAACAAGCAGATCCGGCCTCACTGCCTGGCCTTCAGGCAGGGCCTGGCCAACGTGGTCAACCTGGAGTGGCTGCGTATGTTTGACCAGCAGGAGATCCAGGTAGGCTGCACATGGGAGAACTTCACATTAACACGGTGCACGATTGTAAATCACAGACACTAATAATGTGTGTTCTGCTTCGTAATAGGTGCTGATATCTGGCGCTCATGTGCCAATTTGTCTCGATGACCTGAAAAATTTCACAAACTACTCAGGTAGAAACTGATTGCAATTTTTGTTTTGGTGTATGGTCTATTTATGTATTTTCATAATAAACAAACATACATCAGCAAGAAAATGTTGGAGTTTGTGTTATAATGTTATTCATATCCTTTAGGTGGGTACTCGGCCACTCACCCCGTCATCCAGATCTTCTGGGAGGTGGTCGAAAGCTTCACCGATGAGGAGAAGCGCAAGCTGCTGAAGTTTGTCACCAGCTGCTCCAGACCACCGCTGCTGGGTTTCAAGGTGAGAGTCAACCAGGCGTCAACTTCAATTCTTCATGTTTTGCTTCTCCGCACACTTTACTCTGCAGACTGTGTGTACTCCCTGAATCCAAGCGCTACAGAAGGGAGTGTTCACTCTTAATGGGCTAGTAATGAAAATACCTAGACTGATAACAGCCCTCAAAATGATCATTTTCAAATTAGGCGACGATAAGAACGGGCCAGCGCGGTGAAGCCTTATCTGCACGTCCACTGTTGTTTTACAGTTCATGACCTTTCTCCTTTGAAGAACTCCTTCTGCAGCTCTGTGTGTGTGTGTGTGTGTGTGTGTGTGTGTGTGTGTGTGTGTGGGCTTGGTCGGGGATCTTGGCTGGACAAATATTGTCATTCAGATCTTGGGGGCAGGTTGAACCCTTGAACTTTTGCCTTCTGTGTGACATGGCAGAAAGCAGCGATTTCCTTTACACTAACGTACACGGAAGCTATATCCACCTACACCTAAACATCGTTCCAGCAGTGCCGGATTGTTACTGCCCACCTCCGGTTTCTGAAACGATTTCCTAATTGGAAACCATTTCACTTTCTTGGTGACGTGATTTGTGGGACACTTAAGTAGTTGGAGATAGGGGAGAAAAAATCAGAAAGTGTTGCTCATGGCCATTAAAGAGTTTTTATGTGTCTTACTTTATCTAACCAGAAGCTGTAATCATCATATGATTGGTTTTAGTCCTCTTTATGACTGTCATTAGTTAAGAAAACGTCAGTGGTGCTCTGCAGTGAGCGAACAAAACTCTTCTTAAAATCCTTTGCGGTATCCCCTCATAAGGTTTAAGAGTTGCCGTCCCTCCTCGTTTAATCAATTTGACTTTGGCCAGTGTGTGAATGCCCCCCCTCCCCCTCCCACCGCCATCCTCCTCATCTCTTCTCCGAGGCCGGAAAGGGCGGTAATTCGTGGGGGGAGCGGCCCCTGACCTGGCCCTCAGCCTGAGCCAGCTAAGCCTTAATTAGCTGTCGTGAAACGGCCCAGGATTCATTAGAGGAGAAATAGCTCTGTCAGGAGAAGCCATTTAAAAAAGATGATGGAAACTCTCTTTTTTTTCCAAAATGATAGCCGCGGTAATGACACTTTCTCAATAAGCAACGATAGTTTAATACGGTAATTGTCAGAAAAATGGGGTCATTACGGCTAAGCCCCCGAAGAGCCATTTAATCGGGCGAGTATGGCCACTGAACCTTATATGCTAACTTTAAATAGCAGGATGAAATCAGGGCGGAGGAGCTCATTCGATGGCCCGACTTGTGATGGAAACGGTCAGTGTCACAGTCTGCAGATGAGGTGGCCTCATCACAAGGAGGCTTGATTTAAAAAAATGCCAGATAGACAACATGAAATGACCGTTCCTTCGGCATCTCATCCAAGGGTCAAACTGTGGGCCGGTTTCCCACTCAGTGCCTTTCAAGCACGAAGCTGATTTCCTAAATTTATACTTTCACGGTATTAGCTTAGTGCTTAATGTCTCTCTTTTAACATTTATCCCCTTGTGGAATTTGACGTTTATTGCTTAATCGGGATTGCTTTGGACATTGTGATCACCACTGACACAAGTTGTTCGATGGCTAATTTTCCTTCTGTCTTTAAATGCCTCATGATGACCAAATACCTCTGGAGTTTTTAATCAGCAGCTCCAGCCAATTTGTCATGTACTTATTAACAACATATGTGTGCACACAGGAGCTTTACCCGGCCTTCTGCATCCACAACGGTGGCGCCGACCTGGACCGTCTGCCCACCGCCAGCACCTGCATGAACCTGCTCAAGCTGCCGGAGTTCTGCGACCAGCACCTGATGAGGAACAAGCTGCTGTATGCCATCGAGTCGTCAGCCGGGTTCGAGCTGAGCTGAGTGGGGCGAAGGCTTCTCTGTCCCTGCATCCAATGGACTCAAAGCCACAGAAATGAGAATAAGTTTGAGACAGAGAAAAAAAAAGAAGAGGGAAAGAAAATGATGCACTGACCTGCCTGATTTACTGTGTGTTTGTGTGTGGATGTGTGTGAGTGTGCCAAGTTAAAGGGTGAGGGGGTGGATCGCCCACAGACTGAAAAGAAAGGGGTGCAAGGATGAAGCGGGGTTTGAAGCCTTTTTATCCTTGTTGCTTTTAAGTAATTTAAATGTTTAATCACTTGTCAGAACACTTCAGATGAACAAAAATGCAGTCAAATTTTGCAGGAAATAATATGCGCTGAAATAAAAACAAGCTGCGAGTGGCAGCAGCTGCTGTCTTGTGTAATCTAACATGAATGGACAGTTATTTTTCACCAAAGAAAAAGTGGCATCATATTTTAAAAAAGGCAATATAACAACAGAGAGAGCAACTAGAGGACTCTAAAGCCACCTTGTGGTGAGCCAAGGGCTGCAAAGGAGCTTTTGTGTATAGCCATCAAGGTATTTTCACATAGAGGTCATCAAAACTGCAGTTTTTTGTGATTTCTCAAATGATTCTTATTACTAGTAATAACTGTCATGTCCGATAATGATACCGTAAGTGTGCACAGGCCATCCGAAGTGTGGGAATGACTTATATTGCTGGACTAAATTTGGGGGAAAGTATTATATGATTATGGATTTGTGAATATGTACATGTTTACAACTACTCTTGTATTATTCATTTATTCAGTATTTGTACAGGTTTGTTTTTCTTTCCTTTTGTGCGGTGATATGGAGGCCTCGTGTTTTCACACATGCTAAGGTGAACAATCCTCTCCCTGGTCAGCGCCTGAAAGTTTGCTCTTAGGGAGCAACTACCGTGTCACGTTGATAAGGCTTACAAATGATCAGTGTTCCAACAGGGTGAAAAAAGTGTATGAAAAAGAATAAACTCACTTTTCCTTTTGCACTTTGTTTCCGTAAAAGTCTCCTTTCTTGTTGCTTGTAAATTACAGTAATGACTGAGACATAAAACAGTGCTTTGTGGGAAAATCTCCTCCTGAGTTTTATGGCCTCTGACATATAATTAAAGAAACATCCAGTTAAGAAACACTGAGCAGAACTATTCTGGCCTTGGGATGCATTATCGGGCTGAGCACAAATTAAGATTGTGTGCGTTTGTCATAAATCTAACTGCCCTCTGATGCGGCACAGCCCAGGAAGATATCCATCCCTCTTTGGACCGAGTCCATCTCTCCATCGTCTCCTCCCTGCTGAAACCGGCCAACCCGCTGCCCCCTCTTCTCCACTCAGAGCCCGAACTCTGCACATCCGCTGGACCACAGAGCTCGAAGTGGTAATTGGGTCTTAAAAACCAGACTTGTCATTGAAATGAGGGATTCATCTCAATTACTATGAGATTTATTTAAGACTATTACCTTGTGATGGATTATAACTGACAAAGTTAATGCAGGTTGTTATGAATCATCTTCAGTGCGTAATATACTTTAGCTTGCTCTGAGGCCTTTTAAGGGGCTAATTGAAGCTTTTAGCCTTGTTTATATTGCTGCAGAGCGAGAAAACATCAAATATCACCGGAGGGTGATTGCAGATTGCAGCCTACTTTGCACAATATAGCTTCAAAAGTGCTGTCAACAAGGAAGGCCAGAAAAAAATGCATTAAAACAAATGAATGAGTGTGAGCGCAGCATGTATGCATATCTGACAAATCAATCATACCTGAACAAGATGTGACAAACACTGAGGCAGAATTCTAATCACACCTGCAGCTAATGCTTTATGAAGAGAGCACTTCTTTTCAATCTTTTATGACATATTGCCATCTAGTGGTTAATTATTGGTATTGCGTGGAGAATATTTGTTGCTGCAGTAAAAATTCCTGTAAAATCAGGCATCTTCAGCATCTTCTAATAAACAAAATAGAGTAAACTACAGTTTATCTAGTTGTTGACCCCTGAAAACTTTTCAAGGTCCCATAATTATTGCTGGTGTGATGCTGTTTTTATATGTGTTGTGTTAACATCTTTGGGGACAACAGATGGAAACTAGCCTATAGCTATAACCTGGTGTGTTTACATGATCAAAATTCATTAACGTGCACTGTCCCTTCTAAATAAACGGTACATTATAACCCTCTGGCTAAATAAATGCCGCAGAAAATAGATGAAATTAAGTTTCACCACGAAGACTCGAGTATGCATTTGTAAGCGCAAATATGGATCTTAAAATTTAAAGAAATGTTAGACTGTTTATCAGCAGCACATCAAGACAGCATTGTATGTGACAGTCCTGCCTTGTGAGCGTACTTCCTGCGTGTCTCAACATGAACAGGGATAGGCCAACCTTGTTTCTGGGGTTTCAAAGTGTGCATGTTAGCAGTTTACATTGTCTGGCTTATTTTACAGGTAACTGCCTTGTTTTGTTGTTGTAGCTTATCAAGAACAACACATTCCGCAGCCATAAAATCAAAGAAAAGTATAAAGTCTAGGTGAATACGTGTAGAGACAGGTATTATTGACTGCATAATATAAAATGACCTATCCAGGATATCTATTGCTGTGATTCCTCCTGCTCAATGAGTTTAATTAGATACTGACCGCTCATAATGTTCATTATAATTATTCGCCATCTGTCATTTTCATTGGGTCTTCCTCAGCTGGCAAGTGCTTCAGCCAGCCTTAACTGCAAGGATGACCTTCATTTCCCATTTAAAATCAATGCAAGTTTGTAATTTCAGGCTCAATTCAATTCAAAACTGCAATAACCTGCAGTGTTTCATTCTCTCGCTTTGGGTTATGATGAGTTCAGCTGACTGATTTATTTTTTCAGATCTTCTGTGTCTCGTCAAATTATTTGAGCTGTAACTTGGAAATATGGAAACCGATTAAAGGTAGAAAACCGGAAATACTGACTAACTAACCCTGAGCTGTATTAAATTTCTCTTCTCACAGTATCTCCTAATTTTGGTGTCAACTTTTACTCAGTCTATTGAAAATTTGGGACTTTTAAAGTACAAGCTGGAGTAAAGAGTAGACATATAAGTTGACTTCAAATTTGATTGCCTCATTTGTTTAAGGTAAAAGCCATGCACACCACCCAGCACTTATTTTGAAGGGATCCTTGTGTGGCTGTGTGCCTGGGCCAGTTTCACAACTTTATTTTAGACTGGTCTTTGGTTATGGGCCCTTCCTCAATTTGCCCACTCTAAACTTAAAAATTTAGCCACCCTGCTCCCCGGCCATGTTTCCACAGTAACCATCAGTCTTTCTGACCGAGCAGTGGCATTGTTAGAACAAAAAAAGATGCAGTGACCTGCCTGATTTACTGTGTGTTTGTGTGTGGATGTGTGTGAGTTTGCCAAGTTAAAGGGTGAGGGGGTGGATCGCCCAAAGACTGAAAAGAAAGGGGTGCAAGGATGAAGTGGGGTTTGAAGCCTTTTTATCTTATATAAAAAGAGGAAAGAGGAAATCTTAATTTATGGTTTGCTACTGATGTTGCAGAGCGGCACCATGTTTGACTTTATCTCTCTCTGACTCTTCCTGTCCTTCGAAAATTTCTACTAAATATATGAAATCACAAAATGTACAGGGGAACACATTTTGTTTAACTGGTCGTAGGTCACCTGTTCCCCACACTACACGACAGGTGGCGCAGAAAGCGGTTTTTCTGGTCTCGCACCTACATTTTGCACGGGAAAGCCCGTTAACTTGCCTCATTTCCTGGCTGCTGGAAAATGTCTCTCGCAGGACAAACCTCGTGTCTGAGTTTAGTTGCAGTGGACATATCAACAGTGAAGGCAGTCGTCTGCCCTCAGCTCGCCGGGACTGTTGGGTGCCACCGTGATTGTGCTGACAGGTCAGTGAAAACTGTGCTGCTGTCTACGTTCAAAGACGTGGTGCTTTCGAAACCTCTCGTTAAAACCAAGTTCATGGGTTCAGAAAAGTTGTCACTATCACCAGACACACATAGACAATCGTTGTTCTTTGTATAAATGTATTATTGGTATAAATATCTTCATGGTGTTGTGCTTAAAAAACAAAACAAAAATATGATCACATTAATCCTTTGTTTGTGCCCAACCAGCCAACTTGAGGATACCCTTGCTCTTTTGTGTGGTGATGCTATGATGCCCGATAGTTATTGAAAGCAGCAGCAGCATCGTCGCTCGTGGGCTGGACGGGTAATGTACAGTTTCCGCACTCAGGCGAAGACACAGAAGACAAGGGGGAGATAGCAACAACAGAGAGACACTACGCGAGGGCACTTCCTCACAACAGGTGAGCACTTCATGAGTGGAAACGTTAAGTGTTGAATGCTTGGATATGCCGGAGGTGCGTTGACCGTGTTTACTGTTGGGTACACGTACATTTGAGGATGCTGTGGTATCGCTGCTTGATGTGTGGAACCCCCCCCCCACACACACACACACATCTGCTATCACTGGTAGCATATTAAAATATTGCTATTTTAGCCACTAATGTATGTGAAAGTGAGCGTCGAGAACTGAGTGAAGCAGCTGCTAATGTCAAGCTAGCCTAAATCGTTACACATTATGAGTGGAGCATCGCGCTTCTGCCTGGCTGCAGCGGCCGTTACCCAGATAACGACAATTTAGCTAGCAACATTAGCTTCAAACCTTTTCAAATACTGCGCGATTTTTTGAACATTTGTCGACCACGTTTTGTGGGTAAACGTATCACCACAACAAGTGTTGTTGTTGCTGTATGTTTCTGTCACCAGTCCAAACGTAGCTCGTAGATATCTGGCAACACGAGCCTATCAGTCCAATACTTTAAGTTACGACATAACTATTTTTAGGGGTGTTTCACTTGTTGTGTAACCTTGATGTTATTTTATTAATATCTTCATACCGTATGCCGATACATGTCGAGACTTTCTGGAACTTTCTCTTAATGTGATCCGTGTGATGAGTTACCGCAACACTTGTGATGTTTGGTCGGCCGGTTGATGTTGGCTACGAGTAAGAGCCGAAACATTATCTGTCGAGGAAGAAAACACGTTTTCACTCTGCATTTTCCTCAGTTTGAGTTGATGCATGTTTTCATTTAATATTGATATCGGTGACAGGGGCCTGGGAGAGAGGGTGTACTCTAAGAATTACTTTCACAGTACATGTTGTATTTGCAAGTGTAATAACATGCTGGAAAAACGACAAAGTGCAAGCAAACATTTCTATTTTATGGCATCAAATGTAGATTGAGACAAGCTTTCCCACCAACCCGGATTTAATATCCCACATATTCAATTTTGGTAATGGTTGTCCTCTCCAAGAAGGGAATGCTCACTGGTGTTTACAGTAAATGAGATATGTTTGGGATGAGGGCCTCTCAGAATATGTGGTGAAAAGTGAAGAGAAAAATCCAGAGACAGCTCCAATGTTCACAATCTGTAGTGCTAAACGCACAAAGGTCTCAGGTAATTTATAAGTTTATGAGTGTGTTGTGTTTAGCCATCATCTGTGTCTCTGTTCTGTCAGCTGTGATTTGTGTTTGCTTCTGCTTTTTAGCTGCTCAGAGCCAGTTTTGTCTGGAGCTCTCGCCTTGTTAGTGTCAGATGCAAAGTAGTGATTGAATGTGCTTTGGCAGTAGTGTTCAGACCTACTTGGGCTGTGTTTTTGATTGCAATCACAGTGTGGGTGACTGTGTACTTGGTGTTCAGTTTGTAACTAGATGAGTCTGGGTTTGTTGGTAATTATTCCAAGAAAAACGTCTTGGCCAGTCGTCATTTGTTTTTCTGGATTGGACACAAACAGAAATACTGAAGTGTATTCAGAGATGTTAATCAACAGATAAAACAGAGCTGTTGTCCAGGTAATTAACGTGGGAGTTACAAGACAGATGAATCTTTATGAGCCCATCATATGAACAAATATTGCTTAAGTCATTCGTTTCAACAGCCATCATTGTAAATGGGAAATACCATTCACATTGCAGGATCTGATCCATGTCTTGTTACACTTGATTTCCAGTGAAAATATCTCATCTGCTATCCATTTTTAATATACATTTATTTCTTCTCTCTTAAATAATATAGCCACTCAGTGGACTATAATGGAATTTACCCCTATTATTATCAATTGCTTGTACTCTATTGACTAAATTTAATTACTGTATTTATAATGTATGTCCCAGAGACCTCATAAAATCCTCAAGTGGCATTCCATATAAAGGAATAGCTACCACATAAAAGTTGCCTTCAACATCTTTCCATTCTGGCTTCACCCTTTCTTGTAGTGATTCATCAGTGCAAGAATTTGATTTGTCATCACATTTATCTACTGTTACATGATATTGCACCTTCTACTTTGGTACATCAGTAGAGCATATCTCAAAAAAAAAGAAATCCAACAGATTTTGTGATCTCCCATTGCTAAAGTTATCTTCATGAAAGTTCGGAGCACATTTAGAGTGTTGTCTGACTATCTCTTGAAACACTCTGAGTTAATATATAAAATATTCAGTTCTTAGTAAACTAGAGAAAGTAGCTACAACCCCCAGAGAGTAATTCAACCAGAAAGATTCAATGACTGCACAGAAAAAATACCAATATTTCCAACAATATTCTAAGGTGTTTCGCCCCTAATGCTAACTTTGGTAAGAGAACAGATACATAGCCTAAAGTGCAGCCATTCTGCCAACAGTTTGTTGACATCTCTGTGGTTCTTTTCATCAAGTGGCAGATCCAACATATCATATTCCGATTACTTGTTTTGTCTGACCAAAAGTTCAAAATGTAAAGGTGTATTCAAATTAATATCCTATTTCACAAAGACAAACAGAAATGTTTTATCTGCTAGCCTTAATCGCAACAAAGAGATGACAGTAATGAATTAATTGCTGTAACTTCCATTTTAAAAATAGACTGGGGAAAGCCACTAAATGTCCAGAACTTGATGGGAACAGATGTTCCCACAGTCAGTTTGCTAAAAAATGTATGAAGCCATTAAGCTGGTCAGGGTTTGTTGCACAGCAAAGAAAGGCAAAAACTGTTGTTCTTTTGTGCTGCTCTTAAGTTGCTTTGTCTTTTTTAACTTTATTGTGTATAAGTAACAGCTTTTTAAATGACTGCTAATTTCGGGGGAAAAAATATCCATTGACTTTTGTTCGCAAGCTGACAAAAAGCATAGCCGTCACCTCTGGTTCGCCGTGGCATTGACCGACCCACATCTGCTTCTCACACTGTGGCATGGCGGAGCAGGGCAGGAATCCATCGGATCTGGGATAGCTGTGTAATGCTGCCACATGGCATAAATCTGCACACGCATGCATGCGTGGCTACACATACGTCCACACACACCGCACAGAACCAGGCCAGAAGCAGGCACCAGTGTCCATTAAATCCTGCATGCTGCAGGGAACTGGTAACGGATGAGTGAAGTCATTCAGTCAGTCAGTCAGTAATGGCTAAAGTCAGGGGGATAAAAGAAGATCCATAAAATATGATGAGTCAAGATATTTGGCTGTTTTTTAGAAAACCCCAGAGGAAAATGATAACTTTCTGGGTCGTATCTGTCTGTATCTAGATTGTGGTTTATGTGAGGATGATCTTTTGAGAGAGATAGAAAGAGAAAGACATCACAGTTGCGGCAAGAAAGATTTCAAATCAGTAAAATGGGCAATTGAACACAAAAAGAGGGGAGGATAATGAAGTGTAAAAAGGAGGGCTGTCATGAGGTTACTGCCTGTGCGACCTGGCACTGCCTTGTGCCAAACACCCCCAACCCCCCCACACTTGCTCAGAACACACACAAACACAATCTAACTGCAAAGGCCACAGGTTAAAAATAGCAAACAAACAGGACACAGTGGACTCACAGTGTAAGTAGTCCTCCTTGGTTTGTTCATCATATTTTGGCTGATATCTTAAGATATCCCTTGATAGTTAATGCTTGCTCTGCAGTGAGTTGGCTTGGCATTTTCTTCATTGTTTTATTTGGCCTGCTGCAGTCTGATGTTGGATTTTGGCCTGTCTCATACAAATACTTGAAGAGGTGGTTGATTATTTAAGGTCAATGTGTTAAAGGGAATCTACAAGCTGTTTGAATGTGCCAGGTTTTAGGTGTGATTTATCATATATTTTTTGTTTCCCCCCACAGTTTGTCATAGAGGTCCAGAATTTAAAGCTTGGTTCTGATAAAGTATGATATTTAAAAAAAGGAGATATGCCAAAAATAAAATTAGCAACCTGTTTAACTCATTAAACTGATAAAAAAAAAAAAGCTAATCTCCCACTTAGCTTGTTGATGACCATAATTTGTCAAAGATGAAGTGAATGTTTGGGTATTAGTGTAGTGAAGGTTACGTTTAGACATACTAAAAGCTTAGAAATAGGTTATATAAATGGTCACAATTGATCGTTCACATTGCAGTCATTGATCGATCACCAAGCCTCGAATCTCCCTAGTTACTGTTGCTATGCCTGGGGAGCTGTGTTTTGTTGCGCACCACAAATGCCGTACACAGTGATTGTTCGGTCCTTTTTAAAACAATGTTGTTCTGATTTCAAGCAGAAGTAAACAGACAGCAGGTTTCTCATTTCCTGATGTAATCATGGGATTTGTTGGCTAAAATGACAACTTATCTCTGGCAGATATGATCAGCTGTGGTTAGTTTACAT
Source organism: Psettodes erumei (assembly GCA_016785225.1). Lineage (NCBI taxonomy): Eukaryota > Metazoa > Chordata > Actinopteri > Pleuronectiformes > Psettodidae > Psettodes > Psettodes erumei. The sequence continues at coordinate 9,551 of JAFBJZ010000960.1, read as the reverse complement.
TTAGTTGAAAAAACGCTGCCTCTTACTGACTTTTCCATGTTTCCAAGTGACTGGTTTCAAAATAAAAAACAGTTAGAAAGGGTCTTGATTATACATGATGGCTACAAACAGGATATTGTGGGGTTGCAAACCTCTCCAAATCCAATAATGCTTTGAGTTTGATATTTCTTTGTATCTACCACCAGTGTTGGTAGCTGTTATTACGGCCAAAGCCCACTATAGGTGCAGAGAGCATGAGAGATTTTGAGCACATAACTCTGGTGATAAAGCATGTGCAGGTTATTCCCTGTGTTGCAAATATCTGGGGAGAAAACAAGACTACTTGAATATCCTCTGGTATTTTTTTCATCAGACCTGTTCAGTCTTGTTTTTGAGAGTCTGGGCTTCATAACTTCAGCATGACATCATTCTGAAAAAAAAAAAAACCTCTCCGTGGTCTTTATAACAAAAAGCAAAATATTCACTATTTTCTCTTTTTTCGCCTCAGGTTGAGGAATGATCACCCACTCACTATGTAATTTTACCTGGTTTGTATGAGTTTATCTTTCCTACCCCTTGCATCTCTATTTCAGTGCAGTTGATTGCATTGTTGGGTATTGCTGCCCATTTAATGCCATTGCCCCCCTCCCTCCTCTTTACAAATTTAGCCCTCTGCTGTGGAGGGGAGATATCGTACCCGTCACACATGGCTGCGCTCGGTCGAAGTTTGTTGGGCTTTATCTCTCCAGGCTAACATGTCTTAACAGAACTTAACTTTCTTTCCTCAGAGGCAACCTATAGGACCTGCACACAAGACAGCACCCCAAAACACACACAGACAGAGCCATGGTGGAATACTACCAGATATTAGGAGTCCAGAAAAATGCAACGCAAGAGGACATCAAAAAAGCGTAAGTGTCCCTGAGTGCTTTCTGCCCCATTTTCCCCCCCGTGTTGTTGAATGTGGCCTCTCAGAGTGGCGTAATAGGTTAATTATATCCACCTCTGGCTGTATAAACTGACACAAGGAGAGTGAGCTGAGAGACCGCAATGCAGAAAGTTTCCGCTCTTCTTCCTGTAACCTTGTCGCTGTCAAATACCTTCCCCCTGCACTCACCCTACGCTCACCCAGCACTCGCAATCAAACCACTGAACAGGCCAGTTCCAGTGAATTGCATTTCATCACGGGTTTCTCACCACCACCTTTTTCTTTTGACAAGTGAAGTGTCTATTTTAAATGTGAGGGACAGACACAAGCCTGTTTGAAATTAGGCATGTGCTCCTGAGGACATTAAAGGTTGTTTTGGGTAATGCAGTAAATCAGTAAGTAAAGTAGAAACATGTGAGAGAGAGGAAGAAAACATTTGTCAAGAAGCCAGCTTGGAAAGATCAAAGCAAATGCTCAGTCTACTATCTATATGCACTCAGTTTGCAGTTGTTCCATGGGTTGTGTAAGGAAATGGAACGCTGGCCAACATGTCATTGTCAGATTATTGTCAAAAAAATCGCAGCGTGTTTGCATGCTGATCTTAACATTTAGCTCAAAGACACTGTCCCCAATTACAGCCTCACTGAGTGGCTGTAGCATGGCTGCACACTCTTGGTTTTGTTTGTTGATTAAATGCTGCAGGTTTTAAATTACAGCCAGGAGAACAAGAGTTAATGCTGACCCCAGGGATGTTTGAGCTGGAAGTCGAATATCCAGAGCACAGGCAACTACGGTGTGTGTGCTGTCGCCTTCGCTCCCGAACACAGGCGTCAGACTACAAAGACCACAGAACTATTTCACATGACTGACAACCATGCTTCATTGTTCACCTTACGTCTGACCGGTTGACCACTGACCAGGCTTTAGACGGCCAGATAATGTCACAGATTTCAACAAAGACATCAACCACAAAGACCATTCACCATTGATCCATAACAGAGTCAATCCCTGGATTGTGCAGCCTTTTTTTTTTTTTTTTTTTTTGCTGGCAGACTTTCAGTCCGCTGTCTTGTCCACAGCATCTGTGTGTCCACTGCCGCTGCTGCTGCTGGGCTTAGACACAAACAGCTGACACAGCGTAAACCGCTGTGCAAGGCCCACCTTGCGGTTCAGTGGAGTTCAGACACTCTTTGTTATTTCTGCCTGGGTGGGTAGAAGAAGAGTGTGTCTGTGTGTAGAGCAGCATTAGGTGTCTGTGTGTCATGCTTGCCACCCTGAAAAAAGAACATACTTTTCAGAAGTTGGACCTTTCTGTATCGTAAATCCTCTTTTCATTGATCTTAGGAAATGTTGAAGATACGGTATTTTTGATTTTCATGAGCTATAGGCCATAATCATTCAAATCAAAACAAATGCTGTGTAGTGAATTTTTAAAATAAATTACAAGAGATGAAGTTTTTGAGATGCACTAGTACATATACACACAGAGACTATGTAGTAAGACAGCTTTTTGTTCCTTATATATCTGTACAACATTGTGTTTTTTTATGTCTGCTTGTAATTATTGTATTGTATTGTATTGTATTGTATTTATACTCCAGTTACAGAAAATTGGCACTGAAGTGGCATCCCGACAAGAATCCAGACAACAAGGAGGAAGCAGAGAAAAAGTTCAAAGAGCTGTCAGAGGCGTATGAAGTGCTCTCAGATGGTAAGGTTTTCTTTTCTTTGTTATGTTATATAGCCATGTTGAGTGCTGCACGTATTAATGTGACAACTGATAGAGCTCCATTTGAAATAATTTTTTTAAAGGCACATCTTGTCTTTGGCACCTCATATATGGAAGCTGTCTTCTGTCTGTTGTCGTCTCTGCTGCTAAGAAAAGATGAGATTCTGCTTCCATTATCTTTATACAAGGGTAGAGCATTGTCATATTTTAGTTTCTTCTCTCGTGTCTGGAATTCAAATGTAGATTTGAGAGCACTGCAGGAGCTGTAATGCTTTGTCTTTATTGCTACTGTGCAAACATCTTGTGTCGTGGTTTTACTTTCTGTTTGTCACCTGGTGCTTTAGACAATTATCAGTTTAGTCTGTAAATGTGTTTCTCATTGCCAATGGTTACACCTTTGTGCTGTTGAATTGTAAATGATAAATTAAGTAAATTATATAACTGTATCCATTGCCTGTAATGGAGAAATGTGGACCTTTTATTGATCAGGTAAATTAAGTCTGGGTTTCAAGGCAATTTTAAAACCTTACGTGGCTTTTGTATTAGCTGAAAACACTAGTTTATAATACACAATGTTTTTTTCCCATCCGTTTTATGTGTATCTCAATCCAAACTGAAGTCCAACTCTTTCCACCACAGAAAACAAGAGGAATATTTATGACCGATATGGCAAAGAAGGCCTTTCAGGAGGAGGAGGAGGAGGAGGAGGAGGAGGTAAGGAGATGACTTGAAATAACTGAATGTTTATGTCAGTGCCAGTGACTGATAACATTTCAGTAAGGAGATGGCAAAATATTACAAGGATTAAAAGTAAATGTTCTCAAAGTAATTTAGGCATCATGAGTATTTATTCATTCAGATGTTGTATAAAATGCCTGCTATCGCATTGGTATTTTTTTATGACCCTTAATGATAGCAGTATGTGTAAACCTGCCTTTTATCAGTAATTTATGAGCTTTATTGTTATTTCTCATTTTCTAGGAGGCCATTATGATCACTTCGGCAGCGGCGGCTTCACATTCCGTAATCCTGAGGACGTTTTCAGGGAATTCTTTGGCGGCAGAGATCCATTTGCAGATTTGTTTGGTAAGTCCATTTCACTTCTGGTGAAGCATCAAAGGGATTTCTGGTTGTCTCAGAGTTGGACGAGAGAGGGAAAGAGAGGGGGACTAAATAGTGTCATAAGAGTGGGGTGTATGCTAGGGCTATTATTACTCTGATAAATTTATCTGGTCAAAAATATACAAGGATGGCCTGGGAATAGTCAAAAGGGACAGAGAGAAAAGTGAGTACATCCTGTAGGCCTCAGTTTTATTTATGTATTACAGTGCTGTTTTTGTTTCCTAATTAGTTTTCATGTCAGCAAGAAGCTAGCTGCTGCTGCTGTGTAGAAATGCAGAAGATGGAACATTAGTGGCCAGGAAACTCTCGCTAATCCACTACAGTGCTGTAACATGCATCTCCAATACACAACTGTGTTCACCTCATGGGGTCATCTGCAGCTAAATGTCACACAATGGAAAACACTGAGTATCTCTGCTGGATGTCGACCCCAACTTCATTATCAGTCCTCCATCTGTTAACCAGGGCGTACACTGTTCATTTACTCCAGCTTTTTCAGTCAGTGAACGGTGAACCTGATGTGCCGGGTCCACTATATGAAAAGAGAAAGTAAGAAAAAAGTCAGTAATAAGAAAGAGAGGGACATGAAGAATTTTTAGCTTATTTTTTGTTGTAATATAAGCCTTGGTTGGTTATGTCATAGCAAACATTTGTACTGTATTGTACTGTATCATCCAAGGGTTTCTCATTTGTTGTTGTTGCAGCTGAACAGCTGATTGTCTCAAAGAAGTGCCAATACTTGTTTTAAGTGTACTATTGTAATAGGAGTTTTAGCGCCTGTCTCGGGTTGTCTGGGTTCAGCTGAAGGCTGATTGGGAGGCATGTGTAGTTCACCCCGTGGAGCTCTAAATATGGAGTTCAGACGCAGGCAGAGGATGGATATGAACATCTACATCACTCAACTGGAATGCTTTCAAAAATAGCTTCCGTATTAAAACAAAAGCAGATGTAATAATGCTGTGTCTGTGCATGTACGTGCGCGTGTGAGCACATGTAAAAATCTGATAAGATACAAGCTCTCAAGCACGGACGGAAAACTGTAACCAATATTATCATGTTACCAATATTGTGAGTTATTAGACCTGCTTAACTATCATCTATAGCAGACTGTTTTTATAAGCTGCCTTCATGACACTGACATTACTGTATTTATTTACATGGATAAGATGAAGTGGCGGAGCGCAGCTGTTACTGTTTTCTCTTTCCAGTAAACAACCAACCGTTTAAAAAAAGTCAAATCATAAAGCTGTCTGCACTGTCGCACAAGAAGAGTAAAGTTCAAGTTCTATTTTGACTGAGGGGCAACCTTTATTGTGTTCAGTTGGAAGGCAACAGGATATGTTAAAACAGCCGTCTTACCAAGTTTATTTCTGTTCTGTATTAAGTACGTTCCCTTAAAGAGCCATGTTGGTTTTCTTGACTTAACTTAAGATGGCAGGCATAGGGAGAGAGTTCAGATTTGTTTTTAAAATCCCATCCGGCCTCCAGCCTGACTGTCCAGCAGCTTGTCACAGTAAGAAGCAGCTGGTCCTGCAGATCTGTCACTCACCCACCTAGAGCATCCAGCAGACTGGGTTGCGTGGGTGGGGGGTTGCTCTTGAGACAAATACAGATTTACATGATGACGAGGGCCTAGTTGCCTGCCAAGAAGAGCACACACTCCTTCTAAAATGAACATGTGAGGAACCAGACAAGAAGCAGACATCAGCAGACTCTCTTTGACTCACTCTTTGTAGATGTTCTGCAAAAATCTGACAAAATATCTCCGCGTCTCTCCGATTCAAGCAAATTAATTTATTTGTATGTTCCTAGACTGTTCTTAGGTGGGACATTGTGCTGTACATGTACATTCTGAAAACCCACTGACGCTGTCGGTTTAATTTATCATCTGCTGTTACACCCTGTGCAAAGCTGCACAGGCGTGGCACATTCTTCTCTGATTTTAGTCTCAGTCTTTGTGCGTGACAGGTCTTTAAAAGTTCTGTCGGCGTACAGAAGCTGAGTGCTTTGCTTTCTTTTTTGAGAATGCCGTAACTGTGCCTCAAAGCTGTCACTTTGTGTGCGCTGATCACGTACACATGAATGAGAGCAGAATTCCAATGTTTAAACAGTGTTTCTCAGCTGTCATTCCTCCTTCTTCCTGTAGTCCCTGCTGTCTTACAGACTGTCTCCTCTAATGTCCTCTTTCAGGTAAATGAACACTAAAGCAGTTGCAACAGCGGTCAGGGGGATACTTTATTCTAACTTTCTGTCAGGGAGAACAAGTGAAGCTCGTCATTCAAGGTTGAAGGAAGAGTCTTTCAGAAAATGGTGCCAGTGATCCAACATTATCCTGCTGGGGTGACCCAGATTGGCAGCACAATTAGTAGTATGTCCACAGGGCTTTGGGATGAGAATTAGTGGTGGGCACTTTGAATGTTTAGAATCAAGATTGTTCCAGAAATTACAAACTGATGCTCTGACATCCCCCACAGCTTTTTTTGCTGGCTTGCTGACTTGCTGGTGAATGTAGTGGAGCATATTGGAATTCGGTTCATTAGCTTGTCAGGAACATGACTCCAAATGATTACTACTGTTGTTCCAGATCTACTAGATGCAGCTGTGTGATAGGCAACTTGCCAAGGGTTAGTAAGTTAAAAGTGATAATACATCAGTGTTGCGTTCATGGCTTCTCTCTGCTGCTGGGTTGTTACCATAACTATGAGTTTCTTATTCACAAATAACCAAATCATGCTTCTTGGCTTCCCTTTACAGCTGATGCCCCTTTTGATGATTTCTTTGGAGGTGGCCGCAGTCGCCAGAGGGGGGCAAGCCGAAACAGGATGGGTGGTTCGCTCTTTGGTTTTGGGGGCTTTCCATCATTCGGGCCCAGTTTCTCAGGGTTCGATTCAGGTGCTTATATCCTGACAAATATCTTTATATTTGGCAGATGGATTCATTAACAATCAATGTTTTTTCATTGTAAATCATTTTTTGCTCTCATACAGGTTTTAGTTCATTTGGAGACATGGGTGGAGGAGGTATCACCTCTTTTTCTTCGTCATCCTTCGGCGGCGGGGGAGGAGGAATGGGTAACTTCAGATCCGTTTCAACCTCCACCAAGTTCATCAACGGCAGAAAAATTACGACAAAACGGTACCTACATCTCTAACTCACAAGCATTTTCAAAACATCTGTATCAGCCCATGTCCTTGCCTTCTACATTTTTTTTTCTGTTTTTGTTACAGGATTGTGGAGAACGGCCAAGAGCGAGTTGAAGTGGAGGAGGACGGTCAGTTAAAATCTCTAACAGTTAATGGTAAGGAGCAGCTCCTAAGACTGGATAACAAGTAATTATCTCTCACAATAAAAATTGATCTACACACAGTTTTCACACCTGGAAAGAAACGACAACAAAGAAAAGCCCAGCAACAATGTTTGCTACGATGGTTGGTCTCTCTCTGTCCTCCAGTATCTCATTTCCAAAGAACAATTTTCTCAGTTTTGCTTAGCTGCAAGGGAGGCAAGAGAGATGTTAACAGTATTTGTATATTTGTATTTATTCCATTATTATGGGGGGACCATCTCGCTGAGATTTGTGTTTTTGTTTACTACAGTGATTGAATTGTACTTTTATGTTTGCCATATGCAAAAAGCTGTGTATGTTCTCTCTCTATATATATTTCTTTTCTTTGAGGTGGATATTGTCTTTCTTGATGTAGCAGGAAAACAAGATGCTGTACATTTGGACTACCGCATGTCATTTTTGCTCTTTTTGGTTGACCTGTTTAACAAGTGAATGATAAAATCCTAACCACTCAGCCCTAATGTCTTTAACTTGAACTGCACCCTGCTAACCTGTCAGCTGTTACCATGTTCACACGTGTGTAACCTCAATGACTAGATTATTAATAAATTAATTATAATAATGTGCATTATCTTAATTAAAAATTTCTTTGCATATTTGAGAATACCACTGTTTGTTTTTGCATGATTGCTGATTCCAGGAGGCTGCTTAGTAGTTTCACTGTAACTGTGTCAGCAAACCATGACCACACTTTACACTGTTACCGGACAGACAGGGGACTTTTCATTCTTTGTACAAAGAAAACAGAAAATCAAAATAAACAGTTCAAATTTGGTCAATAAAGTTGGGTTTGATGTTGTGGAAATGCTGCTGCCGTCGCCCTGTTTCTGTGTGGTATTTCCTTTGGCTTGAGTGGCTTTTTATCGTTTCACTCTTCCTGGAAGTGTGAGGTGTGTGCTTGTGCCCGATCACATTTTGCTTCGCACAGTCACAATAAAGGAAACAGTGCCTGCTTCTTTTTGTACACTCACCCCATCATACAGCTCACTGTGTGCATTATTTTAACCTACTAATGTGACTCACGTTAGGGCTTGGTCACTGATAATACAGTGCATTGGTAACGTGCCACCAATGCCCACGCTAAAATATTCATACTCATCGTTTATCTAAAAGATCATCTTCACTTTGTTTTCAGCAAAGATTCCCCCTGTCTTCAAACCCTGGGGTGTTTTTTTTTCTTTCAGTGTGGTAGGTATTTACCTTTAACAGAGGAGGTGAGGACAAAACAACACCCACATCCAGGATTCATTTGCCCTTCCTCCTGTTTCTTCATTTCTGTTTTTGCCCCTCCTATCTTGACATTTTTATGGGCTTATATAACTGTATCTTTAAAATACACCCTGAAAAGAACCCAAGCTCTGCAGACAGTTAAGAAAGACTCAAAATTATATGATTTTATTGTTCAGATTGTCTATTTAACAAGAAGCTCATTACATAAAAATGTGTCTTAATTGGAGACTGGAGCATTTAGACATTTAAATCTGTGGGTTTGTTTGCACTTTGTCTCGAACATTAGACGCTCAGTTTAAAGCTAAATTGGGTAGTGCGAGTGATTGCAGTTGGCTCAGAGGTCAGTGTGTACAAAGAGAAGAGTGTGTGTGTGTGCATGTTTCTTGAGGAATGTGCTCGGGGCTAGTTTATTTACACAAGATCCACAGCATATTTTTGTAAGAGGCAAGTCAGGAGTGGGAAACTGAAAAAGGGCAAGGTTAGTTAAGTCAAGCTGAAATATTCAGACTTAACAGTTATGACATTTATAACCATGTGTACAAATGCAAAATTAGGCAACCTCTCTACATGTGTTGATGGTGTTAATCATGCCTTTGGCGTGACTGAAACTTTTCTGACATGCTAAAATATGACCTTTTTTTGCATTTCCAAGCCACATTATGCTATGCAAGGTTCATAAAACAGTGTTTTATGATGTTTTGAGGCATTTTTAGGACAAAATAAATTTTGACATTTTTTCACATTTTTCGACATACTATTGTATGTCGTTTTTTTCATTTTTTCTGACATGCTAAAATATGACCTTTTTTGCATTTTTAACACCTAATGTGCTATCTAGTGTTCATAAAACAGTGTTCTATGATGTTTTCTTGTATTTTGAGGCAATTTGAAATTTTGACATTTTTCACATTTTTCGACATACTATTGTATGTCGTTTTTTTCATTTTTTCTGACATGCTAAAATATGACCTTTTTTGCATTTTTAACACCTAATGTGCTATCTAGTGTTCATAAAACAGTGTTCTTTGATGTTTTCTTGCATTTTGAGGCATTTTGAAATTTTGACATTTTTCACATTTTTCGACATACTATTGTATGTCGTTTTTTTCATTTTTTTGACATGCTAAAATATGACCTTTTTTGCATTTCCAAGCCACATTATGCTATGCAAGGTTCATAAAACAGTGTTTTATGATGTTTTGAGGCATTTTAGGACA